>CM062291.1:230165891-230841956 GCA_031216915.1 Pictodentalium vernedei
GTTTAATTAGCATCTATAGCATGTTAACACTACAGAGGAATGAAGTTATTTAATTATTTATAACTCTGTTGTCCATGCCAGATGATTTTTGTTTCTAGTACTGGGATGCTACCACAGACAATGCCCCGATTTCCGGTAATGCAAAACTTTGGAGTCCAAATATAAACCTATGAACTTAACTTGAACAATTTTGAGCTTAGTCCTTCCCTTCTACCACCAGGATGCTGTATACGAAATGTGAAAGCATTCACACTTGGATCTAAAGAAGATTTTTAAAGAAATTTCCTCATATTGATCTAAGTTAAAATTCTGGCTACCATAGGGGGCTCAAATATTAACCCAGCGACCCGATTTGAACAAACTTGAATTCCCATGGAATGTGATTCCCCCAGAGGTGTTGTATACCAAATATGAAAGCATTCTGACTGATGGATCTGAAGACGATTTTTAAAGAAATTTCCTCATGCTGCACTAAGTTGAAATTCGGGCCTACCAGAAGGAGCCCAAATATTAACGAAGAGACCCGATTTGAACAAATTTAAATCTCACCCCTAGATATGTTGCATACCAAATATGAAAGCATTCTGACTGGTGTATCAGAATAAGAAGTGTTTTAAAGAAATGCCCTCATATTGCACTAAGTTGAAATTCGGGCCCTCTTGGGGAGCCAAAATATTAACCCAGGCACTCGATTTGAACAAACTTGAAGCTGACCCCCTAAAAATGTTGCATACCAAATATGAAAGCATTCTGATTGATGGATCTGAAGAAGATTTTTAAAGATTCTTCCCCATATTGCCCAATGTTAAAAATTCGGACTCCTGTATTGATCCTACGCATAAACCAAGGGGCTTCATTTTAACACACACCCTATGGATGCTGTATACCAAATAGCAAAATATTCTGATCAGTGGTTCGGGAGAAAATTGTTGTTCTTTTTTTTTAATTTTGGCATTTTTTCCCCAATCCCCACCCCTCCCCACTCCCCCTTAAGAACACCCTGACAAAACCGATGGCAATTTTTTTACCATTCAAGTCTATTGGTCCTAAGGATGCAGCATACCAAATAACAGTTCTCTGTTCCGTATGATTTGGGAAATATCAGCATTTGAAAAAATATTTCTATTTTCAGCTCCTGGGGTTCCCGAATTTTTTTTTTTTTTTTTTTGCATGAATCAAGTACTTAGTTTAGTTTACTTTAATGGTTTAATGCATTTCACCATAACGGCAGCTGCACAATACAAATGTAACAAATAAGAAGAATTAGTAAACATGATGTACAATATAAAGTACTAATGACTTTTTCTTTAACAAAGCGATCTCGCTTACAGAAGAATGACCAAATCGTGTTAGAAATAATATTAATCGATTTACTATTACAGTTTTTCAATACATAATAGTATTTATCAGAATCATTTAATTGTTCAAATTCTTTGTTTTCTTTTATAATTTCTTCGAATCCCGTTTCCCTAATTTCGACATATGCCTCATAATACTATTTCACCGGTAAGTGAGGCATAGCACAACTGGAATCTCTCCTATCCTTTAGGGACGTTGGGGGTTGTTTATGTCTACTCTTTTCTATTTCTAAATTATGGTTACTAACCCTAAGTCTAGTAAACAGTTCACGGGCCTGTCGAGATCTGGTGTTTTCAGATAAGGTTCAAGCTTGTATTCATTTTTAACTAATCGATGCGTTCGTAACTTATTACTGCCTTTCATTTTGTCATCATTAAACACATCTTTAGTAAATGTTTCTCTAAGCGGAGATTCTAGTACATCTTTCAGGCATTTTCCATTTTCGCATTTGCATCGGAAACTTTTATATTGTAACGAGATAACTGAGTTATCCAAGTTTTCGGAAGTTTACATTTGAGTGACTCCTTGAACTCAGAGCACTCACTCGACTCTGAATCAGTAACGAGTCTCGAATTCGAGAAGGGGAACACTCACAGCCTCCTGAACCGGTTGAAGAGATGTTGTAAAGTTTGTGGTTCATTTTGTTATGGAGAGTATCACTTAAGATAGGATAAGATTTATTAAGAAAATAATACACCAGAACAAAGGCAGATTGTTTTGTACATAGAGAAGCAACATAAATAGAAACATAAAACAATACTAATTCCAAATGACAAATGTAAATATTAACACTCATGGTGGTTGTAATATAATATTATTAATGTTACCTCTTGGTGTCAGATTGACAAAACTTGTTCTCGTTGTTTTAAGAATTGCTGGATCATATTACAGATGATACCGCATAGCTGTGGAACATTTTTTCTCGCTATGAATATGAATCTCCCGGATGTGTCCATCTCAACAAACTCTTGGTTTTCACGTTCAACTTTGTAAAATGTGCGCTCTCTGGGAGATGCATATTCACTGCACTCCATAACGAAATGCCATTCAGTTTCCACTGCACCTGAGCCGCACACCGCGCAGAAGCGTTCACTTTTGGGGATGGATGGCTGAATATGCCTCCCCTTTCCTATCCTAAGTTTGTGGTTACTATTTATTTATTTATTGATGTTTAAGGTCACATATTTATGCACAATGGCTAATCATGACCGTGACAGTTTTACGGGTGGAGGAACCCAGAGTACCCGGAGAGAACCACCGAGCAACGACGAGCAGCTGCCAGCTCCCCAACATCATAACTCCGCACTGCAGCACAGGCAGGGTTAGATTGGTTGAAGACATGCGTACCATCGACGTGCAGTACGCCTTAGTACACGGCGTCATCGTGCCCCCACATGGGCAATGGGGGTGAAGTGTCTTGTCCAAGGACACAACGCGGTTGCCGCTTGTGGTTACTTACACGCAAAAGAGTAAATATGTTTGTCGCCTCTGGGGATGTTGTACAAATCAAAGAAGGCTCCAGGTGATATTTGTTCTTAAACCCGCGATAAGTTCTCAGTTTATCTTTTCCAGTTTTCCTGTTGTCATCAAAGATGTGAAAATATCTCCCAAAAGCAATAAATAAGGAGACTGAAACTTTTCAATGTACAGAAACAACTGCAATATTCCAGATGATTGAATCAAAAGGACCACAACATTCATTTTCTTTGAATCAGAGGCAGCGGATGCTCGATAAAAGTGGAGGGGCACAACTGTTCAAGGCTACCATAGTTCGGTCCAGGGGGAGAAAAGTTACAATCGTAAACCACACCCATATGAATCAAGTTACTATGTCACAAAAACAAGCGAAGGTTACGGCCGATAACATTATCGACAATAGGTGCTCGCCAAGGATTTATTTCATCACACAACTTATTTAAATATTCATAGATGATATTGAACGTTCATTCGATGCAACTTGTGATCCATTTGAAATAGGTGACGTGTCCGTTAATCACATCATGTTTGAGGATGACCTTGTATTAGTCTCGGATAGTCCTGGCGGTCTTCAACGATGTTTGGAAAAGTTACAAAATTTTACCCATATTAAGGTATTAACTATTAATACGAATAAGATAAAATGTATGGTATTAGGACGCGAGCAGCAAAACGAGACCCTACATTTTCCATAAATAACAAACAACCCCTTAGAAATATTAATTATCTTGGAATAATGTTCAAAAATTCAGGAACGTTCACTCCAGCAATTTCTGAACAGAGTGCGAAAGGTCGGAGAATTAGGTTTCCCTTACTTAGCACTTGTCATAGAACTGCCCCGCTTCCTGAAAATGTTTCACAAACTAATATAAGACCATTGCCTTATATGGTTGTGAGTTATGGGGTATGGAAATAACTGAGAAGTATACTAATCGTCTTGTGAACAACGACGCATTAAAGTTTGTAAACAATTATTAGGAAATGGAAAACATGTATGCAATAATGCTGTTAGGGCCAAACTGGGTAGTTAACCATTATACATTGATATTCTTTGTAGTATGTCATCTTACGTTAAGAAATTAGCATCATTCTCAAGTAACACACTTTTGCAAAATGCTGCTTCCGAACACATGGATCTAACTTCAAACAAATCAATTTTTAAAACTTTGGAATCGTTTGGAATTAATACGCATATTCGTGGTGATAGTTTAGCATCCTGTAATATAAATATATCAGCATACAGAAATGAACTTTTTGCAAAGCATTCAAATGATTTTAATGTTCAAATACACGTGGATAACAGTAAACTAAGGACATATTGTCTCTTTAAGAGCACGTTTGAGCTTGAACCATATCTTGTGTGTACGAATTCAAGTGATGATAGGTCCATTTTCACCCGACCCGAATAAGTAATCATTGCCTTGCTATCGAAAAGGGACGGCATCATTAGCCTTCCAGTGAACTTGAAAATAGGTTATGCTGTGTTTGTTCAGTTGGAAAAATTGAAGATGAGAAACATTTCATAATGGAGAGTCGTGCATATGTTGAATTAAGAACTATATTATTTGACACCATGCAGAGATAACATACGGTCTTTGGTGAATTAAATACAGAACAAATGAATATAATTATATCAAATACTTGTCCAGAAATTGCATCGAAAATTAGCAGCGTAATTCGACAGTTCTTTGGTACCCAGCAATTGCTGCTTAGTTCTTTATAATCGTTTGCACACTGAGATTTACCTGTCACGTATTTGAATTATAATTCATATATATGTATGTTCTTTTCTATATGTATATATTCATCGTTGTCATGCAATCTGTCCATATGGATGTTTTATTGCAATTAAACTTATCTTATCTTATACACGTCAAGGTACAGTGACATACTATAGTCTCTCGTTTAGATGAGCATGCCGCGGTGTGGTCGCTGTCCTGACCATTTATTCCACTTCAGTTATCTTCCAACCCGAAGAAACGGGCCGCGGCGACCGAAGTCGGGAATATTTTCCCCAATGTTGCTTGGATTTTGAAATAATATATTACAGGAATGCCTGTATTGACACGGCGGCGTGCGCCCATTTTAAGTCATTGTGTAATCGCGCAACATGTCTGTGGAAAAAAAAAATGGAGGAGCAGGTATGCCCTGGTTCCGCCGCCTCTGCTTTGAATCAACGCAAGAAATGTTTCTCCACTGAGATTTAATTATACCGAATTTTTGATGACTTTGCAATACCATAGACATGTTTGTAAACTACATACTTATGAATGTAGACTCACCACGGCTGTAATTTTAGGATTACGATGTAGTTCCACCAATTATTTTAATATTTTGATGTTTTCAACGCGAAAAAAAAAATTCTGTGAATAGAATATCCATGAATGGAGTGTGAAAGAATAACTGTATACATTGTATTGCCGTGAATCAAGGGGCATCACATTATATCAACGATAGTCTGCGGGCTAATTCCACGAAAACCAGGTAAACAAACAGCCCATATCCACTTCGGATTTCTTATGGAATTAGAGTAATGGCCTCGATTCCTCTTGGAATTGGATTGGTGTCCCGAGAGCTTGATTTATCAGATGAGTGGCGAACGATAGGCTATTTCCGTGAGGGCTATTTGATGCTGATTTCGCGATAAAATTAATTCTAACCTCCACAAACACTCCACACCCATGAAAACGTTAACTGTAATATACACTCATTTTAAAATGTTTGAGCTGATGGGCCTCTAGGTCCAGCATGGAGGTCTATTTGCTAGAATTTTGCTTACAAGTGCAAATTGGTCTCGTCTTAAGAATTTGGTGTTTCTATGGTTGACTCCCCAATATGTTTCTTTTCTCAGCACCTGACTCAATTAAGCCCTCAAGCCAGGATTCGGGAGCGCGGTGGCTCAGTAGGTAGAGGTGCAGGCTGCAAACCGAGAGGTCCACGGTTCGAATCCCACCTGCGGCAACCGCGTTGTGTCCTTGGGCAAGACACTTCATCTCCATTGCCCGCGTGGGGGCACGATGACGCCGTGTACTATGGCGTACTGGACGTCGATGGTGCGCATGTCTCCAACCAATCTAACGCGAGTTACGATGTTGGGGAGCTGGCAGCTGCTCGTCGTTGCTCGGTGGTTCTCTCCGGGTACTCCGGCTTCCTCCACCCGTAAAACTGTCACGGTCATGATTAGCCATTGTGCATAAATATGTGACCTTAAGCATCAATAAATAAATAAATAAATAAGCCAGGATTCAAATTAGTAAACAAAATTTAAGCTTTTCTGGAATCAGTTTAGCCCTTGGATAGTCTATCACCTATTTTTAGATCCAGTCGGATGTAATATTTTAGATGGTTTGGAAAGCGTGCATTAAACGGATTAGCTTTACCGGCGAACTGAAATATTTCACACAATTAAATGTAAAAAGGCCATAAACATTCATTTTGTTTGAATCAACGCAAGAGATGTTTCTCAATATCAGTGGCGTAGCTAAGGGGGGTTGGGGGGGGGGGGGGCTAGGAGAGGGGGCATGTCCCCCTAAAAGTACAGTGCCCCCCCCCCCCCCAAGTGGGGAATTAAAGTACTAGAGAGTCCCAGATTCAGTCTCAGGGCACTGAATTTTCTAACTTTTCTCGGGGGACCCCCCCCCCCCCCCAGACCCAATGACAGGGAGATACCGCAGGCCTGGGGTGGGTGGGTATGGCCCTCCCATTGGCGGGTGTTCGGGGGATCCCCCGAATCCCAATCAATAGTAGGGTAATTGCCAACCCCACCTCAGTCCTACGATCTTCGGATATACCTGTGGCATATATCGACCTGGAAACTCTCCCAGCTCCTCAAAAAGAAATCCTAGTTACGCCCCTTAGTGTAGATTTTACTTTACCGAATATTTTGCCGACACGACTATTAGACATACTAGATTATTAAATATTATGAATGAAGACTTGTGGTCCGTACATTACAAAATCAAGCTTTCAGGACACCAGTCAAATTATGTAAGGAATCCGACGCTCCTGTGGGCTGGTTGTTTACCCACATTTTGTGGAGTCTGCACGGAGACCTCTATTAATTTAATGTAACATCCCTTTACTCACAACGATTTGCCTACATTCGTTAGTGTTCCAGTTATAGATATTCCAATTAATAATATAATAAACAAGAGGCCCCACGGGGCCTGAAGCGCTCATCTTGTACAGAACACAATTTAAACAGAGTCCAAGAATGAGTTTACATTAAGCAAGCCATCTCCATATGCTACACTGTCAATCCTTGAGTCCCTCAGGAGTGACAAAAATAATCTGGGCATCATGCCTTTTCTTCAGTTGATCATAAGTAAAATGTAGAGCTCCCCTATGAAGCCCCTTGGTACAACCTATGTGGATTAATCTTAGTACCTCTAGAGGGTACTGAATACAAAATTTTTAATTCTTCAGCAAAATGGCCAATTCCGGCTCCCATAGAGAGCCCAAATATTAACCCAGGCTCTTGATTTGAACACAGTTAAATCTGACTGCCCTAGAGATGTTGTGTACCGAATATGAAAGCATTCTGACTGTTGGATCTGAAGAAGAGAAATTGTAAAGAAATTTCTTCGAATTGCACTAAGTTCAAATTTGGGCTACCATAGCGAGCCCAAATATTGACGTATGGATCCGATTTGAACAAACTAGAATCTGACCCCCCTAGAGATGTTGTATACCAAATGTGAAAGCATTCTGCCAAGTGAATCTGAAGAAGAAGATTTTTGAAGAAATTCCCTCATATTGTTCTAAGTTAACTTTCATGTTCCCATATGGAGCCCAAATATTAACCTAGGCACTCGAATTGAACAACCTGGAATCTCACCCCCCTAGAGATGTTGTATACCAAATATAAAAGCATTCTGTCAAGTGAATCTGAAGAAGAAGATTTTTGAAGAAATTCCCTCATATTGTTCTAAGTTAACTTTCATGTTCCCATATGGAGCCCAAATATTAATCTAGGCACTCGAATTGAACAACCTGGAATCTTACCCCCCTAGAGATGTTGTATACCAAATATAAAAGCATTCCGACTGGTGGATCTGAAGAAGAAGATTTTTAAAGAAATTTTCTCATATTGCACTAAGTAAAAATTTGGGCTACCATAGTGAGCCCAAATATATACCTAGGGATCTGATTTGAACAAACTTGAATCTGACCCCCATAGAGATGTTGCATACCAAATATCAAAGCATTCTGACTGATGGATCTGAAGAAGAAGATTTTTTTTAAATTACCCTCCATATTGAACAAAGATAAAATTTGGGCTTCCGTAGGAAGCCCAAATATTAACCTAGGGACTTGGTTTGAACAATCTAGAATCTGACCCTCATAACAATGATGTATACCAAATATTAAAAGATTCTGACTGGTGGTTCTGAAAAAGAAGATTTTTAAAGAATATTCCCCATATTACCCTATGTTAAAACTTCGGGCTCCTGTCGAGAAGCCAAATATGAACCAATGAGCTTTATTTCAACAAACTTTTATCTGACCCCCCTATGAATGCTGTATACCAAATATCAAAAGATTCTGATGATTGGTTCTGGAGAAAAGATTTTTAAAAATTTTTGCAAATATGCTGACTCAGCATTTTTTCGATGCCCATTACAGAACACCCTAACATAACCGATGGCAATTTTTTTTTTACCATTCAATTCTACTGTTCATAAGGATACTTCATACCAAATAAAAGCTCTCTGTTCCGTGGGGTTTGGAAAATATGGGCGTTTGAAAATATTTCTATTTTTAGCTCCCAGGGTTCCCATGGGGATGCGGGAATTTTTTTTTGCATGGGTCAAGTACTTATGACCCAATACTACCACAAACCAAATTTGGTTCATACCGGACCATCGGTTCAGAAAATAGAAATTTTGGGCAGGGCCAAAAATCTTACCCCTCCTATTTCAAAGCCAAATATTACTTCACGAACTTCGTTTGAACAAACTTGATTCTACACCTCATATGGAAGCTCCATAGCAAATATCAAGTCATTGTACACACTGGTTCTTGAGAAGAAGATTTTAAAAATATTTTGGAGCATTTTCCCCCACTCCCTCCCTATGGGGCTGGGCATGCTGAGTTGAACAAAAATGAAATGCCCCTTTGGGACCATCACTCATACAAACTTTCACTTGAATTGGCCCAGTGGCTTTGGAGGAGAAGACCAAAACATGGTGTTGACGGACGACGGACGACAGACGACGGACGACGGACGGGAAGGGATGAGATTAGCTCAGCTTGACTTTGTCAAGATGAGCTAATAAAAATATTGGCCCGACACATGTCTGTTCTGTCGGAACATTTCCAGCCACTACGGTGTAAGAGTGTTTAAAACTGAAATGAAGTTATGACAGTGGAAATAATTGTAATAACTGCACGAAGAACTTACTTGAACCCAAGCATACGACATGCGACTGTACTTTCTTTTTCTCCCCATCCATGGTTACAGACGGTACCCCATTCTCCGTTGTGAAATACCTCTAAGCGCCCATTGCTGTTCGGATATAAGTCACATTCTTTATCTCCTGCATCCAATCGAACACTCAGCGAAGGAGCTGTGAAATACACAAAAAATGTTATACTTTTGATTGTATGATTGGACGCCATTAGTTAATCGCCTAAACAGTGGTGTCAGCCAAGAGCGTCGTGAAGGTGACCGACTTGGGAGACGGGTGTTATGAAAAAGATTTGATTTGTCCCGGCTCAAACCCAAACTGAAATATATTCCGACTACATCATCAAGGCATGTTTTCATCGAGGGCATCCCTTCATGATATGGGGCAAATACTATAATCGAAAAGAAAAGTTTCCCCTTGAAGAAGTTATTGGTGGTGGTGGTGGGGGGGGGGGGGGGAGGGGTCACACCTCCTATATTCCTGGCAAATATGTTTCACAATCGTTCGTCGAGTTAAGAACAAATCGGAGTTAAGATATTATCTCGTTACTCAATAGATAATATAAAAAAAACTCTTGGGTGTTACACATGGGTGAAATCTGCAATCTACGTTTAACAAAGGTGGTGGCTTATGATGCACCAAAAGTTCAACTGAAGGTGGGTGGCTGTTGGTTCAGCGCTGAGCTAATAGCCGACAGGCTACGAGTCCGGTGCCAGAACTATAGCTATTCCACGGAACTCTGGCTGTTGGATCGGCAGCACTTCGAATTAAATATATAGCATAAAGTGGTTATGATTCTTGCCATTCAACAGTAGTAGTACTCGCACCTTTCATGTACAGGTTGGGGTGGGGGGGGGGGCGGAAGTGATTTGTTACGTGACCCAGTTACATAATGTGGGTGTTGTCTTGGTAGTGGTATATACCCCAGTTGGTCTACTGTTGATCTTAGTACTATTTACCTACCGAATGCTTCATTCCATCGTGTGGGTATTTTAGGTAGTGCATAATGCTGGGCCAGGCGGTATTGCGAGATAGTGCATGGATGTCTAGTTAGCCCTCGGTAGAACTAACCTACTGAATGCTTTGTATTATCCTGTGATCGGTATAGGTAATATGCAACGCTAGGACAGGTAGTATTGTGGGGCGGGATAGGGGTAATGCTTGGCTGTTTAGCACAATAGTCCAGGATGTGCGGTCTGTATCTCTGCTAATCTGATGTTAGCCCTTACCACTTAAGGCGTTTTACTGCCCTACAAATGGTATATATGGGTTATTCGTAATACTAGGTCATGCAGTGTTGTGGGGTTTGCTTGGTTGTTTGGCACGGTAGCATAGGATGGACTGTATGTTGGCCTACTGTTACGCTTATTATATTATTCACGTAAGGAGTTAACCTGCCCAAAGTTTGTATAGGTAGTGCATAATGCTAGATCATGCAGTGTTGGGGGGGGGGGGGGTATGCATGGTTGTCTGATACGACAGTATAGGGCGTACTGTCTGTATCCAGTTCGTCTACTGTTAGCCTTTAGTACTACTATCCTCCTTGAGCATTATTCTGTACTACGGTTAGTATGGAGAGTAGATAATAATAGGTCATGCAGTGTTATGCTTGGTTGTCTGGTACAGTAGTAAAGGGTGAATTGTGATCTAGTGTCAGATTGTAGTTCTACTAACCCATCGCATCTTTCAGTCCATCGTGTGGGTGTTATAAGTAGCGTGTAATGCTGGTCTAGGCGGTATTGTTAGGTAATGCTTGGCTGTCTAGTTTGCTAGTATAAGGTATATGGGTCGTACCTCCATTGGGCTAATGTTAGCGGGCTAATGTTAGCCCGAAGCACCACTATCGACCCAAGGCGTTGTGCTGCTCCACAGTTGTTATAGGTGGTGCGGACTGATTGTTCATGCATAGTTGTGGGTATGCATGATTGTCTAGTGCGGTAATATCGGGCGTATTATATACCATGTTGTTGTTAAAGTCAGCAGTAATGGTAGAAGTTTCTAGCGCAGGACAAAGTAACCAGTAATGGTAGAAGACTATAGCATTGGGTGGCTACATTCACAATCGATCACTGGACAGATGGTGACTCTGGGTAATTCCGCAGTACTGGTCTTAGATCTACGAAGGCCATGGGTTGGTCTAGAAGCCAGAAGCCAAGCCGGTGCTAGGAGATTGGAATCCCACTAAGTGAACCCCTTGTTGGGAAACGGCAGTGGTTACAGAATTCCCTTTTCCAAGATGAGAATAAGAACAGTCGTACGTGTCGATAGCACATTTGGTCGATAAGATTCGAATCGTCCGAGCGATGCCCGTTCGAGGTATTATTCTTTAGCCCGTTAGGGGAACTTGGAATAGGTGTGAAAGCGTTGTTTGGGCAAGGAGATTGTATTCAACTACTAGTAGCACTAGAAACCAAGTATGATAGTGATATGAACTGGGATCCATAGCATTGATACTGTAATAATAGGTTCAGAGACTCATATAGTTCCACAAGTCAATAGTAATGGTACAATGCTGCAAGGAGAGTAGAACACTGTAGTGATGGTGAATACAATAAAGTCTGGTCTTAGGAACGATACCTGAAGTTGTTGCAGAAGCCAATTGCAGGACTACTGGGGGCTGTACAGTAGCTATTTTGGAGCTAAGAGGTGTATTGGAGACTGTAATCCCAATTCTGGAATCCCACTCATCGTATCTCTTTTGTGGAATTCCACTAAGAGGGCCCCTCCACCACCCCCTCCTGTAACACTTCATGGCCTGAGATGAGAAGAGATGAGATGTAAAATTTGACAGTGATGATTTCATAGACGATGTGGGGGTTAGTGCAACTAACTCTTTTTGTTGCATGGAGGTTTATATATACTGTTCAAAAAAAGACATGCAAAACGGACGTTCCCGCGTTATGGGATAATGATAGAGAACGAAATCAATTCATAACCAAAGTTTTAATGGATGAATGGAGCACAAATGGAGACGTTTCAAGCGTTAACGTCACGAGTAGACGTCATCCAAACTCAATATCTAGAGTGACCGCCACCTGAGTCAAAAACTGCCTGGCACCTTTTGTTCATTGAAGAAATCAGATTCCGGGTGGGAGCTTGAGGTATGGTGGCCCATTCTTCCTGAACTGGGAAGTGCAACTAACTGTAATCCCAATTCTGCAACGCTTGCGCTAATTGCGGTAACGTCTGAGGTTGTGGCTGACGTTGTCGCACACGTCGATCCAGTTAATCCCATGGATGTTCGATCGGGTTCAAATCTGGCGATCTGGAGGGCCATGACAGGACTTCGATGTTGTTACCCTGTATATAAGCTGTCGTGAGCCTTGCAGCGTGCGGTCGGGCGTTTTCACCCTGGAAAATGGCGTTGGCATTCTGCATAATGGGGAGCATGTGTGGATGCAAAATTTCATATCTATACCTCTGCGCCGTCAAGTTACTCTCAACATGGACGAGGTCCGTTTTACAAGTATGTGAGGTGGCTACCACCACCAAAACTATCCACATCCCGAACGCAGCTACGCGCAAAACATTCTCCACGACGTCTGTGCACTCGGCTTCGTCCATCAACTCAGCGAAGAAGGAAACGTGGCTCGTCACTGAACCATACCGTTCTGCATATCTGATGAGGCCATGCCCTGTGCATCTGACACCACTGAAGTCGCTGACGACGATGCTGCGTCGTCAAAATGACGTCACGAACTGGCCGTCTAGCACGCAGGCCTGTCTCGCGTAGACGGTTGAGAATCGTTTGATCCGAAATCCTCCGCCGACCTGGTAACGTTGACGCTGTAGAGGTCGCAGGGGTTGCTCTCTTCCGCAAATGGCGTAACCGGATGTATCGATCTTGAGCTTGGGTGGTCAGTCGGGGTCTCCCGAATCTTGGATGGTCCTGCGTTGTCCCCTGGATTTGGTAGCGGCTCCATAGGCATTTGATGGTGCTCGGTGAGGCATTGAACACTCTCGCTACATTCGAAGCTGATTCGCCTGTTTCCAAGCGGCCAATGGCATTATTTCTCTGAGCTTCGGTCAAACGCGGCATTTTGCATGAACAAGATCCCTTTATCGCTGGGCGAATTCGATCGATTTTCATGTCCATTTATACCCCTACACGCTCAGCTCGCATTCTCGGAGCATGCAACTTCATGATCAGGTATTCACTAGGTGGAAACATTGTTTTGTTAAGTTCCAATATTTTTGGGGTCACGGTGGCCGAAAGTATGCCCCATTGTCAAAAATGTCACATAATGTTTAGACCACCACGATATGTCGTTAACCATATCTACAGCCACGATTCATCACTATATTCTCCAAAATTTGCCATGTTATCGTTGCTATACCCGTTTCTTTTTTTGAAGAGTATATATTTTCTTCCATTTTAGTTGGGAACTGGGTGAGTCATAACTACCCACGCAGGGGCACGGTGCCGCTGTGTACCAAGGCGTAATTCATGTCGTTGGAGCACTTGTCTTCATGCGCTTCTAAGTCTGCTAGTCGTAGGAGCACATGATTTATGCGATCATCATTCCGAAGAAAGCAATCTTCAAATTATTTGATGGTTCAAGAAAGTTTTGGCTTTGGGTTAGTTTTTAGTTTTAATATTTCCATTTTACTTTTAAAAATGGTAATGTTGAACTTTATGCGATTTCGACAGACTTCTCGCCACAACCAACTCTCTTCACCCACTTAAAAGCGACGTCATTTCTATGGGCTTAAAAATAGAGGTGTTCAGTTTTGCATTTTCCACAAAACTACTAGTAAACACCTCGATTTCAATGTGATTTTAACATTTTAGAAATGATAACCTTTTGGAAAACCCTTTGGTGTTGGTGTGGGTTTTTTTTTTTAACAATTACTCAGTGTCGGGTTCCAAAATACAAAAAATGAACATTTTTAGTGTTACGAATTTCTTTAGCAACTGTGGTCTGCTGCTAAGGTTAGGTAAAGAGTTTTAATAACAGACGATCTGGCCTCCTCGCGGAAAAAAGAATGTCGAGTCTTTGCAACAGTATCCCCATACATGACTTGACCATTTTCTAACATACATGACAAAAGGCAGCCCCCCCCCCCCCCCCCCCACACACACACACACACACATACGTTGACAATTGTTCGGCGCAACTCGAAGGTTCTCTCCTGGTACTCCGGCTTCCTCCACCCGTAAAAGTGTCCTACAAGCAGGGTTGGGAGGAGTTCAAATTTTCCGTAACACGTTAACGTGTTAAATAATTCTGCGTTAACGAGTTAAATGACGTTAAATGTTAAAATGAACAAAATTTTAATAACTTGGGCCATTTTTATTGATTTGAATTTAAATATGATTGAACTTACGTACAGTTCGTCTCTTGAGTTCCATTGTGTTCTACGTGCCTGCTGGCAAATAGAACACATTGGAATTCAGGGGACGATTAATTAATATAGTTCTCTCAGGTTATTGTAAATTTTAACATTTTGCGATGTTTTCATTTAAGAATACAATCGCTGCGGCCGTTTCCTTAGAAAAAGACATCCGCCGTTGTTCGAATACCAGTCATTACATGGAAAATAGGCGTTCGGGTGAAGCTGATATTGCTGTATCGCCATATCGCCATATCGCCAAGTTACGGCGGGCCAACTTCGCCAACGTTGGTAGGGGGGGGGGGGGGGGGCTTCGTGGTCTCTCCACCAAATCAATGGGTCGTCTATAATTGACGGACATCTAAAATATTCGTAGTCTTCAATTTCGTAAAATGGCGCAAAATTCGACGTCATCGGCACGCTTGATCCGGTTTGGGTAAACACACAACGACGCAATGCTACATTTTCAATTATAATCCTCAAAGTTAAATGTTATTAACTTGGTTAAATTGTTTTAACTTTGTAAAAATAATTTAACACGTTAACGTTTGAAAGTTAACTACTCCCAGCCCTGCCGACAAGATGTGATCAGGACTGTTCGTTAAAAGTGTCAATTGAGTGATGTAAGCCTATGTGATTTTTTTACAAACGGCAACACAGAATCTCGTTCTGCTTACTTAATTGAAGGGACAATAATCCGCGATTTTGAGAAAAAAAAGTGTACCATGTAACAAAACCATAAATTTCGTTATGCAAAAGTACCTCTCATGTTCTATATATCATTCGAATGAAAACGTCTGATTTGATTGCAATAGATTAACTTTAGGGCGAGAATGTATCGGATATTTGAAAGAACGCTGCCATAGTTTTTCAATCCAAGTTGGGACCAATGCTATAAAACTTTTTACAATTGTATTTTCCGGAACTGTATTTTCTACAACTGAATATAAATAACGGAAATTAACCATGGGCATTTCAAGCAAATTGCCGTATCTTTGAAATTGCTAATGGTTCATTTGAATTAGTTGTTTCCATAAATAGAAAATACAAGTAATTTATCAATTTCCAAAATCGTCGACAAAAGCTTTCTCAAAAGGTCAAAGGTGAACTTTGTGTCCAGTACTGTCCACGTGGGGCTATTCATATCCTACGCATCAAAGAAACCAGTTATACAGACTGCGGTTGATTTTCTTGATAAACTTGCTGTTGGTTTTATTGGATACATAACCGCAACTTATCTGAAATAATCCAAAGTTCTTTTGTTGTTTTTTTTTTATTTAATAATGCTCAATTATGTAATTTATTCGAAAAGCAACAAAGTTAAAAAAAAATAGAGATTGCGTGTATTCGGGTAACTAAGTTTATATCTTCGCAATGGTATATTTGCTGAAATTTCGTTTTTTTTAATTACATTCACTGGGAGGACGGATTTTTTTTTTTTTGCGAGACGTTAGGTTGAATTTTTTTGCATCGCCATTTTAAAAACCCACCCACCCTTCTTGATATATATTTTATTCACCAGCATACAAATTTACAAAAGACTAAACATAAAGTACATGAAATCAGAACATTTACAATATATAAATACAGTTGACACTATATTACAAATCCGTCAGTACTTCATTCGTATACTGGTAGGGTAAGGCATAGCCAGACTGGCTGTCTTCCTGCCTTCCCTTATGTATGAAAGAGATAGAGCATTGAGATATGAAAGAGAAAAATAGAGTGAAATAGAAAGACTAAGGGGGTAGAAAAAATGAAGAAGTTCTAATGCAACATGGTAAATTCCCATTATCTTCTTTTAAGAATAGCTCGAATAAATCATGTGTTGGTGATGCGAGTGGTAGTCGGAGCCCAGTTGAGCTAGGCACATGAAACGGACTTCACCATTCCTTTAATTTATACAGAGTGAGAGGCAAACTGCTAAAAAAAAAAAATGTATTTTTGCCATCGAGTTTTAGACACCTACCCCAAAACAATTGATTTGCGGGATTTGTTGATCTGATACAGTTTCTGACATCTCAAAAACAACTGGACTGTGGTGAGTCCTGCTAACACACTTCGAAGGTACCTATTCATTAAGATCAAAGAAAATTTACTCAATACGAAAGACTGCATGTGTTGCTGAGGGTCACAGACTTTTTGTTGTTATTTTTGTAAACTGCAAACAGAGGGCGTACAGGTATGCAGTGGGTTAAGTCCTGGTAATTCATCCTTGTTTCCTCGGCAAAAATATTGCTGTGGAAAACTGGTGCTTCTACGGCAATTGCTGTGAAGGCTGTTCGATTGTGTAAAAATCATCAGGGGGCAGGGCATAGTCTCAATTGCCATTTATATGTAGTATGCGGTGAAGTGAAAACTTTCAAGTAACTTTAACATGTGAAAGTAGTTCGAGATACATGTGCAGAATCGATGTGCAGAATTTTTCACTCAATTAGATCATGCTAATATCATGAACAATGTGGATGCTGAGAAAAAAGCGTAGAAGTAAGCAGGCGACTTGCTCAATATGTATAGTATGTGTGAAAATAAAATGCAGCATAACCACAAACTAAGTATCTCACTACTTCTATGTTGATAACACTAGATAACACTAGAATCTGTAAGAGCTCTCCAGAAACTGATGTCAGATTCTGGTGTTATCAACATAGAAGCAGAACAATGTGGATGCTGAGAAAAAATCGTAGAAGTAAGCAGGCGACTTGCTCAATATGTATAGTATGTGTGAAAATAAAATGCAGCATAACCACAAACTAAGTATCTCACTACTTCTATGTTGATAACACTTGATAACACTAGAATATGTAAGAGCTTTCCAGAAACTGATGTCAGATTCTGGTGTTATCAACATAGAAGCAGAACAATGTGGATGCTGAGAAAAAATCGTAGAAGTAAGCAGGCGACTTGCTCAATATGTATAGTATGTGTGAAAATAAAATGCAGCATAACCACAAACTAAGTATCTCACTACTTCTATGTTGATAACACTAGAATCTGACATCAATTTCTGGAAAGCTCTGTAAGAGCTTTCCAGAAATTGATGTCAGATTCTAGTGTTATCAACATAGAAGCAGAACACAGTTTCTAGTGCTTATGCTGCAATTTGTACTGTTAATTGTAAGATCAGCAATACAGCATACTGCAACCCACATGGTCTGATTCCTTGCGTAACCTGGATGTTGTGCAATTACTGCCACCACAAGACTTTTTGAAGAAGCCATCCTCGGCAGTATTTTTGCTGTGGATATTTTTCGTTTCTGCGGCATTTTCCTCGACACTGCTGATTGCTGAAGGTGAATTATCACGGCTGGGGATATGTGGTGAGGACAAAACTATTTTCAGCTTAATGGTGGCCTCCTGGTGGCCCAGTTTATTTTAATTTCAAAGCCAAGTTGTGCTGAATGGTGACTGTTTCTGAACCGTTGGTTGTTAACTTAGTTCAGTTCCCACCATGTCATGATTATCAATCAGAACAAATTATGACCCATCATGTACATACTGATGCTGTTTTTGAACTTTTGCCCGTTTTTTGTATTCAATAAATATTATAAAACGTTATTGATTAGAATCTATAAATATGTACAAGCCTTTGTCCTGGTCCTTGTGCTTGAAATGAGATAATAGTCTAAATTGTTTGATCCTAATACTTGAATCTGACACTTTTCAAGTTAGTTTAGACTATTCAGTTAAACAATTAAGAGTGCTTAGAAAACAAAAGTAAATTCCTGCAAATCCTACCAAATTTGACCCGAAACATGAAAAAAGATATGCAAAAAAATTCTTCTCCAATACTGGTACCCACCCCCATGAGTTGACTCATTGAAACCAATTTTTCTTGTAAAATTAACACATATGGGCTAAACTATCGTGATAGTGGATACGTTATTGCTTTTCTCATCATCGGCAATCATAAAAAACAACAAATATGATTAAATAGATTTGAAAAGAGGCTTAATAAAAAAAAAATACACAATCAGCTAGGCGCCCCCCACCCCGTACCTATCGTCTCGCACCCCCCCCCCCCCCCCCCCCCCCTTACAGATTTCGGTAATTTCACATTGTTTGTAATATCTTACACGTTGCATGCAGTGGGTTTTTCACATGCTCTTTCACATGCAAGCAAAACCTCTGGGAGCCAATATTTTATTTTCAAATTAGGGGCTTATTGTCCTTTAACCCTTCACCTAACATTAAAAGCAGACGACACTTGCAAAAAAATTCTTGAATAACTAATTTTACTTTTTTGTCTCAAAAACATAGGTCATGACCCCTCGTTGCAACGAGCTCGTTCCAACGCGGGGTCATAACCTATGTTTTTGAGACAAAAAAATGAAAAAAATAATGAAAATTAATTGGCGATTTTTGAGAAAAGTGCTGGCCGGTTTCGGCTGTTACGTTGGGTAAAGGGTTAAGATATTTTATTCATTATAATAATATAACAATAAAATGAGTTTGGAGGGCGTAACGGTTTATTGACGGCCCAGAAGGAATGAATAGCTGCCCGAGGGTTTATTATCGGCTAGAGGCGATGTCGAGGGCCATTAATAAGCCAGAATGCTGTTATTCAGCCCTCAAGGGCCGTTAATAAACCGGGACGCCCGACGAAATCATGTTATTACTAATATTACCACGGCCGGAAGCGGGCGGTGGGCTGTTAATGAACTTTGTTTTCATTACCGCTCACCGCCCACTTCCGGTTGCATGACGCTTTGAATTACTCAGTTTTACCGCCCCGCTGAACTCCTTTAATATACTAGAAAACGCCCACTAAAGTGGTAACAAAAGAAGAAAAACTTGGGTTTGTACAAATTACTTAGTAGAGGTTTCGGGCAAGGAGTGTCCAAACCTGGATCCAAAGGCCGTAAAATCAGTTTTGCTGTAGTACGTCCTGTGGTTTCAGAACAATCCACATCAAGTAACATGACGTTTTTTCCTGCGATCGGTGGAGCGAATGTTATCGCTAAGCAAATTCGCATCACTGTAACAAAAATCTGGATACCAGATCATTTTACTCCAATTTTCGAAATTTGAGGAAGTTCTTGCATCTGGGGTTTTTTTGTGTGTGTGTGTACATTTTCTAAGAATTTGGTGGTTTCAAAAAGGAATAAATATTGGGGACGGTTGGTTGTTCTTTTTTCCGAATTGGATGTTGACAACTTTGTTGTAACGTTATGAAGTACACGTTTCATTTCGCACGCCAGAATATAAATATATTTTTCTCGGTTGTCTAGAAATCTTAATACAAAATGAATTTTTATATTTTGACAGTCATTGTTAGTGAATCTTGAATCGATTGGAAATTCGGCAAGAGATGAACTTTTGTAAAAACATTATCAGTAAGTCCCTGGAGGCGATCTTTACGAGCAAATACGAAATATTTTATGTGATAGGGAAAGAGCTGTTATAGGCGAATCCATTCCAAAGCGAAAGATTGATGAATCAATCAGACGATTCGTTCTTGGAAGTGTCGATAGCAACGCCGACATCAATAATAAAAAAAAATAAATAAAACGTGTAAACAAGTCAATCACTAAAATGCCCCAACTGGCTGAAGGTTAGATTGTTTTGGTGTTCTGAATTTGATATTCAGCATTTGTTTTATTATAAATCATTGGAGAGTACCCACAGTCACTGATCAAAAATTTGTAATACAACAAATTTATATAAACAAAATATTATTTGCGTTTGACTAGATACGAAACATACACAAGGAAAATTTTGGATTTTGCTACCGTATTCCTTGTTTTTTTTAAAGCCCCAATAGTAGCTTTTGCACTCAACCAGTTAAGAAGGACACCCTCCACAAGGAGTGGTAAATTCGCCGTCTGGGAACTATGCATACACGTTTCGTTTTGTCAACACGGTGTTCCGGAAGACACTAACTTTATGCTTAAATAAGGTTGCTATCCAGGTGGGGTGGGGATTCTTCAAAAAGTTCCTCTACACAGGGCCGGCGTGGGTTGGTGCTCCCGCCACGAAAAAGTACATTTTCTTCTGTCTTATTCTATCTAGATACACTCTTAGGTGATTTAATGGTGTTTGGGGTAGTTAGTACATATGTAGCATAGTAGCATGACTGATGACCAGCTGTTGTAACTCACATTTGGTGAGATGGTGACTATCAAACAGTTGGTGGTCAATATCGCTCACCCTTAACCTATTTTCTACAGGTTTAAACCAATGTTGCATAAAGAAAAATCAAATATTTAATTAAATAAATCATTTAAGGATTAAAATACTGCACAGGTTTCACAGAAAAAAACCCAAAAAGAGTAGAAAGTTTAACATAAAATCAAGTGTTATCCAACAAGGTGTATTGTAAAATGAATGGGAGCAGCTGGGTTGAGTGTAGTAAGAGAGTAAGAAAAAATCAGGGAAAAAAATGAAAATTAGAATAGGAAGTAATAAGATAAACAGATGCATGAAGTAAAGAAGTTAAACAAAAAAATTCAAAGCATATTTTATACAAAAAATATGTTTCTCTACAGATATGAGAGCTATGGGGCCTTAATGGGCCCAGAATGTGGACCATCCATATTAGGCGTTGCTTGGTTCATACATACATCCCAACCTCACCTATTAATCCCATCTATTCTAGTCTTCCCTGGGGTCTTGATTTTTGAAGTGATATACCCGGTAGTGACGCTCATGACGGCCCATTTTCTTCAAGAAGTGCTTAAGATATTCTCCCGACCACGGCCAAGTGCAGTACCGCCCTGTGTGATAGCAGATTAAAACTTGCACCGAACTAAATTAGAGTTTAGAGATCGGCCGAACAGGTTGTGTAAGTGAAAAAGGATTCCGGTGTACTACACTATAACGGTACTGTAACAGTAGGCCATAACTCACAATGAATCTGATATTTGGTTAGGGTTTAACCCTTCACCTAACATGAAATGCAGACGACATTTACAATTAAAATTCTTGAATGACTATTTTTTTCATTTTTTGCGTCAAAAACATAGCTTATGACCCCTCATTGGAAGGAGCTCGTTCAGCTCGTCCCAATGAGGGGTCATAAGCTATGTTTTTGTGACATAAAATGAAAAAAATAATGAAAATTGGATAGCATTTTTTTGTGAATAGCGCTGGCCGATTTTGGCCTTTACACCGGGTAAAGGGTTAACTTATAACTCGCTGAGTATTTTCAATACATTTTACATCAAATCAAATGGAAAGCAGCCATGAATAGATTTGGTGAACAAATCATCTATGTTTAACTCAAGAAACCATTGGTGAAAAAACACATTCAATTTATAAGGACAAAATTTGATTTACTGTGCCAAAATTATAATTATTTCAGTGGCAAGAGAAATCCGGATCTGGGCAGGAATATCCGCCAGCAGCATGCAAGGAGGTAAGACAGGGTATATGATCAAGTTTGTCGAATCCTCCATAAAATCATTGCGCTGCCTGGCAGGTTCGTGAGTTAGAAAGATAGCATCAATACGGTGTACATGTATGCCGTATGGGCTACTCCTTTTCTACCCCACCAACCCATCTCAGCTCACCTTCAAGATTCCAATGAATCTAAGTAGTAGGAGATGAGGTAAACGGGCCACAGTGGCAGGACCTAGTGCAGGACCTAGGGAGTGACGCCATGTCACGTGACCCAGTGGCGCCATGTTGTGTTGTCGTGGTAACCCGCGTGAGTGGCCATCTTGCGACGTTATCCCCATAGTGATATGTTGTCCTAGTGCGCATGCACAGGGCGTGTTAGGGTGATACATGTTTCCGTCGGCCATTTTGTATACTGGAGGCCGCCATCTTGGTTTCTATGGTAGCACATGGTTGCTATGTGACCCAATGGCCTACAACAAGATAGGAGTATGTTCGGTGGGTGTATTTGATTGAATCGGAGTATCACGAATTACCCAAATAAACCCGACAACCCCCCCCCCCCCCAAATCACCAGAAACGACTTTATTTACTACGGATTGCCCTTTTTATCGGCTTAGTATGTAGTGCTATAGTACCGAGGGGCCCCGTGGGTACGTTCGATATAACGAAGTTCTATCGATTCTCATCACCTCTATATCCAATGGCCACGTCCCATGGAATCGATTTTTGTGAAACGTCTCTGGTGATGGAATCCCTTTTTAGTCATATGAGGTCAATCAGAAATGCCCTCAATGAGGTCTAATTTACTTTCCCTCTTGACCTCATTTCGTTTGAGGCGATGGGGGCCACGAGAAAAGCCCCCAATGAAGCCCAATTTACTATCCCTCTTAGCCTCATTTCAGTATTTGAGGATACCTATGGACTGGCATTGTATTATTTGAGGATACCTATCGAGGGTACTTTCTGGAGAATCCCCTTTTGGTCGTATGAGGCAATGAGGGCAATGATAAATCCCTCAATGAGGCCTAATGTACTATCCCTCTCAGCCTCATTTCGGTATTTGAGGATACCTATGGCCTGGTATTGTATTATTTGAGGATACCCATCGAGGATACTTTCTGGAAAATCGCTTTTCGTCGTACGAGGCCATGAGGGCCATGAGAAATCCCTCTATGAGACCTAATGTAGTCTTTCCAACGGCATCCATCTTATCTCCAAAGCTCCAATGCCACTACTTGTCTATGACCTATCTGCCCTATCATTAGCTTCTACAGCAGTCTTGTTCCATTGCGGCCTTGTACCAATACTATTGACTGAACCATCATCCATTCATATTGACTTGTAACACTACTTCCAAGCTATACCTATCTCAGTCTCGACTATTACATCGATGAAGGATGATTGCTTCATTTCTCCTGTATACATATAAAAGGGCTATATAAGGCATTCCGTAATTGAGATTCCTAGCCGTTTCCGTAAAAGTTGGATTTCGTGATTTGACATCAACACTCCAGGGTATTCCCTTCCATATTGAAAGAATTAAGTTCAAAGGGTTGTAGTTCAAAATGTCATTCATATCACCTTCGATATATTTTTATTACGGCTGTAGTTCAAAAGTTTGTTATGGAGTAAGTCTTTGCTAGGTCCTTGGTATGTTCTGTTCACTTCGATCTTGGTAGTGTTAGATCTTCGTTTTGTTCGGTTCAAGGGTTTTAATATTTTGTATATAGTTCATTCAAATAATTCAAAGGGTTCACACTGTGTTATATTTGCATTAGGCTATAGTTAAAAATAGAGTTTATTCAAATAGTTCAAAGGAGGCGTTATATATATATACCTTCATTGGGGTTATAGTTCAAAACAACTTTGTTGGGTTCAATCACTTAAACTTGTGTTCGGTTCAAGACGGTTAACATTGGGTTATATTTAGAGGTTATAGTTCAAAACTTTGTTCACTTTGTTCTGTTGACTTTGATCTTGATTGTGTTTGATCAGATCAGTGAGGTCTTCATTCACTTTGTTATGTTCTGTTCACTTCGATGTTGATTGAGTTGGATCTTCGTTCACTTTTAAACCTTCGTTGTTTTGTTGTGGTTGTTATAATGTTTTATCTGTTCAGGTTCTTGTAATAATAATTGGGCGTTATCAACCCCTTTCCATATCCTCGAGTGTTGACGTCAAATCACGGAATCCGACTTTTATGGACTCGGTTAGGAACCTCAATTACGAAATGCTTTATATAGCCCGTTTATATGTATACAGGGGAAATGAAGCAGTCAGATTCCAGGCCATAGGTATCCTCAAATACCGAAATGATGCTAAGAGGGATAGTAAATGAGGCCTCATTGGGGGATTCCCCATGGCCCTCATGGCCTCATACGACAAAAAGGGATTCTCTAGAAAGTATCCTCGATAGGTATCCTCAAATAATACAATACCAGGCCACAGGTATCCTCAAATACCGAAATGAGGCGAGGCTAAGATGGATAGTAAATGAGGCCTCATTGAGGGATTTGTCATGGCATCCATGGTCTCAAACGAAATGAGGTGAAGAGGGAAAGTAAATTAGACCTCATTGAGGTCTTTTCTCATAGACCTCATGGCCTCATACGACTTAAAAGGGATTCCATCACCAGAGACCTTTCAGAAAAAATGATTCCTTGAAATTTGGGCATTGGATTTAGAGGAGATGAGAATCGGATAGGACTTCGTTGTATCGAACGTACCCACGGGGCCCCCTCGAAACTATAACACTACATATTAAGCCGATAAAATGGGGAATCCGTAGTAAATAAAGTTATTTTTGGTGATTTGGGGGAATGTCGGGTTTATTTGGGTAATTTATGATACTCCGATTCAATCGAACATCCCTCCGAACATACCCCTGTCTTGTTGTAGGCCACTGGGTCACATAGCAACCACGTGCTACCATAGAAACCAAGATGGCGGCCTCCAGTATACAAAATGGCCGACTGAAACATGTATCACCCTAACAACACGCGCTGCGCATGCGCACTAGGGCCACGTATCACCATGGGGATGACGCCACAAGGTGGCCGCTCGCGCGGGTTACCATGACAACACAACATGGCACCACTGGGTCACGTGGCATGACGTCACTTCCTAGGTCCTGCACTAGGCCCTGCCAATGAGGCCCGTTTACCTCATCTCCTACTACAAATCTAAGTTCGATTCTAATGGTCACTTGAAGTTTTGTAAAGATGACTTAATAATGATAGGTTTTGTTATATATCGCATGAGTGGCCAAAAAATACACTGACAACACCGTGTCATGAAGCTCACCCTACACATCCACTCAAGTTAATATAATTGAGCTTGTCAGAATTTATCTTACACATCTCTGGTTTTGATCAAAATCTGCTCTAGTTTTTAAAAAAAAAATGTTGGTGAATTATCTCTCTTTTTATGTTGTAAGAAAAGTGGAATAGCTGTAGCGGATCAGTAATGTGACTAAAAATCAGACAGTTCTGTGATGAGGATTCATTTTAGGGTGTTGAACTGTGTTGAAAGGGGTGGGTCCCCCACATGAAAAAGAAAAACAAATTCCCCCCCCCCCCCCAAAAAAGGGGGTGGCGGGTGGTCTCGGGCCGGAAAAAAGTTTTTTTCACCTGTGTAGAGGAATGTTTTGAGGAAGCCCCCACCCCCTCCCCGCGCCCCGCTCCATCAGTCTTTTCCGACAATCATTTCACGAGAAAAACATTTTAGGGTCAGTTTGGTTTAAACATATTTATAGGCCCTCATGGCCTCATACGACAAAAAAGGGATTCTCCGGAAAGTATCCTCAATAGGTATCCTCAAATAATACAATACCTGGCCTTAGGTATCCTCAAATACTGAAATGAGGCTAAGAGGGATAGTAAATTAGGCCTTACTGGGGGTTTTCCTCATGGCCTCAAACGAAATGAGGTTAAGAGGGGTAGTGAATTAGACCTCATTGAGGGCTTTTCTCATATACCTCATGGACTAAGGGATTTCATAACCAGAGACGTTTCACAAAAAGGGATTCCATGGGACGTGGCCATTGGATATAGAGGTGATGAGAATCGGATAGGACTTCGTTGTAATAAGGGGAGATAATTCTGCATAGAAATTAGAGATTACGGGGGATGAAGCAATCTGATCGGTTAGTTTGTGCCAGAAAAGTGAACTGATTGGGTGATCAAGATAAATGAAACAACAAGAGTACTCGGAATAGGGTCAGAATTAGCAAGAACGGACCAGAAAAGCTAGATCTATAGTACTAATAAGCAAAGCTGTTCCAGTTGATAGGGTCTTCTACTCTACTGGTGTATACTCCAGGACAAAGGAACATGCCTAAGTTGACGAAAACTATTGCATAGATAGATAGAAGCAGAAAATTCTGAAAGAATTTGAAATAGCACAACTTGTCGGGTTGTTTGTGGTAATTCTATGAATTAAACGAGCCAAAAAAAAATACTCCTATTCAATCGAACGTACCGCCTGTGCCCATCGGTACTGTAGCACTACATGCTAAGCCGATAAAATGGGGAATCTCTAGTAAATAAAGTCGTATTTGGTGATTTGGAGAGGTTGTCGGGTTGTTTGTGATAATTCGTGATACCCCGATTAAATCGAACATACCCTCCGAGCATACCTCTGTCTTGTTGTAGGCCATTGGTTCATTTCAGTCAGCTTGGGGTAGGCATCCTTTTCATTCATTAACGATCACTCCTAGTGGAATGTTGTTTTTCGAACGAGTACAACAGACCTCACCCAGACAAATGCCCAATGTTGTCCATAGACTTTGTCATCCGTTACCTAACGGTAAATAAGAAATTAGTCCAACCCCGCCCAGCATCCTCAAGTTGATAATCAAATAAACTGACGCTCTATTCCAAACCGTATTTACAAAGGATGCAACTTGAGAAATGCTGTACCACGTGGAATTTACCAATCCACCCCCCCCCCCCCTCCCCCCCACACACACACAGTTATGTCCGCCCGATAAACATTCTAAATACCAAGCAACACACGTTATTTATGGACAAGTACCGTTAAATCACGTTGCAATGAAAGTCCAAAGAGCGCTTCTATTTTCATGAGGCTCCGTGAAGACGTCCCACAACTTCGGATGTCTTCCCCATCGCGTCATTATAACCCACATAAAGAGCGATACACCCAAACGATATCAGTGCCGGCCAATAGTGATGCGGAAGTTAGCCTAAACACACACCCTATCCCGCACACAAACCTCTCGAAAAGTGCTGCCCGGTAAATATCACTGGAGTGGTTCATCGAATCCTGGCGCACCAACACCCATAATAGATGAAGATCAACAAGTGCGGTGGCGCGGTGGCTCAGTTGGTAGAGGTGCAGACTGCAAGCCGAGGGGGTCCTCGGTTCGAATCCCACCTGCGGCAACCGCGTTGTGTCCTTGGGCAAGACACTTCACCCCGATTGCCTACATGGGGGCACGATGACGCTGTGTACTGAGGCGTACTGCACGTCGATGGTGCGCATGTCTTCAACCAATCTAACCCTGCCTGTGCTGCGGTGCAGAGTTCAGAGTTACGATGTTGGAGAGCTGACAGCTGCTCGTCGTTGCTCGGTGGTTCTCTCCGGGTACTCCGGCTTCCTCCACCCGTAAAACTGTCACGGTCACGATTAGCCATTGTGCATAAGTATGTGACCTTAAACACCAATAAATAAATAAGATCAACAAGTGCACCGCCAGCGGTGGATCAATATACGGCCGCCTATGAAGACATTGTGCTTGTGAAGAAATTTTTAGTTGAACAAAAGGTCAATAATTCCTTCAAAAATAATTGTACATTCCTGGCTCACGACCCATTAAATTTGAAAGTACTGTTTTCAAGTTATTGGATGGATAATCAAAAGTCACCAAACCTTCCAGATGGTTGCCATGGTGGCCATATTGGACATAACAGAAAGCTGGTTATAGAAAGGAACCATCCTCTAGTCATGACTTATTAACCATAAAAAAAAACAGTATCTGTTGGATGTATTGTTTTCAAGTTACAGCATGGACAAATAAAAGTTAACGGACGGACGGACGGACGGACGGACAGACGGTCACGGACAAAAGTTAACGGACGGATGGAGAGACAGAGACATACAGACAGACAGAGGGATGGATGGACATTGATGCTGGTTATTGAAAAGAACCATCCTCTAATCATGACAAATCAACATAAACAGTATCTGTTGGATTATCAAATGGACAATCAAAAGTCCCTGAAAATCCAAGATGGCTGCCATGGCAGACAGAGGGATGGATGGACGGATGGACATTGATGCTGGATATTGAAAGGAAACCATCCTCTAGTCATGATTAATCAAGCATAAATGAAAGTGTCAATGGCACTGTAGCTCAACTTGTGTGTTGTGTTTGATGAAAAGGATAATGTTCAATGTTTATGAAAGGATTATGAAATAAGACAAGAATTGTGATAATTGGGAATATGTTCATTTCTGTTCCCTGCATGCTATGTTTTTGATAAAAATAATATGAGGTGTACACTGTACTGAAGAGCTGAGGGGTGGGTTAATATGACTTCACAGTTAATGTACGTGGCCCTCACAGTTAACGTATATCAACGAAAGTTACCAAGTTACAGTGAAATTATTCCAAAATGAGTCATCATATTATTATTATTATTTATTGGTGTTTAAGGTCACATACTTATGCACAATGGCTAATCGTGACCGTGACAGTTTTACGGGTGGAGGAAGCCGGAGTACCCGGAGAGAACCACCGAGCAACGACGAGCAGCTGTCAGCTCTCCAACATCGTAACTCTGAACTCTGCACCGCAGCACAGGCAGGGTTAGATTGGTTGAAGACATGCGCACCATCGACGTGCAGTACGCCTCAGTACACAGCGTCATCGTGCCCCCAAGTAGGCAATCGGAGTGAAGTGTCTTGCCCAAGGACACAACGCGGTTGCCGCAGGTGGGATTCGAACCGAGGACCTCTCGGCTTGCAACCTGCACCTCTACCAACTGAGCCACCGCGCCCCCAAATGAGTCATCCTATCAAGTTACATCGAAATCCCTTCATAAATATGGCCTGTAGACTGTGCTAGAAGTTTTCGGGCTCCCCTGTAGCCGTCAGTTTCCCAATTGCGTCCAAAGGGGACGTTCTCATCTAGACATTATATGAAGTCAACCTACCAAGTTATAATGAAATCCCTCCATAAATATGAACTGAAGACTGTTCTAAAGGTTTTCGGGCTTTGGGCTCGGGCAGCCATCATGGTTGAATGATCACAACCAAAAGGGGACATTCTCATCTGGGCATCATCTGGAGTGATCCTTGAAGTTACAATGAAATCCCTTCATAAATATGACCTATAGACTGTGCTCAAGGTTTTCGATCTTCGGGCCCCTGAAGCCGTCACAGTTGACCAATCACGACCAAAGGGGGTGTCATCATCTAGGTATTATATGGAGTCAAACTAACAGGTTACAATGAAATCCTTCCATAAATATGACCTATAGACTATGCTAAAGGTTTTGGGGTTTTGGGCTCGGGCAGCCATCAAGGCTGAATGATCGCGACCAAAAGGGGACGTTCTCATCTAGACATTATTTGGAGTCATCCTACCAAGGTACAATGAAATCCCTTCATAAATATCACCTGTAGACTGTGCTAAAGGTTTTCGGGCTTCGGGTCTCTGTAGCCGTCACAGATGCCTAATGGAGTCCAAAAGGGGCTGCTCTCGTCTAGACATTATATGAAGTCAACCTACCAAGTTACAATGAAATCCCTTCATAAATATGAACTGAAGACTGTGTTAAAGGTTTTCGGACTTTGGGCTCGGGCAGCCATCATGGTTGAATGATCGCAACCAAAAGGGGACATTCTCATTTGGGCATCATCTGGAGTGATCCTACGAAGTTACAATGAAATCCCTTCATAAATATGACCTGTAGAGGGTGCTCAAGATTTTCGGGCTTCGGGCACCTGTAGCCATCACAGTTGACCAATCACGACCAAAAGGGGATGTCATCATCTAGGCATTATATGGAGTCAACCTAACAAGTTACAATGAAATCCTTCCATAAATACGACCTATAGACTATGCTAAAGGTTTTTGGGCTCGGGCAGCCATCAAGGCTGAATGATCGCGACCAAAAGGGGACGTTCTCATTTGGACATTATTTGGAGTCATCCTACCAAGCTACAATGAAATCCCTTCATAATTATGACCTGTAGACTGTTCTAAAGGTTTTCGGGCTTCGGCCCCCTGTAGCTGTCACAGTTGCCCAATCGTGTCCAAAAGGGGGCGTTCTCATCCAGAAATTATATAAAGTCAAACCTACCAAGTTACAATGAAATCCCTTCATAAATATGAACTGCAGACTGTGCTAAAGGTATTCGGGCTTCGGGCTCGGGCAGCCATCATGGCTGAATGATCGCAACCAAACGGGATAATCTCATCTGGGCACCATCTGGAGTGATCCTACGAAGTTACAATGAAATCCCTTCATAAATATGACCTGTAGACTGTGCTAAAGGTTTTCGGGCTTCGGCTCGGGCAGCCATCATGGTTGAATGATCGCAACCAAAGGGGACAATCTCATCTGGGCATCATCTGGAGTGATCCTACGAAGTTACAATGAAATCCCTTCACAAATATGACCTGTAGACTGTGCTCAAGGTTTTCGGGCTTCGGGCACCTGTAAACCATCACAGTTGACCAATCATGACCAAAAGGGGATGTCATCATCTAGGCATTATATGGAGTCAACTTAACAGGTTACAATGACATCCTTCCATAAATATGATCTTTTGCCTATGCTAAAGGTTTTTAGGCTCGTGCACCCATCAATGCTGAATGATCGCGATCAATGAGACGTTCTCATCTAGACATTATTTGGAGTCATCCTACCAAGTTACAATGAAATCCATTCATAAATATGACCTGTAGACTGTGCTAAAGGTTTTCGGGCTTCGGGCCCTTGTAGCCGTTACAGTTGTCCAGTCACGTCCAAAAGGGGACTTTCTCATCTAGACATTATATGAAGTCAACCCACCAAGTTACAATGAAATTCCTCATTAAATATGACCTGTAGACTGTGCTAAAGGTTTTCAGGTTTTGGGCTCGGGCAGTCGTCACGGTTGGCAGATCATTCCCAAATGGGGAAATTCTCATCTAGACATCATAAGGAGTCATCCTACTAAGTTACAATGAAATCCCTCCATATTAAACATGACCTGCAGACTGTGCTAAAGGTTTTTGGGTTTCGGGCTTGGGCAGCCATCACGGTTGACAGATCATGCCCAAAAGGGGACGTTCTCATCTAGGCATTATACAAAGGCGCCTTTCCAAGTTACAATGAAATCGCTTCATAAATACGACCTGTAGACTGTGCTAATGGTTTTCGGGTTTTGGGCCCGATCGCGACCAAAAGGGGACGTTCTCATCTAGACATGACCCCAAACCTGCATATGAAATTTCGTGACGATCAGACAAGAACTGCGGGGTATAGCCCGTGCTAAGGGAAAATGTGAACAGACTCACAGACTAACAGACTTCCACAATAGCTTATCTTGACTTTGTCAAGTTAAGCTAAAAAGTAGCATCTGTTGGATTTATAGTTTTTAAGTTATCGCGTGGACAATCAAAAGTCTATCGAAAATCCAAGATGGCTGCCGCGGTGGCCATACTGGATATGCCAGAATGCTGGTTATCGAAAGGAACCATCCTATAGTCATGACTAATCAACCATAAAAAACAGTATCTGTTGCATGCATTGTTGTCAAGTTATCGCGTGAACAGAAAAAAGCTAACGGACGGACGGACGGCTCATATTAGCGGCCGTATAAAAAGGGATAGTTTCCTGCGCATTCCCCTAGGTATTCACCTAGAGGTCTGTTATCAGCTTCAGCTATTTTAAAATGGCGATTCAAATAGTGTTGAAGACGTTTTTCGGCAGGGAGTAGAAATTGTGCTGTTGTGTACGTTAAAATTCCCAGACCTTTCCCAATTTGTCCCAATCCTTTTTTCGAGAGATTGTGTGATCTACTTGAACAACAATGTGTGAATGTCACCGCCAAACAACAGCTTTTGTCGCGTTTTAATGCGCGAGAGTCACGTCGATAATTCATGTTTTGATCTCAAAAGTGTATTTCTACGTTCGGCATAACGGTATAGTGTATCGTAGAGTACGCCCGATACCCGTCATTTTGACACCAACCACACTACTCTGCTGCAATTAATTCAAAAGTTACAGTCGATTTTAACTTTTCGACACCTTTAAAAGTTAGGCCTCACACACGGACGATGGACGTATGGGACTTCGCGTACAACGTGATCCGGCGATATGGCGAAAGAACACGATTCCTCACTTTAAAATAAAAAAAGTTAAAAGTATCGATAAATGATGAATGAAAATCACGGTCCAATTCACAAGTACAGGTAACAGGATTTTCAAATGTTTATTTCCAAATTCCAGGTGTAGTATCATGTCCTCACATGATGCATCTGAAAATAAGATCCATGGCTGTTATAGCTATACCAATTGCTACCCTTGGTTATGCTTGTTTTAAATTCTGCAGGTAATTCCCCCTCTCCCACCCAACCCATTACCCACACACCCGTAGAGTAGAAGTTTACAAAACGTGCTGCCATTTTTTCTTCCAAGTTTAAAGAAAATATGCCAAAGAAAGAACTGGGAATTCAAATGTTCAGTAATATAACATATTTTCAACTTATTCAGATATACATTAAAGAACGGGCATTAAAATGTTAACCTGACAGCTAAAGCTAAATAACATTCATGAAAAATCAGCAAAGTTAATAAATGCACTTAACTGAACATGAATGCATCTGGAGAGTGGATTGTCATCATATAATTACACTGTTAATGTAGTTATACGTTTTGGGTCCAAATACTCAATTCCCATTGGTCAGCTGGATGAAAACGTCATGACCAAATGTAATTCATTTCCAAAGAAAACATTTGGTCGAACTTTGACCCGCATTTACGTTCAAGTTAATGATTCGTCATATCTCAAACAACTTACAAGAAATGTTAACTGACAGTTTGAAATTATTTCAGTGATTTTATTCTTGAACTTGTCGTTTCATAGGTGATTATAGTTTACTGATATGTTAAATAAATTATTTTGAACATTCCAAGTTTCGTTGCGAAAGACTGCAATTTGACAAATTTGGGCCAATGCCGAAAACCGACGTTCAACTCAGAGGTGTGCGCTTTGTCTTTTGTGTGAGGGTGGTTTTTCGCCTCGTTCGTTCGTACATGTTTTATTTCGTCGTTCTGCTTTGTTGTTCGGTAAAAAGTAGTTTAAACAGTTACAGAATGTAATTATAAGAATTGAATGCACTTTTTATAATCTTTATTGGAGTATGAACGTGTGGTAATGGGTACAAATTGTATGAATCCCGAATGGATTCATACATAATTTGTACCCATTACCACACGTTCATACTCCAATAAAGATTATAAAAATTGCTTTCAATTCTTAAATAAAACTCTTGCAGAATGGACTTTCAACACAGACTGCTCTACACATAGAGTAGTATAAAAACGTTTCTCGATAGGGAGTGGAAATTGTGCTGCTGTGCAAGTTAAAATGCCCAGATCTTGCCCATTTCTGTCTCAATCTATATTTCCGAGAGATTGTGTGATCGACTTGAACAAAATTAATTGCATGTCACCGCCATATAACAGCATTCGACGCCTGTCGATGTCCAAGAGTCACGTCGATTATTCATGTTTTGATCTCAAATGTTTGTTTGTTTCTGAGCGCGGCATAGCTCAACTTTTGAGCTTTGTTTGCATTTGATATTTAAAATCGGATATTTATTGCTGCAAACAAAGCTCAACGAACGAAGCGATTTTTCCAATCAGTTGCACGAATTGGAAAACATGACCACATCCTTCTTATTCGTGAAATATACTACTCAAAGTTTGCTAAGCACCAAGTACATCCAACTACCTGTTTTACGTTTTAGTTGAAATATTGTTATGGAAAGTGTAAATACTTTTTATTTAATTATATCTTTAATTATTTAAGTACAGAAATTAAGATTTTATTTGTGTTTGACATTATTTTTTAGCTTTTGAATACGATAACTCTGGAAAATGGATAATTTTGGTAAAGGAGGACATTTTTCAATATGCCAAACAGTTGACGGAGCGAACTGGTAGGGCTTCAATATCCAGTATGAGACCCATTACTGTTAATTAAAGCTTGACAACGCCGTCTCATGCTCCCAGTCATGTTCCTGGTGGTCCTTTGTGGAATGCTGTTCCATTCTTGGACCAGCATGGCACCAATCTCCTGGACATTTCTTGGCTGGACTGGACGGGCTGAAATTGTAGCTGCAACTCATTCCAGACATGTTCGATTATTGGATTGAGGTCAGGGGATCTTCCTGGCCAGTCCATGCGCTCAATCCCCTCCCTCTGTCGGTACACCCGACAGCATGGGCAACATGAGGACGGACATTATCGTCCATCAGAATGAATCTATCACCCACTGCACCTGCATGCAATCTGACTTGGACATCCAGGATCTCATCAATATACTGTTCTGCAGTCAATGTTACACCACGTTCAAGGACACAGAGCACTGTGCATCCATCACAGCTGATGCCGCTCCAGACCATGATTGACCCTCCACCCTAGTGGCCATGCTCAGCAATGTTGGCTGCATAGAATCGCTCTCCTGTCTTCTCCATACCCTAGAACGCCTATCTGTGTGGTCTAGGCAGTACCTTGACTCATCTGTAAAAAGGACAGGTAGCCAATCTTCTCTGATCCACCCGACGTGGTCCGTGGCCCATTCATATCGTGCCTGGCGGTAGTTCTGGGACAGCGGAATGCGATTACACGGTCTTCTCGATCGGAGGTCACCTTCGTGCAACCTGCCTGGATAGTCTGCATCGAAACATTTACCCCCGATGCATTCTGAAGGTCACTTCGAAGCTGGGTTGCTGTGGCAAAGAGGTTCCTACGGGCATGAATGATCAAAAACCGGTCTTCAGCTGTAGTTGTTGCCCTGTCTCTGCCACCACCATGCCGTCTTACTGGTGTGCCATACTGCTGAAATATTTCCCAGGCTCTGGTGATCACCGTATGGTTCACACCAAGGGCTTCACTAACCCGACGATGGGTAGCCCCTTGCTCCACCATCCCTACAGCCCGCCACATTTCTGCTTCAGACAAATGTATTCTTACATTTGCATTTGCCATATTCAATCATTAAATCACAAGGATTTGTGTTGAAATGAAGACTGAATACCCTATACATGTCATGTACATGTAGACAGTACACGATAACAGCATGAAAATCAAGGGGTACCTACTTTCCTAATTCAGCGATCCGATCCAAACGTAGTGGCTACCCCTCCACGTTCAGATTCTTCCCATTCAATCCTATAGAAAAAGTTCCCATCCAGTTTTTATGGGAACTCAAAACTCGAAATTAGGAATATATATCAAGCTTTCGCCCTTATTACCGGCTGCAATCGAAAGTACACGTATTTCCTTACATTTGGGCAGAGTTTATTGATCCAAACTATGTTTTATCCTTTAATTACCGTCATTTGAAGACTCTCGAGGTGCCAACGGAAATTTCGAAATCGGCTATGTTTTTGTATAAATATAAAACAGTAAAAACAATAACCCGGTAATGACGCCGAAACGAATAGACCTTTTTATCGATGCGGAATCGGAATCTCGATCTCATTCGCGCAGAGAAAGTCATCAAACTCGGTCGCATTCGAACAGAGCAGATTACCAACCCCCTTCTACGCAATTGCGATCGAATTTCCGATTCTGCATCGATAAAAAGGTCTATTCGTTTCGGCGCCATTACCGGGTTATTGTTTTTACTGTTTTATATTTATACAAAAACATGGCCGATTTCGAAATCTCCGTTGACGCCTCACGAGTACTCAAATGACGACAATTAAAGAATAAAACATAGTTTGGATCAATAAACTCTGCCCAAATGTAAGGAAATACGTGTACTATCGACTGCTGCCGGTAATATGGGCGAAAGCTTGATATATATTCCTAATTTCGAGTTTTGAATTCCCATAAAAACTTGATGGGAACTTTTTCTGAAGAATTGAATGGGAAGAATCTGAACGTAAAGGGGTAGCCACTACGTTCGGATCGCTGAACTACTACTTTCCATGACGATCACGAAAAGTCTGCCTGTGAAGAGAGCTAATGTAAACACTGGGGACCATCTCAATACATTCCTCAATCATATCCACTAAAAATATCTCAAAAATGTCACAAGCAAATTTCACAATGATGTGTCAAATATTTGTGCTTAGCAAACTTTGAGTAGTACATATACGTAGGATTTGACAAATATACAACACTTCATGTGTAGTTTACACACTATTAAAGAAACTGTACAGGTCATTGAAATGTAAAACATTTCAAAATATAAAGAAATTTACTTTTTTGTTAATCCAGTCGGCACAGGAGTTGTTTAGATCAATTCCGTCATCAAGAAATTCTGTGATTGACTGAAAAATCGGTTTTGGAGTGCAAAACGAAACGAAACAGCCCAACAGCGCGTTATCGAAGAGTCGATGGTTAAACCCTTTGACATCTGTTTAACCCCACGCACCCTCCTTCATCACATCCAACCGCTTAAAAATGAAAGTTTACTGAACGAGAATACAGGGAGGTGTTAACAAAAAAATGCGCATCTTAGAATAGGCTGGCACACATAATTTGTTCGACTCTCTGAATGGTTTTGTTATTAAATCTGAACCTATGTGTCTCAAGCCCACTTGATTATCACGAGGATAAAAGACACTCGCAATGACTATTCGACAAAAATTGCTGGGGGCAAAAATTATCACAATTATCGTTGGCATCAGCACCAGGCCTGTTAGCATTTTCCGGACTATAAATCGCTGAGTGGAACGGGAATGATATGGTGAGGATTAATTTGTGAATAAGAAAAAAAAAGATCGAACAGAAAGATAAAATACGTAAGGAAGCGGGGGTGTTACAACCAGTAGTGTATAAATTTATCAGTAATGTCGAAATCGACCAGTAATGTCGAAAAAATTAACCAGTAATGTCGAAATCAACCAGTAATGTCGAAAAAATCGACCAGTAATGTAAAAATCCGTAATGTCGAAAAATTAACCAGTAGCGTCAAAAAGTGACGACCAAAATGACGATTTTTCGCAAAAATTTCAATATTTTTTCGGGTTGCTCAAATTGTACTTTTGCCTATATTTATCGACTTTTAACCATTTTCGCGCACGTTTGAACACATTTACCCCAGTAAATATGGAATTTTATGTTTAACAATTATTTCCCTCTTTCATATGCACAACATATCCCATCAGGGCTATTTGCTCTCTCTCTCTCTCTCTCTCTCTCTCTCTCTCTCTCTCTCTCTCTCTCTCTCCTCTTTCTCTCTATCTCCCCTCTCTTTCTATCCCATGTCCCTCTGCCTTTGCCCCCCTCTCTCTCTCGCCGAAAGCTATGATGTGTAGGGAAGGCGAAGAAGGGCCAGCTTTCAGAAGGACACATTTCCCCAGGCAAATACATATTTCATTTGACCGTTATTATTAAATACAGGGACGTAGCTGGGGGGGGGGGGGGGGGGGGCATATTTGTCTAAAAATCAAGATAGTTGAAAGGTTTCAAGCGAAAATCCCAACAGTTGGAGATTCTATAAGTATTGTTGTAACGGAGGTTTTTTTCCAAATGTGGTGTTACATTTCCGTGAAATTCCAACAGTAGACACCCGCAGACAGAATTTTGATCGAACAGCGCAAGATGTTCCGACTTCTCGGCAAACTGTTTCTTGAATTATATCAAAAATTACGGAAATACAAACAAGCAGGTCAATTTGGTGCTCACTATAGTCATACGCTGGTGATTTTTAGGCCAGTATACGTGAAGTGACTTTGGGCAAGACACTTCACCCTCATTGCCCATGTGTGTGTGTGTGGGGGGGGGGGGGGGGGGGGGGCACAGTGACATTTTGTGCTAAGCGTACTGTACGTCGATGTGCACACATCTTCAACCAATGCTAACCCTGCTTGTGTGGAGTTAGTATGTTGGGAAGCTGACAGTTGTTAAACGTTGTTCGGTGGTTCTCTCGGGTACTCCGGTTTCCTCCACCCGTAAGACTGTCGTGGTCGTGATTAGCAATTTAGCCAGTGTGCAGAAATATAAATAAATAAATAAATAAATAAATAAATAAATAAATAAATAAATAAATAAATAAAGGGCACATTATGGGACTAAAATACAATGCATTCGCAGATAAATAAATAAATAAATAAATAAATAAAGGGCACATTATGGGACTAAAATACAATGCATTCGCAGACGGCAGTTTGTATTAGAAGATTAGTGTGCTCTCTGCTAAGCATGACCTCATATTTGAGATGAATTAATAAATTATTGGTTGAATACTGATTTTTTTAGCATTCTCCATACATGTACATTCATGTAATCGACACAATGCCGTACAAAGGCAAATAGGGCCTACATACAGGCCCGAACGGGAAGACTGGGTCTCGAGAAGATTCCGCCTTGTCTTATCTGGCCTCGGGAAGATTCGGCCGGGAAGATTTGGCTCCAGTATATTTGATGTCCTGTGGTTATCTGAAAGTGGTTTAAGGCTTTCGCTTAATAATAATAATAATAATAATAATAATAATAATAATAATAATGCCGGTCGCTGATTCGCCGTGGTTCTCTGGTCAGAAGGCCTAGGTTTTCCCTGTGCTCCCAACTGCCAACCCTCTCCTTTGTACCTCATTTTCACTGAATCTTCCAGAGGTCAAATCTTCCCGTACCCCTTACAGACTACAGTACCACAAGAAAATGTCATTTTGTACTGTCTTAAAACCTCAAATTGTATAGATATTTAGATTCAGCCATTTGAACTTGGAAGTATTCTCCGAATGCCCTAAAATTTATCAGTACAGTTACTCAGAGACAACATTTTGAAACATTTCCCCCTCCCAGGGGAGGGGGCACCCCTTTAAATATCCATCCCTAGTTGGAATATTTATAGATCAATAGCCCCCCCCCCCCCCCCCCATTTACCCCTTTCCCTCCCCAGCTACGTCCCTGCTAATATAAACTCATTACAATAGCAGTTGAAACAAACTTTTTCATCAAGCGGTTGATGAAAACTATTTCAACCACCGCTATTGTAATAAACTTATTACTATAAAGGTTGCCGTACACATTTCCATCAACCCCTATTCAATTCTAATAAATTTATTACAATAACGATCAATTCGAGTGTCTGTCCTAACCGCTATTCTAATAAGTTTTTCCATTAATTTGAGAATAAATTAACTAGTGATTTCTTCAACAGACGAGCCAGTTTTATTCAAGATTTGATTGATCTCTTTACTCATCACAGCAGCAAAAAAATAAGAAATTGTCTATATGGCAGATTTGAAGTATTTTGCTTCTTCGAACAATGGTCGATGAAACCATGCAAATAGGGATGTCAACGGTCGTTGGCAGTAGTTTCTTTTTTCTTTCAAATACATCAACATTAGTACGGTTACAATTCTGGTTAACCCTTTACCCAACGTAACGACCAAAACCGGCCAGCGCAATTCTCAAAAATCGCCAATTAATTTTCATTATTTTTTTCATTTTTTGTCTCAAAAACATAGGTTATGACCCCTCATTGGAACGAGCTCATTGAGTAATGAATAACTGATGAATTTGTAAAGTTGAAACATGCTGCTAAAAACGTCAATTGACGGCCAAAAGATAGCGTGAATTTTCATCCTAAAAGCCGCAAGAAGGCTCTATGTAGTAGCAGATTTCAACTTTTCTTGGAGGGACCTCCCAACCCCATCATTGTTCGTGCCTTCACGCACGCACGCACGCACGCACGCACACCTACACACACACGCAAGTTGTCGTAACAGAATAAACCCAGGGCCCGGATTTTCTTTCTCCGTCCCCCTGTGTCACACTAAGAGCTTGCTTATCAAACATTTTACGTTCGTAATTTTATTTTAATGACATATTTTAGTGTTTATGTAATGATAAAGAAGAGAAATATTTTTTGTATAAAATTTACTCCCGAATATCTTTAAATATTTTAAAACACAAGGCACTAAATATTCCCGTTTTGTTGTGTGTGATAATTTGGAAATGCCAGTCTGTTTCAAATTGGTGAGTTCCATATTTTGATTATTTTCAGCGCGTGTAAAAGAAAAACGTCACAACTGTCGGGTATTCCCAAGTTTGTATGTTTTGTTTTGTGAGAAAAAGCAGGGGTCCGTTGATAATAAATGCCTTTTAGGCATGAAATGCACCGTGCTCAGCAGTAATTGTATCCAGAATTGTAGAAGGGATGACCAGCTTCAAATTGGAATCGCAATTACATTGTTATGGCAGGTATTTAGTGCTTTTAACACGCCCAAACCGTTCGTGCCGAAAATCTGTTACAAACGACTGCAAGGAAAAGCACGATTAAACTTCCAGCGGAGAATAGCACACAAATATCAAAATCATAAAAATTGCTATTCTTCTGGAATTCCAGCTAAGCGTGGCATAGCCTCCCACCGTTGTGTGCCGTAAACTACGTCCGGCACCCGTCATTTCGACACCAATTACACCTCTGTGCTGCTAAAGTTACAGCTGATTTTTTTTTATCTTTCCCACCCCCGCACCCGGGGTATGGGTATGGCTCACCCACGGACGGTGTACCTATGGAACTTCTCATACAATGTGATATGGTATGGCGAAATAACAGTTTTTCACTTTAAAATAAAAAAGTTATAAATGTCGACACAGATTATTGAAAATCTCAGTCTATTTCCCAAGTACAGGTAACAGGATTTTTAAATGTTTATTTCCAAATTTCAGGTGTGGTATCACGTCCTCATGTGATGGATCTGACAATAAGATCCATGGCCGTTATGGTAATTCCAACTGCACCCCTTGATCACACCTTTTAAGTGCTGCAGGCACGACCACCCCCCACCCCACCCCCCCCCCCCCCCAAAAAAAAAAACTAGAGGTACTGTGAGTAAGCTCACAAAGTGATACCCCCGAATGTATATGTAAGATTATCTCCCCTTGGAAATGTCAGAACGGAATTATATTGCTTCATGCACATCTTCATATGGAGTTCTTCCATTGTGTAACGTTTCATGAAAATTCTTCAAACGGTTTAGGAGGAGTTGCGCTTATAAGGACGGACGGACGGACGGACGGACGGACGGACGGACAGGGTGATTCCGATATACCCCCCCCCCCCCAAACTTTGTTTGCGGGGGGTATAATAAAAAAAAAAAAAACCCACAAAACATCGCGTCACTCAACACATTGCATACACACCTGTCGAGTGGAAGTTTACAAAACGTGCTGCTATTTATTCTTCTGAGTTGAAAGAAAATATACGAAACAAAGATCCTATTGAATTCAAATTTTCAGTAATATAATGTTTTTTTTCAACTTATTCAGATAGACATGTAAAGAACAGGTGCTAAAAATTAATATGAACCTGACATTCACTGATCCGATAAAAATGAATGCAACAATTCACAAAAATATAAATACCCATTTATGAAAAGCAAAAGCAAAATATTATTTATGACATATCCATATCAGCAAAGTTAATAAATGCACTTAACTAAACATAAATGCATCTGGAGAGTGGTTTGTCACTAAAACACTTACACTGGCAGAGTGGCATTCCAACACAAACATCACATTCATCTTTATCGAATCGGTGAATGGCAGGTTGATATTTTCATATCCGATCTTCACACAGTGGCGGCGCCAGGATTTAAATTTGGGGAGGTGGGGGGGGGGGGGGGGGGCTAACTAAATAAGATATGGGGTGGTTCACGGTCGAGATGCCGCGAAGGCATCTCCCAAAGGCTGTAGGCATTAGCTAGAAGGGGGAGGGAAAGGGTTGTTCCCATAGCGTATGTGGGGACAGGGGATCTCCCCCATGAAAAATGAAAAATTTTCAGATTTTGATACCCTGGGACCGATATCTGAGCATTTCTACAACACCTGAGACGTGTATTGTGTGCCGTTTACGGGTGTGATATTGGGCGGGAAACCACGGTCAGATAGCAATTTGAGGTTTGATTTGGGTGGGGGGCGAAGGAAAGTGGGGCAGGCCAATTAGCCCCCCCCCCCCCCCCCCACACACACACACCACCCCACCCCCGTAGCACCGCCACTGTCTTCACATGTATATCTGAATAAGTTAATATATTACTGAACATTTGAATTCCTATAGTTCTTTCTTTTGTACACATTCGTTCAACTTGGAAGAATAAATGGCAGCACGTTTTGTAAACTTCAACTCTACGGGTGTGTGGACAATGGGTTGGATGGGACGGGGGGGGGGGGGGGGTAACCTGAAGCATTTAAAACATGTGTAACCAAGGGGTTCATTGAGAATCACTATAACAGTCACGGGCCTTATTTTCAAATGCATCATGCGAGGAAGTGATACCATACCGGGAATTTGGAAATAAACATTTGAAAATCCTGTTACCTGTACTTGGGAATTGGACCGGGATTTTTATTCATCATTGTCGATACTTTTAACTGTTTTATTTTGAAGTGAGAAATTGTCCTTTCGCCATACCGCTGGATCACGTTGTATGCGAAGTCCCATACGTCCATCGTCCGTGAGTGAAGCGTACCCCCGAGGGAGGCGTTGAAAAAATAAAATCAGCTGTAACTTTTAAACTAACTGCAGCACAGTAGTGTGGTTGGTGTCAAAATGACGGGTATCGGGCGTACTTTACGATACACTATACCGAGATGTTTTGCCGAACATAGAAATAAACGTTTGAGATCAAACCATGAATAATCGACGCGACTCTCACACATTAAAACGCGTCGAATGCTGTTGTTTGGAGGCGACATGCAATCATTTTTGTTCAAGTCGATCACGAAATCTCTCGAGAAAAAGATTGGGACAGAAATGGGAAAGATCTGGGCATTTTAACGTACACAACAGGACAATTTCTACTCCCTGCCGAGAAAAGTCTTTCTTCTGCTCTATTTGATCCGCAATTTTAAAATGGCTGAAGCTGATAGCAGACCTCTATAGGTGAATACCAAGCGGGCTGCGCAGGAGACTGAAAATACTGAACAGTAAATACGCAACACAATCGCAGCTGAAAAGACTACCAAGTGTTCAACAAAAAGTCAAATTTCGAGATAAAAAGTCGAGATTTTATGTCGAAATTTCGAGATTTTAAGTCGAAATTTCGAGATAAAAGGTCAACATTTCCAGATAAAAAGCCGAAGTTTCGACTTTCTGGGTCTGAGAATTAGTTTTTATCATGTCCCTAATACGCTTCCGTAGGTTCAGGATTCTAACATGGAGATTATCGTACAATTCGCGATTTACGCCGTTGTGCTTTGCACAAACAAACTGAGTGATCCATATAAATTACCTGCTTCAAGTCCTTGAATAAGTTGTACAGAAATAATGGCGACGAGTTCATAATAAATAAACCATTCGACAATCATGATGTTCCTGTGTTGTGGTTTTCTGCGAAACATTTCCTCCTTTCTGCGTGAGTTAATGATACTCATTCTCACTGTCTTGTTGTGTTGAATACTTTCCATGCATGAATCCATCTAGAAATGTCAATTCACCGTTGTCATAAATATATATGAAGGTGTTGGGACCTTTGTTATTTTTAAGATTTATTAGAACTTGCGTGACCTTCCTCGGTATATTGATACAAAGAGAAATGGCGTGTGTAGCGTGGTCGCCGACATTTTGAATTGTAAATTTGACACCTGAGACAGTTGTCTCTTTTGGATCTTTTTCCTGAATTTAAGATGAAATTGCGTTTTCGTTTTGTTTAGGGAGAAGATAATGAATTTTTTCACCTTGTGAATTTTTTTTTCGATGGGTTGGTGCTTATCGAGATAGATTTTCACAAATTGAAAACAAAAGGTTTTGTCTTCGATACAGTTGTGTTCGAAAAAATTCGGTTGTCGTTTGTAAATTGATTGAACAGTAGCTCAATCGGAAATTTATAAACAGTTTGGAGTATCAAAGTAATATTTTCATTTGAGCATTACGTGATTTTGAAAATGTTGCAGGTTTCTCAGTGGAATTTTTGCTTCAAATTTTCCTTGCAAGTTGACGTGAATCACCGAGTTTGCTTGAGCGTCCCGCGAGAGTAAACAACTTGTATAAATATTGAATTTTTTGTGTGAAAAATTTAAAAAAAAAAAAAAAACAAATTTTTTTTATATTAGTGATTTACAAAAATGAGCTTGAATAAAATTAATGTCAATACAGCTTCTTTTCAAGAACTGTTACTGATTCCTCATGTAGGGGAAACAATTGCTGCTGCAATAATTGAAAGCAGAAAAAAGTATGGAGTGCTGAATTGGGATGATTTAACTCAGATCCCATATTTCAGGGGCTCAAAAGCACAGTGGCAGGTTATTGACTTAAGTCAGCCACTGCATCCAGTGTCTATTGACAACAGGATTAGGCTTAGCCAAAGCCCAGGTAGGGGGGTTACCCCACCACCATCATTTATTGCCTCAACCTATGTTGGCCCAGAAAGTAGGGCAAGTCAACAGTATACAGGGGGAGACAATAAATATACTCCATTATCACCTGTATCAACAGGGTCGAGCGGCCTAAGCTCGCATACTGCATCACCACGTGTACATAGCCTAGGTCAGGGGCAAATACAGGGTACACAAGCAGCAAGCAAAACAGACAGGGTAAATGTAAGTGATGGTTCCAGAGTGATGGGGGACGAGGAATGCCTGAATTCTCCTGAGCGGAACCAATCTGCCATGATTATGGAAGCACAGCAGGGGGTACTACCTGCAGAGACGTCACACATACACTCAAATAATGTAAGAGGGGTAGAGAGTATGAGTAGATTTTCACCCCAAGCATCTGGTTCTCCAAATAGGGAATACTGGGAGAATAAATTGAGTAAATATAAAAGAATGAGTGTCGAATTGCTTTCTGAAATGAGGGAGGTGGAGAGGCAGTTGCAACTCCAGACGGCCACTCTCAAAACAAATCCCGATGTGCGACAAAAAGTGGATAGCACACATGACACCATGCACAGTCGTGCAGAAAATGGACAATCCAGGGTAGGATTAGGTCATGGTGGGGTTACCACACACTCGGGTTATGACAACTACTCACACACAACTCCGGGAAAAACGTTTGATGCAAACTTTGTAACAAATGAAAACATTTTAGATTCCCAGAATTTGGCAGGTTTTTCTGCCAGTAATAGTCAAAAGGTTGTACCGACAATAGCATGCTTGCCCAGTTATACACTGGCAGGGCATGGTTCTTTGGCATGTAATAGCCCAGCCGTAACGTACACTTCTTCGGCTATTAGGGGAAATATTATGAACACCGGAAGTTTGCACCAGATGACAAGTAGCCCAAATGTTTGTGCCTACAGTCATGGGCCAGGGATTACCCAGCCTATGTATAGTCGTGGGTCACAAATCATAACGGCCACATCCCCGGTACACATTAGTGCGTCACAGCAACAGGGTAATGGTTTAAACACACAGATTGATGACTTGCTGCAATTTGATCCAATTGTATGCAGCAGTCGAACACAAAACCATTTACCACATCACACATTTCATACAGATCAGACACGTGACCACTATCGTGAGAGTTATGCCACAAATGGTCAAAGGGCAACTCAAGGTGTGAGTTACCAACATTTACAATATAACCAATCAAATGCTACTCGAGGGATCTCTGACAGGAGCGGATTGATTGGTAATACATATCCTTTGGTTGATGTTAAAACTGAGTGGTCAAATTTTCGAGGGATCTCTGACGGAAGGACGTCCACTCAAGTATGTCAAAATGCAGTGCAATTAGATCGTGAACTCATAAATTCCCCAAAAATACCTGCAGGAATTCAGTTCCACGATAATAGAAAAGCAGTTCTGGTTGAAACACCTTATGTAGATTCCCGAAGACGGCCTGAGGGAATCAGGGACACTAATTGCCAAATTCAGGAAAACCGTTCACCTTTTCATTTACGCCAAGATATAAATTTTCAGCATGCAAGGGGATCAGGTCCACTGCATGTCCAAAATCAAAATTTAGAATTTCATTCTCATCCTGGCTATACTTTGGGTAACCAAGCACTCTGTCAAGGAGAAGCCCGACCGATCCGGGACGGCGAGTACCTTGCAGATATTCAGCCCAAAATGAATTATCAAGGTTCGGAATTTCCTCAATTTGGTAATCAGGGAAGGTTTTATTCACCACAAGTGCGACTTCAAGGAGATGCACCCCAATTTAGTTTTCGAAATGTTCACCATACCGAAAACCGAATACATTTGTATGTGCCTAAAGGTTTAAAGTTTGATGGCACTGAATCATGGAAAGCTTTTGAAACTAAATTTAAAAAATATGCATCAATTGAACAATGGTCGCCCGAAGAACAAAAATGTATTTTGTGTTTGAGTTTAAGTGGTAAGCCTAGTACGGTTTATTCATTGTGGTGTGAACAGAACCCTGATATGTCGATTCAGGAACAGCTAAAGCAATTGGAAGCGCGTTTCGGAGATCACAGTTCGCCCGAAACGACACAGCTTGAGTTTCAGAGTGCAAGACAGAAACCAGGTCAGTCTATTGAAGACTGGGCTGAATATGTCTTGTCCTTGGCAACTCACGCTTTTAAAAACTGTCCACAGCATTTTGTTTCTCAACAAGCAGTGTTCAAGTTCTGCCATGGGTGCACCAATTCCAAGGCAGCCGAACATGTGATAAATAATCGACCAAAAGATATGGAAGAAGCCGTTCAAATGGTCAAATGGCATCAATATAACCAATTGGCCATGTTTGGGGAAAAAGCAAGTCTTTCTGACAGTGATGACAGTAGTGGAAATATTCGGGAAGTTTCATACAAAAATAGAAATTATAGAAAAAATAGAAATCAAAGAAACTACCGAAAGTCATCTCCACAGAATGGCAATTCCCCAAATAAGAACAAATCAGGAACGGACATAGAGTATTTGAAATCCAAAACATTTGCTTTGGAGAGTAAAGCAGAGACTTTGGAAAGAAAATTTGAACAGATGTTTGATAAATTAGAAGCTCTGCTCGATTCAAAATCCTCCGACGGCTCGACGGAATTCGGAAAGTCTAAGTTGGATAAGAAAAAGTTAAAAGGCTCTCCTACTAAAAATGTGCAATGTTTTGGGTGTCAGGGCTATGGTCATTACAAGTCGCAATGTCCATCAAAAAGCCCAATAAATAAAGCTAAGGGACAAAAGAAAGTCACTTTCAAGGATCAGCCAAAAGAGAGGGGGACGAATCGCGAGGTCTGATCTCGCCCCCACCAACCTCAGGAAAAGACCTCAATAAAGAAACGCTAATTATTGAGAAAGAAATAACTGTTCGACGTGTTAAATCACCATCAGCGATTCATGTGGAATTAGCTATTAGCAATCAAAAAACTGAAGCAGTTGTTGATACGGCTGCTGATGTAACTGTTTTATCAGATAAGCTGTTTAGGCGCATAATTCCAAAACCACCAGTCATAAAATCTGTTCGTTTTAACACTGCTGCCAGAGACGGACAGATGACAGGCAGTTTTGTAGGTCCTGTCGCCATTCAAATTGGGAATTTGTTATTTCATGAACATGTTTACGTTGCGCCAATCGAAGACGATATTTTATTGGGAATAGATTTTTTGAAGAAACGTAAGGCAGTGATTGATATCAAAAATGATTCTTTTAAAATCGGAAATGTTGAAATTCCCACTGTATCAAAAAACTCAAATGGTTCCACACGAATTGCTAGAATAACTTTGATTCGGACACAATTGTTCCACCTAACTCAGCTGTATTAATAAAATGTGAGTTAGATAAACAAATGACAGAATTTGTAGCTGAACCGGCTGAGTCATTGCCGTTAATCGGGTTGCGTTCAGTTCACCGTGGCGATGAGGGAACCCTGATTTGCCTGGTGAATATTAACAATCGCAACATTCGATTGAATAAAAATCATTTAATTGGTTTTGCTTATGAGGTTGATATGATCCTTGAGAATGAAAAAGAAGTCCCAATGTTTAACGAAATAGAGACTGGCCGTGCAAGCGCAAGGGCAGTTAATGTTTCGGAACATAGAAAAAATAAAGTTCCTGATCATTTGACAGACTTGTTCCAAAGATCGTCAAAACATTTAAATATGGAACAAGCTGATCAATTGGCAAACTTGTTGACGGATTTCGGAGACGTGTTTGCCAAAAATGAATTTGACATGGGTAACTTTAAACAAATTGAACATTCAATCGACACCGGAGATCATCCATCAATTCGTCAACCAATGAGGCGAACACCTTTGTGTTTTGCAGATGAGGAGGAATCCCATTTACAAAACTTGTTAGAAACTGGGGTTATTCAACCAAGTTTAAGTGAATGGGCCTCACCACCAGTTTTGGTTCGAAAACGAGACAATTCACTGAGGTGGTGCATTGATTATCGGAAAATTAATGCAATCACAAAGAATGAGGTTTATCCCTTACCCCGAATTGATGAAAGTCTTGATTGGCTTTCAGGCAATTTATGGTTTGGAAAAGCGGATTGCATGAGTGCCTATCATCAGGTTAATCTTAGAAAAGAAGATAGGTGCAAAACGGCCTTCAGTACCAAACATGGTAGTTGGGAATTTGTTAAAATGCCTTTCGGTCTTTCCGGTAGTCCATATACGTGGTCAAGGGTAATCAATTTGGTTCTCCAAGGATTAACCTGGTCCACGGCTTTAAGTTATCTGGATGATGTGGTGTCCGGTGGGCGTTCATTTGACAGTCATTTGCAAAGTCTTAACCAGATACTGGGAAGATTTCGCAAATATGGTTTAAAGTTAAAACCCCCAAAATGTGAATTTTGCCAACACAAAATTGAGTTTCTTGGAAGAATCGTCAGTAAAGACGGTGTTGAATTAAATGATGAGTCCAAGGAAACTATTAAAAATTGGCAAATTCCAAAAACTACAAAAGAGGTTGAAAGCTTTTGTGGTTTGGTGAATTATCACCGAACCTTTATTAAAGATTTTGCCAAAATGGCTAAACCTCTTTATGATTTAACCGGCAAAAAACCGTTTAAATGGGGACAAGACCAACAAGATGCTTTCGAAGCTATTAAGACTTGTTTGGTGTCTCCACCAGTTCTCACTCTTCCAAACAATAGTGACACTTTCGTTCTCGATAAGACGCCAGTGGGTGGGCGATAGGAGCTGAGCTATCCCAGATTCAGAATGGGGTGGAGAGAGTAATTGCATATGGGAGTTTTGTGTTAACCCCCCAGCAAATACGTTACTGCACAACTAGGAAGGAGTTGCTTGCAGTGGTAAGATTTACTAGGCAATTTAGGCATTATTTGCTGGGACAGCCATTTATTGTTAGAACTGACCACAATAGCCTTAGGTGGCTAATGAACTTCAAGAATTCACAAGGCCAGGTGGCTAGGTGGATGGAGGAACTTAGCCAATATAATATGGTAGTCCAGCATAGGCCAGGGAAATTGCATAGTAATGCAGATGCCCTTTCTAGAATGCCCACAGGTCAGGGGTGTCCAGAGTATTTTTCGGGTTGTAAACTTTCAAAATTACCTTGCCGCGGGTGCAATTATTGTGCTCGCTTACAGAAAAATTGGGCTAAGTTTGAGGAAGAGGTTGATTATGTAGTGCCTCTAGCCCAGGGATCATGTACTTTTGATGATGCAACCGAAATTACAATATCAGAAATCACCCCGGATGACGCAGTGGCAGGTAACAGAATGGAAAATTTAACTTGTGAATTCCAATCAGAGGTTCCTGGAATTCTGCAGGGCTTCAGTGATGGTTGGACAGACACAACACCCAATATTGGTTCAATTTGTTCAGATTCTGGTTGGGTTCATTCCTACCTAGAGATTGAATCCACATATAATGGTCCTCAAATTAGGGCAGTTACGGCTAATAATGATGTCGTTACCCCTGCAGCAGTCTGTTCTTCAACAGAAATGCAAGAAGTGCAGAGAAAAGACCCTGATATTTCACCTATTGTGACATGGCTGGAAACGGGAGAGCAACCCACTGAGGGTGAACTCTTCATTTGCAGCGATGCTACAAAATATATGTGGATTAACAGGAAAAGGTTTCTCTTAAAAGAGGGACTTTTATATAAGGTTAGGAAAAATAGTTTAGATCAAGTTTTGGTAGTTCCCAGTAAATTTTCGGCAGAAATTTTGTCGTTAGCCCATAATATTCCTGCTTCAGGGCACCAAGGGGAAGTACGTACCAGATATAGGGCAACTAAAAACTTTTATTGGTATGGAATGAGTGAGGATATCAGAACGTTTGTGGAAGCCTGTCCACAATGTTCAGTTGGCAAAAAGCCAACTAAAAAGTCAAAATGGGATATGACAATATTCCATTAAGGTTATCCAATGGAGAGAGTTCATTTGGATTTCCTGGGTCCGTTACCACTTACTGAAAAAGGGAACAAATATATACTAATGATAATCGACCAATTTACAAAGTGGGTCGAATGTATCCCTTTACCAGATCAGACTGCGGAAACTGCCGCATGTGCTGCGGTTAATGAGTTCTTTTCTCGTTTTGGCTGTCCATTTCAAATTTTCACGGACCAAGGTCCTTGTTTTGAAAGTAAATTATTTACAGCTATTTGCGAATTGTTGCAGATTCACAAGGCACGAACATCACCTTACCGACCTTCGGCTAATGGTCAAGTGGAACGCCAAAACCGCACCTTAATGGACGCGGTTCGGTGTTTTGTAGACAAAAGTCAGAAGAATTGGGATAAATTTATTCCGCAGTTAGCCGGAGCTTTGCGGTCATCAGTGCACCGGTTGACTGGATTTACCCCAAATAAACTAATGTTGGGCAGAGAAGTAAATCACCCAACAGATTTGGTATTTAACTTCAAAAAAGACGTTCCATCAAAAGAAATTCCAGAGTATGTTCGTGATTTGAATTCTGAGATAAAAAGGGCTCATGAAGTTGCACGTAAGCAGTTAAAATCCGAATGTAAGAAAATGAAACGAAATTATGATCTCACTCTAAATAAGAAAACTTATAAATTGGGTGACGTGGTTTAAATGTTAGATGATGCTACGAAAAAGGGTAGATGTAGAAAATTGGCTCCTTTTTGGAAAGGACCAGCCATTATTGGTGAAGTTTATACCCCATACTTATTCAAGGTTATTTTCAAAAATTCTATTTGTGTGGCAAATCATGATAGGTTAAAAAGGTGTCATGATAGGATTCTGCCACCATGGTTAGCAAAATGCCTTAAGAAATTTGAAGAAACAGGGGAAGTTACTGTACTTAGAGCATCTACAGTTTTTTGCATCTGTCGTAAACCATATAGTGGACAGTTCATGATACAGTGTGATCACTGTCTAGAATGGTTCCACGGAAAATGCGTTAACATCACCCAAGAGGAAGGAGAGGAGATCGATGAGTACAAATGTCCTAATTGTTAATTTGTTTCATTTCAGAAAATGTCTGAAAACAACTCTGACATAGAGCTGGATCTGGGTCTAGATGTGGATTCAGAAATGATGCTGGCACGCGACGGAGAACGGACCGGGTCAGTAAGTTCCATATCTGTGACGGAGGCCCTTGAGGAACTACTGATAGGGTCAGATCAGAAAGAGAATTTACCAACGGAGGAACCTGTGGAAAACCTGACAACACAGCAGTTGGAAATTCCTGAGATGGTAAGGACCACACCTTTACCTGATCCTACTCCTGAGGAAAAACTGATGGAGTTGGTAGGGAAAGGTAGTTCTCCTAAAAAGGAGACAAAGGAAACACATGACGAATACCGGAGTGTGCTTCCACTTACTGGGTTCAGGGTAGAGAAGGCACAGGAGGAAGAACCAACTGTGCTGGAATCCGGTGGTGTGAAAAAAATGGAGATTCAATCCGAAGCCATTCCCACACCCGACCCAGTAAAACAGGGATCAATTGATAAAACAGAGAAAGATACGTCTGTCCGTGAAAGGAAACTAACAGGCATGGCAGAACGTATTGCTCTATCGGCAATTGGAGCTAAAACTCAGCAGCAGGAACTGAGTGAGCTCCATCAGAAATTAAATAGGCACGTGCAAGAAAATATTTTAATAAAACCTGCATCAAGGTTCATGGCCCTATTATTGGGAACAAATTGGTCCCTGGCAGAAAGGTTAAACGTGCTTAAAAGTCAATATCTCCTAGCCAAAGCACAGAAAAATATAATCTGGCAAAAAGATGTATCGGCTCTTGCTCTGGAGCAGCTGCCATGTCGTTTTTGGGTCAAAGAAAATTTGGGACCATTTCCTAAAATTAGAACACCCAAGGTTAGGACAAGAACGATGTCTGCTGCTCCCTTCACCAAGGACATTCGGTTCTTGGAGAAGCCAAGTACCAGGGCTAGTGCTGCTGAGGCAGAGGCCAGGGTGGAGTCAGTGGACAGTGTTCTTGAGGAAAGGGGTGTTTTTGCACCCAAAGCGAAAGCCCACCTCGGCAAGCGGATGTCTGTGGTCAAAGGTTCTCTGACGAATAACAGAGGGGAACAGACCAAGCTGATGTCTGCTCAACTGTCTCAGAGAAAGATCAAGTCGAAGGACACCTCGAGGACTGGCCTAGAGGGTTCAAAATCCGGAAGCCAGAAAAAATCTCCTATAAAAAAGAGGAAGGCCCAAAAGTTAGCAAAGGGCAAGTTAACCAAAGAGGCACAAAAAGGTGCGGAGCCCTTGAGGGAGGCCCAACAGGGTTCCAAGCCTAAAGTGGTGAGAGTTTGTCCCCTGGAAACGTGCGCCATGGAATTCAAAACGGATATACAGAGGCACTTTTCAGGGACTCACTTCCCACCAACTTGGTGGATTGAATTTGGAATCACCACGCCAAAGCCTCTTAGGGTTAAAATGGTGCATGACATGGTTCTGCTGGCTAGAACCGTGTTAGGGCTAGAAGAGAAATCATCTGACTTGGTGATTCTAACAAAATTATTAAAACATTTAAGGGCCATAGAATCATCTGCCAAGTCAGAGCTTTTAAAAGACCTGGTCCCTAGTAGTGGTTATGAGCTAACCATGAAGGCCATTTCTGGGGATCTAGGTATCGCCCTTCCTCCTGAAGGTATCCAAATGGAACAATTAAATACAGTTTCTTGTTTGTTCCACTGGAAGGTGGTATGCCTTGTTCTGAACCAGGTCAGTCTTAGGGTTCAGAGCACCTTCATGAAGACAAAGGTGTCCACTTGGCAGGTGAAGATGCTGGTGAGCAGGGCTCGTAAGGGTGAGATTGGGGCAGAAGAGTGGTTGACTGATCAGGTTAGGGCGGCACAGCTGGATTATCCTCATGAAGCTGAGGATGGACTGGTTGCTGCTGCCTGGATAATCTCGGCGGTCGCTGCTGAGGAGGTGGCGCTGACGGAAACCGGAAGCGCAATACCCCCTGCTCCTAAGGCCTGGTCGGACCTTGTCATGGAAGTTGCATCAAGGGGATCCCCAGGTGCAGCTGCAACAGTGTCGAAACCTGCAATTTCCAAGTCTAAGTCACCTGTGAAGAGGGGCGCAAAAAAACAAGGGGGCCCACCATCAAAACAGAAGCGGCGGGGAACCCCAAGGTCCCATAATGAAAGGAAAAATGGACCCGGTGACTTTAAAAATTACTGCAGAGAAACAGGGGGCTCCACAATTGAAGCAGAAGCGGCCGACCGATAAGGGAAGCTCTTCTGTGGTGGATTCCTCGGGTCCCTTCGAATTTGAAAGGAAAATGGACCCAGTGACTCTGAAGGTGACAGCCACTGGTAAAGTGAGAGACCCCATAGCTATAGACTCTCACTTTCATCTGAACAGAGTTCGGAAAAGTTTCCACTTGCCAGGATTGACACTGGATCAGGTGCTGGCAAGGACTCGGGATCAGATGAACCCCCAGGTTCCTGTTCAATTAGAAGCTGCTGTCGACGTCTTGTGTGACCCCGAGGAATTCCCGAAGGATCCACAGTCGTTGAGTGGTATTGTAGCAGTAGGGTGCCACCCCTCAAAGTACAATTTGTTAACTGAGGAGGTGAAGCAGCAGCTCAAGGGATTGGTTAATTCCCCCCAAGTTGCCGCCTTTGGGGAAATCGGTTTGGACCGAACCTATGTAAAGGGTCCAGCTGAAATTGAAGAACAGGGCCGTATTTGCGGGGAACTATTGGAAATGGCGCCAAAAGATAAGCCACTGGTGCTGCATGTTCGTGGGGCTGAGGGATCTCTGATGTCCCATGATGTGTTGAACTCGGCGCTTATCCAAATCTTGCAGACGACACATGCAAGTCAGGTTATCCACCTTCATTGTTTCACGGGCCTGGAGGTGGACGTTAAGGCCTGGCTACGTCATAGGCCCAATACATTTTTTGGTTTAACTGGTCTCTGCAGGAGTTTTCCCCCGGAAATGAAGAGAGCAGTGGCTGCAATCCTCTCAAATCGTCTGTTACTGGAAACAGACGCCCCATATTTTCCCATGGGGGCCAGAAGGCGCTGGTCAACTCCTGCTCTTATAGGGGAGGTTGCCCAGGCGGTGGCTGCAATCAGAGGAGAAAGCCTTCACGAACTGCTGGAGGCCACTGTGGCCAATACCAAGACAGTTTATGGTATTCCATGAATCCGTTAGTGTATGTGACAAAATCTCCAGGTTGATGTAGTCTTCAAGTAAAAGTGAAAAGATTGTGTTTATTTTATATTTCTTTTTGTGACTGGGGTTGAGGCTTGGGTGGTTAGCCCAGAATAAGTCCTTTCCAGAATAAGTTTCAAAATTACCCTGGGGGGAAGAAATAAACTATTTCAGATTGAGGTGGGTGACTTGGGTAGTTGTCGAGAGTGTGCTGACGGATCACGGAGGTGCACGACGCTCCCCAGTATAAGTCACATGGGTGCCTCAAGGAAAGGTTTATTAGGTATTATTTCACCTAAGTATTATTTTATAGTAAATTGGGTGGGGTCATGATGTAAATTTTTCCAGTATTTGAGGTAGGGTGTTTGGGCGGTTGTCCAGACTTGAGGAGGCCCAGAATTGCCTCAAGTGAATAATTTAATTATGGATCCACTAAAGTTTAACTGCAGTTATGTCAGTTTGTCCCATATTGAGGTGGGAGGCTTGGGCAGTTGTGAGGTGCTAAGGAATACTGAGGCGCTGAAACACTACCCAGGATAAGTCTCACGGGTGCCTCAAGGGAAAGTTGCATGAGTGAGGAGGGGAGCTTGGACAAATACTCGGATCTGAGGAAGCCTGATGGGAAGAGAGATTGTCCAGTAGGAGCCTCCAGGGTGCCTCACTGCATGGTCAAAATTGGTAAGGTGGTTGAGGTTGAGGACTGGGCTGTGTACAGGTAGTCACTCGCCCAAGTAGAGCCTCAAGGATGCCTCAACGGTTAGTAGAATTTTTTCCTAGATTGAGGTGAGGTTTTTGGGTAGTTGGCCAAAGGTGCGTCAAGGCAAAGCCAGGCGCGCTTCACTCACCCAGTTAAAAGCCTCCAAGTCGCCTCAAGGATAATGACATTCTGCTTTTAAACCAGATATATATTTAGTATACTTAGGTGCAAACCCTCATATTTGGTAAACACACTTGGTATATCTTTTTTGAAAACCTCTGACTTGGTATATCTTATGAAATATGCATACTTGGTATACGCCATGGGTTAACTTGAAAACTACTGTGTGGAGAAAAAGATGTGGCTTGATCTGACGGATCTCGGAGGTGACGGGCACAGTCTGGAAAGACACTTTAAGCACGGATTTGAATGGAGATACCATAGAGGGAAGGCGAAGCAGCCACCTAAGAATTTTAAAGGGGATTTCCAGTTATAATACCGGGTCAAGTTTCTCTTGAGGAAGACTGATAGGGAAACAAGAAAAAATGGGACCTAGAAAAGGGCTTTTGGAAATGAGCTGTTCGCGAGTGTGACAGCGCAGCCCTTAAAAATAATTTGGGCTGTTCGAATGTTCGACAGTCCATTAACTGATTTTTAAAAGAAAAAAATGAATTTTTAAAACAAAGATTTAAAGTAAATTAGTAATTTTTTAGGATTTGGAACTGAATGCTTAAATACAGAAAATGGCCATGTAAATTAACTGAAGAATGAAATTAAATTAAAGATCGGCCAGATTAATATATTTTCTATAGAGTTCCAAAATCCAGTAAATCACTCTTTCCCCGTATTTTTATAAACAAAATGTAAGAGTAATTTAATTAAAACGGGGAAGAGTGTTGTGAAATAGGGTAAATGAAAACGTCCGCGTTGCAGCGCTCCAGACTGGAATGGGTATTCCGGAGCAGGCCGAAGTGGTAACGGAGTTTACCGGAGGAAAACGGAGTCAACTTCGGCGAGAAGCTGCAACAGCCCTTGGCACTTTGCTGACGAATCCCGGAGGCGAAGGACTTCTTTACCCTGCAAAAGGTAACTTTTGACAGAAGTAAAAGAACTCAGAAACCATTACAAGTCATCACTAACTACAGTGGTGAGTATTAATTGCCTCGTCATTATAAGGTCATTGTAGCTTTTGATAATAGAAACCAATGTTACTTTAAACGCTTTTTCGCAAGTGCGAGTCTTATCAAAATGGTGATGCCGCTTGATGAAGAAAAAGTCTAATCGTTGAGGTTTTTATTTTTTATCTTTAGGCTTTGGCCACGAAAAGAAACTCTCTGTGTTGTTTGAAACATTGAGAAAATAGCTGGATTTTGAAGCTATTTTTATGCTAGGGAAACGGGGCGTAAAAAGCAGGCGAATTCTGGCGAATTGAGAATTTTTTGCGGGAATTTCTCAGTAATTTAAAATAGTCATTTTTAAGGTGCTATGTAAGTAATGGGAAATTTAGCTTGAAAATAAGTGACACGTTAATTTTTATGTCAAATATCTAAACAATATTATTATTTTGCATTTATTTATTTATTTATTTATTTGGTTTTTTTTTTTGTGTTCCGAATTGCAAAGAATTGTTCACAAGTACGGATGGGCAACAGAAAATGCCAAACATTATCATTTTCCTTAGATTTTTGACAACATCAACAATAACCTGTCACCCAATTTTAAGCGAACTTTCCATTACTTTTATAGTACCTTAAATCCAGGGCCGAAACCAGAGGCGGCAAAAATGTAGCAAAAAGTGGGGATATGGGTGGGGTGGGGGATGGACGTTTACCAATACAACAAAAAAAGTAGGGGTCACCAGTAGGGGGTGTAACCCAGATTCCAGGGTAGTTGTTACACCCCTCCCTTTCGGTGCAGAAACATTTCTTTAAACTTTTGGTCATCTCTCATGAAAGCAATCACCGACTTCAAAGCTTCGGCATCGGTATTTGAATCTGTCGAGGTAGAGTCAATGAATTGCTTTGCCGCGGACGCTACCGATCTTAGACTCATAAACCGAGTGATAACGAGCGACTGGCGCATGCAAATCACTATTGGCACCCAGGACCCTTAATCTATCCCCTGCCCCAATTTATCTTTTCGTTGCTCTTAAACCCAGAGTGTCTCATCCTTTTGCGGTGAACTACTGCTTGTTCCAGGGTTCACTACTTGGTGGAAAATATAAGCCTATATCCACATTGTCGGGTTTTAGGGTCGTTTGTCAAATCAGAATTGCAACCACAACATAGACAGTGTCGTTTGAAATCAAACACAATTTGTGCCCGATCTTTTTCTCGGTGGTGCATTCGCTTCGGTAGGAATATCTCCAGGCCTGTCATTTTCAGGAGCGCTATTTATTTGCTCGCCTACTGCTCGCCTTAAAAACATTAAGGCGGGCGAAATCTAGCCCACCGAGCCTTAGGAAATAATGATTACCATAACAGCGTATTCCTAAAACACACATCTTTTACGACCTCTGCTAGGTGGTCTCCATAAGATGGCCACACTGTCCCTCCCACACCTCCGGGCCTTGCCAATACCTGGAGGTGTGGGAGGGACAGTGTAGCCGTCTCACAGAGACTACCATGTAAGTCGCACCAAATAAAATGTACAAAGCCCACTAGACAGAATACATTAATAGTAAAACTTCATTTTGTCACTTTTAGCCTTTGTAGGCTTGAAGAGAGCTAATCGCTCCCCTGGGCCATACGAGGGGCGTGATTTTTAGCCCCCCCCCCCCCCCCCTTGCGTTTTTAAGAATGCCACGTCTGTATCTCTGCATCATGTAGATTGTCTGACACTTTTCGGGTGAACATATTTCTCTACACAATATTTGTGACTTCTCAAGACTAAATTGACCTACAAATCTAGCTGCGATTGTAAATATATACATGCAGACCATCATTATACAGTTTGCTGCATCTGATTATGTTCTAGATGCGCTTCGATACTACGATCATCAGAAGGTCGTTTACCCTAACAACTTCACATCCGTATTTTGGTGAGAAAGTGCAACGAACGGCCATGGAAGATTCTGCTCCTAAAATTCAAATAATGCCAGACTAAAGAAAATCAAATGACAAAAGAATAAGGCAAGCTTTGCCGTGAAACTCACAACGCTCGTCTAAAGAAAAATGTTTAATTCAACTTGATTTCGAATCAAAATAAATAGAGAAGGTGCAAAGAAGTTATGAACACTTATAAAAAGAAGCGGCCTCTCAAATGAAGGAAAGAGACGGCAAGATAAAGAGCGCTGGTGATTTATCAATGCTGTATGACGTCGCTGATCCGAATGAGTGCCTTAAGGTTCCAACTTGACGTTTTCTTTTAAACGTTCTTTATTAATTTATAAATGCTGTTCATAAAACGCTTATTTTCCAAATATAGGAGTTTTGGCGAACATGCACTTATTTATGCACTGAATAATGTCATTTGTGTCTATATGAGTGTAAACTTTTAGATTTTTTCCAGTAAATGCTGATTATATATCACAATTTCAGGACCTAGGCTAACGATGCAAATTGAAATTGGGTGCCCCTTTTTGCGACAAATATCTCAAATAGCTCAATGCTGTCAGTTGTCCAGTAAACGTTTTTTGAATCAGGAGATGTCTCTTTATCAGAAACCACCAAGGACAAAAACTTTGGACGTGACTTTGAGGTTGGGCAGAAAGTTGGCATTTGGCAGCCGGGCTAACGTGACCGTATTCGATGAGCTCTGTACATGTCATTCCAAACTCCAAACAGTGTAATCCCGCCCCCCCCCCCCCCCCACCCTTCTACGCTCGATACATCAGAGAGAACACTGCCAAAGGTTGTTGAATCTGCAAGATTCTTGCATATTGTCCACCAAGTGGTATGGGTTCTTCAGTTTACATCAATCACATTTTAAATTTCTTTGACTGAATTTTCCGAGAAAGAATTTCAGAAGTACTTCTTGAATCAATGAGAAATCTAAGAACCTGAACTAAAAATGTACGCTCATGATGACACCGCAATCGCGCACTATTTGTAAATAAACAAAAAGTACATGCCAGACAAACCACGTACCATACAGGTGAAATTCTACAAAAATGACTAAGTTCAACAACCTGTAAGTTTGTGAAATATTGATGCAAATTGAAATCCTGACAATATGCACACCTCTGGTATATGTACAAAAAACATGTGGAATAAAAACGCCCTAGCTTGAAAACTGTGAGACGAGTTAGCCGGACATACAATGCACCCTAGATGCGGACGGACGGACGGACAGGGGTGAAACAGTAATCCCCCCTCCCGTCTATTTGTCGCGAGGGCCTAAAAATATAAATTGTGTTTTCAATTGAAGTTTTCTGGTAGCTTTTGTCCCAAAAGCCACCAGAAGGCTTGATTTGAAAACAAATTGAAGGGAGATAATGTCAATCTGTCAAAATGCGAAAAACATTACCCAAAATGTACATGAATCATAATTATCTTCTCCCCAGCTTATAAATCATTACTGGATATGTCGGTAAAGAAATGAGGGAATAAATAAATGAGAGATAGTGTGTCTGTGAGGGTGTGTGTGTGAAGGTGGATGTGACACAAATGGACGGGGGCAAATAGGGTCAAAGTGTACGCGGTGCACTGGGTAAAAGTTCTTAGGACAGTCTTGGGTGGTAAAAGAGGCTCAATGTTACAACCGGACAATAGTCGATTTAAATCACCGGAAGTGGTGTTATTTAGTTTATTAACATTATTTAACATTCTGTGAATATGGTGCTAGGTTCTAGTGAAACAAAAGAAGGCCAAAAAACCAAAGGGAATTGCCGTCGGCATGTACATTTTCAAAGCATTGTTCAGCATTTTTTCCCACTTTTCAACCAACACCCAACCTGCCCCAACACCAGTTACACTGACATTATTCCATATTTTCCACCAATATAAGGGTGAAAACTATTCACAATGCTTCATCCTAGGCATTGGGACTCATTTGTATCATCCTGAGCTTACCCACCCCAGCGTTGTGTCTGCATTTTTTCCTCTCATCCAACCAGCCCAAAATGTGAGAGAATTTCAGCGTTGTGACTTTGGTTTAAACATATTTTATTTACCATAAATTTGCAAAAAGGATTGAAGTACAAGTTATACAATTTCTGTTAACCCTTTGAATCCTAGCGGCCGCTTTTCCGACCAGGAACATGATACGTTATAACGTCATTAAATAGGATGGGTGTTCAGTAAATGTGTGGGGTAGACCAATCAATATTTTTAACGTGCAGCCCCGAGGCTGCACGTTGAAAATATTGATTGGTCTCCCCCAAATAATGAATATGGACTCGTCCAAGTGCTTCCATTAACCTGGAATGGAAGATACCACTAGAGTTCAAAGGGTTAACTCCTCTCCATAAATGCAATAGAATAGAAAATCTATACATGGGTGCGGCTCTGGGATATTTAAATTGATTTACAAATGAATAGATATTTACTCTATTTACATTAGAAATATATGTTGTTGAAACAGGTAGCCAGATAGTAATGTCGGGACTCCAAAAAATACATATACACCTGGAACTTAAATAAGCACCCCCTGTTTTTTCGCAGTAGTGTTAATAAAAACTGCTGTTACTTTCATACTATCTTTCAGATGACCAAAAGTGATTATTTGCGGAATGAAATGGTCTATTGACAAATGAAATACAACACAATGATGAAAATATGCAGTATTTTAATGGCGATGATTACACATATCTGCCACCAAGGTTCCGCTCTACAGTTTCGCACTATTGCGCAATTGAAATTCTGCATATGTTGAAACTAAGGCCATGTAAAATAGACATATATTTTTAGTTTCAGATATACGATTACATTAGGCTTTTTGTTGGACAAGAGAATTTGAAGTTTTGGTCCCAAAGTTGGAGTCTGACACATAGGGGTAAATTACCAGATGAATTATGGGAAACATTGGCTTCGAAAAATTGGCTATTTTTTAAAATGTAATTTTTACACGGGTTTGTTACCAGACAGGTAACTAAAAAATGAAACGGAAACATAGAATTATTTTTTGCATTTTAGAAACAGGGGATGCAATGCTCTAGGGGTAGGGAGGTGGTGTTGGTGGGAAAATTCTGCTTTTGAGGCTGCTGGGTGGCTGAAAATGACTGGTTTCGGCATTTTTTCATGCAAGTTTTCAGGTTGAAGTCTTGCCTTTGACAATAAATTATTCCACCCACATTCAGATTGTTTATTTCTACTTTGTCAAATAGTGTTATATGTTTTTTGTGGATTTGAGAAATTTAATATATGCTATGGGTTAGATAACTAAGTTACAGAATATTTGCATTTGAAGAGAGTGTATGGCATGTCATTTTTGGAAATGCCTGGAAAACTGTGGAGCGGAACCTAATGTTTTTGATGGAAAAATGTTCTCTCGACAAGTATGGTGCTGGAAAGGTCCATGATGAAACAATGCCGGTAATTACTGACATAAAAAATGTAACTTTGATGTCCTGAACACAATAGCAGAGTTTGACGTCAGTAGCGAATGTATCCACCAAGGGCCCGGATAACAGCCTGAACCCCCCTCCTAATGCTACCAGCGAGACTTCTGATACGGTCCAGAGGCAACTGCTGCCACTCCCGATGCAATGCAGCTTCCAAATCGGCTAATTCTGCATAGACGGATCCCGTACACGACGTTCAATAAAGACCCAGATGTGTTCTAAGGGATTCAAATCGGGGCTCACTGCAGATCAATGCAGTGTTGTAATAGCGTTGTTCTGAATGAATGCTCTTACAGCATGGGAACGATGTGGCCTTGCATTGTCGTCCATGAATACAGGGTGAGTAGCCAACGGGTGGTTGACAAAATGAGGCATAACAACAGGACTGGAATGTCCCGGATGTCTGATGACCATTGGGATTTCCACGTAGTCACCATTATCAAGTTTACAATCATGAGAGCGGCATCCCCAGATCATTACTGATCCTCCATCATAAGGAACGGTAGGTCAGACGTTCCCGGGCACGTAAACAGTTTTTATGCCTCCACACTCTCATGCGACCATCTGTGACGTGAAGCAAAAATTCACATCCTCGATCCGTTAAAAGAGACTGGCAAACCCCATAACAGCAGAATACTTCTGAAACGATAGCTTCATCTGCAGTCTTGGAACTCTTATCTGGGATTGGGATACATTCGGCACTTCTTGTAAATAAATCAAGGACAACCAACAAGTACCTATTTCCCAACTTGGTTGCATCCTTCCAAAAGGGTCCTTTTATGTCAACTGCAATATCAGCCCATGGTTCACTTGCTTGTGATGAAAGCTACAATTCTATATGTGGCTCAGGCCTGGGTTCAACTGACGATATACTATCAAAACATGATCTACAATAATTGTTCACATCATTAGCAATGAAAAACTAGAAATAATACTATCTAATCAAAACTTCTGTTTTTCGGAACCCATGTGTCCAGCCTGATCATGACTTAAATGCAAAACCCTAGGTACCAAAGATTGAGGAACCACACTCTGTTTAACCCTTTTAACTCTAGCGGCCGCTTTTCCGCCAGGAACATAATACGTCATAACATCATTATATAGGATGGCTGTTCAGTAAATGTGTAGGGAGACCGGTCAATATTTTCAACGTGCAGCCCCGAGGCTATGAACACGTCTACATGATTTCCTACTAGACCTCCAAGAACATCAGCCATGAGTCCAGTCTAGAAAAAAATGTCATCGCATTTTTAATGCCGAAAGGGACAACATTATATTCCCAGTGACCTGACTCGACTGTAAATCTTGTTTTGTGCTTATCAGGCTCTTTAATAGGGCATTACCAGTACCCACTAAAAAGACCCAGGCATGAAAAATACTTAATACCCCGCAAGGACTCCAAGCATTCTGTCACCGATGGAAGTGGAAAAAATTCTGTTTCTGTGACTTTGTTGAGTTCAAGGAAATCTGTACAAAATCTCATTTCCCCCAGGTTTAGGAACATGTAAAATGGGAGCTAACCAGGGTAATTTAGATTTTATAATAATTTTATGTTTAGCCATGTCTGCAATTTACTTCTCTATCTCCTCCCGTAAGGCATGAGGTGTACGTCTAAGTGGACATGTTATTGGTTTAGCATCACCAGTATTAATACTAAACTCTGCCATGGAAGTAAGGCCCACATCTTTTTCCGACTCGGCAAACACATCACTAAATTCAGACAATACAGATTTAATATGACTAGGAAGCAAAACAACTTTCTGCAAGTCAAGAACAACCTTCCGTTTACACTTTTTGTTTTCTTTTTGTGAACTAAAATCATCCACCTTAACAGCAACCAAACTACCTAGAAGTGTCCCAGCAAACAACTTTCTGTCTGAGGATGAGGAATTACTTTACAAAATTGGCAGTCTATTCTCTACTGTCTGTTGTGAAATCCTGGGATGGATTTAAATTTCTAATTTAACATCTAACTCCCCTGGAGGCAAAAATAAAACCATCTTGATAATGAATTCCAAAAATCATCAACACCAACAATTGCAATACACTCAAGAGTTCGAGTGAACAAGGAAATAGCCAATAAACTGAACACAAACCACTCTAACTCGCGTACCCATTTCCCGACATTGAATAGAAATGTTCATCTCCCCAATAGACAAACCAAGTTTCTTAGTGTCAGAAAATGAAGGAAACTGTTTCAAAACATCAAGACCTAAAATAGCCGGAAAACACAAGTTTTGTACAATTACAACTTGAGTTGATTTAACAGAAACATCGTTTCCAAAATGAATATCAACAAAACATTCACCAACACACTAAAGATAAGTCTGATTAGCTGCCGGGAATTTCTGAGACCATTTCTTTATCTCTCTTAGAAGTTAGATTTGATATGGACTCACACAGTTCGCGTCCCGACAGCACGGCGTTTCTTGGGCTGGTTGAGCTCAGGTCATTTACACAATTATACATGTATACACAATTCCCGTAACCAACGTTTGTACATGTATAGAAGTTGTCCAGAATCTGTTTTTTTTTCTGCTGTTGGGTAGTATTGGGTGTTATTGGGTGTTGGGTACGGGACAAGTGGCCGTCGGGACAACTCGCCGTCGGACGGCGAGTTGTCCCGATTTTTACAGCGAGTTGTCCCGTTTTTTGTTTTTCAAAAAATGTAATTTATTCATAATTTATCCTATTGAAATACTGTTAATTTTATCATTTACTGACCTTAGAATATTTTTACAAATAAATCCAACCTCCGTGAATTGAAAAAAAAACAGGTGAGTTTCTCTCTCTCTCTCTCTCTCTCTCTCTCTCTCTCTCTCTACCACATCTGTGTGTGTGATTGTCATGGTAAACGGTAATTAATTAAGTAATTAACTAAAAGTATTTGTTCTATTGTTCTTTGCAGCTTGGCACCGACGTCTCAACAGCCTTGGGACGAGATTGAGCTGTACCAGCCCTGCAGACAGAAGCTGAAAATGTGGAATTGAGGGTGCAAGCATCAGATTTGGAAACTGACGTCCGATCAAAATATTCGAAGATGGCCTAAAAGATACAGAAATATTGGGATGCCTATATGTCAGATCCACCTTCATTGTCTACTGCAGCCTTTTTAAAGAAATGTTCAGCTGGCTATATAAAGTAATTCTCCCATAATAGATATCAAACATACATTTGTACTTCAGTCTTTATATATTTTTGTATAAATTATATCTTTTGTGAATTGTAGTAATTTTCAAATAATATAGAATTCTATAAATTTATTTTATATCTGTGAATTCACATGAAAATGGTCTTTTCGGACCATTTTCATGTGAATTCACAGATATAAAATAATTTCCAACGAACAGGTGCATGCTGTACCCCTTTGTCTAAGCACCATCTGTAAAAGAGTAAATTTGCTTGAAAATGTATTAATTAATTAATTATTGTCATTGATTTCAACGATTTCAATGAATCGTCTGTCACTTTGATTAATCTTGTTATGTTAGTAACTATTATTTTATATGTTATATTATTATATGTTATATTGAACCTGTCCTGTTATATAAGTCATGAGAATAAAGATAATTTAATCCTTTGCCGCGTGGCATAGTGTCGTAGTGCACACTTGCAATTCTACTGAATGAACATCACGCCACTTCATTTTCACACTTCTGAATCCAGAGCGTGAAGACCTGATTCAACAATCATGGAAAAGCTGGAGCTACCAGATAGATTAATTAGGACCATTTCAGCTCTGGGCATCTCTTGCCCTGTCACCTGGACTGTCCAGGAGACAGGCAAGAGAGTCCACCTGAACTTGGAGTTCGAGATTGAGACAATCAAGACACCGCCCTCTTCGGGGAGAGGTAGTACCTTTGGAGAGAGGATCCCCTCTCCCACTGGTCCTCACCCGAAGAGGCACGGAGGCCCTGAGGAGAGGAAGAAAAAGAAGAGTCCATCAACCAAGCGCAGGGACGCCCGGCGCTTGGAGGCATTCCGGAATAGGACGAAAGAGTTGAGTGAGGGGGTGGAGGCTCTGGAGGCAGCCGCCAGTTCCCCTCCTAGTCCCATTGGCACACACAATCAACTGCCGGCTCCTGAGCCGGTTCAGTTGGATGAGGAACATCCAGTGGAGACTGAGGAGGAACTGGAAGCTGCTTTTTTACCGCCTCCCACCCCTCTTCCTTCACTACCGGAAAGCCCCGGAGCGGGTGAAGCAGATGAACAGCCACCAAATCCTATAGACCTCATCATCCAAAATGCACTAAAAGTATCCGCCAGAACTGAACAACTGATAAAGGAATCTAGGGAATTAACAGGACGAACACCAATACCTCCACCAGTCTCATCTCCATCACCATGCCAACCTAAGAAAAAGAGCCTGAAAAAGCCCAGAAGGGGATAAACCTTCTCCCTCCTTCCTTTTCCTCCTTTGCCACGCCTCGACATCACCAAAATTATACAGTCAACGAGGGTCGAAAGGGGCTTGTCCCCCAAATCGTCCCTGCGCGCCTTCGGCGCGTTAAACCATTTCGTTCGGCGCTGCGTGTCACTTATCAATTACTACTCCACGGCGACTTGTCCTGACGGCAACTCGTCCCACCTTGGGTACGGCGAGTTGTCCCGACGGCGAGTTGTCTCGTTCCCTTGGGTGTTATTGGGTAAATCGACGAGCCGGACGAGACTGTTCATCGTTATGTGAGTATGATGGAGTCATTTGAGGTTGTAGAAAACGGTTCTTGTAAAGGGAAAAGAAAACTTGTATCAAGTGATAGGTACACATTCGTCCACAAAAAAGTTTTGAAAAATGGTACAAATGTACGGAGATGTAGTGTGCGTAGGATGGGTTCCGCTTGTCCCGCAACAGTAAACGAGATTGGAAATAGTTTCAAGACAAATAATCTTTCGCATTGTCATGTGGTAAGACCCGGCATTGGAGGGTTAGTCAAAAATACGACACAACTAAAGAAAGAACCAAAAACAACATCTTTGAACCAGCTGGACACATAGTCAACAAGGTCACTACAACTTAAATTTTATTATGATTAATTAATTATCAATATAATAATGACATTATTTTAATTTTAGTTCTCTATTGTTTGATTCGGATAAAAACGTATGTTAATTAGCCTTTGTCTAACACTTTACAGGTTTTCTTAATCCATTTTCAGCCAGCATATTTAAAAAAGACAAGGTATATAAACTACTGAGGAGGGTATTTTCCTCGCCATTTTTACCTGCCGAAGACATCATGCCAGCTTTTTACGCATTATTAACAAAGATCGACCCACAATCAACAAAGCTACAAGAGTTTATGGAGTATGTAAAGACAACATAGCTAGAAAGCAACATTTGGAGTCTGGAGGCATGGTTAGTTTATGGTAGAGGTGTCAAAACGAATAATGGTTGAAGGATATCACAACTCACTGAACCAACGAGCATCCAACGTGAGACAATTTATTTATTTATTTATTAAGGTTTGACGACACTTTAATAGTCAAGGGTCATATCGTGTAGGTGACAGTTTTACGGGTGGAGGAAGCCGGAGCACTCGGAGAGAACCACCGAGCAAAGAGGAGCAGCTGCCAGCTCCCCAACATCGCAACTCCGCACTGCAGCACAGGCAGGGTTAGATTGGTTGAAAACATGCGCACCAACAACGTACAGTACACCTTAGTACACGGCGTCATCGTGTCCCCAGGTGGACAATCGGGGTTAAGTGCCTTGCCCCGGACACAGCGTGGGAGTCCAAATCGATCACTCAGACGGTCATCCATCCAAGGAAGGTGAGACAGTGTTCATGCATTTAGTTTAAACAATATTTATTGAAATAAAGAATATTGCATGTGTTAAATACAGTTTGAAAACATTTACATAACCAATGATGTTTTACTTATAAGTAACTCTAATGTTCATACATCAAAATCAATACATCAAAATACAAATATATGATTATCGTAATGTGTATATGAAAGTCTAGCAATAACCACTCTCAATTATTTGTGTGAAAGATACGCCTCATTCAGGTGTTTGGTTCGGGAAATCTACAATCTTTGTGGTTATTTATTTATAAATTTATTGGTGTTTAAGGTCACATGCTTTTGCACATTGGCTAGTCACGACCACAACATGGATATAAAGTCAAGGTCAGCCAATCGTTTATACCCCATGCTGCCTATTTTAGAGGACTCGCACTCCAAGCATCAGTGACTGGGTCCCATTTTACCAGTGAAACAGAGCTTGTTTACCACAGTAAACAAGCACTGCTTCACTTCCCGGGGTTCCCGCGGGGGAATCTTTGTGATACTTCCAGCTAGAACTCTTCGTGACGAGTTGGTAGTACCTGGTCTTTCCGATCACCTGTCAATGTCAGCATTTTTTAGATTTTTAATTTGACTTACAACTGTAAAACAGAAACTGTATAGTGGTTAAACCTTTCAGCATAAGCCAGTTCACCATACTTTAGTCGATATAGAATTTCAAAATTCTATGAGCGCATATGCTCCTTGTGTCCGGCTAAACTAGAACTATCACTAAGGGTGATAAATAATCCAACAGGTTTGACTAAGACCATTTACTTAGGGACTTGTCATGCACATTTGCACCCTATGTTGATCATGCACACCATGTTTCAAACCAATATCGTAGACATCTGGTAGTTTGCTCCAAAGGAGTTGTACAGACTGGGCAAATTCTTTCTTCACCACTAACCGGGGGAAGGGGGGTGGGTGGGGGAGGGGAATTTGTTTTGAATACCCACCCCTAAAACAATTTATTTGAAGAATTTGTTCTTCTGAGAGAGTTTCTGGCATCTCAAAAACAGCTGAACTGTGAGTTCTGCTTATATCCTTTGACGGCACCTATTCTTTAAAACCAAATTAAATTTACTCAATACAAATGGCAGCATGTCGTCGCCTGAGTGCCAGATGTTCTATTCCCGTAGGGGACACAGAACATTCTAGCACTCAGGCGACGATGTGTTGTTGAGTGTCACAGAATTTTTGTTGTTACTTTTGTAAACTTCAAACAGATCTTGTATAATTTCCAAAATAGAACACTATTGAACCCTCCTCTGCCAGCTCACCAATACCGGGTGGGTTTGTGGAGGGGACTCCCATCGTGTCCTCGTCTTGGAAACATTTGTGCATGACAATCAATGCAACAAGGAATATTGGTATGCTTTGAAACAAAGAATTCCAAACACCAACTGCAAGTAGTTTATATTAGTCTACACAGCGCTGGCAAATTCACGAAATCAGGCGGACATAACCTGTTTATCGATAAGAGTCCATACACAATCCTTGAGAAAGTATAAAAATGCAGCCCAAATTAGCCATTAAATGTGGACCCTGGCATCTAGAATTTCAAAATTATTCATTTAGAATGGGCCCGTATCATAACATAAGCAACAAATATTACTCAGTTGCCTGATGCAATTTGCACATTTGATATCATATCACAATTTTGTTCCATGAAATTTCTCATGTATTGTAAGTTGCATTTGGCCTATGATAGAATGAATAGAGGATATCTACGCTGTTTTAGTGAATATTAGGAATTATCTCATGAGTGTGGACCTGAAAAATAATACTTTCAGGTCCACACGAATGAGATAATTCCCGATATTCACTAAAACAGCATAGATTTTCTTTTTATTATATCCTACGCGTCGTTTTACTGCGTAATATTCAGCCCAATTCCACTATAAACAGTTTCAAGACAATAACGAAAAGCTGCTGATTGTTCCTTCAAGGCGACACCATGCGCCGAAGCATAACGTCATTTAGGAAGCTACTGAAAAAAATTAATCGCGTGGACCTGAAAATATTGTTTTTCAGCTCCACACTCATGGCATAATTCCAGATACTGACTAAAATAGAGTAGATTTTCTTTTTTATTATATATATTAGGCATTTTATTGCACAATATTCAGCCCAATTCGACCACAAATGCGTACGTTTCAAAACAATAACTAAGATCAGCTGATCGTTTCTTCAAGGCGACGTGATGCGGCGTAGCGTGACGTCATTTAGGAAGCTACTGAGGGATATTTCTTGATATCCATCAAGTCGATAGATATTGAGAAATGTCTTTTAGATAATTTGCGATAATTCACATGCTAGCATATAATATTAACAAATTTATCACATTTTATGAGCTCACAGACTTCTAAACAGTAGTTGGTAAACAAACAAAAGATGGCAAGTTGTGAAAGGGGTCTAATTCAAAGCTGCTGTTCTGTCATTTTTAATCAATGGCTCATCTTTATTTCCTAGTGTGTAGAAAACATAACGAAAGTACAAACATAAATCAATTGTAACATAACAACCTGAACATTTTTAACTGGTAGAATGCTGGAAGCCCATATTTGGGCTTCATTCTGTAGTGCAGGTGCTGTAACTTAATGGCTTCATATTCTATGGATGTGCGTCATATTATTTTAGAATTTAAATTATTTAGTCTGTGAGGATTTGCCTTGTTACAATTTATGGGAGAGTGTCACTAGGCACTCTCCCATAAATTATAAAAAGGCAAAGAGACGTGGACAAATTTGGATGTCCAAAAATAATTTAGCACTCTACCAGTTAACCCCTTGAACCCGAGCGGCCGCTTTTCCGGCCAGGCTCATGATACGTCATAACGTCATTATATAGGATGGCTGTTCAGTAAATGTGTGGGGTAGGCCAATCAATATTTTCAACGTACAGCCCCGAGGCTGCACGTTGAAAATATTGATTGGTCTACCCAAATAATGAATATGGACTCCACTAATTGTTGCCACTGAACTGACATGGAAGATACCACCAGAGTTCAAAGGGTTAATGCATATTAACTTTGTTGATAATTCCAACACTTGACATAATTTCATGGGAGGCTCTCAAAGAAAGCTTCCCATGAAGTGATATCAAGGTGTGAAATTACCAACAAGAGTCAACTCAAATAAAATTATCTTGTCGTTATCAAGCAACCTATTTCAACTGTGTTAACTGAAACACAAATGAGTGTTTTCTTCATTTCACTAAAATAATAAATAAATATTTAAATGATAAAACAAAATATTTATATCCAATATAATTATTGGTACATTGTTCCGTTATTATTACTTTGTAGAATAAAAAAGGAACGATAAAAATCTCCTATAAAATCTGAGATAGAATAAAAAGCTGCTAAATAAAAGTTAAAATTGAAGGATATGTGTGTGAGATTGAACATCCAAGCTGGTCTGACAGGTGGATTGCATCAGTCGATGACTTTCATTTCTTTTTCGAGTCTTGAACGAACTTTTTGTAAGTATACCTGAAATATACCAAAATACAGAAGTGAGTCACTTAAGTAGTATGGCGTGTGTGTATTGTCCTAAATTCCAATTCTGCCCGACTTTTGGAGGAGCTGCCATAGGAACCAAACTTTTGGTGAAGCCAATGAGAGACATGCCTTGTATTCCATCCAAGAGGGTCTAGCATGTGGTATACGTAATGTTTATTTTGTATGCTACAGTATGTATAGTGATTTATTACATGTCCATGCAGTCTCTCTTATGCAATACGGCGTGCAATACGGCTGTGTAATACGGAATTCCGTATTGCACACCAACCTGTTCCAACCGGGACTTTTTTATGCAATGCGACTGCATAAAGTGCATGGTGTTTACCACCGTTGATAGAAAAGAAAATTAGGTCAGTAGGTGCTTGGGTCATGTAATAAATACAAAACCACATGTATGTTTCAATGAGTCGTTTTGTATTCAATTCGTCAGATGTGCGTAGGAAGAAAACGTCTCGACCTTCGGTCTCGACGTTTTCTTCCTACGCACATCTGATTCATTGAATACAAAACGGCTCATTGAAACATACATGTAGTTTTGTCTATATATGTACACACATGCTCTGGGTATATAGTACAGGAATGTGATGGGAGACTGAAGGGGAAGAGCGAGTTTTCTTGAAAATTTTCCACGCGAATTGTTGACGTAGCTACTGTCTTCCTGGTGCCATTGTGCCATTGTACATATGTGACGTCATGGAGATGTTGACTGTTCGTTAATGTCCTCTGTACAATTTGATAAGACATTGTCTAGGTAATGGTACATCAGGTTTATTTTATTGGACTGGTATAGTTGTATAGTATGGGTGGTATATACCACAGTAGGTCCTCTGTTAGCCCTGGGTACTTATAACATGTTGTATAGTCCATAATGCTAGGCTAAGCAGTTCTGTGGGGTGGGGATACTAAATGGTTGTCTAGTGCAGTAGCATTGGGTGCATGGGCTGTACCCCTGTTTGTATACTGTTAATCGTTAGTACAACTGTTCACGTAGGGCTTTATGCTGCCTTACAGTTGGTATGGAGAGTGTTTAAGATTAGGTCATGAGGCGTTATGTTTGGTTGTCTATTACTATAGTATAGAGTGCATGGTCTATACCACTGCAGGTCTACTTTTAGCCCTTAGTACTATTAACCGACCTATTGCTCTGTACTGTCCGATTGGTGGTTTGGAATGCTAGATCGTGCTGGGAGTATGCTTGTTTTCTAGTATGACTTGTTGGGGCAAGGGGGCTTACGGATTTGCCGAGACCAAATCTTCCATTTCCCACAACATATGCCATCGTTTTCAGAGTTACATGCCTTGTATAACATGAATACCAATATGGGCCTATAGATGAAAGTCGTTCTTTCCATATCTTGACCTGTTTTGCCTATTTTATAACTTCCCAGACGTGTCTATATGTGATAATACACAACATTTAACAATAGGTACACATCACATGCAAAAAATAGGCACAGGCTGGATGTACCGACATGTGCCTATGTGAAAAGGCATAATGTGCACACAATAAATACGACTCTTTGACTCCTGTCAAAAAAAGATTACATGACCACAGACGTATCCCATTGGCAAGATATAATAGATTAACTACCTGTATTGGATGTACTGAGGCTTAATAGGTCTAAAAACATAGTAAAACTGGGGAGAGTCAGGGTAATTTCCTGACAGGTTATAACATTCTTTATTCAATAAACAGGAGTTTACTCCATAACCTATATTCAATTAATAGGACAAATTTGTACTGAAGGTATGGGAACCTATATTCAATTAACAGGGATATACAATTAAGAGATATCCAATTAAGTGGGCTCCACTGTATATTCGATAACTCCATCTCCACGGAAAAAACCAGTCTAAAATACAAGCTCTCAGGCCACAGTAAATCTGTGTGGAATTTGATGGTGTTATGGGTTGTTTGTTTACCCACTTTTCATGGAATTTGCGCACAGACTACCATTCATATAATGTGGTGTTCCTTCACTCACAGAGATATATTGATTTTCTGTCATGCCTCAGCTATAGATACAGTGGAGCCCACTTCACGAGATCTCTCTTAACTGAATAACCCTCTTAACTGAATTTAATTTCCCAACACAAAACCATTTACCATACCTCCAGTACAAATTAGATCTGTTAATTGAATATAAGTTACAGGGTAAACTCCTGTTAATTGAAAAAAAATCTTGTAACCTGAAAGGAAATTACCCTGACTCTCCCCAGTTTTCCTTTATTTATAGACCTATCTGACCTCAGAATATCCAATACAGGCATTTAATCTATTATATCTTGTTTGACAGAGCTCATGGAGATATGTCAAAGAAGATGTAATAGAATAAATACTAAGTTTATCTCTAGAATACAGGAAAGTGACACAATCCCTGTTAATTGAATAGGCTTGTTAAATGAATAATTTTCTTTGGCAAAGTGGCTATTCAATTAACAGGGTTCCACTGTATCCCACTCATTTATCTTAAATGTTTTATTTCATCTTGAAACCATCAAAATATTAACCCCCTGCACACTGATGTCAAAATATCTAAATTTCAGCAAGAAAAAATTTCCCATAATGCAACTAGAAATTTAACCAATTCAATCTCGTGTGACAGAGCTCATTGAGCTCTTTCAAACGAGATTGAAGTGGTTAAATTTCTAGATGCATTATGGGAAAAAACAGTTTCCTGAAATTTTGGTATTTTGAAATCAGAGTGAAGGGGGTTAACATGATTAGTGAAATGATATGACGTAATCATAAAACTATGGTTGTGAAGTCTTCATTCCTAATGGTAATCTCATAAAAAATTTGGAGTTACAATCATCTGGCATATATCAGTTGGTAGGAAAAGTGAACCATAGATTAGCTTTTTCGTCCAACAGAAATATTCCCGATGAGTGAATCTGAACACAGGTGATGGACTATTTAAGGGCAAGACTGATTCCAGGCTACAACAGCGTCAAATCCTTACATAATTAGACTGGTGGCCTGAGAGCTTGAGTAAAATAGTCCAAACCATAATTGCAAATATGGAATGTTCCTGCGTGTCCTGTGATATCTGGTTTTATGTAGCTCGGAGACACAAACAAAATTTAACAGGTTACACTTTTGAATCCTTGTGGATATACTGCTTTGTCGGTGAGCCACAAATTTGTCGTCTTTGCATATGGTGTTAGTTACATAAACTAAAGCCTATACCGCAGTTTGGTGGTTTCAAATCCTGTTAGAATTCAGTTCAAAGTAGAACCCAGAGATCCATGCAGCGGCGTTCCAATGCGATTTGAAATAAAGCGTGATATATAATAATATTATTACAAATCGTGTTGAAGACCACTAGTCAAAACTATTGCAAATCACGCTTAAGTGCACTTGTCAAAACAACATGAAATGTAATAAAATTATTACAAATTATGATGGAGACTGTTTCAGGGTGGATTAAGGAATACAGGTGGGGGGGGGGGGGGGGGTAGGGGTAGTGCACTTCCCCAATTTTCGCCAAAGTATTTGTGCTTCAATGGATCCCACGCGATACGGGACTAACACCCGGCATGAGCCGAGAATGTAGACATTAGCTAACATAGAGAATACTACGTGGTTTACCACTTTCACACAGGTTAGGATTAACCCTTTGGTAGTCCCTGTGCACACTGAGAATCGTATGCCCCATAATTGGATCACGCCAATTAATATTTTGTTAATAATGTCAATTAAAATAGCTGACCAATTGATCACAGGCTACGTCCGTTTAGGCCAGCAATGATTAATGTAAGCCTTGATATTTATAGTTAACTATTTCGGTAAATTGCTCTCGTTGACCACTCAGATCCGATGGCCTGGGTAACAACGACATGCAAACAGTTCATCTGACATGTCAACAATGATCTGCCGTGAATGTCAAAAAAACAAAGCATTTGACTTGTATGATTTCATGTACTGCAACTCGGATTAATGCTATGACAAGTCGGACCCCAAAATGGTACCAAGGGTACTACAGTTAAAATTAGAAGTCCTGTCACGAACCGTGCGCTTATCTAGGCTTAATTGCGTGTAGGAATTGCACGCAATTTCCATATCGAATGGCATTCAAAGCACGGCAGGTTCTCCTGGTTACTCATAGCAAACGCAGGCAATGTTTCTGCCAATGGTCCTCCGGGTTACCCGGAGGTCCATTGGCTGAAAAATTGCTTGTGCACAGGCCATATATAAAGAATTTGATAGTCTTACCATGGTCATAATGCGTAGAGTAACGCGTAGATTAACGTGCAGAATGACGTGCTATTTGTGCGCATTTCACGACAGGACTTAGTTTTGACTGTCACGGAAGCTAAAAAGAACGTCCAGTCACACGGATGGCTCACAATGGGAGAAGAGCCTTGCTTGGTAATATATTCAGAAGTCGTTTTTCAGACGTATCGTGATCAAGATTTTTTTCTCTTCCTATTTTATCGGATGTTAGAATCATTCATAGCCTTAAAATCAATGAAAAATAAAACATACGGAAAAAATTATTACAAATCGAGTCAAAAACCACTAGTCAACTCAACTCGAAATGTTATCCAATTATTACCAAATTCGTTTAAAACCACTAGTCAACTCAATTCGATATGTAATAAAATTATTACAAATCGCATTGAAAACCACTATCAACTAATGCGATATGTAATATAATATATGTATATATATAATGATATATTACGCACTGAAGTGTACAGTTAACATAATGCAAAACGTCATAAAATTATTACAAAGTGCGATGAAAACTGTTGAAGGGCAGATGAACTGGGGTGGTCAAAAACATGTTCTGTTCATTCAAATGAGGGGTCATAAGGGGTCATAAGCTATGTTTTTTTGCACAAAAATGACAAAAAAGTTAGTTAGGCATCATAAAGTAGATCTTCTGTTTTTCAGGTCATTTTTTGTAAAATTGCACGCGAGCAGGTGGTTTTTTATTTTATTTTTTATTTTTGTTATTATTTCTTTGCCATCAAAAGTTCATGTTCTTGGTGTGTTTTATGCTTTAGGCCTCATAATTTACAGAATAGCGTGGGTGGTGGTGTATTTCGTCCCATGAGTGCAAAAGGCTTTGTAATGCTAAAGCATTGCAAAGCCTTGTTGCACTCAAGGGACAAATTTATCAATTTTATTAACTTGGGTAAAACATAAGGCATAAACCATTTAATTTTAATTTTTTTAAGTTTGCGTTGGTTATAAAAAGAGAGCATGCGCCAGCCAAAAGAACCATGCCAGAGGGTCTGAGAAACAGATTTTAACTTTTTTAGGCCTTATTGAATAACTTTTTTGCAAGGATCGTCTGCCTTTCGTGTTTGGTGAGGGTAAAAGAATTCTTAATTTTATCATCGTTATTGAAGATCATGGTACTGAAAGATTTAACAAATGAACATCAAGGACAATTCCGGTAAACTTTCTTGCTCTTTGTTCGAGGTCTAGTTATGCAGGCGAATTGAAAAACAGTAGTCTCATTTCTTGGTAAATGGCAGGCGAGAAACATAATCATTCGGCTGGTCTGTACAGGTCAGGAATTAACAATGAACTCACGTTAATATAGGGCAAAGCAAAGCTTCTACATTTGATCTGATTCGATTTAAAATCGTCACAATTATTCAATTCGTGCGGATTCGAAAATTTTCGAATCGTCGAGATATTCCCCAAATCCTCCCTAGTGTATCCTCCTCTCGAACTCTTCTTCTACCATCAGGTCTCCTGATCGGATGACAGATAATGAATTCGAAGATGTTCCGCTTCTGAAACCACTAGGATTTTAGTTCCAGTTCCGGAATATTCCACTTTTTTTATTTAAGTTTCCAAACATATGAGTTGCCGTCGACACTGGCAATATTTACGGCTGTAAGAAGTTTAACCCTTTACCCAACGAAAAGCCCGCATCCGCCCTTGTAATATGCAAATTCAGCAGTTGAAAAAATATTATTTTTCAAAAAATTTCAACAAAACCATATCATGTGACCCCTCGTTGGAACGAGCTCGTCGAGCTCGTTCCAACGAGGGGTCACATGATATGGTTTTGTTGAAATTTTTTTTTTAATTTTTAAAAAATTATATTTAAAATAATAAATTTTGTTATCGTCTGCGTTGGGTAAAGGGTTAATATCTACATGTAACAAACTGAAGAGAGGTGAGATTCAATTCAAGTTTTGAGATTTGATTCAATTTGAAATGATCTACCTGATTCAATTTGAGATTCAATTCGACCCAAAATTTGCAGTTTGCAGGCCCCTAATTCAATAATTGCAACAGTCATGAATGCATCAGAGGATTGTGAGACAAACAACTTACAAAGTAAAAATACAATTACCTGCTACTCATTCTTTTTCACAAGTACAACAAGGAATGAAATAAAACAGAGGAACCATTTTGATAAACATACTACATTATTTCCACCTGAAAATATTAAAAAAAAGAACCTTAGGCCACCTAAACTTGTCAAATCAAAAGCCATACCTGGTAATTACAAATTAATCAATCAACAGCATCGCGTTTAGGACCTTAAAAAAACGTGTAGAATTATTTTGACATCGAAAATCGTCAGGTTTTTTTACACACTCATTGAAAAATTTAAAGTAATTTCTGTATAATATTATACTTACCTACTATTGACGCCAAACACGTTGGCTCATGTAATTACATTAAACAAGGTAAAATACAAAACTGTTACACCACCCTCCCCCACCCCCCAAAAAATAAATAAGCCAGAATACAAAAAATATAGTCATGCACAACACACCATGCGTATGAGAAAAGGAAGCACTGACCTCTCATGCCTACACTCTATTGAAGTGGTTGCAAAATGTTGTCCAACCAGCAGGCAGGTGGAAGATCAAACTGTAGCGGTCAGGGAAGCAAGGCTCGAAATAAGTAGTGAGACAAGGACAATGACTAACATCAAACTTACATTGACCTACACAATTTGAAATCCATAGGACATTTTGACCGACTTAAAATTTTGCTCAATTTTAGAATTTATAGTTTAAATTTTAAAAGGCACTGGTAATTCGGAATAAATTTAACCCTTTACACACTTGTGGTATCTTCCATGTCAGTTGAAAATGCAGCAATTAGAAGAGTTCATATTCATTATTTGGGGCTAGACCAATCAATATTTTCAACCTGCAGCAATGGGGCTGCACGTTGAAAAATTGATTGGTCTAACCCACCCTTACAAAAAATTGGTCTAACCCACCCTTAAAATAATTAAATTAGCAGGCATCCTACTTAATGCAAATATGGCGTACCATGTCCCTGGGCCGGTAAATCGGCCTCTCGTGTTCAAAGGGTTAAATTCCTTTGCCAGTTAACAAGTCATTTCCTCATTTAGTAGTAGTCACCATTATGTCAATTTACAATGTGTAAAGCAATATGTTGAAAATGACCTGCACCAAATGAAAATGGCCTGAACCAACTACTTGGGGCCGGACATTTTGACCTGCACTGGAAAAATAATTATTTCAAAGCCTTGCTGGGAAGGCTACCCAAAGTTTCTGTGGGCATAATGGAGCAAGGAAAATCATTTTGCATTTGGATTGCATAATTTTCCTCAAGGCTGGATGAATAATTACGATGGCATACCCACATGGGCAGTTGCCTGCTCCCACCCACGCCCCCCCCCCCCCCCCCCCCCCCCCCCGTCCAAAAAAATGTTTGCTGCTACCCCCAAATAACATTGGCCCAACGCACGATAACAGAGCCTCAAGGTGCTCAAAAGGTAAGATCAAAACGTTTTGTAAAAGCAGTTCACACTGAAATTAATAAATCATAAAGAAACAAAGAGCACAGACACCCAAATCTGAGTTAATGGACAACCACTGTGTAGACAGTATTAAAGATTTAATGGGGTAATTCCATCAATTGTGGGAATTGTCAGCAAATAGTAGTGGTATAAGAATATATCAAAATATTGGTACCAGGTTATTTTTCTGACTTACGATATCTTGTGCAATGATTTTTGTGCAGAGGTGGTGCTTGGAAGGACTGCTGGAGCCCCCTACCAGGTTTAAGATCTTTTCAGGGAAATTGTATCCTTTAGTAGTGTGGGCTGATTGGAGAAAATCCAACCACCATTACCCCCATGTCAGAGAAATCCTGGAGCCCCTTCTGTCTCCTGTTTTGTTTTTTTTTTTGCATAGGCACCTTTCTCTGCAATAATAATTTATCATATACCCTTTCAGAGCCCCTATAACAAAGGGACCAATTTAATCAGCCATGCCTTATGTTTATGAAATATAAGAAAGAGAAAAAGTTTTGAATTCTCGTAACAATGTGAACAAAATGTACATCTCTTAATTTTAAGCAATAAAGCATGGCATGCGTCATGGCAGCTGTTACTCAAAACATACAATAAGGAAAACGGACAGGAAACAAACCTCTAGAATGCTAACGAAATGGAACTAACCTAGAATAGCCGAAGCATTCATAATTCAAACATTCGCTTTCAAGCTGTGATACATACAAGTAAATCGAATATGAAAACTTTATTTCCAAAAACAACAGAATTATCACGCCAAAAACCTGGGTTAGAACTTCCCAAGCCAATGAATGCGATATATCCATCCCTTGGTGAATGTTGTCACTTACAGACCAAAAGCAACCTGCCTTGGTCGTGAGTAATACCTTGTCTCAACGGAACCTTATGCTGTACGTCTACTAGGACAGACAAAAGGATGAATAATGCAAGAAAATGAAATCTCAGTCGGTAGCTATTAGTGACCTGTGTTAAGCCAAGATTGACCTGCTACCATGGAACCCAGGGAAAACGGACCCCCCCCCCCCCTCCGACTGTTCCTGTTGGTCCCGCAGGTAAAAGAAGCAAAAGTAGTACAGCTTGTCCAATAAGGCGTTGCCATGATGTCCCTAATAGACACCGAGTTAGCAAAAGCCCATGAGGTCGCCAGAGCTCCAACTTCACGGGCAGTAATACTATTCGAAATCCTATCTGGAGTAGTCAATTGTTTGTAGGATAATCAAATAGCCATTTGAATCCATCTAGAAATGGAGTGAGGAGAAATATCTTTTCTACCTGGTAAAAGGGAAAGAAAAATCTTTTCCTTCTTTTCCTAATCTCACCAGTTCTCTCAACATAAGTCCTGCTAGCACGAAATGGACACATCAAAGGTCTATAGTTAGACTGATCAGAAAGGAGTAAAGCTCGAATAAGAAGAGGAGGAGAAGTATCTGGAACCTGATCCTTAGCCAAGAAAGAAGCATTAGTGGTAAAAGTAGCAGTATTACCCACACAGTCGGTGATAAAAATGAGGGTCTACAGACAAAGCATGAAGTTTACTAACTCTCCAAGCAGAAGTGAATGATGCCAACAGGAAGACCGTCATAAACGTCAGAAACCTAATCTCTGCTTGAGACAAGGGCTCAAACAGAGCCCTAGCAAGACAATGAAGACACCAAGAAAGATTCCACTTATGTTTGATTCTAAGAACCTTAGGTTTTTTAAGAGTAAAATGTTTCATGAGATTCTCCAAAAATGAATCGGGAGCCAATCGAAAGGTTCCCAGTGAACAATAAGGTTTCCGAAAGCATGGGACGATACCCCTTGAGGCTTGATGGTAATAGGCTGACGACCCTTAGTATCAAACAGGTAAACAAAGAAGACCGCAAGATGAGCTATAGAAGGACATTTGAAATTCATATTTTTACTGAGACACCAACGAGTAAAGACTTGCCATTTAGCATTGTAAGCTAAGCTCGCGGAAAATCTCCGTGGTGCAGAAATGCACTCCATTCCTCTCTTTCGGAAACAGCATCGGATAAAAGACAAGCGTGAAGGTGCTGCTGTCTCACTATGCAAGAGAACCGACGAAGCAGGCCCAGATCGTCGCGAAGAGGAAGCCTTAACAGATGACTGAGAGGAAGGTATCAAATCTGATTGACCCGAACATTCTGTGAAGTGGGAGAGACCACTAGAATGGTGCGGCAATGAGAGTTCCGAAATTTGTTCAGAATGCACTACTGAACAACTGGTGAAGGAGGAAAGGCGTAACCGTCCAACCCATTCCAATCTGGTAAGAGGGCGTTGACTGCAAAGACCTGAGGATCTGGACAAGGGGACACAAAATTGTCTGGTTGCTTGTTCCATCTTGTCGCAAACAGATCTATGTCGCAAATGGTCATGAACATCTGGTAATTCAAAGACCACTCTGACGGAAGAGTCCTGCCCTTGCGGGATAGAGCATCCGCTAACACGTTCAGACGACCCGGAATGTGCCTGACTGACATGCGACAATTCAGTCACTGAGCAGATAGGAGGAGATCCTTGGTCAAAAGTTGTCTGACAGAATTTGCAGAGCACGGTTGGAAATGAGATGACTCCAGTGCTGGAATGCTGACAGAATTGCTAATAATTCCTTCTGGTTTACGTGAATCAGAGACTGATCCACCGCCATAGACCACTGGTCTGTAGATGGAGAGGGTTCAGAGTCACTCCCCAACCAAGATCGTTGGTGTCTGCAGTGATAATGCAATCTGGAGAGGGGAGGTTTAAAGGAATCCCCTGAGTGAGCCAAGTCAGATCTCGCCATCGTATAGACAGATTTTGAATTTGATCGTTTAATGAGTCGAGATTCGGCCTCCAACTTCGAAGCAGATAAAAGTGGAAAAGCTGAAAAAAAAGTCTGCTTAGTGGAATGAGATTGGCAACCGAGTTGCAAAGCCCAATAAGACGCAGGAACTCCCTGGCTGTAACTTGGTTCGCTTTGTGAAAATAGCTTGCGAATGCACTGATTATTTGAGCTTTGGGAAGAGGAACTCGAACCATGTTGAATGAAAAAATTCCATTCCCAGATGTGTGAAAGTCTGAGATGGAACTAAATCTGACTTCTTCCAGTTGGGATGAAATCCTAGAGATTGAAGGAGCTTGATAAGCCATTGAACATCCCTCTTCAAGAGGATTTGTCGCCTGCATCTCTCTGGAGAATGTCGTCCAGGTAGGCTGACGATGTTATTGAAGAATGGGCCCGTTGAAAGCCCATGACCTGATTCACCCGCGGAGCTAGATTGAGTCCGAAAGGCATTGCTTTGACTTGATAGAACGAAAATCTGAGAAACTTGCGAGACAGAAGATGAATAGGAACATGGAAGTAAGCATCCTTGAAGTCTATGCTCGCAGCAAAGAACTTCTCGTGAATAGAACTACGGATTGATCTAAAAGTCTTCATACTCAATTTCGGAGATTTCATGAAGATTTAGAAAACTGAGAAGGACAACAGGTCTCAGTTGACCGTTCTTCTTGGGGACCAAAAAAAGCTGGCCATAGAGCCAAGGCGACTCAAGGTTGAAACAACCTCGATCGCTTCCTTCTCCAAGAGCTTGTGAATCTCAGTGTCTAAAAGGAGAGCGCTTTGAGGGTCTGCCGGAACAGTGGTAGGAATGAAATGAAAGTATGAGTGGGCCTGTTTACAAAAGAAATTCTGAGACCGAACTGAACAACTTGGTGAACCCAAGTATCCGCAGAAACCTTTAACCATTGCCGAAGAAAAGGAAAAAAGCAGACCCCCACTGGAAGTGATTCGAGGTGCGGACGATCACATGAGAGAGGCTTGAGGCCTGTTTGAAGAGAAATGACATCCACCTTGTTTGCCCAAATCTCTGGATCTTCTAGGTTTGCTAAAAGCCTGGGAAGGAGTAAACTGTGATTGAGCCGGTAACCTGAATGAAAATTGATGGTGACTGTCACCCCGTCCCCTTCTAGATGAGCCCCTATTGTCAGCAGAAAGCTGTCTTGAAAGGAGTTGCTGCTGAGAGTATTTCAGAACTCCTTCCTGAACATTAGAAATGGCACAATCAAAAAGAAACTTATGCGAGATAGAAGAAGAACGTAACTGATTACCTTGGACTTTAGGAGGGGAAGGGTTAGACTGAAGCATTGCATCCCTTTGCAAAAGCTACAGATTGGCCACATTGCCAGTGGAAGCGTTAGGGGAATTCATAACACAGCGAGATATGGATCTAAAGGTCAAAGCGGTATCATCCATCTGCTCATCAAAAAAAAACTATCGCTGCCAAAGCCTCAGAGAAATGGTCAGCGTAAGAAAGAATTTGGATGATTTCTCTAGAGAGACCCAACAATGACTCAAACATTCAACAGAACACTGATGGATCTGGGCATGGCAAGCTTAAGCAGAGCAGCATCATCATCTGGCACCAACAGATTTCCAGATAGGAAATTCCCTGAGCTGTGATATCTCTTGGATCAATCGTTTTTGAGGAAGAGAAGCCATCAGATCTATTGAAAAAAGTAGTCTTAGAAGCCTTAAATGGAAGTTGAGAATCAATCGAAGTAAAGATACCATCTCCCAGTTGAGACTGAACCGGTTTCCTGAGAGAGGAGGGCTGAAATGTAGGGTTTGCAGACCTTCTCTTCACCCGTCACCACAAATAAGCGACGAGTAGGCAGGGGTTGTACGTTGGATATAGCCTCTGGAACGTGCTGAAAAACTCCAGAGGCTCAGCTAAACCTGAAGTTTGATATGAAACAGACTCGTCACAAAATTCACTGTCAACATCATTCTCATTTTCTTCAGATGTGACGTAGTCAGGATCAGGATGCATATATAAAACACCTATATATACTAAGTCCAAAAAGAAAGTATAATAGAAACACAAGGGCTTTTCTCATGGCCTTCATGTCCTCAAAAGAAATGAGGCCATGGGGGCTATGTGAAAGGTATGGTGGGCCATTAGCACTACGTGCTGCAAAATATTCTTGAAGAATCCATATCAAATATAGTTGGGTTTTTTTTTTTTTTTTTTTTTGGTGACTTGAGGACTGGTGGGAACTAGTGGGGTCTGGTGGAGACTATTTGGGACTGGTGGGGACTAGCAGACTAATTGTCGTAAAAACCCCCGGTTCTACAACCGCATCTCCACATCTCCTTCTACTCCCTTCATCGGTTCCCTGCGGGGTCCCCCCATGAGATCCCCCAATGTGGGCCGATCCATACATCTCCTACTACTCCCTTCATGGGCCCCCTGCGGGGCCCCCATGAGATCCCCCAATGGGGGCCGATCCATACATCTACTACTCCCTTCATCAGTCCCCTGCGGGGTCCAGCAAATGGGAGCCGATCCATACATCTCCTTCTACTCCCTTCATCGATCCCAGTGGGTCCCCCATAAGATCGTGCCAATGGGGGCCAATCCATACATCTCCTACTACTCCCTTCATCGGTCCTCCTCCAGCTCTTCCTCCGGCCAGTGGGGGCCGATCCATACATTTCCTACTACTCCCTTCATCGGTCCCCCTGTGGGGTCCCCCGTGAGATCCTGCCAATGGGGGCCGATCCATACATCTCCTACTACTACCATAGAGAAAGGAAGATAGGAAAAAGGAATAAAACAGTCTAAAAAGTATCTAAAAACTGTTTACAGATATAATAATTCAGAGGGCTAAAAGGGGGAAGGAACTAAATAAAACTATAGTACATCTAAAAAACTGTCATGCACAAATAGTAGGTCACACACTCCAAAGTAAAAGCAGTGCCAGTAGGAGTGTAACAACCAGTAATGTAATAATCAACCAGTAATGTAATATTAGCCAGTAGTGTAATAAAAATTCACCAGTAGTGTAATAATCAGCCAGTAGTGTAACACAAATCAACCAGTAGTGTAATAACCAGTAGTGTAATAAATTTAACCAGTAGTGTAATAAAAAACCAACAATTTTTCAACAAAATTTTTAAAAAAATTTTTGGTGGCTCAAATCATAGTTTGGGTACATCTTATCGATTTTTAATCATTTTATCGTACATTTAAAGGCGTTTTGCAGGTCAAACATCATTTCGTGGATTCAATACGGTTAGGAAAGGTATTTTTATGTGATGTGCATATTTAATGGTGTTTAATGTCACTTTCTGCATTTGTGGCTTTATGTAAATTCAAAGTTGGCCAATTATTTATGATAATGTTGTGCTTTTGAGAGACTTCTTACCCCAGGCATAAGTTGTCAGGTTCCATGATAGCAGAATAAATTGTCAAGGTAACTTACAGGTGCTGAAGTATGATATTCAAGGACGTGTGTCCTGCGTGTTGTCTACAGTACAATTATAATATTTAATACGGCCCTGATGGATCACTTCCGCTTTACGTGGGGGTTATCTTATTGTTGGCATTATACAATTTTTAGTTAACCTTTACCCGGTGTAAAGGAAAATCGATCTCATCAGCTGCTAAAGAAGTGTTAATTCTATTAGTTCACATATCCCTATGGGAATGACGTCACAACATGGCCACTCACACCAAAACAACACACTTTTGGGTCTCTCTAGATGAGCAAGGCAACACAACATGGCGTCCCTGGGTCCCTGACTATGACGCCTCTTGCGCCTCCCCCATTCTCTCCCCAAATGAGGGTCATTTATCCACATGACACACTTCTAATTTAGTATAAGAGTAGTGTTAACCCATCAATGAATTCTGCTGAAACAATATTTTATACATGTTGAATGAGTTCAAGCTTTTTACATTAAATGTAAATCATCACAGGATCTAAATGGTTGTCTGCCATTGGTAATCGAGAACAATCACTTGACATGGCAGGCGGAAATGGAAGTAGACCTCCAAAGCACCCACCCTATTCACCTCGCCTTAGATACCCTATACTCTCTTACCGACCTCCTCCTTCAAGGTGGAAAAAATAACTGACCTGGTAACCCCCCCCACACACACACACACACACACACACACACACACACACACACACACACACACACACACACACACACACACACACACACCGCACCGCACCTTTGTAAAATATGGTAGAGTGTCTATGCTCAAGGAATATGATGAGCACCACTCCCAGAAGAAAAACGAATTTTAGAATTCAAAATGGCCAGCTAGACTGAAAAAGCCACGCATATGATACAGCGACTGAAATGGGTTGATGTGAGAGAGACCTTTAGAGATTCGCTGGGGCCGTATTAATTATTATAATTGTAGACAACGCAGGAGATCACACAATTCTAGCCCTTGAATACCACACTTTATCACCCATAAGTTTTCTGGTATGATAGAACCTGACAACTTATGCCTGGGGTAAGCAGTCTCTCAAAAGCACAGCATTACTATAAATATTTGGCCAACTTTGAATTTACATAAAGCCACAAATGCAATGCAGAAAGTGACATTAAACACCAGAAAATACGCACAACACATAAAAATCATAAAAATACCTTCCCCCACCGCATTGAACCCATGGAATGATGTTTGACCTGCAACACGCCTTTAAATATATGATAAAATGATTAAAAATCGATAAGATGTACCCAAACTATGATTTGAGCCACCCAAAAAAAATTTCAAATTTGGTTGAAAAATTGTTGGTTTTCATGGATGTTTATTACACCACTGGTTAAGTTTATTACACTACTGGTTATTACACTACTGGTTGATTTGTATTACACTACTGGTTGATTATTACACTACTGGCTAATTTTTATTACACTACTGGTTAATATTACACTACTGGTTGATAATTACACTACTGGTTGTTACAAGGAGCAAAAGAATGGCAATCTCAAAAATGTTGAAAATTTGAAATACAGCTGAAATGACTGAGAATCAAGTGATGAAAAAGGAAAGTCAATAATAAGAATATAGTTACCTGAATAGAGCCCATCGCAGCCTAAAAGGAAGAGAAAATTAGTCCAAACACAATAAGAAAGGAACTGGCACATAATAATATATCTCGGAAAAACTTCTGATTCTGGTCAGAAAATGGAAATAAAATACTGAGTATGAAGGACCGGACGTACCAAGAGAAAGCATATATAAGGTGTATGTGGTAGTCAGAAGAACTGCTATGTGACCATACATAGCAAACACCGAAGGAATAGAGTAAGAAAACAGAGAGCATGTGAAGAATGGTCTTACTGAGGAGGAGGAATAAGACCATACTGAACAAGCCGATGAGCTTGGGGATCAGTAGATACAAAAACCACCAGGGACGAAAAAGAGAAATCTGTCACCCTACTGGAAGTGATTCATCTCCTAGTCAATTAAGGCTTGACGGAGGAGAGAAGACTTCAACTTCGACCAAATGAACGTCTAGATCTACTAGATCTGATAGAGGGCTGAGAAGGAGTGGGTTGCGACTAAGCAGAGACTGCAGTCAAAGATAGATAACAATTATAGCCCTGAAACCTAATAAAATAACCTGAGTTATCAGTAAATAACAGGTGTATCAAAACAGATGTGAGAAACATTTCAAAACTCCTTCCTGAACAGAATAGAATGAGCCATCAGAAGGAGAATGAAACTGAATACATTGTGCCTTAGAAAGGGATGAGATAATCGGAGAAATACCATCCCATCATAAGGGTACTAAATAGCAAGATTGTGAGCAAAGGCAAGAAAAATATAAATGACACGACGAGTGGGAAACATAATTGATGCAGCCATGTCATCACCTTGCTCTTCTAGAGAGACCCAAAAGTGAGAGCCGATATGAAATGAACAGCAACCGAAATGATATGAGCAATCTCTAGATAAACCCAAAAGTGCACTACAGAGGACAGAAAAAAACACTAATGGATATATGCATTAACAATTTCAAAGACACAGAGTCTACATCCAGAAACAAAGGAACTGTAGAACCTCTGACAACAGAAATCAGGTATACTATAAAGGCTTTACCAAGCCAGAAGAATGACTAAGCATAGCCGCCAATCTTCTCTCCACCAAAGACAAGAAGAGGCTTAGCCTCGAAAACATGTGAAATAGAATATAATCATCACTCTATTCCTCAGTCATGGCATAATAGAAGTCCCCACAAAAAGAAGCAACCGCTACAGACTAATTGGAATGGGTGTCGCGACTCATTGGGGGACTAGATTCCATGATGTTTCATCCTGTTCTCTTACGAGAAATCAAGGATTTGTCAAGTAAGAGAACACAAAAGCAAAGTGTCAAAACACAAAGTACGAGCTAAAAACAGCCTATTCCATCGCAGGAGACTGGAAATGTATGGAATAAATAGACTGTGCCGGCAAAACTCTACTAAGGAGAATAGGATGAGAGATTTGTAGCATGCAGAGCTCCAGAATGACTGAATCATAATCAGATTGAAGCGAAATTATTTTTTCTTCTCCTTCTTATGATTATGATGATGATAAGAAAAATAAAAATGCTTCAAAGTCCTAGCCATAGTATCCAATACAAATTGAGAAACTAAAAATGGACCAATGTGCAGGAAAGATAAAACTACAAGATAGGGATATCAGAGAGTAGGTCTGTAGTTGACAAGCTGTTGGTTCAGCGAAAAAGTACAACTGAAAGAGTCAGGGTAATGTAGAGAAGCTACCTGACTGCTAACCTGTACAGTCTGTAGGCTTGAGGTACTGATATATAAATCAACAGGAAAAAGCCAGGCTACATATGAAGGAAGCAATGGCACCTGATCGATTAAAAGTCTCATGAGTAGAGAACATAAGTGAGTGTGTCAACCCTATAGTTGCACACCTTTTAGGTGCAACCCTAACACTCACCCCCGAGAAATAGGACTCAAAAACGTAGCTGGATATCCCTAGCACATATGTTCCAGATAAGGAACCAGCCATATTAACGCCCTATTGTATGATGCAGAGTCAGGCTGGTTGACTCAATACCAGAATCATTAACCAAAAGTGAATAAGCTTCAAAGAGACGAAGGCTGAATAACGGGAAATAGCAAACCTTCTCTCAATGGCAGACAAACAATGAACCATCTGAGGTGTTACCCCAGTTACAACCCAGGAACAATTCAACTAAATCATAAGAAGCAGAATCATCATAAAGACAACAAATCATCAACGTTACTCAGAGACATGAAGAAATTCGGGTCATTACCGGACAAAGAAGCGACAGTTATCGAAGTCAGAGAACGAAAGTCGCGGCTTCGTACAGGTGCCTGATGGATAAAATGATCAGCCGGTCTCTGATAAGAGACCAAAGAGTCTGTCAACGAAGAGAAAGTCTAAACAATTTGTTCACAAGCAGACAACGGGCTGAAGTTGACCTGTTCCATAGAAACAATACAGAATGTCATTATGATAATGTATAGCTGGTAGTTCATTCAGATGAGCATGCTCATGAATGCCAGAATCGTAATTCTGGTGAAGCTACGACTGAACTGGAGCAGAAAGCGTCACCTCACCAGACCTGCAATAAGGTCCGACTGAAAGATGACCAGTGATGATCAGCGGAGAACAGAGCGGAAGAGTCGAATGTAGCAGACTCGTTAACCGGGTATCGATTGAGTCTGAACACAACTTGCCGCAACTAGGCGGCAATATTACCGAAGTCAGAGCCAGGGTAATATGTGGGAGCTACCTGACTACAAACTTGTACATGATGTAAGCTCAACGTATTGACAGAGGATGTTTGAAGCCGTATAATTGAATCAAAACTGTACAACTGTATGCTTGACGTATTGATACAAGGCATTTGACAACGGCTAATTGTATAAAAATATGTCTAAGAGCCTACATAAATCTGAAGTACGTGAAAGCTCCCTACACTAGACCTACCTGATGAGCTTTCAATACAAGACTGAACCTAAGTGTGTTGAGTTTAAACATATTTTATTTGTCGAAAAAAGTACAAAAAGGATTGGAGAACAAGTGCTTACCACTTAATAACACTCCTCTCCTTAAACATATGGTTCAACAAAACATATTAATTACATGACAGCAACTGGGAAATTCAGTATTAAGAGTAATAGAAAAGCAAGTTGTGGAACTGAATACAAGAAAAGGAAAACAGAGAGAAAGAGTCAGAAAGAAAGGGAAAAAAAAGAAAAGAAGTTGTGAAAAGGTGTTGTCTGTTATGTCTATGTTACCAGCACAAAAGGACACAAATCAAGTCAAGACACTACTGCCTACTGTCACTCAAATCTTTTAGTTGCGTATTTTTGTACATACTTGAATATGCATGCATTAGCCTCATTTGGCAACTCCATGCTACCAAACAGAAGGGTATCCATAGAAATAATATGAAAGCTCTCCAGGTCACGCATTAGCTGAAACCTAGGGAAGCTAAACCGCTGGCAATAGAAAAAATAGTGTTCGGCATCTTCGTTACCTTCTCCACATAGACAGAGTGGTGATTCTAAAATATGTTTTTGGAATTTATCGACATTAAGATCACTACAGCCACACCTAATTCTGCAATGTAAAATATTCAGTTTTCGTTTGCCTTTATTGAAATATGGAGGCGGTTTGACAATATCATTAGGTATCATTCTTTTAAAAGCGGCGATTGACGGTAATATTCTTGTTGCTATTGGTAATCTATTCCAAGCCTCCACACGTGATAGAAAAAATGACCGTTTGAACAATTCGGTCCTTGACTTATATTGTATAAAGTCGGATGAATTTCGCAAATTATACTGAGTTACGTTCTCGAACCTAGGAGGCAATAGGCCAACAAGAAAATCTGGGGACATCTTATTAACTATTTTGTAAAAAGTACACATTTTATGGATGTGTCTTCTTTCTCCTAGCGTCTGCCATCCAAGCTCTAATAGCAGACGGTCGTATGAGATAGATCTAGTTAATCCAGTAATAATACGAGCAGCGTCATAGTGAATGTCATCTAACTGTTTCAATAAATACTGTGCAGCTCCGCACCATACAGGACTCGCGTATTCGAGTATTGGGCGTATATATGAAAAGTAGATTTTCTCCAAAGTTTTGCGACCAAACACAAATTTTAGTTTACGCAACTGCGAAACTCTAGAACTAGCTCTTTTACAAAGTTGTTCTATATGGCTGTCCCATGACAGATTTGATTGGATGTTTAAACCAAGATGTTTGTGGGATGTGATAAATGATAGTGTGTGAGCTAGAAAGGGCATAAACCACTTTTTGTTGCGCACCTACCTGGCACAGCGCTCACGCATGTAGCAGACTCATCAACATACATGTAAGTTCAGATTAAGTCTGAACATGACTTGCCGCAACTAGGCGGCAATAGTACAAAAGTAAGAGCCGGGGTAATGTGTGGTAACCTCCTGACTACAAACTAGTACTATTTGTAGGCTCGACATATTGATACAGGACATTTGACGTCGAAAGATTGAATCAGCATTAGTCATAGAGCCAACATATTTCTGAGGTTCGTGAAAGCTCCCAAAATTACCAGACCCACCTGATGAGCTTTCACTACAAGACTGAACCTCAGAGTGTGAGCTTGAAAATACACCCTTTAAGTTGGCCACTTAACAGGCGCAACGCCCACACTAATCCCCGAGACACAGGACTGTTCTCTTAGAGAAGCAATGTCGGGACCCGACGGGACACGACATAAGTCGGGTTCGATTGAATTGATGCCCACAGACACCAATTCTGTCCTATAGAGTGTTGTGGAGTTAGCCTAAAGGGCCCACTCGGGACAGGGATCTTTAGGTGACATAAGACCACCGATTCAATGACTGACCCTGCAACAGGGAATATCCTAATACCAGGACACCGCAAATCCACAGATTCCAAAACTGGACCATAAACCAAACCTGTAACAGAAGAATTATTGTTATCATACATATAAATCAATCACAGGGAGGGGGTAGATACGCCAGAAACAGGTGTACTCAGAGCATCCTCCTTGGCATTATCTATAAACTAGAGTGATGTCACGCATGCAGCCCGACAGTCCCAGCAATGCCAATGCTTAGACGCAAAATAGTCTGAGCCATTTTTGTTAACAGTTTACCAAACGAATCTGCCATATCTGCACTCGTGATATACAAAATTTGCTATTCAAATTTTATTTTTTCATTTCTCTGTTTCAAAACATACCTCATGCCCTATTAATGGAACAAACTTGATGAGCTTGTTCCAATAAGGAGTAATAAGCCATGGTTAGAAGTAAATAAAAAATGAAAAAATCTGAAGTTTCAGAAAAATAATTTGTACTGTTGGCTTCAACTTGTGTTAGGTAAAGGATTAAAGATGGAGTACATAAAACAATGTTGGGCTATATGAGTCAATTTTCTTTTTTGCATGTAATAACTCCCAATCCTTCAAAATGCATTTTGGAAATAATTGCCTTAGTGACACATTTGTGTGTCTCTGTGTGTGTGTGTGTGGGGGGGGGGGGGGGAGGGAGGGAGTTTTGGAACCTATATTGAAACCTGGCCTGTATTACTAGCTGGAAAATACACATATCAACTTTGGTTGAAATCAAATAATCCAAACTGGAGTTATCAGTTGGAAACCAATTGTTTCAGACAGATGGATGGACCGACAGATGGACGGATGAAAGTCATGACTATAGCCCTATCTATAAACAGTCAGGCTGGAAATGCATTTTGTACCAAAGAAAAAATATTGCATGAATGGCCCTGGGTGAGGAGGAGGTGGGGTGGGAGTGAGGGGTGGGGTGGGGTGGGGTGGGGTGGGGGAGAGTGGGTGTGTGTTAGGGGAGTCCATTTTTTTCCACCTGTGGTCAGTCTAAATCCTTCAAAAAGCATTTTGAGCAGAAAAATACGTCGTTTTTAGTTATTAACTTGTAACTACAATTTAATAAATTGTAACTACAATTTAGCTAAATTGTACTTACAATTTAATAAATTGTAGTTACAATTTAGTTAAATTGTACTTACAATTTAATAAATTGTAACTACAATTTAGCTAAATTGTAGTTACAATTTAATAAATTGTAGTTACAATTTAATAAATTGTAGTTACAATTTAGCTAAATTGTAGTTACAATTTAATAAATTGTAGTTACAATTTAGCTAAATTGTACTTACAATTTAATAAATTGTAACTACAATTTAGCGCCTGTACTTTTATTGGTCAAGCTAAATTGTAGCTGCAATTTAACTAGCCAATCGGGTTCGTTGTTTTGTTTTCGCTGAAAATGGTCTGAATAATCTCTTTCTTTGAGATGTTTCACACATTCCGCCGATTGAGTCAGTCACGGCAACAAAATCTAACAACAGAAATGGGAAAATAAAATCATCATCATTTTATTATAAATATAATTATTTTTATTTTGGTTATCATTGGGAATAAATTGAGTATTACTGGGTAACATTGGCAACTTGGGTGTCATTGTGTATCATTGCGGTAAAACACATGCCGTAAGAAATAGAGGGCCCTTGGTAGCGCCGATCTGCGTGGTCCTGTAGGTTCAAGTAATGTACAAGATCAACCATGTTGTGGCCCCGCGGAAGAAAATTTGTTCAATCCAAAAGGAAAAGGAGCCATTTCCTGGCACTTGAACCTCTCAAAAACATCGTTTCACGCGATTCATGTTGCATATTTGAGAGAATGTTATCGTTTTGCCCAATTCCGTGTGAAATGTGGGACCCCCTACATGAGTGAAGCCCCGGGCGTTTGTTAGTCTGGCCATTCCTGAACAATCGGGGGAAAGGTTTTGTGTACGACTTTTGGTGATAATATAGAACATATATAGGGAGAAGGGCGTGCACAGTGGGCGGGGAGGTATAGTCATAATTATACAAAGTTGAAAATGGTTGCTTTTAAAACAAAAACTTCAACAAGTTCTGCCTTCAGGAAAATTAATAAAAAAAATTGCATAAATTGTTTGTTTATCCCCGTGTGCCCCGCCCCTGACCAAATGCAGATATCTTGGTTTCGCCCGGCGAGTTCATGATTTTACATCTTAGTCACACACATCCCCGATTTATGGATTCGATCCGAGCTAAAGCACTCGGCGCCAAAATCTACTCCCATGATTTGAAATACCTTGGCTTTATTCTTTCAGCATGCAACCAGGACATTGATAAAACCACTGCAAACCCCACAAGTGACGAGAAGGTTATTTTGTTAGGCCTAATTAGTTATTGTGGTTTCATGACACTTTCAACGACTAGTGTTGTGTTATGTCGGTGACAGGTTTAAGGATGGAGCAAGCCAGAGTACCCAGAGATAATCACCTAGAAACGATGAACACCTACAAGCTGCCCAACATCATAACTCCACCCTGCAGCATAGGCAGGGTTGGAGCGATTGACAACAGAAGTAAGTCGATAGCGGTTTGTTACCTCGATACACAGAGTCATCGTGCTCAATGTGTGCACTGGCATGAAATGCCTTGTCCTTTATACAATGGGAGTCGCTCTTATGGCTTTTCGAGCTTGAACTCAGAACCTCGAGCACAAAAGTCAAGCCGTCTATCAGTGATTCACCACTACCCCTAAATTTATCATAACAGTATCCTCATGGAATTAACTCGCATTGAGATTGAGGATGACCTCCATGCTATCATATTTTACCAATTGAGAATGTTGGTTTTCCTTTACAAATGTTCAAGCATTTTGGAGCCGGGTGTGCCTTCAAAGACTGAATTTTTTCCGGGTCGGGAAAACATCCTCAAAACGCTTACCCTCTTTGGGACGCAATTTTTCTCACTACCGGTGCTATAACACCTTAATCTTGCCGCTCTGAGTGTTATGATAGTGAGCCAATTTCAAGCTATCGCCCAAAAATGGCACGGCTTCCGTGTTTCCTAGGCTGCACATATTACATTCCCTTTCTTTCTAACACTCTTTTTAATGCCCCCGCCCCCCGCAGTTCTACTGATTTCGATCTGACCCTGAACAGCAGTGACCCCAAACGAACCACCAAGATAACGTTCAAGAACGGGCGCCTCTTTCTTACTTAGCCCGTCAAATAAGCTTTTAGATTTAACACCCACCCTCTCATTCCCATTACAATCCTCTAAAATTCTATAAAAAAAACTCGCCGACTGATACTGTTTTAAAGTCCTAATATTTGCCCCTCAAATTGATGGTTTTCGACTATTTCAAGTGTAAATGCAGGATTGAGTAGTGAGCCATGGTACGTGCGAATGCCACTGATTGGCCACTTAAATTGCAGCTACAATTTAGCATGACCAATAAAAGCACATGCGCTACATTGTAGCTACAATTTATTAAATTGTAACTACAATTTAGCTAAATTGTAGTTACAATTTAATAAATTGTAGTTACAATTTAGCTAAATTGTACTTACAATTTAATAAATTGTAACTACAATTTAGCTAAATTGTAGTTACAATTTAATAAATTGTAGTTACAATTTAGCTAAATTGTAGTTACAATTTAATAAATTGTAGTTACAATTTAGCGCCTGTGCTTTCGTTGGTCATTCTAAATTGTAGCTGCAATTTAAGTGGCCAATCGCTGGCATTCGCACGTACCATGGCTCTCTACTCAATCCTGCATTTACACTTGAAATAGTCGAAAATCGTCAATTAGAGGGGCAAATATTAGGAGTTTAAAACAGTATCAGTCGGCGAGTTTTTATAGAATTTTAGAGGATTGTAATGGGAATGAGAGGGTGGGTGTTAAATCAAAAGCTTATTTGACTGGCTAAGTAAGAAAGAGGCACCCGGTCTTGAACGTTATCGTGGTGGTTCGCTTGGGGTCTCTGTTGTTTTAGGGTTAGATCGAAATCACTAGAACTGCGGGGGGGGGGGGGGGGGGCATTAAAAAGAGTGTTAGATAGAAATGGAATGTAATATGTGTAGCCTAGGAAACACGGAAGCCGTGGCATTTTTGGGGCGATAGCTTGAAATTGGCTCACTATCATAACACTCAGACCGGCAGGATTTAGGTGTTATTGTACCGGTAGTGAGCAAAATTGCGTCCCAAAGAGGGTAAGCGTTTTGAGGATGTTTTCCCGACCCGGAAAAATTTCAGTCTTTGAAGGCACACCCAGCTCCAAAATGCTTGAACATTTGTAAAGGAAAATCAACATTCTCAATTGGTAAAATATGATAGCATGGAGGTCATCCTTAATTCGAGTTAATTCCATGAGGATAATGTTATGATAAATTTAGGGGTAGTGGTGAATCACTGATAGACGGCTTGACTTTTGTGCTCGAGGCTCTGAGCTCAAGCTCGTTAAGCCATAAGAGCGACCCTCATTGTATAATGGACAAGGCATTTCATCCCAGTGCACACATTGGACACGATAAATCTGTGTATGGACGTATATAAACCGCTATCGACTTACTTCTGTTGTCAATCGCTCCAACCCTGCCTATGCTGCAGGGTGGAGTTATGATGTTGGGTAGCTGGTAGGTGTTCATCGTTACTAGGTGGTTCTTTCTGGGTATTCTGGCTTCCTCCATCCGTAAACCTGTCACCGACATAACACAACACTGGTCGTTGAAAGTGTCATGAAACCAAAATAACTAATTAGGCCTAACAAAAATAAACTTCTCGTCACTTGTGGGGTTTGTTGTTGTTTTATGAATGTCCTGGTTGCATGCTGAGGGAATAAAGCCAAGGTATTTCAAATCATGGGAGTAGATTTTGGCGCCGAGTGCTTTAGCTCGGATCGAATCCATAAATCTGGGATGTATGTGACTAAGATGTAAAATGATGAACTCGCCGGGCGAAACTAAGATATCTGCATTTGGTCAGCAGGCGGGGCACTCGGGGGTAAACAAACAATTTATGCAATTTTTTATTAATGTTCTTGAAGACAGAACTTTTTGAAGTTTTTGTTTTAAAAGCAACCATTTTCAATTTTGTACAATTATGACTGTACCTCCCCGCCCATTGTGCACGCCCGTCTCCCTATATATGTTCTATGTTATCACAAAAAGTCGTACACAAAACGTTTCCACCAATTGTTCAGGAATGGCCAGACTGACAAACGCCCAGGGCTTCAATAATTTAAGGGGTCCCACATTTCACACGGAATTGTGCAAAACCATAATATTCTCAAATATGCAACATGAATCGCGTGAAACGATGTTTTTGAGAGGTTCAAGTGCCAGGAAATGGCTCCTTTTCCTTTTGGATCAAACAAATTTTCTCCCGCGGGGCCACAACATGGTTGATCTTGTACAATACTTGAACCTACAGGCTCACGCAGATCGGCGCTACCTAGGGCCCTCTATTTCTTACGGCATGTGTTTTACCCCAATGATACACAAAGACATCCAAGTTGCCAATGTTGCCCAATAATACTCAATTTATGCCCAATGATAACCAAAATAAAAATAATTATATTTATAATAAAATGATGATGATTTTATTTTCCCATTTCTGTTGTTAGATTTTGTTGCCGTGACTGACTCAACCGGCGGAATGTGTGAAACATCTGAAAGAAAGAGATTATTCAGGCCATTTTCAGCGAAAACAAAACGACGAACCCGATTGGCCAGTTAAATTGCAGCTACAATTTAGCTTGACCAATAAAAGTACAGGCGCTAAATTGTAGTTACAATTTATTAAATTGTAAGTACAAGTTAGCTAAATTGTAACTACAATTTATTAAATTGTAACTACAATTTAGCTAAATTGTGGTTACAATTTATTAAATTGTAAGTACAATTTAGCTAAATTGTAACTACAATTTCTTAAATTGTAACTACAATTTAGCTAAATTGTAGTTACAATTTATTAAATTGTAGTTACAATTTAATAACTAAAAACGACGTGAAGCTAATAGGCTTCCGTAGAAAAAATACCTAACTGGCACCATCCATGGGGGTGGGGGATGGTGTTTGTCTGGGTTTTTAACCACAAACTTTAACCAAAATTGTAAAAAACATTTTTGACGAAAGGAAAAAAAAAAGTGCCTAATTGGCCCCCCCTGGGGGGGGGGGGCGGGGTGGGGGTGACGTAAGTTTAAAAAAAGGTTCTGCATGTAGTGACTGTAAATAGTTCAAAAAGCATATTCGAGGAAAGAAAAAAAATGTCTAATGGGGGGGGGGGGGGGGGGGAGAGGGGGGATGATAATTTCTGTCTGGATTTTTAACCATAAACTTTGACCAAAACTGTAAAAAAGCATTTTTGACAAAAGGAAAGGAAACGTTCTGCGTGTAGTGACTGTAAATAGTTCAAAATGCATATAGGAGGGAAAAAAAATGCCTAATTGGGGGAGGGGGAGGGGGCGGTGGTGTTTGTCTGGGTTTTTAACCAAAATGGTAAACAAGCATTTTTGACGAAAGAAAAAAAAAAGTGCCTAATTGGCCCCTGGTGGGGGGTGGGGGTGGGTGGGTGGGGGGTGTGGGAGCGGGGGGACATAATGTTAAAAAAAAGGTTCCGCATGTAGTGACTGTAAATAGTTCAAAATGCATATTGGAGAAAAGATAAAAAAAGCCTAATTGGGGGGGGGGGGGGTAGGAGGTGGTGGTGTTTGTCTGGGTTTTTAACCACAAATTTGGAGTCATCCTATCAAGCTACAATGAAATCCCTTCATAATTATGGCCTGTGGAATATTCTAAAGGTTTTTCAGGCTTCGGGCCTCTGTTGCCGTCACAGTTGCCCAGAAGGGGACCTTCTCATCTAGACATTATATAAAGTCAACCTATCAAGTTACCATGAAATCCCTCCATAAATATGACCTGTAGACTGTGCTAAAGGTTTTCGGGCTTCAGGCCCCTGTTGCAGTCACAGTTTCCCAAAAGGGGACGTTCTCATCTAGACATTATATGAAGTCAACCTATCAAGTTAAAATGAAATCCCTCCATAAATATGACCTGTAGACTGTGCTAAAGGTTTTCGGGCTTCGGGCCCCTGTTGCCATCACAGTTGCCCAAAAGGGGACGTTCTCATGTGGACATTATATGAAGGCAAACTATTAAGTTACAATGAAATCCCTCCATAAATATGACCTGTAGACTGTGCTAAAGGTTTTCGGGCTCGGGCAGCCATCATGGTTGAATGATCGCAACCAAAAGGGGGCATTCTCATCTAGGCATCATGTGGATTGATCCTACGAAGTTACAATGAAATCCCTTCACAAATATGACCTGTAGACTGTGCTGAAGGTTTTCGGGCTTCGGGCACCTGTAGCCGTCACAGTTGCCCAATCACGTCCAAAAGTGGACTTTGTTATGTAGACATTATATGAAGTCAACCTATCAAGTTACAATGAAATCCCTCCATAAATATGACCTGTAGACTATGCTGAAGGTTTTCGGGTTTTGGGCTCGGGCAGTTGTGACGGTTGATAGATCACGCCCAAATGGGGAAATTCTCATGTAGACATCATACGGAGTCATCGTATCATGTTACAATGAAATCCGTTCATATTAAAAATGACCTGCAGACTGTGCTAAAAGTTGTTGAGTTTCGGGTTTGGGCAGCCATCACGGTTGACAGATCATGCCCAAACGGGGATGTTCTCATCTAGGCATTATACAGAGGCATTCTATAAAGTTGCAATGAAATCCCTTCATAAATACGACCTGTGGACTGTGCTAATGGTTTTCGGATTTTGGGCTTGGGCAGCCATACCAGTTGACCGATCATGACAAAAAGGGGACATTCTTATGTAGACATGACCTAAAACCTGCATATGAAATTTCGTGACGATCAGACAAGAAGTACCGGGTATAACCTGTACTTGAAGGCTGAATAAAAAAGTTGAACCAAAACTCCAAATGTCAACTAAACGGGAAAAAATCCCCAAAAAACTCACTTGAACCTTCAGAAAAAAAACTTTAACCACAAACTTTAACCAAAACTCTAAATGTTAACAGACGGACAGACGGACGGACGGACGGGCGGACAAAAGTCATTACTATAGCCCTCACTGTAAAGAGTCGGGCTAAAAAGGACTTAACGTCCGACCACAACTATTTAGACCCGAACACAGCATACGCCACATTCGAATCAAAAGTACATCCATTACAGGAAGCACAATCACAGTGGACGTCATCCACATGCTACTTATGATTGCATCTGACACAAAGAACGATTTGTGGCATTCTGGAACTAGAACCTGAAAAATAAAATAGAATAGGTTGACATACATGTATAGCAATGGATAAATTTGTTATTATACTCAATGAAGGTAACTAAAGCATAACAGACTGGGAAACCATCAACTTACTACAATGGGACGGAATATATTGAAAATGGTCCGTAGCTAAACAAATATAAACCCCCCAAAATATAAGAAAAAATATTTTTGCATAGGGAGAATAATGAGTGGTAAATAAACATACAGACATAAAATAAACCTGAAATCTATGATTCCCAGTACACAATGTAACTAAAAAACCTCCGATGTGCAAAAATGACAGGATGGGGGGGGGGGGGGGGGGGGGGGGGGGGCAATTTTTTATAAGAGACCAGAAGAGCCTTAAATCTCCTAAAAGGTGAAAAATTTAAGCCTTCACAGAAGCCCAAGTCAAACATTCCCACGAGTATAAGCCAAAATACACACTGCGGGAGAAAAACCGACTGAGACCTAAGCCCAAATTTGAAATTACATCAGTGTGAAGGTACAGAGAGGTGGAATTTCACAGTAAGAGCTAAACATCCATATAAAGGTATATTAGACAGTGAACTAAGTCACTGTAATGATCTAAAGCAATTTATAAAGCAAATAAATTTGCACGAAAATAGGTGACACCATTTTGTTTCATTTTGAAAAATAAAAAAGAAAATTTTCAAAAGCACTTTCCTGAGAAAATCTTCACATAATCCGGTAGGAAATCTTTTCCTAACATTATAACAGTTGTAAATCAAATAAGACACATCCAAGAAATCTTCTAAAACTGCACATAACTTTGAAATTTATCTGAGTTGAAATTTTCATAACCTGCTTCAGGTAATGAAAAAGAGGAAATTGATATTGTTGTGCAATACTTGGGATCTCTAAATTCTGCTCTCTTTTTCATCTGGTAGTAAAGAGGAAAATTAGGCACTTTGTATCACTTTGGTAAGTTGGGAAAAAATAGGTGACACCGATAAGTTACGTTTTGAAGAAATACTAAGAAATTTTCAAATGCACTTTCCTGAGGGAAATTTCACATAATCCAGCTAGAATCCGTATTCAGGCGTCAAAATAGTGAATATTCCACCACAAAACCTCCAGGAAACTTGCCATAATTTGTAAAAATCCACAGCAGAGAATTCTTTTACATCCTTGAACAAGAATTGAACCAGAGGACGCCGTCCGATGGCGCATAATACGCCCGTACTTCCAGAAATTATAAAACATTATGCGGGCCTATAAAAAAGTCTGGAAAATGGTAAAAATTCTAAGTTCAAGGACAGTAACTCCACCAAAAATCAACCAAGTGGAATAAAATTCGAACTTGATGTGTAAGTATCCACAACAAAGGTGTATACCAAACATTTTCTCAATATGTCCAACCATAACGAAAAAAGTCCAGAAAATGAAAAACAAATCCGGAGAACTCTAAAAAATCTAAGTTCAAGGGCAGTAACTCCACCAAAAATCAACCGAGTGGAACGAAATTCAAACTTGATCTGTAAGTATCCATAACAAAGCTATATATAAAATGTTTTCTCAATATGTCAATCCATAACGAAAAAAAGTCCGAAAAAGTAACTAAGTTCAAGGGCAGTAACTCCACCAAAAATCAACTGAGTGAAACGAAATTCGAACTTGATCTGTAAGTATCCATAACAAAGCTGTAACCAATAACCAATGTAAGCTGTAACCAATAATTTTCTCAATATGTCCATCCATAAAGGAAACAAGTCCGGAAAACAATTCTGGACAGAAGGGGAATGAAATTTGAACTAAGCTACAGACCAAAAATTTTCTCAATATGTCCAACCATAATGAAAAAAAGTCCGGAAAATGAAAAAAAATATGGTAAACTCTAAACATTCTAATGTCAAGGGCAGTAACTCTACCAGAAATCAATCAAGTGGAACGAAATTTGAACTTGATCTGTAAGTATCCATAACAAAGCTATAAATAAAAAAAAATGTCTCAATATGTCAATCCATAACGAAAAAAGTCCGGAAAACGGCAACTAAGTTCAAGGGCAGTACTTCCACCAAAAATCAACTGAGTGGAATGAACTTGATCTGTAAGTATCTATAACAAAGCTGTATACCAAACATTTTCTCGATATGTCCATAGTAGGTAATAAGTGAAGGATTCCGTATCACTTGTACACGATTTTGTACATGTACACGTACATGTATGTACACCGCCATAGAATTCAGTGTTAAAATCGTGTACAAGTGCAAAAAAAGTCGTTTTTCATGGTGATACAGAAACCACCATTGGTTTTGAGGCTCACAGATCGCACTTTTAACGTTCAAATACCCCGTTAGCGAACGCGTACATTCGACACGTCGCTCAAGAGTGAAAAAAATGTATGAAATTTTAAAGAAAAATATAATTAAAAATTTGTTCTCTACGTTCCCATCGCGGATTAGACCATCGATCCATCGTTGGTGAACACGAGCAAAAAACGTTTTGCGGATTCTGTATCAGCATCAAAAAGTGGTTTGCAGATTCTGTATCACCTAAGTAGGTATACGTTCACCAACGAATGTTTGAACGATTAAAGTGCGATCCGATCGGGGAAACCCATTTGTGGATTCTAGATCAGGAAATCGACCTCTGTACGGTACATGGAAAAAAGGTGATACAGAACTCGCAAACCACTGCCACATTCCCGACCGTGTTTGGGATGGTATTGGGAAGGTTTTCTTTCAAAAGAGTCGATTATAAAATTGAATCTGTAAAAATAGACATTCATGTTTTGTTTCGGTGTGAATGAAAGGAAATCGTTCAACGGATGACAGATGAATTTTTAAGAGATAAAACTGACACTCCTGTTTTTGTTCTGGTGTGAATGAAGGTTTTCGTTCAAAAGCGTCGACTATAAAATTGAATCTGTAAAAATAGACATTCATGTTTTGTTTCGGTGTGAATGAAAGGTTTTTCGTTTCAATGTCATCTATTGAAAAAAAATTGAGTTTTAGAAAATTAGAAAATCTATGGGAAAAATCGTTTGTTAACGTTTTGTCACTGCGAATTTTGTGAAATAAATTTTAATAAAACACTTTATAGAATTGTTTCATTCAAATAAAAATAGTTCGTAGAATTGTTTCATTCAAATAAAAATTCTATTATAAAACCTTTTTTCACTTAGATGAATTTTTAAGAGATAAAACTGACACTCATGTTTTTGTTCTGGTGTGAATGAAGGTTTTCGTTTAATGGATCATTTTAATAATAGACAATAAAAGTGCATTTCCACTCAATTAGGTTTAAGTGGTAAATAATTTTTTAATATATTCGTGATAATGTTCGGAGATATGAATGAACCCTTTTAATGGATGTAATTATTCTCAAACGCGTTAAATCAGAAACTGGTTTCTTATGCACTAAAACTTTCAAACTTTTCAAAGTTCTCCAGTTCATCACTGAGTGAATAATCTGTGATGCGATTTTTAACGCGTTCAGAGGCAAAACGCATTTATAGAGGTTTTATCATGTAAAATGTTTTTTCCTCAACTGGTTTTTTAGTTATTATATTAAAGACAGAAGATTTTTATTTACTTAAAACATAAAAATAATTATACATTTAATTTTGAAAATAATAAATAACTCACATTAGCATACTCAAAGGAAATATTAATAATTTAAAAACGAAAAAATGTTTTTACAGATGGATGCTAAACGTCGAGATCAGCTTTTAAGCGAATATGAACGTGCCAAGAAGAGCATTCAATTGGCTGACAGAAGCAGACGTCTTGGAGAGATGGAATTGAGACGCGAAGCCACAAAAATATTTAAACCCGTGACGGAGGTTCAGGAACGAAGCAAGAAGGAGTTAGTTGAAGAATTGAGACCCATAAAAGAGAGTTCTTTGAGAATAGGTTCGTTGCCCGATACTTTTACAAAACAGTATTCCTTTCAATCTACACCGGATTACGTTCCCATGAGAATCGAAACCGATGTGAGCGAGAGCGACAATACAGCTTCGACTATCACCACTGATAGCGTTGCGTCGTCCGAGGATGGTGGTAAGAGAGATCTGTTGTATGGAATTTATAAGGATTCGGATGGTAGAACTTTTGAGGCCGACACAGAAGTGGAAATGGATGATGATGATTTAATCGTCGGTTCAAATAAGTATAAAATAACTGATGGACTGCGCAAATTGCTCCTTTTCGACAAGCCTGGAGATTACACGGAACAGGATTTCGACAATTATGGCGACATTCTGGTTCAGACCCACGCCATGAAGAGAAATAACGATGCCAGAGAGACGAGACCCAAAGCCAACAGAGGTTACAAGTGGACGAAAGTGGTGAAACCCATATGGGATATGAATAAGAAGTTCATCAAATCGGTGACTGGCAAAGGGGTGAAAACCACTTTTCTTCCGAGCGATTCTGATGCTCTGACTCAGAAATTGAGTTTGTTGATGGCAAGTAGACGTGCTGGTAACACAGGATTAGATAATGAAATAGTTACTATATGTGACGAATTGTTAAAACAGAAGGTTTTGAATAAAAACCATTATAAAAGGCTGATGAACGAATTGAAGGACTGATGTATATAATAAGTAGAGAGAAACAAACAAACAAAATATATAAAATAAAAATAGTAAATTTTACACTAGAATAATAAAAGTATTTAAACAACAATCGATTTACCAGTGAAAACAAAATATATATTATAAAATAAAAATATGTTGGTGATAAACAACAGGGGATATGTTAGAACTTACGTTCAAGGCGGTTCTGGCATCGTCGATTCTATAATGCGAGCATTCACGAGTGATGCAGGTAGAAAACTCGCATCGACCACGTTTGAGGTTGGTAAGAAGATGGCTTTGGATGCTGGTAAGAAAGCCGCTTCCGAAGCCAGTGGTAGGATAGCTTCTGTGGCTGGCAAGAGGGCAGCTGACGCATTGATCGACAAGTTGATCAGTCCACCGGCGAAGCGAGCTACGTTAGAGTGAACGCCGAAAAGTTGGAAAGATTTTAAGGATGCTGTGGTACACATACAAGATTTAGCCAAAATGACGAGTGGATCTGGATTGAAGAGAACTTGCGACGGTGTAATATAAATAAATAATAATATTAAAAACTGCGTTTGAAAAAACATAAAAAATTGTGTTTGAAAAAATCTAAAATAACAACAACAAAAAATAAACAAAGATGAACATTAAAGATATGTCTTGGAACGACGCGGCGACTAAGAGGTCGAATAATGAGTTCTTTCCCAAAAGCATAAGAGGCTTGATAGTGGGAAAATCGAATTGTGGAAAGACCAATCTGTTGATGAATCTGTTGTCCCGACCTGACTGGTTGGATTACGACAGATTGTTTGCATTTGGCAAGAGCTTGTTTCAACCCGAATACAGATTGCTTCGAGAATGCATGGATCGTAGATTGCCTAAGGACGTCATAGCCAGAATCTTTGACAGTAGGGAGGAATTCGACAAAAGTGAAGCTTCTCTTTCGACCATTTTGGACGGTGCGGCGACGGAATTGATGAAGAGAAATGCATCTTTGAACGTCGAGTGTCGATTTTATGAGAACGCTAGCGACATTCCGGATCGTAGAGAATTGAAATCGGAAGATAAGAATCTCATGATTTTCGACGATCTGCTTTTGGAGAGACAGAACCGATGCGAATCGTATTATGTTAGGGGTCGTCACAGTAACATGGACTGTTTCTACCTGTCGCAGAATTATTTTCGATTGCCCAGACAGACGATAAGAGAAAACCCTCATTTTCTATGTCTCTTTTGCCAAGATCTCAAGAATCTCAATCACATCTATAGCGATCACATCACAAACGACATGAGCGCGGCAGAATTCAGGAGATTCTGCAAGAGGGTTTGGAATGGAGGACTTTACAATTTCGTCGTGATTGATTTGACAAGCGAATTTAATCGCGGAAAATATCGGTGCAGATTCGACAAGTTTTATGTTTCTGATGATAATAAGATAGAGCGTGAAAATAAAAATTAGAAAATAATAAATCTTCAAATAATTAGTTTTGAAAAATAAAAATAAAATTAAATATAATGTTCGAACAAGGAGAATTATTAGAATGGATAGCCGAGAATACGGCTGCAAAACAATCCATTCAAATCTTGGTGAGTGGCAATTTGACTCGATTTGCGATGAAATTCGAACCTTCCATCGAATTGAATAGAGAGAAGAGATATGAGATGGCATTGGTGAATCTGGAAACTTATTATTTCTTTCCCAACGTCACCGAAAAGAATAACTCGTTCAAGTATTCTGACGGAGTGGATTGGTTGGAGATTCGAATTCCCAAAGGAAGTTACGACATAGACGATTTGAACAATTACATTCAAACACGAATGAAGATGGATGGAAAGGGAAGCAACAAGATCAGACTCGCTCCCAACCCTAATACCTTACAGACGATGTTGGATTTGGAAGATAATTTTCAAGTGGATTTCAACACGGACGATTCTATAGGCAAGATGCTGGGATTCGATCGAAAGATGTATCAAGGCCACGTGGCATCTGAAAATACGGTCGACATTCTCGCAGTCAATAGCATTCTGGTGACTGTGGATGTGATTGCTGGAAGCTACGTGAATAGTAGCCCTCAACCGACGATCTATTCCTTCTTTCCAAACGTGTCGCCGGGTTATAAGATCGTGGAACGACCTCGAAATTTAGTTATTTACCAGTGATTTTAGACACGTTGTATAGTCTCAAAACCACATTGACGGGTCAAAATGGTGAACTGTTAGATCTTCGCGGAGAGAGGATGACGATACGATTTCACATAAAAGAAATATAAAAGCAAAAAAAAAATATTGTGTATATATAAATAACAAAATAAAATAAACGCAATATTAATTTTACAAAAATTATTTAATATATATAATTATCATTAAAACAAAAAAATACAATTGAAGAAATATATTACAAAAAAAAAGAATTATGACACAATACGTGGTTAAAAACGTGAACATATCCGCAGGACAGAGGAAGAAACTTAAGAGAGTGTTAACAACTCGAGGCGAGGCAGTGAGATTCAAATTCACTCACGAAGATCTGACGAGTGGTGGTCAGGATTCGATCGCCTGGACCAGAAGTCAAACCAAAAGGATGGAGAAAGCGATTTGTGATGGAAGAGGGTTGACGGTGAGATTGAGTCCCTCTCAATTGAGATACAATTTGAGAATAAAGGCGGTTTCCTACCGCTATTGCAGGAATCGCCGCAAAAGCATTACCCTTTCTCGGAAAGATTCTCGGCGTGGGAGCTCTCTTGGGACTCGCGAGTTCGACAGTTGAGAAATTAATGGGTGGCAGCGGACTGTTTTTGAAGAAGGGAGGAGCTGTGTGTCGTGTCCACGTAGACGACAGCGGTAAAGGATTGTATCTAGAACCCGTTAGAGGTGACAACTCTTTGAGTGGAAACGGTCTCTATCTAAAGAATGGTCGGAACATTGAGCGACTCGGCAAGGGTTTGTTGTTTGGTGAGAATTCACCATTTAAGAATATACCGATTTTGAGTATGTTATTATAATGTAAAAATTATATAATTATATAAAATATAAATCATAGAAAGTATAAAATAATATAAAATGGATAAAAAGGTGGAAAAACAATTAGACGATAATGATGAATATTGCAAGATAGAGTGCGAAAAAGATGTGGAAAAACGATTAGATGCTAATGATGGATATCTTAGGAAAGAACTGATAAAAGAGTTAAATAAAGATCGGGATAGATGGTTGAAATTTAAAAGAATGAGACGTTTTCCACCGTCACCACTACTTTCTGAAGAGAATGGTAATGATGCGAGTGTTACCGAGAGATGCACAACATTAGTTCATAATTATGATTTGGATAAACAAATGTGTTCTTATAAAAAAAATGTAACATATCACAAAAAAAAGAAAAGAAGAATCGACGCTGAAATTTGAGAAAAAAGGAAATGTTATTATAATATATGGGCGATAGTGAAGAAGGAAAACAAAAACAAAAAAAAAAACAAAAAAAAAGTAATGAGATCTAGAGATGATCAACTTCTCTAGATCTCATTACTTTTTTTCCTTCTTCTTCGCTAAAAATCAATCTCTCTATTGTTTATATTTCCAAGTCCGTTATTAGCATGTTGACACGCGTGTATTCTCCTTTTTAGAAAATGTGTTGAATGTTTATCTTTACTTTTTTGAGTTTTTTACATCGGTGAACGCGCTCTCACCACCCGATTTGTCCACGAGTTCGAGTAAGATTTTTGGATATATGTAACTTCCATAGGACAACGACAAATCGTCCTTGTCGAATTCTCTATCTTTAACGATGACGATTTTCTGTAGATCGCTTTGGTACTCGTAAAACAAATCGAGCATGGCTTTGTCCAATTTCAAAGGCATGTTATATTTGTCGAATTTGTGCTCTAAGCCCTTCATCTCGACCTCGTTCAATTCGATGGAATCGTGTCGTTGTAATCTATAGATTTTAAAACCGAATTTCTTACATGTTTCGACTCGTTTCAATTTCAATTCGCATCTTTTAGGTGTTGTTGTCATGATCGATTATTTGTTTTTTTTGTTTTATGAATTCTTGCAAATAATATATATTTTAAATTTTGTATTTAAATAATAATTTGTTAAAAAAGTTTGTTTTTTTTTTACTCTTTATATATATATATAAAAAAAAAAAGTTTTTTTAATTTTAATTTTCTTTAATGTGAAAAATTTCTTTTGTAAAAGTGTCTTTCTCTTTATATAAATAAAAGTTTAAATTTAACGTCCTTTTTTCTCGTATTAATTCAATTTTTTCACGTTAAGGAACATAAAAAAAATTGATTAATTTCATCAAAAAAAAAATTTTTTTTTTTGAAGAAATTAAAACATATATATATATAAAAATAATTTTAAAACTTTTAATAAATTATTATTAAATACAAAATTCGAAAACAAAATATATTCTTACAAATGGAGCAAACAAATAAAAAAATGGAAAATTTAAATAAGACAACCTCAGTTAAACGAGATTTGTAAAATATTAAAAATTCCACATTTCAGAAATCATAGAACTAAATCAAAAAAAATTGAAGTCATACAGGAATATTGTTTGTGAAATGATGGAAAGGCAAACGAAATGTCGATAGCAACGATGTAAAAAAAATGCATCAGTTGTGCAAAATGAGAAGAAGAAAAAGATAGTAAAAGGAATCAAAATGCCGACGTCGAAAAAAAAAAAAAACGTTTCGATTGTGAAAAATAAGAAGACGACTAAATGAAAAGCCGTTGAAGAACTTCAAGTTTCAAAAGAAAAGAAAAAAAAACTAAAACGAAAACGAGTGATGTACTTCAGATTCTAGACAAACGAGATATATCGAGCGAAATTCGACAAGCAATCGACAAAGGGAAAGGAGAAGATTATATAACACGACTCGTCGCAGAAATATTCCAATCGAAGCCTGTAGAATGGGAGAGTGTGATCAAAGGCGTTTTTAAAACTTTCGATGTGGTTCCCTCGTTCAAGAAAATCGATCCAAAATTATTCATGGAACGGGTGAAGAAAAAAGTATTGGATTTGTTTCGCAAACACATGAACGTGGGACAAAAAGTTAAGATGATACTCCATTGCGTGATGAATAAAATCAACGTGAAGTCCGGTGAGAGCATCATGAAAAATGCATATTTCAGATCTAACGTCGAACCCGTATTTCCAGGTTCAGATTTATCGGACGTGTTCGAAAAGAAGAAAGACAAGATGTTGACGTCTCTAACGAATTATCAACATGAAGGTAGTAACTGGACGTTCAATGAGGTGTTGAAACTCGAAATTCATATAACTAAAAACGATTCATTGAAAGGGTCTTCCTACGTGGAATTACCGTGTTTCTTAGCTAAAAAAAATGATGTGATCAACGTGAGAAATAAAGATGATCAGTTTTTTAAATGGGCAGTCACCTCCGCTTTATACCCTGTCAAAATGAACTCCGATAGAGTTTCTCATTACGAGGAGACTTCTAAAAATCTTGATTGGACCGGAGTGACTTTTCCCATGCAGTTAAAACACATCGAACGTTTCGAGGCTCAAAATCCCACTGTAGCGGTAAACGTCTTGGGATACGATGATGAAAAACGAATGATCTATCCTCTCAGACATACTTTGTATCTCGAAAGAAAAAAGACGACTATTTTATTATTGATTTCGAATGGTGACAATCATCATTATTGTTGGGTTAAACATCCGAGACGATTACTGTCGAGACAAAATAATAAACATAAAGGAAAGATATGTTTATGTTGCAACTGCATGAACATGTTTCACAGCGAAAAATTGTTAGCGAAACATCAGGAATATTGCAATGAAAATCAAGGTGTCGCCATTGAAATGCCCAAACCCAACACCATCGTGAAGTTTGAAAATCGCAATAGAAGGTTAAAAGTACCATTCATCGTGTACGCCGATTTCGAATGTTTCACTGTGAAAATGAGTTCCTGCCAACCTAACACTCTTCAAATTTACGTTGAAAGATATCAAAAACACATACCTTCAGGCTATTGCATTTACGTGAAATGCGCTTTCGACTCGCAACACGACATGGGTCCCTTCATCTATATGAAACAGTGCGAAGACAACGACATGTCTCAAAGATTTGTGGAAGAGTTAGAATCGAAAATTCAAATGTTATACGATAAATTCAAAACTCCGGCAAAAATGATCATCACGCAAGAGCAGCAGGATGAAAATAACAGAGCCACCGAATGTCACATATGCAGACAATCGTTCGACGAGAATTCGGAGGAAAATAAGAAGGTTAGAGACCACGATCATTACACAGGTCTGTATCATGGTCCGGCTCACAGCAAGTGTAATTTAAAATATCGAGATGCCGCTTTCTATCCGGTGATATTTCACAATCTCTCGGGTTACGACAGTCATCTGTTCGTGAAAAATCTTGGCACCTCCCACGAACAATTAAATTGCATCGCAAACAGCGAAGAAAGATACATTTCCTTCACGAAATGGAAGGTCATGGAGAAGAAAAGAGTAATCGACGGAGAGACATTGAAAGAAAAAACGAAATCCATTTGTAGAAGCATACGTTTCATCGACAGTTTTAAATTCATGTCGACCACTCTGGAAAAATTAGTTGATAACATGAGCAAGGATAAATTTAAAATCATGAGCAAACATTTTGGAGAACGAGTAGACGTCATGTTGAGGAAAGGAGTCTATCCTTACAATTACATGAATGATCTAAAGAGATTCGATGACACCGCACTACCTTCGAAAGAAGATTTTTATTCGAAATTATACGAATCCGACATTTCCGACGAGAATTACGAACACGCCAAAAACGTGTGGAAATCATTCAATATGAAAACCATGAGAGATTATCATGATCTCTATCTAAAGACTGACGTTCTGCTCTTGGCAGACATGTTTGAACATTTTCGAAACGTTTGTCGTCGAAATTACGATCTGGATCCGACTTGGTATTTCACCGCACCCGGTCTGGCATGGGACACTCTGTTGAAGACCACCGAAGTCCAATTGGAATTATTATCCGACATGGACATGTTGCTCATGTTCGAAAGGGATACGAGAGGTGGCGTCTCTATGATCTCCCACAGATATTCTGAAGCTAACAATCGCTACATGAAAGAAGGTTTCGATTCGAAACAGTTGAATAAATACATACAGTATTGGGACGCTAATAATTTGTATGGTTGGGCTATGAGTCATCCTTTACCAATTGGAAATTTCGAATGGTTAACAGAACCGGAAGAGATACAAAAATGGAGAGACTATCCTTGCATTTTAGAAGTCGATTTGAACTATCCGGAAGAATTACACGATCTACACAATGATTATCCGCTGGCTCCTGAATGAATGAAACCGAACAAAGGAGACGAGGAAAAACTCATTCCCAATTTATTTAACAAACGTAACTACGTCGTCTACAGTGAGAATTTGAAACAATACGTCGATTACGGGATGAAATTAGTCAATATACATCGCATCATTCGATTCAACGAAGAGCCTTGGATGAAAAAATACATCGATCTCAACACGAATCTCAGAATTCGAGCCGAGAACGATTTCAAAAAAGATTTCTTCAAACTCATGAACAACTGTGTGTACGGTAAATCGATGGAAAACATCAGGAAGAGAACCGACGTTCGACTTGTCACATCTGAGAAAAGAGCTAAAAAAATTAGTGGCGAAACCCAGTTACAAACACCGAACCATATTCGATGAAAATCTAGTGGCCGTTCACATACAAAAGACGCACCTGAAGTTTGACAAACCGTATTATCTCGGACCGATCATCTTAGATATCAGCAAGAGATTGATGTACAAGTTTCACTACGATTACGTCAAACGAAAATTTGGTGATAAAGCCAAACTACTGTTCACTGACACAGACAGTTTAGTTTACGAGATAGATACGAAAGATGTCTACCAAGATATATCTCCGAACGTGGCCGCATGGTTCGACATGAGCAATTATTCCATCGATCACCCGTCCAACATTCAATCGAACGACAACAAGAAGGTGTTAGGTAAATTTAAGGACGAGAGCGGTGGTAAACAAATCGTCGAATTCGTGGGCTTGAGACCCAAACTGTATGCTTATCATCTAGAAGATGAAGAGATCAAGAAGTGCAAAGGGGTTAAAGCGTGCGTGGTGAAGAAAAACATCTCTTTCCACGAGTATAAAGATTGTCTGTTAGGAAGTGGTCCGGTGTATAAGACTATGAAATCGATTCGAAGTGAAAATCATGACTTGTATACCGAAATAGTCAACAAGATTTTGCTGACGGCCGACGACGATAAGAGATTCATGTTAGAAGATAAAATAAGCACTTTGGCACTCGGACATTGGACTTTGAATCTAATTTTAGACGATAGGATTTCAGATATGATTGAGGATTATAAGATTCCAGATATGATTAAGGATGATAGGATTCCAGAAAATCAAGAGGAATTAAACAGATTCAAGGTTATGGAAGTCGAGGAATTAGATGGATTCAAGATTATTGAAGATGATAAAAAGAAAAATAAAAAAATAAAAAAAAAAATAATGTCATTTTAGTGAATTATAATAAAATAAATAAATAAAAAAAAAAAATATACGCATTTATGAATAAGAAAATAGAGATATCCATAGAAGGTGTCGTCTTACTTAACGAATCCCTATCCAACATCGATCTGTTGAATGTGGCGAAGGATTTGAAAATCAAAGATTTTCTAGGCGTGTTTTCCAGAGATGCCTTGCTGAAGAGAAGACCTCGACAATCGGAATGCAGAATTTTAAATCTAGATGATTTATCGGGTGAAGGCACTCACTGGGTGGCGTGGTTCAAGAACGGGAGGAAGAAGAATTATTATTTCGACAGCTACGGACTCTCGCTGCTGAAAGAAATAAAGAACTATTTCAACAAATTGATGGTTCGTTACAACACGGAACGAGTGCAATCGCCAGATCAAGTGTTGTGCGGTCACCTGTGTCTCTACGTTCTCAAAAGATGGTCTGACGGAGATCGGTTTCAAGACATTCTCAATGATTTACATTAGAGAGAGATTTTTTTTTTTATAGTATATAAAGGTAAAAAAATTATATAAAAAATTTTAATCGAATAAAAACAAAAAATAAAAATAAGTGAAATAATTCATTTTTAATAAACTGCATTTGAAACATATTTTTAAAACAAAAATCTCAAAACAACATGCCAGTCGATAAATTTGGTAGAAGTGATGACGAAAGTCAACCTAAAAAGAAGAGGAAGACGCTCGAAGTCGGTGATGGTTACGACGTTGCCAACTTGGCCGAACATTACGTTCAGAGATACGAACCTCGAGAGGAACCTTTGAACATGAACGATAAGAAGCTCTACAATCTTCCCAAGCCGATAGATCTCGCAGATGCTGCGACTAAAAAATATGTTGACAGGGGGAACGCGTATTTCGAACGAATCATGCTAGATAATTACGTGGATAAAGCCATGACCAACGATCTTGATCTGAAATCTAAACGTTTGGTGAACGTCGCGAATCCCATAGATCCCACTGATGCCGCAACCAAAAAATACGCTGACGACTCTCACGCGAGATTCAGTGAACATCTGAGAAATAGATACGTTCAGAAAACGATGCACTCAGAATTGAACGCCAATTCTAACAAGATAACGAACGTGGCCACTCCCACGAATCCCAAGGACGTGGCGACCAAACACTACGTAGATCTGGAACAGAGAAAGTCTGACAAACGAGAAATGAAATCGGACCTGAATGCAGGATTCAACAAGATACTGAATCTGTTGAAGGTCGACGACATGGATGCGGACTCAACAAGGGCTACGTAGATTCTGCCGTGATACGATCACAAGAATACGTAGAATCGCAAGTGGATGATCTCTACCTGAACAAACAATCTGGCGGAACCATGGAGGGTGGTATCAACATGAACAGTGAGAATTTATTCGGACTCAATCACGATCCCGAATTCGATTCCAGTGCAGTCAGCAGGAAGTACGTGGATGACAACTCGATCTGGAGAAAGGGCGACATCATGGAAGGTAAACTAGACATGGGTGGACATGCGCTCACGAATCTACCGGATCCCGTAAACATGACGGATACCTGCACCCTGATTTCGGTGGTGGAAAGGGTCAAATATGCTAGACAATTGATCACCGTGTGGGCCAAGGAGGCCGGCACCTTAGAGGAGGGAAAAGCTGAGTGGTCTTTCGGAAATGGAGGTAGTGGATCGAAACATGGTCAGGTGGGATATCCCATGCCGTTAGGAGGTGAAATCATTCGAATGAGTCTGGCTTCCTCGGATTTGAATAACAGAGCAGTCGTCAATCTCATGGTGAATGGAGTAGAGGGCGATAAGAGATACAGCATTGAAAAGACTGAGAATCAACACGCGAATGTTAGCACGTTCGGCACGCCTCTCAAGGTGAACGCTGGAGACAGGATTAATTTTGTTACGAAAACCAATAATCCTGAAACCGCCACTTCCATGGTGAGTCTACTGATTGAACTAGATCCTTTGAACAAACAGTGAATGCGTGGAAATAATTAATTAAAAAAAATAATGTGTGATTATTAAAAATAAAAAAAGTAATGAGATTTAGAAAGATGTTCAATTTCTCTAGATCTCATTACTTTTATTTTTTTTTTGGTTTTTTTTTGTTTTTAATAATTACTCATTATTTTTTTTATTTTTTTATTTTTTCACACACGTCTCTCTGTTCTTATTATATATATTTTTTTTTTCAATCGCTGCTCTTGAGTTCTATCCTCTTACTGAATTCCTCCCTGGCCTCTTTCCTCCCCTTTTCCACGAGAGAATCCTTCATCTCTTCCTTCATGATCTGACGAGTCTTGATTCTCAGAGATTCTTTCATGGCTTCATATTTCGTTTTCTCACCCAATATCATGAAGTATTCTCCATCCGATATCCTACTGTCTTTCAACGCCATCGAGATCATTTCGGATATTGTGTCGATTTTGGAGTCGGCCAAGACGCGAATCTTGTCATGTTTCCTCGTCTTCAGATATAATTTCCTACTCAAAAAGTTTCCGAGCGTGCTAAACAATCCAGTGGCGAGAGCCACTCCTTCTATGGTTAACACAATCGGAATACCGACCGCAGTCGACAACAATCTGATGCCGGCTGCGTGTAAACCCATGGAAATCGTGATGAGTGTCGTGTCAATCGCGTTGATGAATTTCACGAAACGCGAATACTTCTTCTTGAGAGAATGACGAGAATCTCTCTCTTGAGTTAGATACGATTGGATTCTACTGATTTGATCGATGCGATACCTCTCTCCTCTTTCTTTTTCTTCTAGCAATGGTGCGTCGGAAAAACGCCGTTCGGCTTCTCATCATCGTCGTCATCTAACGTCGGATACAATTTATTTCTGGTTCTCATTTTTGTGTTTTTTTCTTTCTTTCTAATATAAGATAAAAAATTTATGTGTGTATTTATTTTTATTTTCTATTCTCCCTTATTTATATCAACGAGAAAACTTAGACGTATGCTTCATTGAACAATAATTTCATGATGCATCCCTTGTCTTCTAAAGTTAGTCTTCTACGCGCCAATTTCAGTACTTCCGAAACTGTGGGCTTGTCTCGATCCTTACAGAAGAGTAATCTCTTCCAAAACGTGATCACTTCGTCGATTTGAATGCGTTCGAACGCCGGTTCAAAATACTTGATGACCATATCTTCCCTTTCCATCGTCAGACACGAATGATTCTCATGAACGAAGTCTAGGTGATCTCGACATCTGACACATCGTTCTAACAAGAGGCGACATAGTTGTTCGTTCACGCAGAATGCGTAGGCTCTCATCAGCATTTTTAAAAGAAACCTTGCTCTAATAGTCTGGGAAGCATTCATGATTTACGTATTTTTTTATTATCTATTCGATTTTATATATTTATTTTTTTAAATAACTATTTATTTTTTTTTCTCTCCTATATATATATCACTTTTTTTATTTCCTCTCCTCAAAACCGATTCTATCACGATTTCGTCTCACAAAACTCAAGAGATGAATCAGCAAATCGTTTTTTCACCGATCAAATCACATCCTATACCATCCCAAACACGATCGGGAACGTGGTTGTGGTTTGCTGGTTCGGTATCACCTTTTTTCCATGTACCGTACAGAGGTCGATTTCCTGATCTAGAATCTGCAAATGGGTTTCCCCGATCGGATTGCACTTTAACCATTCGAACATTCGTTGGTGAACGTATACCTACTTAGGTGATACAGAATCCGCAAACCATTTTTTGATGCTGATACAGAATCCGCAAAACGTTTTTTTCTCGCGTTCACCAACGATGGATCGATGGTCTAATCCACGATGGGAATGTAGAGAACAAATTTTTAATTATATTTTCTTAAAATTTCGCACATTTTTTTCACTTTTGAGCGACGTGTCGAATGTATGCGTTCGCCAACGGGTATTTGAACGTTAAAAGTGTGATCTGTGAGCCTCAAAACCAATGGCGGATTCTGTATCACCATGAAAAACGACATTTTTTGCACTTGTACACGATTTTTAACACTGAATCCTATGACGGTGTACATACATGTACGTGTACATGTACAAAATCGTGTACAAGTGATACAGAATCCGCATTTATTACCTACTGTCCATCCATAATGAAAAAAGGTCTGGAAAACAATTCCGGACAGAATGACAGACAGACAGACGGACGCCAACGCTATCACATAATATGACCGTTTTTTTAAAACGGGCGTATAAAAAGAGGAAATTGATTGTTTGCGCATGTTTTGGGATATGGACAATAATTCAAGTAGAATTATATTCACCAGATTTTGTGTACCTACACGAACCGGCCCTTGGTGAATCTGGTTTGGTTTTTCTTTCTGTCTTTTGACAGTTTTACAGTCTCATAAGGGGATTTTCTTAGGGACTTCTACTCCTGCACTCTTTTTCGCCTGGGCGGAAAGGGGAAGATTAGGCAATTTGTATCACTTTGGTAAGTGGAGAAAAAATAGGTGACTTACGCTCATACTATTTTAAATTACACCTACATTTAAATTTACTTTCAAGATGAACTTGAATAAAATATATCAAAGGGCAATTAAATAACATATATTTATTTACTTGATTTATTTATTGATTTATGTTCTAACTCAGATTTTCGATTCAAAACGCACGTGAATATACAGGTCAAAACAAACACAGTAATTCAGACTGCTTTCGTTGTGGGGTGGAAATCAATGAGTGAAAATACATTCATAACGGCTGTGTTAAAAATAGCTTCTAACACTGCAATTCACTCAATTTTGTAGATTCGTATTCACGCGTCTAGTGCCGAAAAATCCCAAATGGAAAAATATAATGTTTCACAAATGATAACCAATCCCAGAATTCCATGCATAAAATGGCCATAAACTATTTTTAGATTGTTTACATAAACAAGTAAGATGCACAACAGATTGAAGTTATACTCCGTCTGTGAAAACAATCGGCTGATGAATATATTTTTTATGTTGTTTGTTATTGTCTACTTTGTGTTGACAGTGATTAGAGAAGAACTGGGTAACTAAATTGTTTACAAATGACTACAGTGATATCAGATGATGAAACAGAAATTCATAGTACTGGTGGGGTCCTCTCAATGTCAGTGTAACTTGTACTGGGAGGAGGATATTATAAATGTCAAATAATCGACAAATCGTTTCAATACTACTGCCAATTATTGTGGTCATTTATTAAGCCTGTTACTGCTTGTATTAGGCTGTGAATCAAACGTAAATATGAACAATTTTGATCCCGTGGTGTTCAATGTTACCATCGGCCCGAACCGATGTTCAAACACTTCCACCGATGGTCGACCGATGGCTTAAAATCGGCCGATGTCATATACGATTGGCGAACATTGGTTAATCACTATTCATAATGTGAGTGAATGCCCACGGAGCCAGGTTTAGTCCAAAGGACATCGCTCTAAATTGCAAGAATAGTCCATTGACTGCAAATCTAGGGTATGTATGAAAACTTGGATATATCATGACGTGAAAGTATTTAAAAGTACATATCCTTGGGGTCTGTGCCTGGCATAAAGTCCTTGGTGTGGATACTGCTCCTTACAGAGTACCCTTTCAGGCCACCAGACCAATTCTGTTTGGAATTCGATGCTGTTATGGACTGTATGTTTACCCACTATTCGTGGACGTTGCATGCAGATTACAGTTGCTACAGTGTGGCATCCCTTCACTCACAAAATATAGAGATATTCTTTCATGACCCAGTTAAAGATATTCAATGAATAAATAAATATTTAATTGACATTGAATATATCACAATTTTACTACCATTACTGGAACTATGTGGCGTAATCATTAAACTAATCATTAAACTTCAGTGGTAATGTCAAACATTCGGTCAAGTCAAATCAAGAGTAACATTTCTAGCACTGATTCAAAGAAAATGAATGTTTACGTTATTTTTAGATTCAATAGTCTGGAATATATCTGTTGGTTGGAAAAGCAAAGTACTATAGGTTCACTTTTCCGATCAACAGAAATATTCCAGACGAGTGTATCAAAACAAAGGTGATGAACTATTTAAGGACTAGGCTGGTTCCAGGTGTGCCGAATTTCCTGCAGAATTAGATTGGTAGCCTGAGAGCTTGAGAGTCTTTGAAGGAGGTTGGAGGTATAAAAAATTTGTTGATCCAGATCAGATCTATAAAGAGAATTTTCCAGCCGGCTTCGGCACTAGAAAATTCCTTAACCCTTAAAGGCTTATTTTCGACTTTTACAACCTCAGAATAGGGGCCTTAACATGCCATCACGAGTAGGTCTTGCTGACATGAAACATATTACATAGGTAATGGTTTCTAGTCAAGACTTCACCACAAATCACTGTTGTGCCACTGGATGTGTGCAGGCAGTGATCAGGTGTGAATCTAGGACAATTGTCCAGGCCCTTAAGGGTAATGTAAAATCCCAGAGTTTCCGTCAAGGACTACAGTACAGTCGCCGCTGAGTGGTCATAATTTACACATGTGCAATGATGTTCACGCATGCATTTACCAGGTAATAAATATCACCATCACCAAAATGTAATTAATGAAGCACTGGGTTGTGCACGGCGCATCGATACTTAAATGTGTTATGATTATTCCTATAATTAGTGTTTGGAATCTAATAATATTACATCCGCGGAAATATTGCCGAAACATTGTATATGCCAAAACATTGTGTACTAAGGCGTACTGCAAGTCGATGGTGCGCCTGTCTTCAACCAATGCTAACCCTGCTTGTGTGGAGTTAGTATGTTGGGGAGCTGACAGTTGTTTGCCATTGTTCGGTGGTTCTCTCTGGGTACTCTGGCTTCTTCCACAAGTAAAACTGTCATGGTCATGATTAACCATTATGCAGAAATATGTGACCTTTAAATAAATAAATAAATAAATAAATAAATAAATAAATAAATAAACAAATAAATAAATAAATAAATAAATAACTGCCCGAATTCTTGTTTAGAATGGAACTTTGGATAATGGTGATTTTCGTTTGAAGGACAGCTTGAGTCCTTGGACTAAATGTAGAATTTAAGAATAAGAATCTTGAGCGATGACAGTCCAGTTGTTGACAAAAAAAATCTCCTTTCTCCTTATGATGGGCAATTACAGGATTTTAGTTTGCACACTCATCTGGTGCCACATCGAGGATTTCGAGAGAAGAAAATAGCACCTCCACCCATCCCAGGAGTACTGAAAGAATTATTCTGTTAAGAACCTTACTGAAGGTGCTGCTAGCAGTAAGTATTCGAGCAACTGTGTTCCTGAGGGTGGATTATTGATATGTGAAGGATTCCTGAAGGATTTTTTTTCTATAAAACATACTGCGATAGGAACACTGATGTCAAACATTCTACTGAGTTATTTGCGAAAGATGACAAACTGAGTGAGCTGCTGTGTTACTTCATTGTGAGTTGAAGTAACCCATCCAACTTATAATTCTGTCAATGGAGCCACGGGAGCTAAGATTTTAAGGTGTGAATGACAGGGCATGATTTTGATAATATATTATCCCTGCGAATTAATTGTAGATTCACAATGTTCTTATAGACTGAATTGATGACACGACGGCAGGAGAAATAACTTGAAGTGATCTCATAAGGAGCCCAAATATTAACCTCGGGGCCCGATTTGAACAAATTTGAATCTGCCCCCCCCCCCCCCCCCCAAGAGATGTTGTATACAAAATATGAAAGCATTCTGAATGGTGGATCTGAAGAAGAAAATTTTTGAAGAAATTTCCTCATATTGTACTAAGTTAAAACTTGGCCTCCTACAGGGAGCCCAAATATACACTCAGGAACTTAGTTTGAACAAACTTGAATCTGAGCCTCTTAGAGATGTTGTATACCAAATATGAAAGCATTCTGAATGGTGGATCTGAAGAAGAAAATTTTTGAAGAAATTTCCTCATATTGTACTAAGTTAAAACTTGGCCTCCTACAGGGAGCCCAAATTATACACTCAGGAACTCAGTTTGAACAAACTTGAATCTGAGCCTCTTAGAGATGTTGTATACCAAATATGAAAGGACTCTGACTGGTGGATCTGAAGAAGAAGATTTTTAAAGAAATTTTCTCATATTCTACTAAGTTAAACTTTGGGTGCCAATAGAAAGCCTAAATATAAACCTAGGGACTCAATTTGAACAAATTTTAATCTTAACCCCCTAGAGATATTGTATACCAAATATGAAAGCATTCTGATTGTGGATTTGATGAAGAAGATTTTTAAAGAAATTTCCTCATATTGTACTAAGTTAAAATTCGGGATCCCAAATATTAACTCAGGGACTCGATTTGAACTAACTTGAATTGGATAGATGATGAACAGAAAGTGATCACTTAAGCTCCCCGTGACTTTCAGTCAGGTGAGCTAAAAATAAATTGACCATTTGACAGAGGCATAGCTAGGATTTTCTACTGGGGGCGGGGGGCGCATAATTCATAATTTTCTGGGGAGGGGGAGGAGGGGTGCCAGGTCGATATATGTCACAGGTATATCCGAAAGCCATCGGCCTGAGATGGGCTGAGTATGGTTCTCTCATTGGTGGGGGTTTAAGGGGACCCTTCAACCCCCACTAATGGTGAGAGGGCCATACCCACCCCCACTTTAGGACTACTGTATCCTCCTCTCATTGGTGGACGTCAGGGGCATGGGGTCGCCTCCGAGAAAATTTTGAAAATTGAATGCCCTGAGACTGAATCTGGAACCCTCTGGTGCTTTAATTTTCCCGTTTTGAGAGGGGGCACTGTAATCTTCAGGGGGGACATGACCCTCCTAGGCCTCCTCTTGGCTGTGCCATTGTTATTTGACAAAACAACAATTTTCGTTATGCAAAAGTACCCTTGTGTTTACAACTTATGATAAATCGTAAATAACACTCAATAAAACAGACATTATATATATCATCCCTTGAGAGGAAGCATTCATTGCAGATAACACCTTTCTCTGCTCAAGGGTCGATATAAAGCTTCAAAACTTAACCTGCCAGTTGTATAGTTTCTTACATGGATACAGTAATTTTGTGTTGCTTCTGACACTCAATACTTTGCACACAGGGGTATTTTAACATCCACTTTCACATACAAGCAACATCTGATATTTTTTTTTACTGCTATTGCCCCTTTAAATTGTTGACGAAAAATATTATTGTGACTTCTATAGATGTATTAGGTGAAGAATAACAAATATAACAGGATTCCATCAGATAATATATAATGACTTTGCTTACGTGACACAAGTTCCGTCCATTTCTTTTCTGCTTCAACAGTCCTGACACCTGGGTTCGTTACCACACATTTTACAACCGTTTCACCTGGTTGTTTGTTCAAAAATACAAATTCTGATGTCCACGTTGTTCCTTCAAATGCTCCCACTTTTGGTGCTTTAAGAACGGCACGATCTGATACATCATCATCATTCACAAACCAACTAAACTTGAGTTTGCCAATACTGTTTGTAATTGTGCAATGTACTTTAATACCGCTGGTACCATTTGTCTCTTCCGATGTCATCACCACTGATTCTGGACCAACTAAATGAGAATTAAATGTCACAAACTTCACTGAACTCATTACTCAATAAAAATCATTCAAAGGTTTTTTCAACGGCACCGAAAGTATCCAGGGGTAACGCATTATAAACTGTAAAGGGGAGGTGGGGGTGTATCACGTAAAATGGTGGAGTCTGGTCGATAATCATCAAACAAAAAGGCTAATACTATAGTATAGCTTTTTTGTTTGGTGATTATCGACCAGCCTCAATCATTCTACCTGATTTACCTCCTCCCCTCCCCATCAGTGATTGACACATGTAAAATGCATTAGAAACGATTACTAGAGAATTTCTCAAATCTTGGAAAGTTAAAGTCTTTTCCACTAGTGTGCACTGAACTGGAGACATGAGGTATGTACTAGCCCCCCCCCCCCCACTCCCCAGGGCAAGAGAGACAGCTGCCCCCCCCCCCCCCCCCCCACACACACACACCTCCAGTGTGTTTGGATTCTTTTTTTAATCTAATCATGCAAGCAGTCACTCCAGAAAATTTTCTGGCTTTATCAATGCAAAATCCATCTTGTTAACAGAGAATGAGCAGATTACCGTTCAAGCGGTTGCATCTTCACGGATCTTCCATTAATTGAGATTCCTGTGTTTAAAAGCTGGGACAAAGACCATTATAACAGTAATCTGTTCCAGTAGCATTGGATGCTTAGGCAAACGATCCACGGGTAAATCTCACAATAAAATACAGGCTACTTGTAGACAATTACGAATCATCGCAGAAAACAATTCCATCAATTCAGTAATTGTCAATTCTCGAATGATTCGGTCTCGGGTTGAGCTGTAAATGTAAACTAACGTACTGGTTGAGTCAATTGCAACCTTTTTTGGGGTTGTCGTTGGCTCAGTTGGTATGGTGGCAGAGCATTTATGGCCAGGCGATCGAGTGTCATAGACCCGGATCGACTTCCATCGCGGCCACCTTCCAAAATATTTCACAATTTTCAGTCCAGTGGCGTGGTGTTAGGACGATGCCTGATGGAACTCCTGCTTGACATAGGCGATATATATATATATATATATAAATTAGTTTTAAAAGGGAGGTTTTATGATACTGTAATCCGTTATTGTAGGTACGGCCTTCCGAACTTGAATACTGAGTGTGACAAACTTCGAAGTTGTCATTGCCTACTGGAGGGTAGGCTGTACTGAAAGCATGTTGTCAATAATAAATGGATGCTGGTAAAACTGATTGTTCATTGTCTCTGAAAAACATTACAAGGGGGGTCACATGATATGGTTTTGTTTTATTTTGAAAAATAAATATTTAACTTAACAAATTTTGATAGCGTGTGCATTGGGTAAAGGGTTATATATTTGGAGATGATGTGTGGTGTAGATGCTGTACAGGAGCTGTACAGGAGCCATATAAGAGCTAGGAGCCAATGTTATTTGTTTACTAGTCCCCCTTAACATACACCACAGGTCCCCAAACATTAGTCTCCACTAGTCCCTAAAGCCTAGTCTTCACCAGTCCTCAAACACTGGTCCTCACTAGTCCCCAAAGCCTGGTCCTCACTTGTCCCCAAAAGATGACATTTGCTGGTCCTCAAATGCTCGTATGTGCGTATGTGCTGCATGTTTTGAGAGCGCATTGTGCACTTGCACACAGGCACATATTGGCACATTTTTCATGTGCTACATGTGCTATTTGCACATTGTGTACAATCACATCTCATGATAGTCACTAGTCCTCACTAGTCCCCAAAGCCTGGTCCTGACTGGTCCCCAAAAGATGGCCTTTGCTGGTCCTCAAATACTCTTATGTGCGTATGTACTGCATGTTTTGAGAGCACATTGTGCACTTGCACACAGGTACATATTGGCACATTTTGCATGTTCTGATTTGCTACATTTTCTATTATAATTTTGCACATTGTGTACAATCACATCTCATAGTAGCAGTGATGGAATAAGCGAAGACCTTGGTTGCAAACGGTAACACAGCAGAAAATTTAGTACTGAGTTAAGACGGTGGTTAGACAATATTTCTGACACTGGTCCTCAAACCTTGGTATCCATGCCTTGGTCCCCACAGCCCGGACCTCACTAGTCCCCAAACACTGGTCCCTAAACATTGGTCGGCACTGGTCCTCAAATACCTGTATGTGCTGCATGTCTTGTGCGCACACTGTGCATTTGCACACAGGCACATATTGGCACATTTTGCATGTGCTGATGTACTGCATGTGCTATTCGCACATTGTGTACGTAGATCACAATCGTTGGAACGAAGAAGATGATGGACGGGAGCTAAGGTTAATAGAGCGATTTGATTGGTTGTTTAATCCTGGAGAAGTGATCTGATTGGTTATTTTATCAGAAATAGTGACAGAACGGACGGAAGAGAGCAAGTCATACTCCAAAAGAACGGAATAGTACTCCAGGGATGCGGGGCGAAGTCGGAGAAACGAGGATTTTGACCCGGAATAACAAAATTCAAGCCTTCATAAAACATCCCTGTTACTGGGGAAAAAAGTCCGTATCAGCAGTTTGGGGTGGATGTTGGTGATTTGGAGGGATTGTCGGGTTTATTTGGGTAATTATTTAGAGAAGTCGTTCCAGAAAAAAAACTCTGCTTCAATAGAACACGACCTTTTAACTGGTAGAGTGCTGGAAGCCCTATTTTGGCGGCTTTACTAAAAGTAACAGGCAATAACTGTCTGTAGCTACATTCTGCCCGAGGAAGCCTTTATTGTCCCTGATATGAATCAGATTTTTTATACAATACCTTGCTCTCTGACATTTAATTGGATAGTGCCTATAAGGCACTATCCAATTAAATGTAATAGAGCAGTATATGATGAACTTTGATTTGTTGTCAGAAAAAACTCAGCACTTTACCAGTTAAGGGTCTATAGCACTAAGAACTACTATAAACTGGTCCGTTCGGTTAAAAAGGTACTTTCCGGTGATTTACGGGCATTCTCGGGCTCATTTGGGTAATTCTACGAAGCAGGAAACTACTCTTGTACAATCGAACATACCTGTTAGAGGCCTCTTGGCCCAGTTGTAGACCTTTCAAGCGCATAGCAACCACGTGCCACCATAGAAACAAAGATAGCGGCCTCTTGCATACAAATGGACGACGGAAACACGTATCACCCTAACAACACGAGCTACGCATGCGCACTCACATCACCCATCACCATGGCAGGGAAGTCACAACATGGCCGCTCACCTGGGCTACCATGACAATCACGTGATACCCATAATATATTGCGGTATGACGTCACATCCGGGGTCCACCAGCCGGGGTCCACCTGATGAGGGTCGAAAACCACATCTCCTACTACTTTTAATGATGCAAAATCTGGAATCCTCGTCTTGTGCAACCTGCTGCGCTTCCTTCTTACAGTGGTGCTATGTAAAATACTATATGGACACAATAAAGAACTTGCAAACAATAATCTAAACAAATAAATCATGATATTCGTCATCCTACGATGATGATGCAGCTAACGTAGACACCACGCCCAAACATCATGACCAACCTCTTTGTCGCAGTCTAAACGATATGAACTTCACGATGTAAAATGCATTAGAAACGATTACTAGAGAATTTCTCAAATCTTGGAAAGTTAAAGTCTTTTCCACTCGTGTGCACTGAACTGGAGACATGAGGTATGTACTAGCCCCCTCCCCCCCCCCCCCACACTCCCCAGGGCAAGAGAGACAGCTGCCCACCCCCCCCCCCCCCCCCACACACACACACCTCCAGTGTGTTTGAATTCTTTTTTTAATCTAATCATGCAAGCAGTCACTCCAGAAAATTTTCTGGCTTTATCAATGCAAAATCCATCTTGTTAACAGAGAATGAGCAGATTACCGTTCAAGCGGTTGCATCTTCACGGATCTTCCATTAATTGAGATTCCTGTGTTTAAAAGCTGGGACAAAGACCATTATAACAGTAATCTGTTCCAGTAGCATTGGATGCTTAGGCAAACGATCCACGGGTAAATCTCACAATAAAATACAGGCTACTTGTAGACAATTACGAATCATCGCAGAAAACAATTCCATCAATTCAGTAATTGTCAATTCTCGAATGATTCGGTCTCGGGTTGAGTTGTAAATGTAAACTAACGTACTGGTTGAGTCAATTGCAACCTTTTTTGGGGTTGTCGTTGGCTCGGTTGGTGTGGTGGCAGAGCATTTATGGCCAGGCGATCGAGTGTCATAGACCCGGATCGACTTCCATCGCGGCCACCTTCCAAAATATTTCACAATTTTCAGTCCAGTGGCGTGGTGTTAGGACGATGCCTGATGGAACTCCTGCTTGACATAGGCGATATATATATATATATATATATAAATTAGTTTTAAAAGGGAGGTTTTATGATACTGTAATCCGTTATTGTAGGAACGGCCTTCCGAACTTGAATACTGAGTGTGACAAACTTCGAAGTTGTCATTGCCTACTGGAGGGTAGGCTGTACTGAAAGCATGTTGTCAATAATAAATGGATGCTGGTAAAACTGATTGTTCATTGTCTCTGAAGAACATTACAAGGGGGGTCACATGATATGGTTTTGTTTTATTTTGAAAAATAAATATTTAACTTAACAAATTTTGATAGCGTGTGCATTGGGTAAAGGGTTATATAGCACTAAGAACTACTATAAACTGGTCCGTTCGGTTAAAAAGGTACTTTCCAGTGATTTACGGGCATTCTCGGGCTCATTTGGGTAATTCTACGAAGCGGGAAACTACTCTTGTACAATCGAACATACCTGTTAGAGGCCTCTTGGCCCAGTTGTAGACCTTTCAGGCGCATAGCAACCACGTGCCACCATAGAAACAAAGATAGCGGCCTCTTGCATACAAAATGGACGACGGAAACACGTATCACCCTAACAACACGAGCTACGCATGCGCAGTCACATCACCCATCACCATGACAGGGAAGTCACAACATGGCCGCTCACCTGGGCTACCATGACAATCACGTGATACCCATAATATATTGCGGTATGACGTCACATCCGGGGTCCACCAGCCGGGGTCCACCTGATGAGGGTCGAAAACCACATCTCCTACTACTTTTAATGATGCAAAATCTGGAATCCTCGTCTTGTGCAACCTGCTGCGCTTCCTTCTTACAGTGGTGCTATGTAAAATACTATATGGACACAATAAAGAACTTGCAAACAATAATCTAAACAAATAAATCATAATATTCGTCATCCTCCGATGATGATGCAGCTAACGTAGACACCACGCCCAAACATCATGACCAACCTCTTTGTCGCAGTCTAAACGATATGAACTTCACGATGGGACTTGTTACTACCCTCAGGTGTTATGATAAGTAGTGGAGGGAGTCCTATAGGCAGGTTGTTTCTTGCCAACCTTGAAGCACCATCTTTCTGCTGGCGTATATGAAGCACCAATCCTCTAATACCAGAAAAGTAATGATTCGATCGTCATTCTCCACCATGTGTCACATAATTGGTTCTAAGTTCATTCTTTTAGTCACAGTCTGTTTGCAATCACCCCATCTTCTTCCAGGGGGTGGCAGATAGACAGCCAATCTGGCTATGCCACTTCCCATGGTATACTACTCATTACATTTGTGCAACATGTTTATTTGTATCTGTACCGTGAATAAAGAATCCGAATCTGAAAGTCATTACACTGTGTCTAATCACATTATAATTTCTTTCACTTCATCAAACGTGATGATGTTTACCTCGGACAAAAATCAATAATACTGTCAACTTTCCAATCTCGGTACTTGTTTTTTGTCAATAATAAGTAAAATATGTAGTAAATATTCAACTTCCATTGCCATGTGAAATGTGCACATCATCATGATGTCATCATCAACATATTCATTTTTCACAGACATCAAAGTTTTTTCTTTAAAAAGCGATTGGAGATTGCGAAGCATCGGGAAATGGAAGATCTTCGATAAAATATTTTGGGTTGATCATTGTTTATATATAACTACACCCCCCCCCCCCCCCACCCCAGGCGGCGATGGTGAATATTTTTCTCTATGTGACCAGTGAGTGTTCTAGCAGTCCAGTTGTCTATGAGATCAATGGTTATGACATACAGAATCATCAAAGCATTACTTATAACAATTTATAACGCACCAGGCCTTTAGATTACCCAATTTGTACACCTTTTACAGGTGTCCCCAAATTAGAGAACGTGTGAAGGCATGAAGAAAAATATATAAATTATCTGTGCCTCTTCTTATTTTAGAATAACTTCCATCATAATATGACCATAGAAACACAAAGAAAGGCATGACAATATAACATAACAGGACAATACTGTTATTTCTGATTTTAATGTCCACAAATTAGGGCAAAACGGTGTCCCCAAAATAAATGAATTTAAAGGCCTGCTTATTCAAGAAAATCAATATATCAGGAACTACTGGGAAAGGAGTGATCACTCTCACTTGCCACCACTCTACTTAACGTTTTACTAGGGGTGCAATTAATCACTCGCCTCCATGATATGTGTAGAAATTATGTCTAAACATTAAGTTATCTATTGTATTTCAATCAACCGTTTCCTGACCCAACCTAGGAGGCAATACTTGCAAAACATTATCTCACACAACTAAAATCTTTCATTTTTTTCTTAAAACATAGCTTATAACACCTCACTGGAACGAGCTGAATGAGCTCATTCCAATGAGGGTAATAAGCTATGGCTTTAGAGCAAAAATGAAAAAATATCAGAATTTGTATGGTCGTTTTCGTGTATAGAGCTATTTAGTTTGGGCTGTCATGTTAGGTAAAGGGTTAAAATCACTCTCGGTTTGGGCTGTCATGTTAGGTAAAGGGTTAAAATCACTCTCCTGAATGTTCACGCTCGCAACATCAAAATGAGTAGAGTGATTATTCACTCGCCTGTATTCTCTTTCTGGCAGTCACTGATTTATTGTTGAAGTTTTATTTTATGATTTATTTATTTATTTATTGGTGTTTAAGGTCACATACTTATGCACATTGGCTAAACGTGACCGTGACAGTCTTACAGGTGGGGGAAGCCGGAGTACCGGGAGAGAACCACCTAGCAACGACGAGCAACTGTCAGCTCCTCAACATTCTAACTCTGTTCAAGCTCCGCTCAAGCAGGGTTACAGCGGTTGAAGACATGTGCGCCATCGACGTGCAGTACGCCTTAGTACACGGCGCCATCGTGTCGCCATGTAGGCAACCGGGATAAAGTGCCTCGCCCAAGGACTCAACGCTGGTCGTCCCGGTCGGGGATCGAACGCGGGACCTCTAGCGTAGAAGTCCAACAGTCTACCACTGAGCCACCGCGCTCCCATGAAGAAAACTAATAACACTGTCAGCTTTCAAATCTCGGCAATTGTTTTTTGTCAATAATAACTAAAATATGTTGTGAATATTCAACTTGCATGGCCACGAAAAATGCGCACATCATGATGTCTTCATCAACGTGTTCATTTTTTACAGATATAAAAGTATATATCTTTAAAAAGCGATCGCAGATTGCAAATGCAAGTCATCAGGAAACTGAAGACCTTCGATAAAATATTTTTGGTTCATCATTATATATTTTTAGCAACTAATCCCCCCCGATTCCGACAGTGAACTAACCCCCCCCCCCCCCCCCAGCCCCGATGGTGACAGTGAAAATAAATACTTTTCTGCATGTGACCAATGAGGATTTCAGCAATCCAATTCCATAAGGGATCAGTGATTATGACATACAAAACCATCAAAGCATCACTCATAAATTATGTCACACTCATTAATGAAAATTATGCACAGATAAATTTACTAGCTGGTACATGTAGTGTGCTAAATTATTTGTCAAAGGTAATTTGTAACGTGATTATTTTCTTTCTAAGATATCATGCCACCAGCATGGGGAGCCTTAGTTTAGTAAGATTTTGTTCATAAAAATTGTTTTGTTACAATTTATTGGATAGTGTCTGCTGGCACTCTCCAATAAATTGTAACAAAACAAGTTGACATAAATATTTTTCTTTCTATGGACACAAACTAATGCATTCAGTATAAAGCCACTGAACTCGCTTTCAGCACTTTTCAATAAAGCCATGATGGTGGCTTCTAACACTCAACCAATTAATGACGGAAACGAATACTCACACATTGTCCAAAATCTTTTCGTTCTTGTTACTCTCCTGCCCTGTCGACATTCAATCTCTACCTTAGGCCTGGACAAACTGAATGTGAAGTTCATATAGCTTGTCAGGGTACTTATTCCATCACCATCATTCTGGAAATGTTCGTCTTTAAATCCACTAGCAGTTTGTATCCATTCTATCTGAGAATCGTTGCCACATTTGGAACGCCTGCACTTCAGTCGCACGAAATCCCCTGGCAAACCGTATATTGGATCATTCCCAGGAGCGAGACCTTCAATCTTGATCCATTTTGTTTCACCTTTAAAAATTGAAGATATGCTTTTATGAGATTTATTCTCATAGAAACGATTATATTAATCAAGGAGTGTTACATGGTTGTGGTTATCAGTAAAATAACAATGAATGGTGATTTGAGAAGCATGCTGGTGCTGAAAATAACTTGATGGGAAAACCAATCTGTTATAACATTACTTCTAGTGTTTTACACAAGCAATTATAATATTGTTTAATGTTTTTTTGTAATTATTCAAAAGAAATATGTCACAATCTTCATTTTGAAAAAGAAGACATTTTGCATATTGAACAACTTTTTTCATTCTTAACCCTTTGAAACGTTGGTGGTATCTTCCATGTCAGTTAAATGACAGCAACTGGAAGAGTTCATATTCATTATTTGGGGGTAGACCAATTAAAATTTTCAACATGCAGCCGTGGGGCTGCACACTGAAAACATTAATTAGCCCCCCTACAAATCACTTAGCAGCTATTCCGCTTAATGAAATTGTGACGTATGATGCTTCTGGGGCAGGAAAGCGACCACTCGAGTTCAATGTGTTAACACTAAAGAAGATTAACTGGTAATTCATTTTTTTTGCTTTTTTGTGCATTGCATGTTCAGGGGCGTCGCTGAGACCTCACTTCAACCTTTTTAGTGGCTGAAAGGGTTCTAATCAGGACATTTTCTTCTGGATTGGAGTTAGGAGCACAACTTCTGGGGGTGGGTGACCCCCCCCCCCCCCCCCCCCCAAGTGGGTTGAGTGAATATGAACTCAATTGCAAAATATATAAACTGAACTAAACAAACACATGCAGCGTCACTGAAAGGAGGAATCAGTGATATAAAAGAAACTCAGTTCCCTTTAACAGGAGATCTGTGAAATAGTCAACAGGCGCAGAAGATTTGGAAAAGACATTAATTCATGGTAACTGACAAACCTCCAGTAATTCGCACAAATGATTCATCTCAATGCACCTTCATCATTTACTATACGCGAAAAACAGTTGGGTTAAAAATCAACCCAAATCAGCTGGGCTGAGTGAAAATGAACCCATTTTTGGGGGCTTTGTATTTGGTAAAGGGTTAGCTGAATTTCTTTTATATCACAGGTTCACCCATTAAGTGAAGCTGTGCTTGTTTAGTGCAGTCTACATGTTCTGCAATTGGGTTCATATTCACTCAGCCAAGTTGATTTGTGTTGATCTTTAATCCAACTGATTTTAGCGTGCAGGTTAGAAAGTGTAATAAATGCCCAGCTCAGTATATCGGTAGAATTTCACATCCAGGGAGAAACTAACTAATAACAAATGATTTATATGACCATGACATTGGAAAGCAGCCAGATAGTTGGGCACCTCAGCCTAGTCCACGCTGGTAGGTAATTGACAGCACTGTTATGAAATTTTATTAAATTCCCTGGCATATTAGAATTCTATCAATGGAAAGTATATTTGTAGCTATACGTCATTTATAAAAACAATCAGGTATGCTCCAAATAATTGGGTAATATGACCGAGCCATCAGGCTCCGATGTCCTACCTCCGACCACAGCCCCACGACCCCCTCCAAAAAAAAAAATGTTAGATGTGGCCCTGACTGGAGTCTCAGATATCGATTCGCTCATTTGTAAACATGCACTTTCTTACGAATATAGATTTGTTACCGGGGGCTAATATTCTACTCAAAGTTTGCTGAGCACCGTATATTCAACTACCCGTTTTATGTTTTAGTTGAAATATTGTAATGAAAAGTGAATATACTTTTTATTTAATTATATCTTTTATGATTTGAGTTCAAGAAATTGAGATTTTATTTGTGTTTGACATTATTTTTTTAGCTTTTGAATATGATAACCATGGAAAATGGTTATTATTGGTAAAAGAGGAAATTTTTCAAATTTACCAAAAAGTTGACGGAGCGAACTGGTATGGGTTCAATATCGAGTATGAGACCCATTATTCTTAATTACAGCTTGGCAACGCCTTCTCATACTCCCAATCAGGTTCCTGGTGGTCCTTTGAGGGATGTTGTTCCATTCTTGGACCAGCATGGCACCAAGCTCCTGGAAACTTCTTGGCTGGACTGGACAGGCTAAAATTGCAAGCTGCAACTCATTCCAGACATGTTCGATTGGTTTGAGGTCAGGGGAACTTGCTGGCCAGTCCATACGTTCAATCCCTTCACTCTGTCGGAACTCCCCGACAGCATGGGCAACATGAGGACGGGCATTATCGTCCATCAGAATGAATCTATCACCCGCTGCACCTGCATACAATCTGACGTGGACATCCAGGATCTCATCAATATACCGCGGTGCAGTAAATGTACCACGTTCACGGACACATAGCTCTGTACGTCCATCCCTGCTGATGCCGCCCCAGACCATGATTGACCCTCCACCATAGCGGTCATGCTCCGCAATGTTGGCTGCATGGAATCGCTCTCCTTGTCTTCTCCATACCCTAAAACGCCTCTCTGTGTGGTCAAGGCAGTACCTTGACTCATCTGTAAAAAAGACAGGTCGCCAATCTTCTCTGGTCCATCCAACATGATCCATGGCCCAGTCATATCATGCCTGGCGGTAGTTCTGGGACAGCGGAATGTAAATACATGGTCTTCTCAATCGGAGACCACCTTCGTGCAACCTTGCCCGGATAGTCTGCGTCGAAACATTTAGCCCGGATGCATTCTAAAGGTCACTGCGAAGCTGGGTTGCTGTGGGAACACGATTCCTACGGGCCTGAATGATTAAAAACCGGTCTTCAACTGCAGTTGTTGCCCTGTCTCTGTCACCACCATGCCGTCTTACTGGTGTGCCATACTGCTGAAATCTTGCTTAGGCTCTGGTGATCACTGTATGGTGCACACCAAGGGCTTCACAACCTGACGATGGGTAGTCCCTTGCTCCACCATCCCTACAGCCCGCCACATTTCTGCTTCAGACAAATGTCTTCTTACATTTGCATTTGCCATATTCAATCATTAAATCACAAGGGTTTGTATTGAAATGAAGATTGAATACCCTACACATGTCATGTACATGCAGACAGTACACGAAAACATCATGAAAATCAAGGGGTACATGCTTTCCATGACTTTCACGAAAAGTCTGCCTGTCAAGAGAGCTAATGTAAACACTGGGGGACCATCTCAATACATTCCTCAATCATATCCACCAAAAATATCGCAAATATATCACAAGCAAATTTCACAATGATGTGTCAAATATTTGGTGCTTAGCAAACTTTGAGTAGTATACTATCAAACTTTTGCAGTTGTATTTTCTAGAATTGTACTTTTCTTGTTATGACTTGAAATGGATTGAAATGAACTATTAGCATTTTCAAAGATGTGGCAGTTTGCCAGTTGGCAAATTGCCACATCTTTTAAAGTGCTAATGATTCGTTTTAGTCATTTATATTAATATGTAGAAAATACAATTGTAAACATTTTACAATATTGGCTCAAGGACTTACAAGTTACACGGTCGGTCATACAAATAAAGGTCTGCAGCACACTAATCAAGCTGTTGGGGACCTGGCATTACCAATTTTGAGTACCGGCACAGACAGGTTAATTTAACACTAGGCAATGCAAAGCATGGGTCACTGCCTCCGGTCTGCAGGCACCACTGAAGTAGCCTTAAAAGTATTGTGGGACATGGAAATTTTCTTAGTCGAAAGAGTGCAAAAGGTCCATAACCCTGGGAAACATTACTGAACGGAACCCGCTCCTTGTGCATATCCGTTTCCCCATAAGCATACCAAAGGAGATCCATATCCGACTGAAAGCTTTTAACTGGTTGAGGGCAAGATTATTTTTGGTGATCTGAAATTGTTATTCAAAAGAAAAAATTCTATTATAAATTATTGGAGAGTGCCCCCAGGCACTCTCCAATAATTTGTGATAGAACAAATTTATAAAAACAAAATGTTTGCGTTTGGTTGAATATGAAACATAGGCAAGGAAAATATTGACTTTTCCTCTGTTGTCATTTTTTGAAAGCCCTGATAGTGGCTTCTAGCACTCAACCAGTCAAATTACAATGCAAAATGTTTGAAAAGGTGGACAGACGGATGGACAGATGGACAGACGGATGGACAAAGGGCTTCACTAGGTACCCCCCGAATCCGCATTCGGAGGTCGGGGACATAATACGATATTGCATTATGACCACTATATGTATATTTTATCTATCCACAAATAAATTTCAAAGAAGTTTTGCATTTTTGACCAGAATCACAACTCACTAATATTCCAACAACATCATCAAGGCATGAATCCCTTCAAAGAAGGTATGCCTTGATGATGTGCCATCACAGTCGTGGGAAATCAGGTTTATCTACCCCTCCTCTTGTGGACAATCGGATGGCAACAGCAACGGCTCATGAAACATCGATTCAACAGATTGTTGCCAAGCATTGAGAGCCACGTTTACCTCCCAAATGTGCGCGACTGGTCATTTTACTGGACCTGAGTCAACGGAGTTTTACATTGTGAAATAAGTTCAATTTAATGTAGTTCTTTCGAGTCTCGACTTATCAAGTAGAGAACGGACTGTAAACATTTTAAAATATATCCAGTTTAATGTAGTTCTTTGCAAGCCTCGACTTGTCTAATAGTGCACAGTATTACAATTGGAATCCACATCAGAATCGGCCGATTGTGAGCTCAAATAACCGGTAATCGGTCAGCGCCCATTTTTGGTAATCGGTTGAACACTACCCACCCGTAAAGAGCCCGTTATCAAACATGTTCTGTTAATGGACCACAAATTAGTAACAACAAACAAATTCGCTATGAAAATCCAGTCGGAAATCCCCTGAAACTCCCCTGAAAATAATAAATTTTGATATTATCTACGTTGGGTAAAGAGTTAAGTTTCTTGATCATCACGGGAACAGAGTGGAGGTCTCCCTGGTGAGTTGGTTAACATGTTTTCATGGGCATGTACTGACATTGTGAAATGGAACATTCCCACTTAATTTCTCAATAAATAAAGCTTTCTGCAACAATCAAATTGTTGCATCATATTGACCAGTAATTTATTATGGAATGAATTTAACCCGTGTTGGGTTTCTTTTTTTTGTTTAGTATATAATATACTACTCAAAGTTTGCTGAGCACCACATATTTGACACATCATTGTGAAATTTTCTTGTGAAACATTTGCGATATTTTTGGTGGATATGATTGAGGAATGTATTGAGATTGTCCCCAGTGTTTACCTTAGGTCTCTTGTCAGGCAGACTTTTTGTGACAGTCATTGAAAGCATGTACCCCTTGATTTCCATGATGTTTTAGTGTACTGTCTACATTTACATGAGATGTGTAGGGTATTCAGTCTTCATTTCAATACAAATCATTGTGATTTAATGATTGAATATAGAGAATGCAAATGCAAATGTAAGAAGACATTTGTCTGAAGCAGAAATGTGATGGGCTGTAAGGATGGTGGAACAAGGGGCTACACATCGTCAGGTTGGTGAAGCCCTTGGTTTGCACCATACGGTGGTCACCGGAGCCTGGGCAAGATATCAGCAGTATGGTACACCAGACAGACGACAAGGTGGTGGCAGAGACAGCAGCTGAAGACCGGTTTTTGATCATTCAGGCCCATAGGGACCGCTTTGACACAGCAACCCAGCTTCGCAGTGACCTTCAGAATGCATCCGAGGTAAATGTTTCGATGCAGACTATCTGGGCAAGGTTGCAAGAAGGTGGTCTCCGATCGAGAAGACCATGCATTTGCATTCAGCTGTCCCAGAACCACCGCCAGGCACGATATGAATGGGCCATGGATCACGAGGGATGGACCAGAGAAGATTGACGACCTTTCTGGGGTATGGAGAAGACCAGGAAAGCGATTCCATGCAGCCAACATTGCTGAGCATAACCTCTATGGTGGAGGGTCAATAATGGTCTGTGGCGGCATCAGCTGGGATGGTCGCACAGAGCTCTGTGTCCTTGATCGTGGTACATTGACTGCACAGCCATATATTGATGAGATCCTGGATGCCCACGTCAGATTGTATGCAGGTACAGTGCGTGATAGATTCATTCTAATGGACGATAATGCCCGTATGTTGCCCATGCTGCCCGGGAGTACCGATAGAGGGAGGGGATTGAACGTATAGACTGCCAGCAAGATCCCCTCATCCAATCGAACATGTCTGGAATGAGTTGCAGCTTGCAATTTCAGTTCGTCCAGTCCAACCAAGAAGTGTCCAGGCGCTTGGTGCCATGCTGGTCCAAGAATGAACCCAAAGGACTATCTGGAACCTGATTGGGAGCATGAGAAGGCGTTGTCTAGCTGTAATTAACAATAATGGGTCTCAAACTTGATATTGGACCCATATCAGTTCGCTCTGTCAACTTTTTGGCAAATTTGATAAATTTCCTCTTTTACCAATAATATCCATTTTCCATGGTTATCGTATTCGAAAGCTAAAAAATAATGTCAAACACAAACAAAATCTTAATTTCTGTGATTAAATCATTAAAGATATAATTAAATATAAAATATATACACTTTTCATAACAGTATTTCAACTAAAACGTAAAACAGGCAGTTGGATAATCTTGGTGCTTAGCAAACTTTGAGCAGTATATAATTCATCGTCCAAATGATGTTTACAAAAAATAAGCAACTTGTGACTAAAAGGATTTCAAATTATGTTTGGTGAATATTTTGCAGTTTTAGTAGAAAAAAGCCCCAATTTTCTTAGAAAAGGCACCTAGACTCATTGATATGACACAGACGAAACAAAAACCTATAGCTTTTTTCCAACAGTATGACCTGTACTGCTTCTGTGCCATCACATAACACTTAATATGCCTAAAAACACCAAATCTTGATTCTGCAATGCTGTGTTGGAGGCGCAAAGGTGCCCATAATTGCACTTTTACAACTTTGGTTTTGATCCCTAATCACTTACAAACATTCATTTTGAGAAAAAGGGTTGAAATTTTAGTAAAATATTTCCTAGGAGATGAACCAGAAATTTGCTTCACGAGGAGCAATAAATGATGTTGTTAAGTGTTTAAAAAATGTGAAGATGGGGGGGGGGGGGGGGGGAGGGGGCTTTGGGAGGGGGGTTGATGGCGAGTCAGCTATCAATTATTAAAAATGAATGAAAGTGACGCTGCACCTTAACCTGACTGTGTGTAGCGTTTGATGAAAACGGTAATGTTCAATTATTATGAAAGGATTATGAAAGAAGACAAGAATTGTGATAACTGAGAAGTTCTGTACCCCACTGCTATGGTTTTAACAAGAATAATTTGAGGTGTAGACTGGTATAAATAATGAAGGCCTGGATTGATGTGGCCCTCACCGTTATCTAGGTCACATGCCCTTCAAGTGGTCATGGTTGACCAATCGCAACCAAAATAGGACAGTCTCATCTAGATATACAGAGTCATTCTTCCAAGTTACAATGAAATCCCTTCATAAATATGACCTGCAGACAGTGCTAAAGAAATCTAGGTCACGTACCCAAGAGGCGGTATCGGCTGACCGATCGTGACCAAAATAGAATAGTCTCATCTAAACATCACACTGAGTCATCCTATCAAGTTACAATGAAATCGTTTCAAGAATATGAAGTGTAGACTGTGCTGAACAAATCTAGGTCACATGCTCATGCAGCCATCATGGTGGACCGAACCCAAACAAAATAGGACAATCGCATCTAGACATTATATGGAGTCATCCTACCAAGTTACAATGCTATCCCTTCGTGAATACGACATGTACAGTGCTCTAAAGTTTTGGGGGTTTTGAACCCGTGCAAACGTCATGGTTGACTGATCGTGACCAAAATGGGATGTTCTCATTTAGACGTGCCCTCGAACCTGCACAAGGCATTTAGTGATGATCGTATAAGAACTTTAGGGTGTAGCCTGTGCTAAAGAAAATGTGAATAGACTCACAGACTCCCGCACACGTCATGGCAGAAGCTTATCTTGGCTTTGTCAAGTTAAGCTAAAAATCAAGCAAATGAAAAACAAAGAAGCGGTTTGTCAGATGGACAGTCAGGAAGACAGATGGGCAACCAGTCACACATTATGGAAGTAGAAATAAGAATATTGACTGCTATATATAGAGAAATGCGGTGAAAAGTGCCAGGACAAGGCTATGAGGCAAAAAAAAAACGTTGTGGGCCATGAGTGTTGAGACCCAAAGCAAATCATACGAAACAGAAAATTTAAGTTATTAACATCAGTTTCAAAGAACATAATATACAGTCTTGCCTAAGGGTTTTCATGAGATGAGAGGTCCAGTATGAGGTGTGGGTGGGGTGGAGGTACTGGGATCAGAGATGGAAAATATTTCACATCTGTTACTGCAATTTCATGATCTAACATGGCAAATTTGTCAGCCATAGTACTGTACAACTATATTGATAGCGATGTATAAATTCACATTTGTCATTTTCTAATGACATTTTTTCCAATTGTTCCACCCAACTTTGTTCCAAAAATGCTCTTTGGATGAAGGAATTGTTTTCTAACAGTTTTTAATAGCATAATTTGGTAAACTCTTTCAAATATCAAAAATGTAGGTGCAATATAGGTTTTCCCGGCAATGTGCTTGTATGGTTATTTGGGAGCAGGATTAACAGTTTAGAATCTCCCTCTTCTCCCAAGAGTATGGGAGGACCCCACAGCCTACATAAATTTGTTAACAGGTTAGATGTGCTGTTATTGGGCATTTCACGGAGATTATTGCGTATTTCTAGGAGCTAAATTTGGCTAAGATGATAATTTGCAAGCATCAAAAGCCCTATTTTTGGCAATATATAGCCTTTGTTGATGATTGTTACTAAAGAATAAATTTTCAAAAGAACAAAACAGTATTGCCTGGTATGTGACCTCCCAGTGATCATTTAAATATAAAAGAATCTCCAATAATGATGAGAAATCAGAAATGATAGCAAAAAAACTGTATTTCCTATAGGTATCAAAGTACTAAATATTTTCCTTATAGGTGACCATTATAACAATTACGTGAAAAAAATATGACCACATCACTTTAAATTAAACATCCAAATGCCTCCATAAAGTAAAGACCTTCACACAACTGTCTCTGGCCTCGGCTCCTGTGAATATTCGAAATTTGATTCGGAATTCTATTCGAAAGTCAATATTCAATTTGATTTGATTCGAAATCGGAAATTCGAATATTTTCGAATATACTTCGGTCAAAAGTTTGTGATTACTACCTGATACTATTGGAAATAAATATTGTTCAAACTAAAAGTTTGTGACAGTTCTGAGTAGAAACGTTACTGGCTTGTAGCGGTAACAGTGTTTGTAGCTATGTAGCTACAACTGTACAACATTTGTAGCTACATGCAACAAACACTGTTACCGCTACGACTGTTCGTTTCAACTTATTCTCTAGTGACCGACCATTTATGAAAATTTTAAGTTTTGAACTTTGAAAAGTTATTCAGCTTTTCAGCTTCAATATATGATTTGTTTCACAATTTCAACATTATTTTATATTGAGTATTGTTCCGTTCGATCACATTTACTAGATACATCGTCAAAAGCAACGTTTTTAAAAAAGATACCCCTGATTATTATATAAACAGAAGAAAGCAGGCTTTAGTTTACGACCACATCGATTCCATTCAGCACTAGGGGCGTGGTGGCCGGTTTTCGTCTGATCACCGAAGTTAAGCAACGTCGAGGCCATTTAGTCCTCAGATGGGTGACCGTCTGAGCAATCGATTCGGACTCCCGCATTGTGTCCTTGGGCAAGGCACTTAACCCCGATTGTCCACATGGGGGCACGAGGACGCCGCGTACAAAAGCATACTGCACGTCGATGGTTCTCTCCGGGTACTCCAGCTTCCTCCACCCGTAAAACTGTCACTGTGATGATTAGCCATTGTGCATAAGTATGTGACCTTAAACACCAATTAATAAATAAATATTCCATTCGGCACTGAAGTATCGTTTCGTTGTAGAAATTCCACATTTTTATTTAAAACAACAAATGGCTTCACCACCGGAATGCAGTCGATTTAATTTGAAACAAGTTTTTTTTCGCGAAAAAGTGATAAAAGTGAGGTATCAACATTATCAGCCAATTTCGTTTAACCCTTTACCTAACATGAAAAGCAGACGGCACTTGCCAAAAAAATTCTTGAATAACTAATTTTTTTCATTTTTTGTCTCAAAAACATAGGTTATGACCCTCATTGGAACGAGCTCTTTGAGACAAAAAATGAAAATTAATTGGCGATTTTTAGAAAAGCGCTGGCTGGTTTTGGCAGTTGCGTTGGGTAAAGGGTTAAAAATGTTTATTGCTGCAGTTTCGAAGCTACAAAGTCAACCATTGGGATAGTTCAATCAATAGCTAGTATATTGATTTTTATCTCAGTTAAAAGCATGGGAAGTGGTGAGTCGAAAAATACACTCCACACAACAGCGTGTCTTTTAATAATCTTTTGATGATGTATCCACTAACTGTGATTCGATTCGAATTTTGATTCGAAATTCAGTTCAGTTTTCACCAATTTGATTCAATCAAAATAAGCAATTCTCAGGTCTCTACTCTGGCTAGAAAATGTGTGGGGGAGGAGTCATGCAAAAAATAAAGAGATGAAAGTGTCAATGACACTGTAGCTCAACTTGTCAAGACAAAGACATGTACATGTTTAGTATGTGACACAGCAATGACAAACATCTAGGTGATGACCTGATAACAAAGGTACATATAAAATATTGTAACGGTCTGTACATAAATACTGACCGTTGCCTGTAACAAATGTATAGGTAAAGTATTGTAAAGGTAGGTGACAGTCAGAGGCTAAACTAGAAAAGAAATCTTTGAGTCCCATAGTGGGTCTGACTGAACCCCAAAATATTTGTTCTCATAGCACAGTGATAACAAAGGCACCCCAAAACACACTCATTCCTGTCCCAAGGTGAAAACAAAGGTACCCAAGAAGTTTCGTGAAGATCAGTTCACAAATATGAGCTGTGTAGAAGTTGTGACAAAAAACTGATTGGACGTAATTTCGGTACAAAATGGCCACTGGCAGCCATCTTGAATTTTGGACCGCACCCAGAAACACTCTTTTTCGTCCCAAGGTAATAACAAAGGTACCCAAGAAGTTTTGTGAAGATCGGTTCATATATACAGCCTCTATCCCGAGACGTATTGACATGTGCACTTACAGTGTATAAGTAGCACTGAATAAATCAGAGTTCATCTAATTTGCATAATTTCTGCACGAGAAAAAACCCATACTATATGTGATGTATTCCATGTTACTAAACATTCATACAAAAATTTATTCAAATCAGAACTTTCATACAGAAGTTCTGTACAAAAGACTGATTGCACAAATTTTGGTACAAAATGGCTGCTGGTGGCCATCTTGAATTTTGGACCACACCCAAAAATACTCGTTCTCATCCCACGGTGATAACAAAGGTACCCAAGAAGGTGCGTAAAGATCGGTTCATAAATACGGCCTCTAGCCTGAGCCGTATAGAAGTTGTGTACAAAAAACTGATTAGACCTAATTTCGGTACAAAATGGCCACTGGCAGCCATCTTGAATTTTGGACCACACTCAGAAACACTCGTTCTCGTCCCAAGGTGATAACAAAGGTACCCAAGACGTTTCGTGAAGATCGATTCATAAATACAGACTCTAGCCCGAGCCGTATTGACATGTGTACTTACTGTGTGTAAGTAGCACTGAAAAAATCAAAGTTCATCTAATTTGCATAATTTCTGCACGAGAAAAAAACCCATATTATATGTGATGTATCCCATGGCACTAAACATTCACACAAAAAAGTATTCAAATCAGCGCTTTCATATGGAAGTTCTGTGCAAAAATCTGATTGCACCAAATTTTGTACAAAATGGCTGCCATCGGCCATCTTGAATTTCGGACCGGACCTAAAAACACTCGTTCTCGTCCCACGGTGATAACAAAGATACCCAAGGAGTTTCGTAAAGATCGGTTCATAAATACGGCCTCTAGCCCGAGCCGTATTGGCATTTGCACTTACAGTGCTGAAAGTAACAACAAAAAACATCAAAGTTAGTCTAATTTGCATCATTTCTGCACGAGAAAAAAACCCATACTATATATGATGTATTCCATGTTACTAAACATTCATACAAAAATTTATTCAAATCAGAACTCTCATACAGAAGTTCTGTACAAAAGACTGATTGCACTAATTTTGGTACAAAATGGCTGCTGGTGGCCATCTTGAATTTCGGACCACACCCAAAAACACTCGTTCTCATCCCACGGTGATAACAAAGGTATCCAAGAAGTTTCGTAAAGATCGGTTCATAAATACGGCCTCTAGCCTGAGCCGTATAGAAGTTGTGTACAAAAAACTGATTAGACCTAATTTCGATACAAAATGGCCACTGGCAGCCATCTTGAACTTTGGACCGCACCCAGAAACACTCGTTCTCGTCCCAAGGTGATAACAAAGGTACCCAAGACGTTTCGTGAAGATCGGTTCATAAATACAGACTCTAGCTCGAGCCGTATTGACATGTGTACTTACTGTGTGTAAGTAGCACTGAAAAAATCAAAGTTCATCTAATTTGCATAATTTCTGCACGAGAAAAAAACCTGTATTATATGTGATGTATACCATGGTACTAAACATTCACACAAAAAATTATTCAAATCAGCGCTTTCATATGGAAGTTCTGTGCAAAAATCTGATTGCACCAAATTTTGTACAAAATGGCTGCCATCGGCCATCTTGAATTTCGGACCGGACCCCAAAACACTCGTTCTCGTCCCACGGTGATAACAAAGGTACCCAAGGAGTTTCGTAAAGATCGGTTCATAAATACGGTCTCTAGCCCGAGCCGTATTGGCATTTGCACTTACAGTGCTGAAAGTAACACCAAAAAACATCAAAGTTAGTCTAATTTGCATAATTTACGCACGAGAAAAAAACCCGTATTATATGTGATGTATCCCATGGTACTAAACATTCATACAAAAAATTATTCAAATCAGAGCTTTTATATGGAAGTTCTGTACAAAAAACAGATTTCTGCATCGTCGGTACAAAATGGCGGCTGGCAGCCATCTTAAATTTCGGACCGCATCCAAAAACACTCGTTCTCGTCCCACGGTCATAACAAAGGTACCCAAGAAGTTTCGTAAAGATTGGTTCATAAATACGGCCTCTAGCCCGAGCCGTATCAAATTGTTGACGGACAGAGGGACGACGGGCCATGGCATAAGCTCAAATTTGGCTTCGCCAAAGTTGAGCTAAAAAATTTAAATAAGAAGTGAAATATTGTCCTTGAACCCAATTTTTTTCTGAGAATTTCCAACACAAATATGCACATAGTTGACTGCAATTTTTAGGGCCAGAAAATACCTATGTATATATACAGAAAATATCTATATTTTCTTCTGGAATAGTCAGCATTAATGAAAACACCTATTAAAATGCTTTAACAGTTTTCTGAAGCATCAAGTTTTTATTTACAAATAGTGCATCATATCCGAGTACAACATTTTAAGGCAAATAATTCTCAACCAGATATTTAGTACAGTGATACCCGTACAGCATGTTGTGTACACTGTGCAAGTTTTCAATACCCAAAATAATCAGGATCCAAATCGCCGCTTGAAAATTTGTACTAAAAACTGTAATTACTGTGGAACCCTGTTAACTGAATAGCCACTTTGCCAATGAAAATTATTCAGTTGACAGGAGTATTTAATTAACAGGAATTGTGTCACTTTCCTGTATTCTAAAGATAAACTTAGCATTTTTTCTATTATATCTTGTTTGACAGAGCTCATCTTCCTTTTGCCAAAAATACCATTATATTGAGTTTCATAACAAATGGCATTGAATTAATAGAGTTTTGGTGCTTTGGTTGGTTTTTTTTTTGTATCCTTGTTTTGTTTTTCATCTACAACGGCACAGTTTTAAAAATTAAGATGGCTCGCCAGTTTGCATAATTTGTCACAATATTTTTGGTTAGAGACGTGATTCCTCCATCGTTTGTATGCACCCTAGTTAAGTGTTTAGTTCCGGTCCAGGAAATAACTGGCAAGTGGAAGGGGGAGGAGCAATAACTGGAGGGTCCTCATTATGATTAGCCTCCCCCACCAACCCCCCCCCACCCCCCCACACACACACACAAGTTTGCCAAATTTAGTGCTCTTAGAGCGAATCTGAGACATTTGTAACATGTGTAGCCCCTATATTGGAGACCATTTTGGAGCTCAACATGGTTTGAAACTTGCATTTGGACAATGTTTTGAGATAGTCAGAACCCCACCCCCACCCCACACACCCCATAACTATGCCACTGAGCTAAAGAGAGGTACATTAGAGTGAACAGGGGTGAAACTGCGTATTTTGCTTCCAGGAAACATTTGCTTTTCTCCATTGAAAATGGACTGCTTTTCCATCCTTGGAGCATTTAGGAAATTATAATGGAAGCAGATAGTCCAATTTTCGAAAGAAATCTCTAGAGCTGAACTCAACCCCAATTAGGTAGGAAAGTTTACCTTATATCATCCTTTTTTTGCTATAACCCACATGGACTCACTCTTCATGCACACACATGTCTAATCTTATACACTTATGTTTTTTCCCTCCAAATTCTAAACACACATGCACGCAAACTAGATCAGTGTCAGTGACAGTCATAACTTGAATTATGTCTCGCATTGAGTCTGACTGTCCCAGCAACGTCAATGCTTATACACAAAATAGTCTGTGCTATTTTTTGTTAACCATTTACCAAACGAATCTGATTATCTTCTCTCATGATATAGAAAAATTGTTATTCAAATTTTATTTTTTTATTTTTCTACCACAAAACATACCTCATGACCCATTAATGGAACAAGCTTGACGAGCTTTTCCAATAAGGACTAATAAGCAATGGTTAGAAGAAAAAAATGAAAAAATCTGACGTTTCAGAAAAGTTATTTGTACTGTTGGCTTCAACCTAGGGAAGCGTATTAGTGTCACATGAGAAATGTTTTTATCTCCTACGTAAGTATGTCTTACGTAGGAGATATTATCTTTTGCGTGGGAGTTAGTATGTCTTACGTAGGAGTTAGTATGTCTTACGCAGGAGTTAGTATGTCTTACGTAAGAGTTGGTATGTCCCACATAAGAGTTAGTATGTCTAACGGAAGTGATATTATCTCTCACGTAGGAGTTAGTATATCAATTGATTGAGATGGGGAATTCTGTCCTACAGTAAATGGTGATTCTGTCTTATGGGGCTTTTGTCCGTTGGAATTTCGTCCTTCGAAGACTTTGTCCAATGGTGATTTTGTCCGTCCCCCATAAATGTGCTATGATCACCCCGTTGGTGGAGTGAGTGTGTGTTTAAGGTTCAAAATTCGCACTGGCGCACACATTTCCTACTGAAACGTTTTCTTCTTGCAATATGCCGCCGAAATATATGCTTTCATGAAAATATACATTTACTTAACCTTGATGGGTATTAAACATGATAAAAATAACCAAAATTGATTTAAACTAAGTGATGAGCTTTGGAGGTGGTTAAACTGACTGGCAATAATTGATGTTATTCTTTGATGGGCTCTAGTTTAGTCCTTACAAGGATGTTACGCAATCTTTTGTTTTTCTTAAAGGCGATGACAGGTCGAAGATTCAAAGGTTCATTTAATTTAGAGTTGGTCAAATTGAATTCATCTTTTAATATTTTTGCTATTTCGATATTCATTCTGTCATATGTTAAAGTGAAAGGAATGATGGACCTCCCCTCTCATATGTTCATACCAAATGGCCAGAGGGTTTGAAGCGTATTCATCGTTTTTTCTAAATTCACCCGTTCCTTCTGATGTGTCTTCATTTGGTGGTTGTTCAATGGGATGGATTTCGAAATCGTCCAAAGAATGACATGGAAGGTTGAAATGTTGTGCTACTGCGGCATCAGCATTATGTTTTATATCCTTTTTGTGTCGAGTAGCATGCATTCGGAAAGGATTTTGACGTTGACCAACATGCTGCTTCCGACAGCATTTACAATTGATAAGGTAAATAATATTTTGGTGAATCACAATGGAGGGAGTTACGGATCTGATAATGATTTTTTTTTTCGTTTTTTCAGAGGAAAATTTCACTTGCTGATCAAGCATAAAAGTATGTGTTCAATTTTCAGTGGTTCGAAATCAGTAATTCCTGCTGGAGTTTCAAGCTTTTTCAGAATTTGCAATTTCAGGCTAGACAAAAAGCACAGTGAGTATCCCCTCGATATGAGGGCGCCAAATAGAGTAGAACAAGCCTCACTGAAATGTACCTTATCACTTGAATTGCGATGGAAACGAATGAGCTGTGATTTGATGATACCTTTAAATGTATGTTGAGGATGAAATGATTTTGTGTGCAACAATTGATGTGAATCAGTTGGTTTAAAATATACTTCATAATCTAAATGGCCGGATGCCTGGAATTGCTTGCCTTTATACACAGTCACATCGAGAAAATCAACAAAATTTTTACTGATAGCAGCTTTTAATTTAATGTTTGGATCATGATTGTTTAAAATTTCCAAAAATTCATCAAAATCTTCTTTTGAATGTTCCCAAATAATAACTAGAGCGATGTCACGCATGCAGCCCGACTGTCCCAGCAATGGCAATGCTTAGACACAAACTAGGCGGAGTCGTTTTTTCTGTTAACCGTTTACCTAGCAAATCTGCCATATCTGCACTCGTGATATACAAAATTTGCTATTCAAATTTTATTTTTCCATTTCTCTACTCCAAAACATATCTCATGACCTATTTATGAAACAAGCTTGATGAGCTTGTTCCAATTACGGGAGTTTAAAAAAAGTTCTGCATGTAATGACTGTAAATAGTTCAAAACGTTATAGTAGTTAGTTTTTGTTTGTTTGCATTTAGTAACTCCAAATCCTTCCAAATATTTGGTATGCAGTGGTGGTGTGTTATAGTAGTCTATTTTTGTTTGTTTGCATTTAATAATTCCCAATCCTTCAAAATTCATTTTTGGAAAAACTGCCTATACGACCGCCGGGGAGGGGGAGGGGAGATGGGGGGGGGGGTTGTAGAACCTATATTCAAACCTGGCCTGTATTACTAGCTGGAAAATACACATATCAACTTTGGTTGAAATCAAATAATCCAAACTGGTGTTATCGGTCGAAAACCAATTGTTTACAGACAGATGGATAGCGACGGATGGACTGACGGACGAAAGTCATGACTATAGCCCTGACTGTAAACAGTCAGGCTAAAAATGCATTTTTACACTAAAGAAAGTACCTAACTAGTATGGGGGGGGGGGGGCTTGGGGGGGGGCGGGGGTGTTTGTTTGGGTTTTTAACCACAAACTTTAAGCAAAACTGTAAAAATGCATTTTTGACGAAAGAATAAAAATGTGCCTAATTGGCCCCGGGGGGAGGGGGGGGGGGGTTACGTGAGTTTAAAAAAAAGTTCTGCATGTAATGACTGTAAATAGTTCAAAATGCATATTGGAGGAAAGAAAAAAAATGCCTAATTGGCGGGGGCTGGGCAGGGCAATAACTTCAACAATTTTCATTGGATAATTGTGGTCATCAAACTTTACCTAGAGAATGTACTGAAAAGAACTGAAATCCGTTAACTTTTGTTTAAGTTATGGCATAAGGAAAGTTCGGACAGACGGACAGACTGACAGACTGACAGATAGACGGACGGAGCGAGCTCTGTGCCATATCCCTCCCTTGTGGGAGGTAATAAAAAGTAACAAAGTATTTTAATAACTAAGAGGATTTAAAGTGTGATGTAATCCGTTCTCAATATTTTGATAATTAAGAGGATTTAAAGTGTGTTGCGAAACCTGTGCTTGTCAATTCGTCACTGTCGAACGACCCTACCAAATAACGAACATAAAGGACAACAGCGGGTAATTAATTGAAAAATTGAGTTGGACTATTGAGTTGGACTATTGGGTGCAGTAAAATGTCTTTTCATTTGATACATTATTTATTTTCATGAACCGCACATTCAGCTGCCATCCCTATCTTGCAGGTATAATTGGTCATTTTATACACTGAAAGCTAGTTTAATAATATGTATAAAGTACATAATTGAAAAGGCATGGGCGAAGTAAAATTTGAGTTCACTCGGTTGCTAATTCGTCGCTGTTATTAGGTGAGAATACCTCGATTAGCCCTATTCTGCGAAATACCTCCCTGCACACACACATCGTCTCTCCTCCCAACACCCGGAAACTAACTGTTCGACATCGTACCTCATTCTTCCCAGTCTCTATAGGATAAGCATTCGAACCCTCTCCTATTGTCACCCAATTCCCACATATTCTTCATTCTCCCATCCTACTTCCCCATTATAGTCCCAGTGAATGTTATTGTTTTAGACTGATATTTTGGACATTTTAAGAGAAAGTATTCAAGGGTCTCTTCTACTACTAAATTACACATTTGGCACTTTTTACACTGCCTTTCCCAATTTTCCCCTAAGTTCCACTGACCGCTACCTCAGTTTAAAAAAGAGTGTCCCCCCCTCCCACCCTTGAGCTGTTCTGTTGTGGAATTTTGCCTCAGTTTCGGTGTCGGTTGAGACAAAAAGGGCGAGTCGTTGTGTCGGTTTTTATTTCTGCTTATTTAACCCAAGGAGAAAAATCAACAAAATACTGAAACTGTACAAAAGCCACATTTTGAAACAAAAAGATATGGACCTGCGCTTTGATGTTATATGTTCACGGTGCTATACAGGACAAGCAACATTCCCTAATAGTGTCCCCCCCCCCCCCCCCCCCCCCCACTCATTTTTTATGTTTGACGAAGTTTGTGACTTTCTTTTTTATCTCGACAGCTGACCCCACGTGGATTTTGGATTTTTCGATTAACCGGACAGCTCTAGACTACCCCGAACTCCCACACCCAAAGGAAGGAACTCTTCAAAGATCTGGATTTTCTTTTATCTCAGCCCACCCAAACACCTGTGTATGTTGGGCAACAGAAAAAACGAATCAAGAGAATCAGAATTTACTGCAACTAGTAAATTCAAGTCTGTGTGAAAATGGCAAAAACATCAGTACTAAAAAATACAGAAAAAAGAATTTATGGAGACTTATTTTCAAGAGTAAAATATCTTTCAAGAAATCTGAAATACGTTTTCGTAAACAGCCTTTAAAAATTTTCATTCAGGATTCAGTTTAAATTTTTCAAGAAACCGGAAATAACTTTTGTGTATAGCATTAAATGTGTTCTATAAACGACGCAGCAATGGATATTTTTGACTCTGCCCACTTTTTGAGAGATGAAATACATGTATAAATTCCAGAAATGCATTGGGGACATAAAATGCAATTTTAAACAATTCTGAAAGCTGCACTTAAAGAGACCTGTGTGACCCTAGTAAACGGAACCCAAATTATTAACTTTCACAGAGTTTTGATTCATTTGGTGTTGGTGCGAAGTCCATATGTCATACCATGCTTGAAATATGAGTGTGACCAACTTTCAAAATTTGTGCCCCCCCCCCCCCCCCCACCTTCCTTCTGCTACAAATATTTTGAGAATAAACGTACATGTGTATGAACTTCAGCAATGCATTAAGAGATCGAAAACTGTGATTTCCAGCAATTTCGAAAAATACACTCAATGAACCCTGGGTGACATCTGTGCCCTTGACCCATATTGTGAAGTTCAATTGAGTTTCAACTCATTTGGTGTTGGTCTCAGGTCCATACGTCATACCATGCTTGAGATATAATCATGACCCACTTTCGACATTTCTGGCCACGCCCACTTTTTTGGACGTAAAAATTCATTTATGAACTTTGGGAATGCTTCAGGTTGTCCAAATATGTGATTTCCAGCAATTCTTAAAAATGCACTCAATGACCCCTGGTGACCTCAGTGACCTTTATCCATATTTTGAACCTCCATCGAGTGTCGACTCATTTGGTGTTGATCCCAGGTCCATAGGGCATACCATGCATGAGATATGGGTTTGACCCACTTTCAAAACACCCCTACTGAAACCCCTAATGCCCGAGGAATCTGAAAAATATAGATAGCCGAGAAGTTGAGACTGTCTATCAGTATGTCAAAAATCAGCCAGATAGGTCAATGCGTTTTTCGAGTTATGGTGAGGACAAGGAAGTGCATAGAAGAAGAAGAAGAAGAAACCATACCAAAAGAATAGTCTGTGTGTTTCACACAGACTAACAATATTTCATTTCAAATCCAATTCCTAATCGTGGTTGATTTGAAATTTAATATTCCTCCCCTTTTTACATTTTAATGGGTTTCAGCTAGGAAGACCACCCAAAAAATTTTGGCTTTATTTGGCCCGGCACCCTAGATAGAGGTATACAGTGGCTATCACTCTGTAACTAAATTAAACCGTAAGTTAGGTAAGCATGTTACAAATACGTAGAACAGCCTCAGATTCCTTGATTTGTCGTTGATTTAGCACATTTTCCCGTTGAAGGGGAGGGGAGGAATGTGATCCCCTAGCACACAATATATTTAGCACATTTTCTGTTGGAGGGAAGGGGTGGAATCCCTGGCACATAGTATCTGAAGATTCCATACGTCTGGGCCTAGCGGTGCTCGTCAAAACCGAGGTAGGCCAGACCAAAAACATACAGAGGGATGACTGTACCCAAATTTAGTGACCCCCTCATCCAACCAAAAATAATCCATTCCACCCTCCCCACACACCATCACAGGCCACAGGTTTAGTAACCCACACATAAAACCCATCCGCCCTCAATTCCAACCTCCACCTGTATGTTCCTGTAGAATTTGAAGCAGTCTCTCTGATATGGTAACTTACAAGTTACAACTCCCCAAACTCAGTTCCAGCACCTCCTCATTGCACACTTGCCCCCCCCCCCCCCCTCCCATTTCCTTAATTTTGTTCTAACATTCAGTTTACTGTTGAAAAAAATGGAGAAATGAACATTTTTCATTACATTATTGTATCCACTATGGCTACGATCGGCGGGCATATGCATTGTTTATTTTCTGGATAGGGGAGCAAGTGGGTTGGGAAAGGGAAGTGGATGGTGGGTGAGGGAAGAGCAAGCCTGGTCATTTAAGGAGGGAGGGAGATCTCCCTGCAGCCCTATGGATCATTATTTTTCGCAAGGTGGGAATTCCCTTGCATACCACCTCAAACACACACACATACACAAAAGACCTGTTTTATTAACTTGGAGAGGTACTAAATGTTGTTTCTATTCTTCCAAACTACAGCCCTTACCTCACTTAAACGGTAGAAGGTAAGCGAAAACCTCGAGGTAAGGCATTTTCTTCGTGTTTTGTACCTCGATGTGTACAAACAAACTGTTGTGTGTAACTATCCCACTGTCGAGTGTACCCCCTCCTTGCACCTAAACACACACAACAGGAATATTCGTAGAAATGGTTAAATGCATCTCTCAGAAATAATTTAATAAGAATAACTACTACGTAAGATATACTAACTCCTACATAAGAGATGCTAAGTCCCACGTAAGAGAAACTATCCCTTACGTAAGACATACTAACTCCTACGAAAGCGATATTAACTCTTACGTAACCGATATTATCGCTTACGTAGGAGATAAGATTTTTTCTCATGTGACACTAATACGCTTCCATATAAACCTGTATTAGGTAAAGTGTTAAAAATGCAGTACATAAAACAATCTTTTTCTAAAATCTTCTATTTTAATACTAGTGAAAAATAATTTTGGTAAAAAGTGACAAGAAAATTGTTCTGCTTTTTTCATCTTTCTGAAAGAAAGTATAAAATTATGTGTTTTCTTAAAACGTCAACAAAATTTGTAGTTAGATCATCAGCTGCATATCTCTATTGATCAGGAAATATAACTGCAGTCAATATAAGTTGGAATTTTTAACTTTAAATTTGGGGTTCAAATTTTAAGAGACTATACTTCAAATTCGAAGTGCATCTGTGTTTTCTTGTTGAAAAAAAGTAATATCAAATTTAAAGAGAATCGTATAATTTGAACTTCATTTATCTTCTTGATAACATGGGGAGGAGGAAGGGGTGGATTGATTCCACCCATCTTCCCACAGGGCCGTATTCTTCATACGGCTGACTAGTCTGAAGCCTATGTGCCTACAGGGATAGATGGCCCGCCAATTTTATTTTATTTTATTTTATTTGCTGAGGCACTGTTACCAGCGCATTAGGGCTCCAATGGTTAAAGGCATTTTACACTTTGCGTCGTAGCGATACATGTACATAGGTATTTATCCATATATATACTCTCATAAGTATACTATATATTATAATATTATTAGAACGTTTCTCTTCATGTTCTATCGGTCGACAGTACCTGAGTTTGTGTGATTTCTGAAATAAAACCTGAAGCAGCGAAGCTGCTGAAGGTTTTTAACAGAAATCACACAAACTCAGGTACTATCGACCGATAGAACATGAATAGAAACGTTCTAATTATTTTATTATGCCGAACAAAAAATATCTTTCATTGTTAAGGGTTAACTGCAACATTCCATCAATCTCAAAACAATGCGGTCGAATCCAGAAATTTTTTTTACTGACGTCATTTCGAATGAATGACGTCACTTTAAATAGGAGTTTCCAGATCACCAAGTTCAAAAATGACTTGTTACAAGTGCCGTCGCTTTGGGAGTTTCTACATCACCAAATGTCAGTGTTTACAACTGCATCATGCTGTTCGTGTTATAATTCATTATTAATGGTGAAATTTTACTGGATCATACTGTACAGGACTAGGACTCAGTAGGAGAAGGATCAACAGTTGGAAAGTTTATTAACACACTTGTATGATAAGTGGTGTAATGTGATATAAATTCATGTTTCTTGGACAACAGTTGTTAGAATTAAACGGAGTAAACTTGAGATTGAGACTACTTGTGGAAATATAATTTGTACAAGTGGTGAACAATACGTGAGTATTTATTTCTAAATCTTTTAAATTCATTGTTTGCAGCTAAAATTGAAAACACACCCACTGAAGTTAAAAATAGGACGCTGCTGTCCTTTCCCATTCCCCGCGAACCACGACTCTATCTGCTGCGAAAAACTGAAAAGCTGTTCATCATCAGCTGCGTCCATGAAATTGTCGTGTGTGACACTCCCGATACGCTCTGAAGATGTGTTGCAACTTGTCGACAAACCGACTAAAAGCTGCCTTGAGCCAGACTGAGAAGAACTAGATACACTACTACTAGGAGCTATAGATAAACTAGCTTGTGACTTGAGTATTTGTCTGTTGGGTACTTGAAGAGTAGCACAACCCTGCCCTGTATATTTTGTCAAAGCATCTGTCATTTCTCGCTTTTACATGACGCTGGAATCTGTGCAGTAACTTTGAATGGAGACTGGATTTTTATGTCCCGAAGTTGATGCAAGTTTTTGGGACTCAAAGCCATTTTGGAAAAGTACTATGATAGCTGTTGCGCGTATGCAGTGATTTGTGTATACGGCTGATAAGTTGGCACGCTGACTTATTTGCTTCATCATTTCTGATAAAGTATCTTTACCTAAAGGTGACCGACAGTACCATTTCTCTTGTTCGTTGTCAAATGAACACAACGCACGTTGAAATAGGGCTGGCTCATCTTTGTGTCTTTTACTTAGATACTTTTCAAAGCTGACAACAGGGCACATTCTGGTACCAGTGGCATACATGTAAGCCCCCTTAGTAGGGTTACCCTCAAAAAAGTGGAACTCCCCACTGTGATTTTTGTCTTTTTCTGATTTACTTCTTTTCACGAATTTATGCCCACTGTCATCAGGGCAGATTTCGAAATGTTCAGGGGTCAAATCACGTTGGTTCTCTTGACCGCGGCGGCAGAAGTAAAATACAATTTCAAACCTCACTTTATTTAACAGTCCTTGAGGAATGTCATGATTGAAAACTATGAGGTGCTGATAAAGTTTCTGCATATCAAGGGGGGGGGGGGGGGCAATTGGTGTTTTGTGTTCAACGGAACCTTTTCCTTCTTGTCGTAGATGTTTATGGACAGCTTTAAAAGTTTCTGATGACTTTCTGAATTCAGTCCCAGTTAAAATATTCCTCTCAAGAAATCTATTGATTCCATATCTGAAACAAATTAGGGAACTCTTAGTATATAACTGTTTTTGCTTAGTTCTCACGTTGACATAAAAATCAGCCAGCAGGTTGTCGAGTTCCTTATCTGAGTAAGTTTCCACATTCTCACTCAGTCCACGACAAACGCAATATTCACGCAAAATTCACGCAAAATTCTTACGCTGTACCTGGTAGCATCCACAGTGTTTTTTTACTGGAAACACTTTCAACTAAATTCAACACAGAATTGTTCGTAAATCTTTTGCTAACTTCGTTCTTTGTATTTTCCCAATGAATATAGGTACGTTTCTAACTATCGGTGAAGAAAAAACGATAAACAGACGCAGCGCCAGCGTTTGATGTTCAGACATTCCAATTAGCACGTGCGAAACCTTCGCTGATCAATCGAAGTGAAGCTTACATTTTCTTTGTTCTCTGGTTTCCAGGGGAGAACGTTCCGATAGTGCCCGTTTTTTGTCCAAAAACTCCAGTACTATGACTTTTAGAAGCTGTCAAATTACCCAATCACGACTGATGTCACAGATATGAGACATAATATATATTTATATACAGTACATTATTTTAATGCTTATTTAAACAATACGTCAAGTTGTGAGTATAATTCTTCAGGAGACCTGCGAAATGGATATAGGGATATCTACTATGGCATAGTGCCTAACGTACCAGGGTCAGGTTGTCAGCTATACTGGGGGTGAAAGATTGAAGTGTCGGAGGGGCCCCGAAGTACCTAAAAGCCTAGGGGCCCAACCATGGGTTAATACGGCACAACATCAAAGTCCCTCACTCCCATTGCCTTTCCATCTGTATTGTTTTTTGTAAAACAACAGAAATATGCTGCGGAAGGCATTTCTTTAGATTTCAAACCGTGAAACTCAGGTAATGAAAAAAAAGCTGCATACAAGTAAAAGAAATCATGTCTGTCAATGCAATTATTTAGGCTGTATTGATCGTGCAAGAACAACAAAAGGCCTGCGATGCCAAGGGCTGCTAACCCCCCCCCCCCCCCCCCGCAACCCCCGACTGGGAACGGGGGAGCATAGGTTGTTTTTTTCCCCACATAAAATCACTCTAAATCTGGCGAAATCCATCTTGGAAAGGGGAAGGGATGGGGGGAGGGGGGCACAGGAGTCAACTTTTTTCTGAATATAATCACTCAAAATCCATCAAAATTCATTTTTGAGCAAAAACAAATATTTGGCCCCGGGGGAGGAGGAGGTTATAGTTTTTTCCGCATGTAGTTACTCTAAATCCTTCAAAATGTACTTTGGAGCAAAGAAGAAAAATTGCCTAATTGGCAGGGGGGGAGGGGGGCAAGGCAATAACTCCTGACAATTTTCATTGAATAATGGTTTGGTTTTTTTTTTTGGGGGGGGGGGGGAGGGGTATTTTTCTTTTTTATTCACATAATATAGCAATGTACAAAAGGTATGCAATTTTAATACAATATGGAGTAAATACATTTCTAGTTTATTACTATATTTGATCCATATTTTTATATTTTTTTAAAAAGGGCAGGTTGGTGGCAATATGTGCATGAGAGTGGGGTGAGGTGGGGGACGGTTGTGATTTTTTTATTTTTTTTATTTATTTATTAGGGTTTAACGACACATTAACAGCCAGGGTCATATCATGTCGGTGACAGTTTTACAGGTGGAGGAAGCCGGAGAGAACCACCGAGCAACGACGAGCAGCTGTCAGCTCTCCAACATCGTAACTCTGAACTCTGCACCGCGGCACAGGTAGGATTAGATCGGTTGAAGACATGCGCACCATCGACGTGCAATACGCCTTAGAAGACAGCGTCATCGTGCCCCCATGTAGGCAATTGGGGTTAAGTGCCTTGCCCAAGGACACAACGCGGGAGCACGAATCAGTCGCTGAAATGGTCACCCATCCAACTACTAACCGCGCTCGATGTTGCAGGCCTGGCATTCTGAAAAATGCAGGAGGGCAAAAAATCGCTCTCCTCAATCAGCATAGGAGAGCAATTAGCTTTACACAGCATTTTAAGTATCCAATTGAACAAACTCATTGAAACTGAAACCAACAGACTACATCAGTGATTTTATTAACTTTACTGAGGTAAAGCGAAATCTCTTAGACACCTAGATGTCTCACTCAACAACCGAACACACACTTGACAAGACATGTGTGTGTACCCAGACCTGTTGTCCAAGAAAGTCATACGCCTACCACTACCACCTTCAACCCCCTAAGGGGGTTGAAGGTGGTAGTGATAGGTGTGTATGACTTTCTTGGACAACAGGTCTGCTTGAATCTACAGTCACATCCTGGTACAAGTGCTTCAAGTGACAGGATAGTAGTAATGGTAGTATATTATAGTGTCAGTATTCCTTGAATAATTACCCCTCAAACTGTGATGTCAGTTGTTGAACTTGAAACTGACAGAAAAAAAAATATTGTTGTGACCCATTTTGCTTGAAATGATTGCAACTGTGTTTGGGTATGGTTGCAGCCATTACCTTTTACCACTAAACCACTTTCAAAATGAAATTACGTGATGTTATGTGACTTCGAAGTTAAATTACATTTTTGGTTTACAACAAAAATTTAATGTGAGCATAATACATGTAATCTCAATCATCCCAGACCAAAATATTTAGGAGGGCAATTTTTCGCTCTCCTTAATTCTTTCAGGAGGGCAGTAAGGAGAGCTAAAAAATCGCTCTCCTGAAATTGCCAAGCCTGATGTTGCTTAACTTCGGTGATCTGACGAGAACCGGTTATGCGACTATTCCACACAGACCACGAAACCCACGAATCGCCAGGAATTGATAAATTTTAGGATTCGTGGTTGAATCGTAATCAGTTCGGAAGTTCTTAACTGATTCGTAAAAATTCGTAGTAAGTTCTTGCAGTTCTTGAGCTATCGGGAATTCGTGGCAAAAGTTTTGAGCTGTTTAAAATTTTGGCCACGAACTTCCGATTCCAAAAATCGTAGTTAATTCGTAATAAATTCATAGTGCATTCGTTGGCATCGTGACTGAATCGTAATTGATTCTTAGGCATTCGTAGGTATTCTTAACTCATTCGGGGATTCGTGAATTCGTGGCTTGACCACGAATCGGCTACAAATCCCACAAATACACGCCGAGGCAGGTACGAAGCAAGTAAGAACTATCTACGAATTTACGATTTCAACAGTCATCATTCAATTAACATTCGCTCCTGCTAGTCTCTCTTGCCACGGAACTGAACCTGCTTCACTGTTAAAATAGGCCTTAATATAGTCCCTCATCACTTTGCCCCCACGATTGTCTCCGTTTGCTGCCCGGGGCTGGGGTATCTCCTCCACCTGTTGGTCTGCCCTCCAGACACCAGGGATGTAGTTGTGGTCCTCATCAAATATAAAGACGAGACGGTAATGTGGTATTAAACTAAGTATTTGTGTGGTGGATGCAATCCCTTCAATCGAACCCAAAATCAAACCAAATGTCTATCACAATTATGTCTTTAAATTGCCAGGGACTGGGTGATCCGAAAAAGAGAAGAGACGTCTTTAACTTTCTTCGGACCAAGAAATAAGATATCTATTGACTACAGGATGTACCCTTTATATGGTCTGAGGAGCGCCAAAGTAATGCAGAATGGGATTATGAATGCCTTTTCAATTCCTGCTCGAAATCCTCAAGAGGAGTCGCCATTTTATGAAATAATGCATTTGAATACAAAATTTTACAAATAGACAAGGACACAGTGGGCAACCTCTTATTGATTAAAAAATAGAAGTTAATGACACAACAATAATTCTAGGAAATATTTACGGCCCCAATAACGATAACCCAGTGTTTTACAAAAAGCTGGAAGAATATTTGCAGTTATTCTGAAGCAAATTGTGTACTATGTGGTGATTTTAACTTTGTTCTAAATCAAAATATCGATACTGATAATTATTTACATCTAAACAACCCCAATTCTCAGAAACAAATAATGCGCATGATGTATAATTTAAACCTAACTGACATATGGCGAATGAACAACCCAAATAGGAAGATTTATACCTGGCGACGTGAAAACCCACTAAAACAGTCCCGCCTAGATTACTTTTTTAATTTCAGAAGAATTAGTACCTATCAGGCTTGAAAATAAGCAGTCTGACATTTGCAGAATGATGTCTCCAGAGGATGAATTTGATGATGCTATCCCATACAGTGGGCCAATTTATCATTTGGGTACCTCTTTCTATTTTAGTTTTGAGACCCTGATTCGGATTGATGTTCACAGAGGGTAAATTTTGTGATGCTACCCTGCTGTGCAGGGTAGCATCACTAAATTCACCCTCTGGGGACCTCATTTTGCTGATGACAGTCTGCTTATTTTCTGGCTTGGTACCTATTATAGAAAATTCGGTCATAGAATCAGGATATAGATCTGACCATTCTTTAGTATACATAATACTTAAAACGTCAGAGTTTAAATAAGGGCGGGGTTTCTGGACGTTCAATAATTCCCTTTTAACGAACCGAGAATATATTAAAAAAGTTTAAAACACAGTCAAGCCTGTAAAAGAACAGTACACTGATGAAGCAGAATTACTTCAAAATGAAACCGATATCTCATGGCCTTTACTTATAGACGATCAACTATTTTTTGAAACCTTACTTATGGAAATTCGGGGGGAAACAATACAATTTTCATCCAAACTTAAACGTACAAGGTCAAAAGAAGAACAAATATTGAAAGAAAAAATTGCTAAAGTGTTGAATGAAATAGAGAACAGTAAAAAGGAACTTGAAAATTTTAGAAAAACAAAAATTGAGGGGGTCCTAATCAGGTCAAGAGCAAACTGGGCGAGTAATGGGGAAAAGCCAAGTAAATATTTTTTTAAGTTAGAAAGGAGAAATTTCGTTAATAAAACTATAAACAAAATCGAATCGGAGGGCGGGGTAGTACACGCAGACCAAAATCACATTATGGATGAAATATGTTCATTTTATAAAAATCTCTGTAAATCTAATGACTCATTAAATAAAACGATAGATATTGGTTCACTAATATACAAGAACGATAATTTAAACAGAAATAGTGATGTTCCTAAATTAAACCCACAACAATCGGAAAAACTTGAAAAGCCAATAACATACTCGGAAGCACTTTATTTTCTCAAGAATATGAAAAATAATAAAAGTCCGGGATCTGATGGTTTTTCCGATTTCGGCAGAATTATTTAAATTCTTCTGGCTTGATATAGGAAGTTTCCTAGTCAGATCCTTAAATTTTGGACTTTCACAAAGAAAGCTGTCGATTACCCAACGCCAAGGTGTAATAACTTTGTTATCAAAACCAAACAAACCACGTCATCTAATTAAAAATTGGAGGCCAATGTCGTTACTGAACACATCTTATAGAATTTTGTCCAGTATTTTAGCAAATATGCTAAAAGATCTGCTGCCACTAATAATACATAATGATCAAACAGGTTTTTTAAAAGGGCGCTAGATGGGGGAAAATATTAGATTAATTTCTGATGTTCTTTTTCAGACAGAAAAAGACAATATTGCAGGGCTTCTCCTCTTGATTGATTTCGAAAAGGCATTTGATTCCATAAATGATCATTTATCGATAAGGCTTTGGAATTGTTAATTTTGGCCAATGCTTTAAATCTTACATACATACGCTCTATAATGATATCCCACCCTGCATTAATGTGAATTCTCAGATTTCACATTTTTTCCTATTAGGCAGAGGCTGCAGGCAGGGGTACATTGTCACCGTACATATTCTTAATATGTGCAGAAATTTTAGCAATTATGATTAAGTCATCCAAAGTAATAAAGGGTATAAGAGTAGGAAATATTGATGTTAAGATATCTCAATATGCTGACGATACATCACTTTTCTTGGATGGATCACCCCAGTCACTGGAGGCTGCGATGAACACACTGGATGCTTTCAAACATATTTCGGGTTTAAAAATAAATTATAATAAAACCCAGGCAGTTTGGATCGGCAGTAAAAAGGATTGTACAGAAAAAAATTGCGATAGGTGGATAATTAACTGGAACGAGGAAACATTTAGCGTATTAGGTATCGAATTCACTAAAAGTTTAGATAAAACCGTCCACATAAATTATAATAAAAAACTAAGGGAGGTGAGAAAAACACTACTGCAGTGGTCAAAACGTAATCTCTCGGTGGTAGGAAAAATAACGGTTGTAAAATCTTTAGTCGTCGCAAAACTGGTTTATCTTTTTATTGCTCTTCCAAATCCCCCCAAAGAAACCATAGATGAACGAAAGAGGGCACTTTTTAAATTCGTTTGGGGAAATGGGCCTGACAAAATAAAGCGAATTCGTTTTATCCAAGATTACGATCAGGGCGGGTGTAAAATGATTCAGCTGAACGCTTTATTAATTCTTTAAAGATATCATGGGTTAGTCGCTTTATAAAATATCATTCATGTTGGAAAGAAATTGTCGTAAACTCTTCTCCCCTTTTAAACAATGATAGGTATCTAGCCAGCCCCAACATATTGGATGGTTCAGTCTACTTTCGCCTACAGTGCACTTTCGCCTGCAAAAATTATCAGGTAAAAGTGTAGGCGAAAGTGCACAAATTGAGGTATAGATATTAGTGGCTAATTACCATCTCTACCCACAATAAAATAGACTGACCTTTTGGGAATAGAAATAATGACAAACCTTGCAGTCAAGTTACTTTATTACAACATTTTAAATCTAGCAGAATATTAGACATCAATATGTAATAAATATACATAAATAAGAAAAGAAAGAATGTAACATGAGCGAACTCTCCATGGAATAATAGCGGAACCTGACACTTTATATGGAACTTTGGCTCCAATATGTAATTTGTTGCGCTGAATTGGTGGCACAAGAGTCTGCTATTATTCCATGGACAGGCCACATGAGCGAACTCTCCATGAAATAATAGCGGAACCTGACACTTTATATAGAATTTTTACTCAAATATGTAACTTGTTGCGCTTCATTGATGGCACTAGTCTGCTATTATTCCATGGAGAGCTCGATGAAATATAAAATTTATAAACACAGTACTTTACTTATTGCAAGTTAACATCCCAATTTTACCAGGTGCCCAGCTGCATCAAGAAACTGCATTGGCGACTTTTGTCCTAAAGATAACTGATCTTTGAGTCTTAGACGTCTCTGATCAAGCTCACGGTATTGTCGTTTTCGCGGAGGAGGACGTGCACCATGCATATACTGGCTAAGTTTGTTTCTCTGTGTTTTTTCAAGTCTTTGAAGCACAGTTACAAAAGCAAATATGTTGGGGTGAGCAGGTTGGACAGTCTTATTGAGGTGACAGTGCCATCCCTCTAGATGGTTGTTGGTTCTAGGACCAATGTTACTGTGTTGGTTCCAAATTGGTGGAGGAAAACGAGCCTCCTCATCAACCCAATTCTCAACCATATAGTCATTAAATGCCGTTACTTGCACTACATCTGGTGAATCACCCATCGCTTCAATCCACACATCTTGAACCTGTTGAATTGGTAAAAGTGGCAGTGCAGCTGCACGACGCGCCCATTTATGCACTTCCTCGTTGTCCCGGTACTGGTTAACAATTTCCAACTTCTGAACCTTTTTCCATATAGCCTGTGTATAGTGAAAAAAGCAGCCTCGTGTGTCACAATTGGGAAATGTCTGTTGTACTGCTCTTATTGCTGCCATTTCGAAATCAGTTTGAATGACCTCGGGAAGTAACTCATGGCCAGTCACCTCTTGCACCACAGCTTTAAGTTGTGTAAACAAATGCACATATGTACCACACTGTCTATTAGGAAGAAGGCAGATTGCAAGCTGGGATATTTTAGTACCCACAAGTCCATGAATAACATACAGTTTATCCCACACTGTACTTGTTCTAACTGAGGCCATTCCAGTAAGTTGATTTCTGCTTTTAAAAACAAATCAATATTTGTCTAAAACAACTATCTTACACTCATGTTCTATTTGTAACAAACAAACGCATAACTTAAGAAAAAAACACATAACATTAGAAAATGGTCGGTCAGTCCATTTATTGTAGGTAGAGCAGGTAATTATCTAGTAATATCCATCCCTTAATTAGTGCACTCTCGCCTACACTTTTACCTGATAATTTTTGTAGGCAAAAGTGCACTGTAGGCGAAAGTAGACGACACCTATTGGATAACTATTCCAAAAATGTTAACAATCCGTTCTGGAAAGATGTAATTGATGCTTGGTCGTCTTTCAGGAAAAAAACTCCTCCACGGGAGCCTTATGATTTTTTATGTACCTACATTTTTAATAACGAACATATTAAATTAGGAAATAGATCGCTGAGAAGCACTCTGTTGAAATCGAAAGGAATCCTTTTTGTAAATGATGTTTTTTAGGATCAAACGGAAAACTGTGGTCTTATGAGCAATTTAAAACGCACTTTGATATTCAAATGGACTTCTTGACAAACAGGGGAATACAAATTCAATAAAATGTTTATAAGACCACTATAACAATAACATGACATTGGAGGGTATTGTGGTTTATTAACGGCCCAACAGGTGTGAATAACAGTCCGACAGCTTATAAAAGGCCCGAGACTAAGTCGAGGGCCGTTAATAAGCTGAAGGGTTGTTATTCACACCCGTTGGGCCGTTGATAAACCACAAGGCCGACAAAGTCATGTTATTACTATTATTACCACTGTGATTCTGAGAAAGTTTTGACCCTGTACCTTACAAGGCAGCTACAAACAGCCAATTGGTCTTCATTTAATTCGTTTGATTGAGACATGTTTAACCCTTTACATAACATGAAAAGCAGACGACACTTGCAAAAAAAAATCTTGAATAACTAATTTCTTGATTTTTTTGTCTCAAAAACGTACGTTATGACCCCTCATTGGAACGAGCTCCACGAGCTCGTTCCAATGAGGGGTCATAACCTATGTTTTTGTGACAAAAAATGAAAAAAATAATGAAAATTAATTGACGATTTTTTCAGAATAGCGCTGGCCGGTTTTGGCCGTTACGTTGGGTAAAGGGTTAAAGTTTTCAATTTTGGCAGATGATATTATCGTCTGTTCTCAAACAAACTGGCGTGACATGATTATCACGTGATCGGCACCGGTACTCTTTCAATTGCAACGAAGTTAGAAAACTTAAAAACAAACCCGATATTTACCGCTTTTAAGTCAGGAATAAAGGCTTAAAATGTCTGCAGACTTACTTACTATATACAGCTGCTTGTTCTTATGGGACTAACTTTGCCGGACATTTTAAATATTTAATAATTTAAATAAAAATCATTGTTTACTAATTGAAACCATTTCTGGAAACTGTTTCCATTTTCGAGTGTACGACAGCGAGGAACAAAAGTCACTTGACGTGTTGAGCTGTTAATGAGATGTTTAACTCATTAACGGCCCAACACATCACGTGACTTTTTAAGTTGAGCGTTACGTTCTTGTAGTGCCCTGTTAAACTTTGTTAAAGTTCTAGGGAACGCCCTATAAAGTGGTAATAATATAATAATAACATGACTTTGGAGGGCATTGTGGGTTATTAACGGCCCAACAGGTGTGAATAACAGCCCGACAGCTTATAAAATGCCCGAGACGAAGTCGAGGGCCGTTAATAAGCTGAAAGGCTGTTATTCACACCTGTTGGGCCGTTAATAAACCACAAAGCCCGACAAAGTCGTGTTATTACTATTATTACCACTGGGATTCTGAGAAAGTTTTGACCCTGTACCTTTATGGCAGCTACAAACAGCCAACTGGTTTTCATTCAATTCGCTTGATTGAGACATTTTTAACGTTTTCAATTTTGGCAGATGATATTATCGTCTGTTCTCAAACAAACTGGTGTCACATGATTATCACTTGATCTGCACCGGTACTCTTTGAATTGCAATGAAGTTAGAAAACTTAAAAACAGCCCCGCTTTTAAGTCAGGAATAAAGGCTTAAATGTCTGCAGACTTACTTACTATTTACAGCTGCTAGTTCTTATGGGACTAACTTTGCTGGACATTTTACATATTTAGTAATTTAAATAAAAATTACATTGTTTACTAGCTGAAACCATTTCTGGAAACTGTTTCCATTTCAGAGTTTACGACAACGAGGAACAAAAGTCACTTGACGTGTCGAGCTGTTAATGAGATGTTTAACTCATTAACGGCCCGACACATCACGTGACTTTTTAAGTTGAGCGTTACGTTCTTGAAATGCCCTGTTAAACTTTGTTAATGTACTAGGGAACGCCCTGTAAAGTGGTAATAATAGGCAATGCAATTCAGCTGAACAGAATACAAAATTCCATACTCCCGCACCGTATAGAAACATTAATCTTCTCCGGGAAAAAGATAACTTATAAGACACTGATTATGGGCACAAAAGATAAAAATCTCTTATCCAAATGGGAATTCAAGTTAGGCATCGAACTGAGTGAAAAATGGTGGACGAAAACGTTACTAATCCCCTTTAAATGTACAGTCGCCGTCAAATATAAATGGTTTCAGTATCGTATTAATACACGCATTTTTGGACCAATACTCTTTTACAGAGGATGAATATAACAGAAGATGACACGTGTTCTTTTTGCAAAAATGAAAAAGAAACCTTGATTCACCTGTTTTGTGAATGTCCACTTGTTTTATCCTTCTGGAATGGTTTCGTCAACTGGATTTTCACAAATACAAGATATTATATAAATCTATCAAAACAAGTTATTTTGTTTAGCAACCCAAATTTCAGCACGTTACAGCCCATTTTTCGCCTTTTACTCATTTTTGTAAAACATTTATTTATAGAACTAAAACGAAAAAATGAAAAGTTAGATATTAGTTTACTTAAAAAAAAGAAATACTGAATTATTACAATGTGGAGAGATCAGCATATTATCTTTTGTGTCGGTACAAAAAATTTAAAAAACGGTGGGAAAGTCTAATAAACTTGATAGAAGGGTAAAACTCCATAGCAACCATATTCAGATAGTTATTATTATTATTATTATTATTATTATTATTATTATTATTATTATTATTATTATTATATTATGACTGCTATTTACTTCATTGGATAATGGTGGTCATCAAACTTGGCGTAGACATTGTAGCTATAGAGACATATCCCAAAAAAGAACTGAAATCCTTTAATTATTGTTCAAGTTATGCCATAAACAAAGTTCGGATGGACGGACAGACGGACAGAGCTCTATGCTACATCCTTCCCTTGTGGGGGGGGGGGGGGGGATAAAAAGTAACAAAGTATGCGGTAGAAGCTTAATTTCAAATTTAGTGAAACTAAGTTCGAAAACCATTTTGAAAAGTGTTAAATTCATGCCAGTATTAAAGAAAATCACTGTAGAAAGGTTCAGTAGACATTGTCCCAAATGAGAAACGGTGACATTCCACTAAACTCTTCGAAGAATTAAAGGTGTAACTTTGTCAAGAAAAAAAGTTTAACCAAAAACATTAACCTAGAAGTTGTAAGTTAAATTGCCACGCAAAAAAGGGTTAAATATTTCCCAAAATAACATGAAACATAATGAGAAGGAAACAATCAATAGTAAATAATATTAATTTAAAAAAAAAACTTTAACCTTCACTAAAAAACTTTAACCGCAAACTTTAACCAAAACTCTAAATGTTAACAGACAGACAGATGGACAGACGGGCGGATGGACGGACGAAAGTTATGACTATAGCTCTGACTGTAAACAGTCGGGCTAAAAATAGAAATGCTTATTGCTGGTCTTTTAATTTACTTACCACAACCGGAGCATTTCACCGCGACGTCATTTTCATGTTTGCAGCCACTATCATTCCTATTGAAAAGACAGCGTTCCATTATTCCAGGATCACCGGCAATGCAGTCCATGGTTGGAGACCAAATCAGGCCAGTTCCTTTTCCAAACTCTGTGATGTTAACTCGTTCGCCCTGTCTATGATAGCCAAATAATATCAAAAATGAAAACGTCGACTCAGGAAAAACAATTAACCCTTTGAACTCCAGAGACCGTTTTTCTGGCCGGGTCACAAGCTACGTCATAATGTCATTAAGGAGGATGACTGCAAGGTAAATGTGTGGTGTAGACCAATCAATATTTTCAACGTGCAGCCCTAAGGCTGCACGTTGAAAATATTAGTTGGTCTACTCCCAAATAATAAATATGGACTCTTCCTATTGTTACCATGGAACTGACATAGAACATACCACCAGTGTTCAATGGGTTAATAATGAACGTTGCATATAGATACAACATAGGCTTATAAGTTCAATGAAAGTGAGGTTGGGGTGGGGAAACAAATGTTCAAGCTGCAATGGACCTACAGCCCTGCGAAGCTTTGAGATTCGATTTGATTCAAGTCGCGCTTATTCGAAATCGAGATGTTTTCAAACTCCTGCCAAGTGTGTCCTCTTGAACTCTCATTCTATCATAATTCCAGGAGATCTGATGATAGAAAAGAGTTCAAGGAGATTCCACTTCCGAAACTACTTTGATTCAGTTCTGGAATATTCTGCATTTTTACTCGAATAGACGAATTGCCATTGCATTTTATACTTGAGTGGAAACTGGGGTGGTAATGACATGGATGTTTTCTGTCCTCTTTGGGAAAGGGTCCAGGGTCCATAGAATTGGGAAAATCTGCATCATGAAGATTCCAATTGGGAGTTTATTTGGGAGCAAAAACACACAAAGAATAAGACTTTTTACCTTCACATTGAACTGAAAGCATTAATACAGAAGCTAAGACATGTATAGTACATGTAGTAAGTTTTATAACAAACAGTTGCATGAAATAATGATCAGTCTCTGTAATCTCTATTAAATAAATTGTTCTTAATCTATTAAATAATTAAGATATTTATGCATTTTGTGACCAAAGGGGGAAGTTCTCATCTAGACATTATTCGGAGTCATCCTTCCAAGTTACAATGAAATTCCTTCATAAATACGACCTGTAGACGGTGCTAAAGATTTTCCGGGTTTCGGGCTCTCGAGCCGTCACGATTGACTGATCGTGACCAAAAAGGGGACGTTCTCATGATCTCATCTAGACATTATATGAAGTCATCCTACCAAGTTACAATGAAATCCCTTCATAAATTCAACCTGTAGACTGTGTTAAAGGTTTTTGGATTTCAGACTCTCGCAGCTGTCACGGTTGACCGATCACAACCAAAAGGAGAGGTTCTCATCTAGACCTTATACAGAGTCACCTCACCAAGTTACAATGAAATGCCTTCATAAATACGACCTGTAGACTGTGCTAGAGAGTTTTGGGCTCTCGCAGCCATCACGGTTCACCGACCGTGACCAAAAGGTGATGTTCTCATCTAGACATGACCTCGGACCTGCATCTGAAATTTCGTGATTATTAGACAAGAACAACGGGGGTGTTGCCTGTGCCAAAGAAAATGTGAACAGACTGACAGACCTACAGACTTCCGCACGCGCGATGGCAAAAGCTTATCTTGACTTGTCAAGTTAAGCTGAACAATGAAAAATGGATCCACAGATTTCTCAGGTCTTGAAGAATGGTGAGTGGAAGGTGTTAGCCCTTTACCTAACACGAAAGGCAGACGACACTTGCAAATAAAATTTTTGAATAACTAATTTTTTTCATTTTTGCATCAAAAACATAGCTTATGACCCCCACATGGAAATGAGCTCATTTCAGTGAGGGGGTCATACGCTATGTTTTTGAGATAAAAAAAATAATGAAAATTGAATTGCGATATTTGAGAATATCGTTGGCCAGTTTTGGTTATTACATTGGGTAATGGGTAAAGAGTTAAAAAAAAAAGAGTGTGCGAGGGGAGCCTCCGAGGCTGATGGTTGGGTGGAGGGGCACGTAATATACTATACCTTTGAAACATCTGATAACATTCTTTTGTGTCATGTCACATATTATCATCTTACATCAGCAAATATTAAAGATGGTCGGTATACTGTAAATACCGATCGGTATCGGTATCGAACTAGTCCCAATTTACTGTACAGAATCTCAAAATACCGACATTTCGGTATTGACAAATATTTTGGACACAAGTTAAAAACTAAAAGGACAACAACAGAATATGAAGTATAATTCACGACAAGAAGATCCCATGGACTGTGTATGTCTAAAGGCTGTCATCACCGGTCATTTGATGTAACAAAAAATACCGATACTGAACTTAAAATGTCAGTACCGCTCACCTCTAGCAAATTTTTATACAAGTGATACAATATTGTTGATGTGTATATTGTGATCTGGTTTTGGATACCTCCCCTTTAAAGAACCCTGCCCGAAACCAGGATCTCAAAATTTTCTGACATGGTGGGGAGAGAGTTAAAATTTTCCTACAGTGTCCCTAGGTCTTTGACAGATGGTATGAGCTTGAAACCTAACTGAATGTAAACCTTTAATCCTTTACCTATTGAATCGTCCAGATCCTCCTACATAATTTATAAATTAAGCAGTTGAAAAAAGGTTCCAATGAGGGGTCACATGTTTGAACAAATTAAACAAAAATTAAACTACCTAATTTTGATATCGTGTGCATTGGGTAAACGGTTAATTAGAAAAGGTCAGCTTTGTTTAAAATTAGCATCTCTCAGAGAAAATGTTGATATTCAAGTGACCCACGAAAAGGGGTCATAACCTTTGTTTTTCAGATAAAAAATGAAAAACATAATGAAATTTAATTGGCGATTTTTGTGAATAGCGCTGGCTGGTTTTGGCAGTTACATTGGGTAAAGGGTTAACATAATGTACAAAATTATTTTGATTTGCGTGTCGATGGCGATCCTTGAAAAATATGATACCAAATTACTTATTTCACATATCTCTTTTTTCATCTTTCTGAAAGAAAGTATAAAATTATGTGTTTTCTTAAAACGTCAACAAAATTTGTAGTTAGATCATCAGCTGCATATCTCTATTGATCAGGAAATATAACTGCAGTCAATATAAGTTGGAATTTTTAACTTTAAATTTGGGGTTCAAATTTTAAGAGACTATACTTCAAATTCGAAGTGCATCTGTGTTTTCTTGTTGAAAAAAAGTAATATCAAATTTAAAGAGAATCGTATAATTTGAACTTCATTTATCTTCTTGATAACATGGGGAGGAGGAAGGGGTGGATTGATTCCACCCATCTTCCCACAGGGCCGTATTCTTCATACGGCTGACTAGTCTGAAGCCTATGTGCCTACAGGGATAGATGGCCCGCCAATTTTATTTTATTTTATTTTATTTGCTGAGGCACTGTTACCAGCGCATTAGGGCTCCAATGGTTAAAGGCATTTTACACTTTGCGTCGTAGCGATACATGTACATAGGTATTTATCCATATATATACTCTCATAAGTATACTATATATTATAATATTATTAGAACGTTTCTCTTCATGTTCTATCGGTCGACAGTACCTGAGTTTGTGTGATTTCTGAAATAAAACCTGAAGCAGCGAAGCTGCTGAAGGTTTTTAACAGAAATCACACAAACTCAGGTACTATCGACCGATAGAACATGAATAGAAACGTTCTAATTATTTTATTATGCCGAACAAAAAATATCTTTCATTGTTAAGGGTTAACTGCAACATTCCATCAATCTCAAAACAATGCGGTCGAATCCAGAAATTTTTTTTACTGACGTCATTTCGAATGAATGACGTCACTTTAAATAGGAGTTTCCAGATCACCAAGTTCAAAAATGACTTGTTACAAGTGCCGTCGCTTTGGGAGTTTCTACATCACCAAATGTCAGTGTTTACAACTGCATCATGCTGTTCGTGTTATAATTCATTATTAATGGTGAAATTTTACTGGATCATACTGTACAGGACTAGGACTCAGTAGGAGAAGGATCAACAGTTGGAAAGTTTATTAACACACTTGTATGATAAGTGGTGTAATGTGATATAAATTCATGTTTCTTGGACAACAGTTGTTAGAATTAAACGGAGTAAACTTGAGATTGAGACTACTTGTGGAAATATAATTTGTACAAGTGGTGAACAATACGTGAGTATTTATTTCTAAATCTTTTAAATTCATTGTTTGCAGCTAAAATTGAAAACACACCCACTGAAGTTAAAAATAGGACGCTGCTGTCCTTTCCCATTCCCCGCGAACCACGACTCTATCTGCTGCGAAAAACTGAAAAGCTGTTCATCATCAGCTGCGTCCATGAAATTGTCGTGTGTGACACTCCCGATACGCTCTGAAGATGTGTTGCAACTTGTCGACAAACCGACTAAAAGCTGCCTTGAGCCAGACTGAGAAGAACTAGATACACTACTACTAGGAGCTATAGATAAACTAGCTTGTGACTTGAGTATTTGTCTGTTGGGTACTTGAAGAGTAGCACAACCCTGCCCTGTATATTTTGTCAAAGCATCTGTCATTTCTCGCTTTTACATGACGCTGGAATCTGTGCAGTAACTTTGAATGGAGACTGGATTTTTATGTCCCGAAGTTGATGCAAGTTTTTGGGACTCAAAGCCATTTTGGAAAAGTACTATGATAGCTGTTGCGCGTATGCAGTGATTTGTGTATACGGCTGATAAGTTGGCACGCTGACTTATTTGCTTCATCATTTCTGATAAAGTATCTTTACCTAAAGGTGACCGACAGTACCATTTCTCTTGTTCGTTGTCAAATGAACACAACGCACGTTGAAATAGGGCTGGCTCATCTTTGTGTCTTTTACTTAGATACTTTTCAAAGCTGACAACAGGGCACATTCTGGTACCAGTGGCATACATGTAAGCCCCCTTAGTAGGGTTACCCTCAAAAAAGTGGAACTCCCCACTGTGATTTTTGTCTTTTTCTGATTTACTTCTTTTCACGAATTTATGCCCACTGTCATCAGGGCAGATTTCGAAATGTTCAGGGGTCAAATCACGTTGGTTCTCTTGACCGCGGCGGCAGAAGTAAAATACAATTTCAAACCTCACTTTATTTAACAGTCCTTGAGGAATGTCATGATTGAAAACTATGAGGTGCTGATAAAGTTTCTGCATATCAAGGGGGGGGGGGGGGGCAATTGGTGTTTTGTGTTCAACGGAACCTTTTCCTTCTTGTCGTAGATGTTTATGGACAGCTTTAAAAGTTTCTGATGACTTTCTGAATTCAGTCCCAGTTAAAATATTCCTCTCAAGAAATCTATTGATTCCATATCTGAAACAAATTAGGGAACTCTTAGTATATAACTGTTTTTGCTTAGTTCTCACGTTGACATAAAAATCAGCCAGCAGGTTGTCGAGTTCCTTATCTGAGTAAGTTTCCACATTCTCACTCAGTCCACGACAAACGCAATATTCACGCAAAATTCACGCAAAATTCTTACGCTGTACCTGGTAGCATCCACAGTGTTTTTTACTGGAAACACTTTCAACTAAATTCAACACAGAATTGTTCGTAAATCTTTTGCTAACTTCGTTCTTTGTATTTTCCCAATGAATATAGGTACGTTTCTAACTATCGGTGAAGAAAAACGATAAACAGACGCAGCGCCAGCGTTTGATGTTCAGACATTCCAATTAGCACGTGCGAAACCTTCGCTGATCAATCGAAGTGAAGCTTACATTTTCTTTGTTCTCTGGTTTCCAGGGGAGAACGTTCCGATAGTGCCCGTTTTTTGTCCAAAAACTCCAGTACTATGACTTTTAGAAGCTGTCAAATTACCCAATCACGACTGATGTCACAGATATGAGACATAATATATATTTATATACAGTACATTATTTTAATGCTTATTTAAACAATACGTCAAGTTGTGAGTATAATTCTTCAGGAGACCTGCGAAATGGATATAGGGATATCTACTATGGCATAGTGCCTAACGTACCAGGGTCAGGTTGTCAGCTATACTGGGGGTGAAAGATTGAAGTGTCGGAGGGGCCCCGAAGTACCTAAAAGCCTAGGGGCCCAACCATGGGTTAATACGGCACAACATCAAAGTCCCTCACTCCCATTGCCTTTCCATCTGTATTGTTTTTTGTAAAACAACAGAAATATGCTGCGGAAGGCATTTCTTTAGATTTCAAACCGTGAAACTCAGGTAATGAAAAAAAAGCTGCATACAAGTAAAAGAAATCATGTCTGTCAATGCAATTATTTAGGCTGTATTGATCGTGCAAGAACAACAAAAGGCCTGCGATGCCAAGGGCTGCTAACCCCCCCCCCCCCCCCGCAACCCCCGACTGGGAACGGGGGAGCATAGGTTGTTTTTTTCCCCACATAAAATCACTCTAAATCTGGCGAAATCCATCTTGGAAAGGGGAAGGGATGGGGGGAGGGGGGCACAGGAGTCAACTTTTTTCTGAATATAATCACTCAAAATCCATCAAAATTCATTTTTGAGCAAAAACAAATATTTGGCCCCGGGGGAGGAGGAGGTTATAGTTTTTTCCGCATGTAGTTACTCTAAATCCTTCAAAATGTACTTTGGAGCAAAGAAGAAAAATTGCCTAATTGGCAGGGGGGAGGGGGGCAAGGCAATAACTCCTGACAATTTTCATTGAATAATGGTTTGGTTTTTTTTTTTGGGGGGGGGGGAGGGGTATTTTTCTTTTTTATTCACATAATATAGCAATGTACAAAAGGTATGCAATTTTAATACAATATGGAGTAAATACATTTCTAGTTTATTACTATATTTGATCCATATTTTTATATTTTTTTAAAAAGGGCAGGTTGGTGGCAATATGTGCATGAGAGTGGGGTGAGGTGGGGGACGGTTGTGATTTTTTTATTTTTTTTATTTATTTATTAGGGTTTAACGACACATTAACAGCCAGGGTCATATCATGTCGGTGACAGTTTTACAGGTGGAGGAAGCCGGAGAGAACCACCGAGCAACGACGAGCAGCTGTCAGCTCTCCAACATCGTAACTCTGAACTCTGCACCGCGGCACAGGTAGGATTAGATCGGTTGAAGACATGCGCACCATCGACGTGCAATACGCCTTAGAAGACAGCGTCATCGTGCCCCCATGTAGGCAATTGGGGTTAAGTGCCTTGCCCAAGGACACAACGCGGGAGCACGAATCAGTCGCTGAAATGGTCACCCATCCAACTACTAACCGCGCTCGATGTTGCAGGCCTGGCATTCTGAAAAATGCAGGAGGGCAAAAAATCGCTCTCCTCAATCAGCATAGGAGAGCAATTAGCTTTACACAGCATTTTAAGTATCCAATTGAACAAACTCATTGAAACTGAAACCAACAGACTACATCAGTGATTTTATTAACTTTACTGAGGTAAAGCGAAATCTCTTAGACACCTAGATGTCTCACTCAACAACCGAACACACACTTGACAAGACATGTGTGTGTACCCAGACCTGTTGTCCAAGAAAGTCATACGCCTACCACTACCACCTTCAACCCCCTAAGGGGGTTGAAGGTGGTAGTGATAGGTGTGTATGACTTTCTTGGACAACAGGTCTGCTTGAATCTACAGTCACATCCTGGTACAAGTGCTTCAAGTGACAGGATAGTAGTAATGGTAGTATATTATAGTGTCAGTATTCCTTGAATAATTACCCCTCAAACTGTGATGTCAGTTGTTGAACTTGAAACTGACAGAAAAAAAAATATTGTTGTGACCCATTTTGCTTGAAATGATTGCAACTGTGTTTGGGTATGGTTGCAGCCATTACCTTTTACCACTAAACCACTTTCAAAATGAAATTACGTGATGTTATGTGACTTCGAAGTTAAATTACATTTTTGGTTTACAACAAAAATTTAATGTGAGCATAATACATGTAATCTCAATCATCCCAGACCAAAATATTTAGGAGGGCAATTTTTCGCTCTCCTTAATTCTTTCAGGAGGGCAGTAAGGAGAGCTAAAAAATCGCTCTCCTGAAATTGCCAAGCCTGATGTTGCTTAACTTCGGTGATCTGACGAGAACCGGTTATGCGACTATTCCACACAGACCACGAAACCCACGAATCGCCAGGAATTGATAAATTTTAGGATTCGTGGTTGAATCGTAATCAGTTCGGAAGTTCTTAACTGATTCGTAAAAATTCGTAGTAAGTTCTTGCAGTTCTTGAGCTATCGGGAATTCGTGGCAAAAGTTTTGAGCTGTTTAAAATTTTGGCCACGAACTTCCGATTCCAAAAATCGTAGTTAATTCGTAATAAATTCATAGTGCATTCGTTGGCATCGTGACTGAATCGTAATTGATTCTTAGGCATTCGTAGGTATTCTTAACTCATTCGGGGATTCGTGAATTCGTGGCTTGACCACGAATCGGCTACAAATCCCACAAATACACGCCGAGGCAGGTACGAAGCAAGTAAGAACTATCTACGAATTTACGATTTCAACAGTCATCATTCAATTAACATTCGCTCCTGCTAGTCTCTCTTGCCACGGAACTGAACCTGCTTCACTGTTAAAATAGGCCTTAATATAGTCCCTCATCACTTTGCCCCCACGATTGTCTCCGTTTGCTGCCCGGGGCTGGGGTATCTCCTCCACCTGTTGGTCTGCCCTCCAGACACCAGGGATGTAGTTGTGGTCCTCATCAAATATAAAGACGAGACGGTAATGTGGTATTAAACTAAGTATTTGTGTGGTGGATGCAATCCCTTCAATCGAACCCAAAATCAAACCAAATGTCTATCACAATTATGTCTTTAAATTGCCAGGGACTGGGTGATCCGAAAAAGAGAAGAGACGTCTTTAACTTTCTTCGGACCAAGAAATAAGATATCTATTGACTACAGGATGTACCCTTTATATGGTCTGAGGAGCGCCAAAGTAATGCAGAATGGGATTATGAATGCCTTTTCAATTCCTGCTCGAAATCCTCAAGAGGAGTCGCCATTTTATGAAATAATGCATTTGAATACAAAATTTTACAAATAGACAAGGACACAGTGGGCAACCTCTTATTGATTAAAAAATAGAAGTTAATGACACAACAATAATTCTAGGAAATATTTACGGCCCCAATAACGATAACCCAGTGTTTTACAAAAAGCTGGAAGAATATTTGCAGTTATTCTGAAGCAAATTGTGTACTATGTGGTGATTTTAACTTTGTTCTAAATCAAAATATCGATACTGATAATTATTTACATCTAAACAACCCCAATTCTCAGAAACAAATAATGCGCATGATGTATAATTTAAACCTAACTGACATATGGCGAATGAACAACCCAAATAGGAAGATTTATACCTGGCGACGTGAAAACCCACTAAAACAGTCCCGCCTAGATTACTTTTTTAATTTCAGAAGAATTAGTACCTATCAGGCTTGAAAATAAGCAGTCTGACATTTGCAGAATGATGTCTCCAGAGGATGAATTTGATGATGCTATCCCATACAGTGGGCCAATTTATCATTTGGGTACCTCTTTCTATTTTAGTTTTGAGACCCTGATTCGGATTGATGTTCACAGAGGGTAAATTTTGTGATGCTACCCTGCTGTGCAGGGTAGCATCACTAAATTCACCCTCTGGGGACCTCATTTTGCTGATGACAGTCTGCTTATTTTCTGGCTTGGTACCTATTATAGAAAATTCGGTCACAGAATCAGGATATAGATCTGACCATTCTTTAGTATACATAATACTTAAAACGTCAGAGTTTAAATAAGGGCGGGGTTTCTGGACGTTCAATAATTCCCTTTTAACGAACCGAGAATATATTAAAAAAGTTTAAAACACAGTCAAGCCTGTAAAAGAACAGTACACTGATGAAGCAGAATTACTTCAAAATGAAACCGATATCTCATGGCCTTTACTTATAGACGATCAACTATTTTTTGAAACCTTACTTATGGAAATTCGGGGGGAAACAATACAATTTTCATCCAAACTTAAACGTACAAGGTCAAAAGAAGAACAAATATTGAAAGAAAAAATTGCTAAAGTGTTGAATGAAATAGAGAACAGTAAAAAGGAACTTGAAAATTTTAGAAAAACAAAAATTGAGGGGGTCCTAATCAGGTCAAGAGCAAACTGGGCGAGTAATGGGGAAAAGCCAAGTAAATATTTTTTTAAGTTAGAAAGGAGAAATTTCGTTAATAAAACTATAAACAAAATCGAATCGGAGGGCGGGGTAGTACACGCAGACCAAAATCACATTATGGATGAAATATGTTCATTTTATAAAAATCTCTGTAAATCTAATGACTCATTAAATAAAACGATAGATATTGGTTCACTAATATACAAGAACGATAATTTAAACAGAAATAGTGATGTTCCTAAATTAAACCCACAACAATCGGAAAAACTTGAAAAGCCAATAACATACTCGGAAGCACTTTATTTTCTCAAGAATATGAAAAATAATAAAAGTCCGGGATCTGATGGTTTTTCCGATTTCGGCAGAATTATTTAAATTCTTCTGGCTTGATATAGGAAGTTTCCTAGTCAGATCCTTAAATTTTGGACTTTCACAAAGAAAGCTGTCGATTACCCAACGCCAAGGTGTAATAACTTTGTTATCAAAACCAAACAAACCACGTCATCTAATTAAAAATTGGAGGCCAATGTCGTTACTGAACACATCTTATAGAATTTTGTCCAGTATTTTAGCAAATATGCTAAAAGATCTGCTGCCACTAATAATACATAATGATCAAACAGGTTTTTTAAAAGGGCGCTAGATGGGGGAAAATATTAGATTAATTTCTGATGTTCTTTTTCAGACAGAAAAAGACAATATTGCAGGGCTTCTCCTCTTGATTGATTTCGAAAAGGCATTTGATTCCATAAATGATCATTTATCGATAAGGCTTTGGAATTGTTAATTTTGGCCAATGCTTTAAATCTTACATACATACGCTCTATAATGATATCCCACCCTGCATTAATGTGAATTCTCAGATTTCACATTTTTTCCTATTAGGCAGAGGCTGCAGGCAGGGGTACATTGTCACCGTACATATTCTTAATATGTGCAGAAATTTTAGCAATTATGATTAAGTCATCCAAAGTAATAAAGGGTATAAGAGTAGGAAATATTGATGTTAAGATATCTCAATATGCTGACGATACATCACTTTTCTTGGATGGATCACCCCAGTCACTGGAGGCTGCGATGAACACACTGGATGCTTTCAAACATATTTCGGGTTTAAAAATAAATTATAATAAAACCCAGGCAGTTTGGATCGGCAGTAAAAAGGATTGTACAGAAAAAAATTGCGATAGGTGGATAATTAACTGGAACGAGGAAACATTTAGCGTATTAGGTATCGAATTCACTAAAAGTTTAGATAAAACCGTCCACATAAATTATAATAAAAAACTAAGGGAGGTGAGAAAAACACTACTGCAGTGGTCAAAACGTAATCTCTCGGTGGTAGGAAAAATAACGGTTGTAAAATCTTTAGTCGTCGCAAAACTGGTTTATCTTTTTATTGCTCTTCCAAATCCCCCCAAAGAAACCATAGATGAACGAAAGAGGGCACTTTTTAAATTCGTTTGGGGAAATGGGCCTGACAAAATAAAGCGAATTCGTTTTATCCAAGATTACGATCAGGGCGGGTGTAAAATGATTCAGCTGAACGCTTTATTAATTCTTTAAAGATATCATGGGTTAGTCGCTTTATAAAATATCATTCATGTTGGAAAGAAATTGTCGTAAACTCTTCTCCCCTTTTAAACAATGATAGGTATCTAGCCAGCCCCAACATATTGGATGGTTCAGTCTACTTTCGCCTACAGTGCACTTTCGCCTGCAAAAATTATCAGGTAAAAGTGTAGGCGAAAGTGCACAAATTGAGGTATAGATATTAGTGGCTAATTACCATCTCTACCCACAATAAAATAGACTGACCTTTTGGGAATAGAAATAATGACAAACCTTGCAGTCAAGTTACTTTATTACAACATTTTAAATCTAGCAGAATATTAGACATCAATATGTAATAAATATACATAAATAAGAAAAGAAAGAATGTAACATGAGCGAACTCTCCATGGAATAATAGCGGAACCTGACACTTTATATGGAACTTTGGCTCCAATATGTAATTTGTTGCGCTGAATTGGTGGCACAAGAGTCTGCTATTATTCCATGGACAGGCCACATGAGCGAACTCTCCATGAAATAATAGCGGAACCTGACACTTTATATAGAATTTTTACTCAAATATGTAACTTGTTGCGCTTCATTGATGGCACTAGTCTGCTATTATTCCATGGAGAGCTCGATGAAATATAAAATTTATAAACACAGTACTTTACTTATTGCAAGTTAACATCCCAATTTTACCAGGTGCCCAGCTGCATCAAGAAACTGCATTGGCGACTTTTGTCCTAAAGATAACTGATCTTTGAGTCTTAGACGTCTCTGATCAAGCTCACGGTATTGTCGTTTTCGCGGAGGAGGACGTGCACCATGCATATACTGGCTAAGTTTGTTTCTCTGTGTTTTTTCAAGTCTTTGAAGCACAGTTACAAAAGCAAATATGTTGGGGTGAGCAGGTTGGACAGTCTTATTGAGGTGACAGTGCCATCCCTCTAGATGGTTGTTGGTTCTAGGACCAATGTTACTGTGTTGGTTCCAAATTGGTGGAGGAAAACGAGCCTCCTCATCAACCCAATTCTCAACCATATAGTCATTAAATGCCGTTACTTGCACTACATCTGGTGAATCACCCATCGCTTCAATCCACACATCTTGAACCTGTTGAATTGGTAAAAGTGGCAGTGCAGCTGCACGACGCGCCCATTTATGCACTTCCTCGTTGTCCCGGTACTGGTTAACAATTTCCAACTTCTGAACCTTTTTCCATATAGCCTGTGTATAGTGAAAAAAGCAGCCTCGTGTGTCACAATTGGGAAATGTCTGTTGTACTGCTCTTATTGCTGCCATTTCGAAATCAGTTTGAATGACCTCGGGAAGTAACTCATGGCCAGTCACCTCTTGCACCACAGCTTTAAGTTGTGTAAACAAATGCACATATGTACCACACTGTCTATTAGGAAGAAGGCAGATTGCAAGCTGGGATATTTTAGTACCCACAAGTCCATGAATAACATACAGTTTATCCCACACTGTACTTGTTCTAACTGAGGCCATTCCAGTAAGTTGATTTCTGCTTTTAAAAACAAATCAATATTTGTCTAAAACAACTATCTTACACTCATGTTCTATTTGTAACAAACAAACGCATAACTTAAGAAAAAAACACATAACATTAGAAAATGGTCGGTCAGTCCATTTATTGTAGGTAGAGCAGGTAATTATCTAGTAATATCCATCCCTTAATTAGTGCACTCTCGCCTACACTTTTACCTGATAATTTTTGTAGGCAAAAGTGCACTGTAGGCGAAAGTAGACGACACCTATTGGATAACTATTCCAAAAATGTTAACAATCCGTTCTGGAAAGATGTAATTGATGCTTGGTCGTCTTTCAGGAAAAAAACTCCTCCACGGGAGCCTTATGATTTTTTATGTACCTACATTTTTAATAACGAACATATTAAATTAGGAAATAGATCGCTGAGAAGCACTCTGTTGAAATCGAAAGGAATCCTTTTTGTAAATGATGTTTTTTAGGATCAAACGGAAAACTGTGGTCTTATGAGCAATTTAAAACGCACTTTGATATTCAAATGGACTTCTTGACAAACAGGGGAATACAAATTCAATAAAATGTTTATAAGACCACTATAACAATAACATGACATTGGAGGGTATTGTGGTTTATTAACGGCCCAACAGGTGTGAATAACAGTCCGACAGCTTATAAAAGGCCCGAGACTAAGTCGAGGGCCGTTAATAAGCTGAAGGGTTGTTATTCACACCCGTTGGGCCGTTGATAAACCACAAGGCCGACAAAGTCATGTTATTACTATTATTACCACTGTGATTCTGAGAAAGTTTTGACCCTGTACCTTACAAGGCAGCTACAAACAGCCAATTGGTCTTCATTTAATTCGTTTGATTGAGACATGTTTAACCCTTTACATAACATGAAAAGCAGACGACACTTGCAAAAAAAAATCTTGAATAACTAATTTCTTGATTTTTTTGTCTCAAAAACGTACGTTATGACCCCTCATTGGAACGAGCTCCACGAGCTCGTTCCAATGAGGGGTCATAACCTATGTTTTTGTGACAAAAAATGAAAAAAATAATGAAAATTAATTGACGATTTTTTCAGAATAGCGCTGGCCGGTTTTGGCCGTTACGTTGGGTAAAGGGTTAAAGTTTTCAATTTTGGCAGATGATATTATCGTCTGTTCTCAAACAAACTGGCGTGACATGATTATCACGTGATCGGCACCGGTACTCTTTCAATTGCAACGAAGTTAGAAAACTTAAAAACAAACCCGATATTTACCGCTTTTAAGTCAGGAATAAAGGCTTAAAATGTCTGCAGACTTACTTACTATATACAGCTGCTTGTTCTTATGGGACTAACTTTGCCGGACATTTTAAATATTTAATAATTTAAATAAAAATCATTGTTTACTAATTGAAACCATTTCTGGAAACTGTTTCCATTTTCGAGTGTACGACAGCGAGGAACAAAAGTCACTTGACGTGTTGAGCTGTTAATGAGATGTTTAACTCATTAACGGCCCAACACATCACGTGACTTTTTAAGTTGAGCGTTACGTTCTTGTAGTGCCCTGTTAAACTTTGTTAAAGTTCTAGGGAACGCCCTATAAAGTGGTAATAATATAATAATAACATGACTTTGGAGGGCATTGTGGTTTATTAACGGCCCAACAGGTGTGAATAACAGCCCGACAGCTTATAAAATGCCCGAGACGAAGTCGAGGGCCGTTAATAAGCTGAAAGGCTGTTATTCACACCTGTTGGGCCGTTAATAAACCACAAAGCCCGACAAAGTCGTGTTATTACTATTATTACCACTGGGATTCTGAGAAAGTTTTGACCCTGTACCTTTATGGCAGCTACAAACAGCCAACTGGTTTTCATTCAATTCGCTTGATTGAGACATTTTTAACGTTTTCAATTTTGGCAGATGATATTATCGTCTGTTCTCAAACAAACTGGTGTCACATGATTATCACTTGATCTGCACCGGTACTCTTTGAATTGCAATGAAGTTAGAAAACTTAAAAACAGCCCCGCTTTTAAGTCAGGAATAAAGGCTTAAATGTCTGCAGACTTACTTACTATTTACAGCTGCTAGTTCTTATGGGACTAACTTTGCTGGACATTTTACATATTTAGTAATTTAAATAAAAATTACATTGTTTACTAGCTGAAACCATTTCTGGAAACTGTTTCCATTTCAGAGTTTACGACAACGAGGAACAAAAGTCACTTGACGTGTCGAGCTGTTAATGAGATGTTTAACTCATTAACGGCCCGACACATCACGTGACTTTTTAAGTTGAGCGTTACGTTCTTGAAATGCCCTGTTAAACTTTGTTAATGTACTAGGGAACGCCCTGTAAAGTGGTAATAATAGGCAATGCAATTCAGCTGAACAGAATACAAAATTCCATACTCCCGCACCGTATAGAAACATTAATCTTCTCCGGGAAAAAGATAACTTATAAGACACTGATTATGGGCACAAAAGATAAAAATCTCTTATCCAAATGGGAATTCAAGTTAGGCATCGAACTGAGTGAAAAATGGTGGACGAAAACGTTACTAATCCCCTTTAAATGTACAGTCGCCGTCAAATATAAATGGTTTCAGTATCGTATTAATACACGCATTTTTGGACCAATACTCTTTTACAGAGGATGAATATAACAGAAGATGACACGTGTTCTTTTTGCAAAAATGAAAAAGAAACCTTGATTCACCTGTTTTGTGAATGTCCACTTGTTTTATCCTTCTGGAATGGTTTCGTCAACTGGATTTTCACAAATACAAGATATTATATAAATCTATCAAAACAAGTTATTTTGTTTAGCAACCCAAATTTCAGCACGTTACAGCCCATTTTTCGCCTTTTACTCATTTTTGTAAAACATTTATTTATAGAACTAAAACGAAAAAATGAAAAGTTAGATATTAGTTTACTTAAAAAAAAGAAATACTGAATTATTACAATGTGGAGAGATCAGCATATTATCTTTTGTGTCGGTACAAAAAATTTAAAAAACGGTGGGAAAGTCTAATAAACTTGATAGAAGGGTAAAACTCCATAGCAACCATATTCAGATAGTTATTATTATTATTATTATTATTATTATTATTATTATTATTATTATTATTATTATATTATGACTGCTATTTACTTCATTGGATAATGGTGGTCATCAAACTTGGCGTAGACATTGTAGCTATAGAGACATATCCCAAAAAAGAACTGAAATCCTTTAATTATTGTTCAAGTTATGCCATAAACAAAGTTCGGATGGACGGACAGACGGACAGAGCTCTATGCTACATCCTTCCCTTGTGGGGGGGGGGGGGGGGATAAAAAGTAACAAAGTATGCGGTAGAAGCTTAATTTCAAATTTAGTGAAACTAAGTTCGAAAACCATTTTGAAAAGTGTTAAATTCATGCCAGTATTAAAGAAAATCACTGTAGAAAGGTTCAGTAGACATTGTCCCAAATGAGAAACGGTGACATTCCACTAAACTCTTCGAAGAATTAAAGGTGTAACTTTGTCAAGAAAAAAAGTTTAACCAAAAACATTAACCTAGAAGTTGTAAGTTAAATTGCCACGCAAAAAAGGGTTAAATATTTCCCAAAATAACATGAAACATAATGAGAAGGAAACAATCAATAGTAAATAATATTAATTTAAAAAAAAAACTTTAACCTTCACTAAAAAACTTTAACCGCAAACTTTAACCAAAACTCTAAATGTTAACAGACAGACAGATGGACAGACGGGCGGATGGACGGACGAAAGTTATGACTATAGCTCTGACTGTAAACAGTCGGGCTAAAAATAGAAATGCTTATTGCTGGTCTTTTAATTTACTTACCACAACCGGAGCATTTCACCGCGACGTCATTTTCATGTTTGCAGCCACTATCATTCCTATTGAAAAGACAGCGTTCCATTATTCCAGGATCACCGGCAATGCAGTCCATGGTTGGAGACCAAATCAGGCCAGTTCCTTTTCCAAACTCTGTGATGTTAACTCGTTCGCCCTGTCTATGATAGCCAAATAATATCAAAAATGAAAACGTCGACTCAGGAAAAACAATTAACCCTTTGAACTCCAGAGACCGTTTTTCTGGCCGGGTCACAAGCTACGTCATAATGTCATTAAGGAGGATGACTGCAAGGTAAATGTGTGGTGTAGACCAATCAATATTTTCAACGTGCAGCCCTAAGGCTGCACGTTGAAAATATTAGTTGGTCTACTCCCAAATAATAAATATGGACTCTTCCTATTGTTACCATGGAACTGACATAGAACATACCACCAGTGTTCAATGGGTTAATAATGAACGTTGCATATAGATACAACATAGGCTTATAAGTTCAATGAAAGTGAGGTTGGGGTGGGGAAACAAATGTTCAAGCTGCAATGGACCTACAGCCCTGCGAAGCTTTGAGATTCGATTTGATTCAAGTCGCGCTTATTCGAAATCGAGATGTTTTCAAACTCCTGCCAAGTGTGTCCTCTTGAACTCTCATTCTATCATAATTCCAGGAGATCTGATGATAGAAAAGAGTTCAAGGAGATTCCACTTCCGAAACTACTTTGATTCAGTTCTGGAATATTCTGCATTTTTACTCGAATAGACGAATTGCCATTGCATTTTATACTTGAGTGGAAACTGGGGTGGTAATGACATGGATGTTTTCTGTCCTCTTTGGGAAAGGGTCCAGGGTCCATAGAATTGGGAAAATCTGCATCATGAAGATTCCAATTGGGAGTTTATTTGGGAGCAAAAACACACAAAGAATAAGACTTTTTACCTTCACATTGAACTGAAAGCATTAATACAGAAGCTAAGACATGTATAGTACATGTAGTAAGTTTTATAACAAACAGTTGCATGAAATAATGATCAGTCTCTGTAATCTCTATTAAATAAATTGTTCTTAATCTATTAAATAATTAAGATATTTATGCATTTTGTGACCAAAGGGGGAAGTTCTCATCTAGACATTATTCGGAGTCATCCTTCCAAGTTACAATGAAATTCCTTCATAAATACGACCTGTAGACGGTGCTAAAGATTTTCCGGGTTTCGGGCTCTCGAGCCGTCACGATTGACTGATCGTGACCAAAAAGGGGACGTTCTCATGATCTCATCTAGACATTATATGAAGTCATCCTACCAAGTTACAATGAAATCCCTTCATAAATTCAACCTGTAGACTGTGTTAAAGGTTTTTGGATTTCAGACTCTCGCAGCTGTCACGGTTGACCGATCACAACCAAAAGGAGAGGTTCTCATCTAGACCTTATACAGAGTCACCTCACCAAGTTACAATGAAATGCCTTCATAAATACGACCTGTAGACTGTGCTAGAGAGTTTTGGGCTCTCGCAGCCATCACGGTTCACCGACCGTGACCAAAAGGTGATGTTCTCATCTAGACATGACCTCGGACCTGCATCTGAAATTTCGTGATTATTAGACAAGAACAACGGGGGTGTTGCCTGTGCCAAAGAAAATGTGAACAGACTGACAGACCTACAGACTTCCGCACGCGCGATGGCAAAAGCTTATCTTGACTTGTCAAGTTAAGCTGAACAATGAAAAATGGATCCACAGATTTCTCAGGTCTTGAAGAATGGTGAGTGGAAGGTGTTAGCCCTTTACCTAACACGAAAGGCAGACGACACTTGCAAATAAAATTTTTGAATAACTAATTTTTTTCATTTTTGCATCAAAAACATAGCTTATGACCCCCACATGGAAATGAGCTCATTTCAGTGAGGGGGTCATACGCTATGTTTTTGAGATAAAAAAAATAATGAAAATTGAATTGCGATATTTGAGAATATCGTTGGCCAGTTTTGGTTATTACATTGGGTAATGGGTAAAGAGTTAAAAAAAAAGAGTGTGCGAGGGGAGCCTCCGAGGCTGATGGTTGGGTGGAGGGGCACGTAATATACTATACCTTTGAAACATCTGATAACATTCTTTTGTGTCATGTCACATATTATCATCTTACATCAGCAAATATTAAAGATGGTCGGTATACTGTAAATACCGATCGGTATCGGTATCGAACTAGTCCCAATTTACTGTACAGAATCTCAAAATACCGACATTTCGGTATTGACAAATATTTTGGACACAAGTTAAAAACTAAAAGGACAACAACAGAATATGAAGTATAATTCACGACAAGAAGATCCCATGGACTGTGTATGTCTAAAGGCTGTCATCACCGGTCATTTGATGTAACAAAAAATACCGATACTGAACTTAAAATGTCAGTACCGCTCACCTCTAGCAAATTTTTATACAAGTGATACAATATTGTTGATGTGTATATTGTGATCTGGTTTTGGATACCTCCCCTTTAAAGAACCCTGCCCGAAACCAGGATCTCAAAATTTTCTGACATGGTGGGGAGAGAGTTAAAATTTTCCTACAGTGTCCCTAGGTCTTTGACAGATGGTATGAGCTTGAAACCTAACTGAATGTAAACCTTTAATCCTTTACCTATTGAATCGTCCAGATCCTCCTACATAATTTATAAATTAAGCAGTTGAAAAAAGGTTCCAATGAGGGGTCACATGTTTGAACAAATTAAACAAAAATTAAACTACCTAATTTTGATATCGTGTGCATTGGGTAAACGGTTAATTAGAAAAGGTCAGCTTTGTTTAAAATTAGCATCTCTCAGAGAAAATGTTGATATTCAAGTGACCCACGAAAAGGGGTCATAACCTTTGTTTTTCAGATAAAAAATGAAAAACATAATGAAATTTAATTGGCGATTTTTGTGAATAGCGCTGGCTGGTTTTGGCAGTTACATTGGGTAAAGGGTTAACATAATGTACAAAATTATTTTGATTTGCGTGTCGATGGCGATCCTTGAAAAATATGATACCAAATTACTTATTTCACATATCTCTTCTACTTTTCCCCTTCACGACACTCGACTATTCCCACGTTTTGGGGTTTTTTTTCTTGTGTGCTATTATGACAGAACACAACGAGGGTGGAGTACTGGGGACTGGAATCAACGACCCGAGTTGAAGTTTTTTCTGTATTTCATGTGCGCCGACAACATGCATGAAATAGAGGGAAAAACACCAAACAAGGGTAATTGATTCCTGTTCTCCGCGCTTTACCTGAGTTGTGTTCTGTATTTATACCACGATTAAACTTAAATTCACTGAATGAAGCGAATGTGTTCAAAGACCTTCGGCGCTTTGTTTACATTCTTGCTTGACACTGTTTTGATAGTTATAAACAATTTCTAAATTTATTTTTTAAATGATATAAGCAGACTTTGGCTTGAGCAATCACTTATTTGCACTGAGTGACCTTTGAATGTACTACCAGCAAGTTTACAGATAATGTTTCACAGAATCAATTTTTAGCTCACTGATTGTTTATTTGGGTCACATTTGTTTACTTGAAATAAGACAGAATCATCTAAAAACTTAATGAGATGATTTAATTCAACCAATTGGAGGAATAAAAGAAATATTTGGAGAAATTTCTCTTCTGGAACCTTCAAACTGAAGACTGCATGTATATAAATAACCTCCGTCAATAGAAGTTTGGCATTTCATTCATAACACAACATTGAGAAGTCCTTTGTTTATGCATTCAGCATTCACTGAGCATTAGAGAGTATTATTACTGGATAGAGGAGTTGAAGGAGGATGGGGTTGAGGGTGTATTGTTATTTGTCTTTTTAATGAATTTTGAAGGATTTCAAGTGATTTCCTGTAAATTTAGTTAAAATATTGTTCACTTTAAAATGAGTTTCAAAGGATTTCAAGTGATTTTATGAAAAAGAAATTTCCCCAACTGACTTATGCTGGGGTATGAGATATATATCTATATTTGTTCAGGGGAGTGGGGGGGGGGGGGGGGGGTGAACTCACTCATATAAAGAAAAAAATTACTTCATTCAGACACCCCTCCCTGGGATCTGCCACTGTGGAGTGATGCTTAAATCAGACTAGAGCCCACTGAGGCTGTTGCCTCGAATAATCTATGAAACATGAACGTAGCTGATACACACACTGAAGTCAGTTGGATTTCTGTTAAACGCTAAATAATAGTACAGGGCGAAATAATAGTATAGAGTGGAATATTGCAGAAAATTAATAATACTGTAGGGTTCAAAAATAGTGCAGGGTGGAAAATTTCAAGATGTGAGCCAGCTGCTTTTCTCGGAGCCATTTTTTTCATACAGAAAACTGGTGCTTTTTAAGTGGTAAAGTGCTATATTACTATTGGTCATCATAATTTTGTCTTCGACTTGTTGCAATTTACGGGAGAGTACCTACAGGCACTCTCCCATTAATTGCACCAATGCAAAACCTTATAGACTAATTAATTCCATTTCTGCGATAGCATGAAGCACATCCTCTGAGTATTGGGTTGTTAGGTTTTCGTACAGTACTTCCAAATAAAGTGTGTGTGTGTGTTTGAGGTTAAAAATTCGCACTGGCACAGACATTTCCTATTGAAACGTTTTTTTCTTTTAATATGCTGCCGAAAAATTGTTTTCATTTACTGAACCCTGATGGATTTCAAACATGACAAAAAATACATAAAATTGATTGAAAACTAAGTGATGAGCTTAGGAACTGGTTAAACTGACTGGCAATAATTGATGTTATTCATTGATGGGTTTTAATATAGTCCTTACAAGGATGTTACGCAAGCTTTTGTTTTTCTTATAGGCGACGACAGGTCGGAGATTCAAAGGTTCATTTAATTTAGCATTGATTAAATTGAATTCATCTTTTAACATTTTTGCTATTTTGATATTCATTCTGTTGTATGTTAAAGTGAAAGGAATGATGGACCTCCTTTCGCATTCTCAATCTGATATGTTCATACCGAGTGGCCAGAGAGTTTGAACGTATTGATCCAAAAAGCTTCTCGTTTTTTCTAAATTCACCCGTTTCTTCTAATGTGTCTTTAATTGTGGTTGTTCAATGGGATGGATTTCGAAATCGTCCAAATAATGGCTAGGAAGGTTAAAATGTTGTGTTACTGGGGCATCAGCATTATGTTTTATATCCTGTTTGTGCCTAGTAGCACGTTCTCGGAAAGGATTTTGTCTTTGACTAACATACTGCTTCCGACAGCGCTTACACGTGATAAGGTAAATAATATTTGGTGAATCACAATGGAGGGGGTTACGGATCTGATAATGATTTTTCGTTTGTTCGGAGGGAAATTCCTCTTTCTGATCAGGCATAAAAGTATGCAATCTACAAAGAGGCTTTTTGCAATTAAATACCGTGCCACTACCATTCTGCAACGGTCTTATTGTGTTCAATTTTCAATGGTTCGAAATCAGTAGTTTCAGCTGGACTTTCGAGTTTTTTCAGAGTTTGAGATTTCAGGCCACGCAAAAAGCGCAGTGAGTATCCCCTCGATATGAGGGCGCCAAATGGAGTAGAACAAGCCTCACTGAAATTTACCTTATCACTTGAATTGCGGTGGAAACGAATGAGCTGTGATTTGATGATACTTTTAAATGTATGTTGAGGATGAAATCATTTTGTGTGCAACAATTGATGTGAATCAGTTGGTTTAAAATACACTTTATAATCTAAACATAATCTATAGTCGCCTGGTGTCATTAAAATCAGTACAATTTAATAGAATGTGCTCAACAGGACATTGACTCTGAACACATTCTGGTCACATATCACCCTCGCCATATAACATGTTTCTACAGAAAAGATATCACACCAAACCTACATATGAAATTTGAAAAAGATCGGGTGAGAGATGTGGACTGTTGGTTGTGCAAATGCAAATGGAATTGTTAACAATTTATATTCTAAATCTAAGATGGCCACTAGCAGCCATGTTTTTAAACTAAATTTGGAAAAATTTGATAGCTCCCATCTAGACATTGCCCTAAAGCCACGTATGAAATTTGGGACTGATCGGGTGAGGGCAGCGGCTTGTAGGGTGTGCTAAAGGAATTGTGGATGGACAAACGTTCAGGCGGACGTTGGGTGGGCCCCCATCCCAATAGTTCATACTTGACGTTGTCAAGTTGAGCTAAAAAAGGAATGTGCATGTCTTGCATGACCAATATGACATTGAGTCAATATTATAAAGGTCTTAGCTTTGAACTAATGCGTTCTACAGTCAATGGCATACTTGCCTTCAACCGCTGCTAACTCTGCACAGAGTAAGTTGGAGAGTCTAATAGTTACTTGGTGAAACTCTCACAACGTGAAAGTGTCATTTAACCATTTGAACCCGAGAGACAGCTTTTCAGACAAGAAGCATGATACGTCATAATTCTATAAAGTAGGATGGGTGCTAATATTAGTTACACAGTTTGTTGGTGGTCCAATATGGTATATATGGTGTCAGTTAATTTCATATTGGACGAGAGCGAAGCTCGAGTCCAATATGGAATTAACTGACACCATATATACCATATTAGGCCACCAACAAAGTGTGTAACGAATATATCTTACCGACTGCTGCATCGATGCACAGAACTAATAACAACAGCGATTATATTTAAATGAGAGAATTCTCACAATGTGTTCACGTGTCTTTGCCTTGTTACAATTTATGGGAGAGTTCCTACAGGCACTCTCCCATAAATTGTAACAAGGTAAATTCATACATACCAAACAGTTTCATTTCGAAGGTACCATGACACACATCCACAGAATATGAAGCCTTTTAAGTTGCCTAACCTGCACTTCAGACCAAATATGGGCTTCCAACACTCAATCTTTCAACTTGAAGCGTTTATCGGCTGCCGCCATTTTGAATAATCAATGAACAAAGGGGAGATTACCCATAGCTGTCAGCGTATATTGATGTTGACAGGCAGTATATGGTTTTATAGGCAGTCTGCATGTGACGTCTTTGAACCAATGAAATTCCCAGATACTTGCAGGAGGTAAGATATATGCGTATGTAGGATCTAGACCAATCGATACTTTCAATGTGCAGCCCTAATGCTGCATGTTGAAACTATTCATTAGCCTACACCTAAATAATGAATATGGCCTCTTTCAAATGCTGTCATTGTACTGACATGGAAGATGCCACCAGTGTTCAAAGGGTTAAACACCAATAAATAAACCAACAAGTCACAAAAACTAGAATACCCTTGATCTTGCTTGCTCAGAAAAACTATGTCAAAAAATGTCTGTTCAAATTTTTCACCTGAATTTTTATGTTCACTGGAACCAAAAGCATTTATCGCATCATAACTTATATGTGGCAGTAAGGTATGCTTGCACATTTCTTTACTAACATCAAAACAGTAGCACGAATACGGTTCTATTAACAACTCACTTGAATCCAAGGTCCTTGCATATTTTATCACTGTCTCTGCTATTCCACATTTGGTCACACATTGTTCCCCATTTTCCATCGTAGAAAAGTTCAACTCGTCCACCATCCTCGACATTTTCATCCCCAACTAATCGGATATCGTATGGCGCTGTAAATTTTGATACGACAAAGAGTCTGCGCATTATAAAAAATAATTACTATTCAATATGTGGTAAAATTCTGGAAACTGCATGTAGCGGCGTGCATGTCAACGTGCATTTTATGGTAATGACTGTTGTTGCTAAAAGTGCATAAGGCCATATTAAAAAATAAAGACCAAACGATTACCATCAGCACTTGTGCCCACATTTAGTCCCCAACTCATATCTTTTATGGCATCATGCGCCCAAAGAATCCAGCAAACAAATCTACTTGGGTATGAGTTTACTTATCATCACCTGTGTATTATTCTGCTTTATGTGAAGCAATATGGACAATAATACTCATAAATTACTAATTATTAATACTATTACGTGTGTTGAAACCCATGCCTGGGCTTTAATCTGGAGTTCAGGTAATACAACTTAAAGGCTCCATATCCTATGAATGTAATTTTATCTTGACATGATGTTCCTTACACAAATCTAGCCTCTGTTGTGAGTTATATATAGAATATACCCATAGTAGCTTGGTGTACCAAATGTTCACCACGAGTGGTGAACATTTGGTACACCGAGCTACTTTGGGTATATTTTATTTATACCATGATCGTCAGATTATTAAGAGTCGCTATTATTTTTTCTCGATTTTACTGAGCACCAGACGTAGGCCTACATACGGGCGAATCTGGTTTTGTTTACACAAGCATCGGTGGGCGGTACTTCCGCTGTCAATTTTATCGCCGAAACGAAATGAAAAATGAAACTGAGCCTTTTTTCGTTTTAATAACAAAATAACATACTATTTCGAGTTATGCATGCTTTATTAACATGAGGCAATGCATGTTTGTTAATTTTTGGCATCTTATGAGGTAAACCCGTTTAAAAACGTAATAAATAATAACCACTTCCATTTCACTCTTCGCGAGGCGACATGCGATAAATTTAGACAAGTTTGCATTCAGGGCGAGTGTTCATCACGGTTGGTGTGTAAAGCTAAAATTTATGTCATAGGCTTTTCATATAGAGTAGAATAAGTAATCATGGTATAAAACGTGACTATTAAATTTGTGGCTTTAGAGTATCAAAAGTATCAAAAACATGTGTCAAGTTTGCATTCAGGGCGAGTGTTCATCACTCGCCCTAGAGTAGAATAAGTAATCATGGTATAAAACGTGACTATTAAATTTGTGGCTTTAGAGTATCAAAAGTATCAAAAACATGTGTCAAGTTTGCATTCAGGGCGAGTGTTCATCACGGTTGGTGTGTAAAGCTAAAATTTATGTCATAGGCTTTTCATATAGAGTAGAATAAGTAATCATGGTATAAAACGTGACTATTAAATTTGTGGCTTTAGAGTATCAAAAGTATCAAAAACATGTGTCAAGTTTGCATTCAGGGCGAGTGTTCATCACTCGCCCTAGAGTAGAATAAGTAATCATGGTATAAAACGTGACTATTAAATTTGTGGCTTTAGAGTATCAAAAGTATCAAAAACATGTGTCAAGTTTGCATTCAGGGCGAGTGTTCATCACGGTTGGTGTGTAAAGCTAAAATTTATGTCATAGGCTTTTCATATAGAGTAGAATAAGTAATCATGGTATAAAACGTGACTATTAAATTTGTGGCTTTAGAGTATCAAAAACATGTGTCATGGCGAATTGATACCCTAGTTCCACAAGCTGTTAGTTGAACGGCATAAATCGGAAGACTTTGCATTTATTATTTGGGGAGACGATCTAATATTTTCAATGTGCGGCCTTGAAAGATTTTATCTTTCCCCAACAAAATCAATGGTAGCCTCGTTATGTAATGAAAATAGTATGTATTATGATTCTTAATGGGGAAATCTGCCTTTCGGGTTTAAAAGATTAAACAATTTTGAATGTGTACAGTGTAATGTGCATAACTACACTAACAGCCCTTCCCAGCATAACACATGACAAAACTCTTACTCAATGACTGTGACGTTTTCTACACGTTATTGACGTTTCTATATTTTTATAGTATGATATATAGTGAGCTGATCTCATTAATGTTCATAAGAATAGAAATACAAGGCAAATGAAAACCTTTCTTGTTAAAAGAGTCAAGGATTTTTGCTCTCACTATTTCAGTTTGGATTTTTCTTTTATTACTATTCAATTCTAGTGTCTTGGCTACTGACCAGATAGAACACTATTGGTGGTATAACTTTGGTATATATATATATATACACCTGGAACTTAATTAAGCACCCCCTGGAATATTTCATGATAGTGAAGTTGCTGTTACTGATTATTATGTTTTAATGATTGCTACGTGTTGCAGTACATTTCATCTCGTGAAACATGATGTTTCTGGTGTCTGGTGAATGTCACAAAAACATCAATCACATGCAATGTCTGGGTATAAAACAAGAACATTTGTCACTTCGTTTATCTGTAAATGTTGACATGGCAAGGAGGAGACTGTCAGAGACACTAAGATGGCAAATCAGTGGCATGCAGTCAACAGGCATGTCATTCAAGGCTACTGGAAGGCAACTTGGCTCTAGTTATTCTGTCATCAGCAGACTTGTCCGAAAACATCAACAAACCAACGATGTTAAGGATCGACCAAGATCTGGACAACCCCGAACGACCTTTCCTCGGGAAGATCCGAGTCTGGTATGCCTTGTTAGGCGTGAACCATTTGCTTCAAGTGGAGTTTTGAAACGCCTTTGGCTCTTTGTGCAACAGAACTGTCCGAAATCGTCTCGAAGCACTGGGTATGGGGTCCAGAAAGGTCATCAAGCGTCCAGCTCTCTCTGTCCGATCAGCATCAAAGATGTTTTGAGTGGTGTATGGCAGAACAACATTGGAATCCATTGGTCAGACGAGAGAAGGTTCCTGATTCACGCCACATATGGTCGCATGAGAGTGTGGAGGCATCGAAATACCGCTTACGTGCCCAGGAACGTCAGACCTACAGTTCATTATGGTGGTGGATAAGTAATGATCTGGGGATGCCTCTCTCATTATTGTAAACTTGATATGTTAACTGCACGTGGTAATGTAAATGGTCATCAGTACATCAGAGACATTCTCGATCCGGTTGCCGTGCCTCATTTTGACAAAGTCCTGTTGCCTACTCGCCCTGTATTCATGAACGACAATACAAGGGTACTTAATTCCCATGCTGTGAAAGCATCCCCTCAGAACAATGCTATTATAACACTATTTTGGCCTGCAATGAGCACCGCTTTGAATCCCTTAGAACATATCTGGGACTTTCTTGGACGTTATGTGCAAGTAAGGGGTCCGCCTGTACAGACTTGGCCGATTTAGAAGCTGCATTGCATGAGGAGTGGCAGCAGTTGCCTCTGGGCCATATCAGAAGGCTCATTGGTAGCATTAGGAGGCGGGTTCAGACTGAATGAGAAAAAATAGCATAAAGGATGAAATATAATAGTTCGAATGTTGCACGTTTGTGGACAAGAAGTCGTGCAAGGAGTTTAATGACATGTTGTTGTTGTCCACCCAACCGTATACAATTTTGCTACGGATTTCAAAATAGCACGTGCTAACCGATACCATGAAATTGAATGGGTGACCGACGATTTTCTTTTCATTATGTTGTGCTAGAGAAAGCACGCTAGTTTTTTGTCTTCCGGCATTTTAAAAAATGCCAAGGTTAACAGAAAATCAGAGGCTGCGTGCCATTGGTACTCATGAGGCTGGGATACCTCCGGATGAGTCACTGTGGCCACTATTTGCCGTCTTATGGGAAGGTATAGAATCACTGGATCTACTGCCGACCGACCGCGTTCAGGCCGACCAAGGGTTATGACCCCTGCGCAAGACCGACACATCAGGACGTCTCACTTGCGGGATCGCTTCTTCCCGGTGACGTGGACAGCAGCAATTACTCCTGGTAGAACTAAAAATAGAATCAGTGCACGAACTGTCTGCAACAGACTCGCTGAACACGGCATCCGAAGTAGGCGTCAATACCATCGACCAATCCTTACCCAACGTCATCGTACAGTTAGAATGGAATGGGTACGTCAGCGTGTTCGCTGGACTCAGCAACGTTGGAGCACAGTTCGTTTTAGTGATGAATCACGATTTTGTCTACGGTGCGCTAATGGTAGGGCAAGAGTGTATCGCCAACGAGGAGAACGGTTGCATGTGTGAACTTTTCATTTCACCCTGTGTCTGAATTTCGACGTCCGGACGTGATGCCGGCAACAGTGAGAACATGAAATTATGCAAATTCATACAGCTAGACTCGAAATATGAATTTACAATAATTTGTTTTGGATTAAAGTCGATAATACTGAAAACAATTGCTCCTCGAAGTTTATTATACTTTCCTTTTTGACTCAGTATATTACTGCAAATGTTGTACGTGGAAACGACCAAGTATAAGCTTTATAGCTTCCTGTCAGATCCACATTTTTACCATGCTGTCTCATGTATATTTGTTTGAAGATATTGAATAAATATTGTTTAAACTAAAATACAAGATGGACGAAAACCTCTCTTGTTAAAAGAGTCAATGAGTTTCGCTCTCATTGTGTCAGTCTGGATTTTTTTATTATTATTATTATTATTCAGTTCTTGTATATTGACTACCGGTACTAACCAGATAGAACACTATTGGTGGTAAAACTAGGTATACATTGTATATTTATTATTTACATTTCAGCATCAATGTCTTGAGGATATTGTCCAACTTCAGCCTTCACTGAATGATTGGAGAATTTATTATTAACTTCCAAAACTGTCTGAACTGACTTTGAGAACTGAAGCAGTACACTTTCACTTGGGGCTCTATCGATTGAAACGGGTCTATGTCTGAGGCCAAAATTTCACTACAGTACCGTACCAGTTCTTGGGCCAATTATATACTTTTTGCAGAGGAGAAATGGGAAGGAGCAATTTGCTTGTTAAAATTATTGAGAAGGCCGTGCAGGACTTTAATTTAAATCTGAAGATTACATTATACCGAATTACAGCCATATCGTCAGCTTGCCAAATCATCCGCTGGAATTTTACCCAAATCGTCAGAAACTCGTAAACTGAGGGGAAATTCTGAATTATTGTATGTTGAATCACTTTGTATTTATTTATTATTTTTAAATGTTATCATATATTATCTAATATAATTCCTGAAAGATCTTAGGTCTGATGGAATACCGACAAAGTTTGAATTTTGTGATCCATGTAGTTCTGGAATTGTAACAAAATTGGAAACAATAATTGCTTTTATTTGATTTACATCAGATAAAAGCAGTTTCAACCAATCAAATGTTTTCAGACTGTTGATACAGTTTACCCATAGAGATACACCCCGGGGTGGTATATAGTAATCACATTGTTGGTTCGTTCATTCGTACATCTGTCTGCTGGTCTCTGGACCATAAATTTTGTACCTGTACCCTATATAGCACAATTCTTATATTTCACCCGTAGTTTGCCCATAATGGGCGATGGTTCGGGGCAAGCCTGAAAATAAGCAGACTGTCATCTGCAAAATGAGGTCCCCAGAGGGTGAATGTGGTGGTGCTACCCTGCACAGCACGGTAGCATCACAAAATTTACCCTCTGTGAATCTCAGTCTGAATCAAGGTCTCAAGCAAAAACAGAAAGATGTACCTAGAGGATAAATTGGCCCACTGTATGGGATGGCAACAGCAAATTCACCCTCTAGGGATCCAGTTTTGCAGATGACAGGTTGCTTACATTCAGGCTTGGTTCGGGAGCATTTCGGAACTGTAGGTCGAAGGACATATATACTAAAAATAAGTTAGTTTTGGTTTCCGTGCAATACATTTAGTTTTTCTTTGTGTATGAAACTATAATGCCATGCATAGATTGCCTATAATGTGTCGATCAGTGTGGGCATTGTGTTTAGTGTCAATATATCAAGGATGAGAGTCAAACAGGTTTATGGTTATGATGCAATACATTTGTTTTATTTTAACGAACGAAACTGTAACTTTAAACACAGTCTGCCTATAAGGTGTAGAGATTGATATTGTGTTTGGGGTCAATGTGTCAAAGGTCAATGCTAGTATAAATAGACTTTTGGTTTCTGTGCCACTTCATTTTCTTTCTGCGCATAAGCTATAACTTCACACACATATTGAATATAAGATGTCGAAGAGTAGGATTACATTTGAGAGTTAATAGCTTGAAGCCCAAGGTGATTGGTCACTGTTACCATAAATAGAGTTTTGGTTTTCATGTGATAAATTTAGTTTCTTTATTGTAGACAAAACTATAGTTTCCTACACAGAGTGCATATAAGGTGTTGATGAGTGGGAATTTGGTTGAGCTTAATAGGTCGAAGGACGAGGTCACTGTTACTATAAATAGATTTTCAGTTTCCGTGTAACAACTTTAGTTTCCCTTTGCATACGAGACTGTAACTTCATACACTAATTGTCTATAAGTTGTCGATAGAAGTGATTTTGTTTGTGGTCAGTGGACCAATGGTCGTGGTCACTGTTACTATAAATATACTTTCGCTTTCCATGCACTAATTTAAGTTTTCCTCTTATGTACAAAATTATAACTTCATACACACACTGACTTCCTGGTGGCAATCACTGGGATTGTGTCAGATTAATAGGTCAAAGGTCACGCTTACTTCTACTAGGAATAGAATGTTTGTTTCCAGATATTTCATTCCAAATGGACATTACAATTTTAGGAAAATGTGTTTTATTCAATTGGAATTTGTAGCCATGACACTAAAGGTGGTCTGAGGTTTGGGCATGCAGTTTACATCTGGATGTGGTGGAGGTGGACGATATTTTCCCTGCATTAATTTGCGTGTCAACAGTTATAATCATGATATTTTCTTGGTAAACACGCATTATCTATTTAGAAAGGGAAGTCTGGATTTCGTGACAATGTCTTTCTGTCTAGCTAGACTCTTCAGTTTCCGTGCAATAATTTTAGTTTCCTTTTGCATACGAGACTGTAATTTCATTCACTGATTGTCTGTAAGTTGTCGATAGAAGTGATTTTATTTGGGGTCAGTGGACCAAAGGTCATTGTCACTGTTACTATAAATATACTTTCGCTTTACAAGAGCTAATTTAAGTTTTCCTCTTACATACAAAATTATAACTTCATACACACACTGACTCTGTGGTGGCAATCACTGGGATTGTGTCAGATCAATAGGTCAAAGGTCACGCTTACTGCTGCTGTGAATAGAATTTTTGTGTCCAGATATATCATTCCAAATGGACTTTGGAATTTTAGGAAAATGTGTTTTATTCCTTTGGAATTTGTAGGCATGGCACTAAAGGTAGTGTGAGGTTTGGACATGCAGTTTGCTTCTGGATGTGGTGGAGGTGGACGATATTTCACCTGCATTTGCTTGTCAAAAGTTATAATCATGATATTTTCTTGGTAAACACGTATTATCTATTATATTACAGAAATGGGAAGTCTGGATTCTGTCACTCGGACATTCGGTCAAGCTAGAAATTACAGCTTTGATTATCTACCTTGATATCCAGTGCATTACAATTTTCCATCACGTGGGTAGGGCTTCCTGTCCCGCGATGGGTGACCCACTATTTATTAATATGTAAGGATAGGTGAGAGACTGTGGTTTTCAAAATAGCAAGTTAAAATGTCCATTTATGAATCACGAAATTTGGAAACTATTTAAAGGGGTGCTGGAAAAAAAAGCTTGTACTTCACCAGTTGAATACAGAAACATTTATGTCATAGCGGAGATTCCGTTAAATACATGTACAAGGGTTTAAAATTTAATGGATATGTAAGAAAAGCACGTACGGTGGTTTGAGGTTTGTATATTCAATAGTCTTAGTCTTTGCAGTACGAACTTGAATGTTATGAGTTATTTGCATCTTAAAATAGCAAGCTTCATCCATATTTTTTGATGACATTTTCAGTGGGTTAGTAATCATGGCCAACAGAAAGAAAATGTTGATTATGGGCGACCGAGCAATGGACGCATGAATATCAGAAGACTTTGTTTACAGAGTAAGAGAACAGCTTCACCTTTTAGCGAGGTCATCGTGTTATCTCTATGACAAGTTTGCTTTCCATATGGTGAGACATTGTTTTAATTGGTAGAGTGCCGAATTGCTTTTGTTCGACAACATTTGCTAACAAGGTTTGAAAAAAGTGATGGGACAATGAAATTGACTGACACCAAAACTTACTTTGGTCTTCACACTTTGAAAACCATAGGACAAATTCTGCTCAATTTTAGAATCTGAGTTTAAAATAACACTGGTAATTCGGTATGAACTTAACCCTTTGAACACTGGTAGTATCTTCCATGTGAATTCAAGTACAAAAATTGGAAGAGTCCATAAAACAGCGTCTCGTGTTCACAGCGTTAAATTCCATTGCCAATTAGCAACAAGTCATTTCCTCATTTGGTAGTCACCATATGTCAATTTACAATGTGTAAAGCAATATGTTGAAAATGACCTGCACCAAATGAAAATGACCTGTATCAGCTACTCGATGCAAGACATTTTGACCTGCACTGGAAATTTTTTTTATTTCGAGCCTTGTTTGCTAACTTGTCTTTGACTTGTTACAATTTAAGAGAGAGTATAGGCACTCTCCCATGAATTGTAACAAGACAAATCCACACAGACTTCAAAATGTCACTTCAAAGATTATATGAAGCACATCCATAGAATGTAAAGGCTTTAAGTTGTGGCACTCACACTTCAGCACTCTACCAGGTAAATATCAAACTTTGCATCAAACAGTTAGGCGAACAGTAAGGACTCAATGCTGATGTGGGCTGTTTATTCACACACTTTTTGCAGAGTTTGCGCACAGACTACCGTTGATGTAATGTGATGTCCCTTCAGTCACAAAGATATACAGACATTCTTTGCTGCTCCAGTTACAGATATTCCACTCAATAAGTATTTAATTAAACTTGAAAAACGTCAAGATATTAATGCAATTAGTGTAAATTATCTCAGTGTATGGTGAAAAACAAGGGTTCGCATCGCCGATGCGGGGTTGAGTTTCCATGGCTAAGGCCACAATGACTTACGACCCATTAAGTTGAATATATTGTTTTCAAGTTTTGCGTGGAGAATCAAACGTCACCAAAACTCCCAGATGGTTACCATGTTGGCCATATTGGATATGCCAGAATGCTGGTTATTGAAATGAACCATCCTCAAGTCATGACTAATCAACCATAAAAAACAGTATCTGTTGAATGTATTGTTTTCAAGTTATCGCATGGATAAACAAAAGTTAACGGACGGACGGACGGACGGACGGACGGACGGACGGACGGACGGACGGACGGGAGTTGTGGTCTTAATTTTTTACGCAAAAATTGATCATTTTAAAACGTTCGGACAACCGCTAAAATGTTGTTTCTTCGGAGTTTTTTTTTTGGGGGGGGGGATAGACACGGTTAGACCCCCCAAGATAAACCTGAAGAGGGGGAAATGCTAACCCCAGCCGTTAATTGACCATAACCTTAACATAAACCCCTAAAAATCCCTACTTGCCTCATAAGTCTCATATTTTAGACATTAACCTCATAATATTTTCATTTAAGCTCATAATATGTCGGTAAGCTCATAATGCCTGTCCGGACAAAAAAAAACGTCAGACAGACAGACGGACGGATGGACGTGAACGAGCGGACGGGCATTGATGCTGGTTATCGAAAGGAACCATCCTCGAGTCATGACTAATCAACCATAAAAACAATATCTGTTGGATTATCACATGAACAATCAAAAGTTCCTGAAAATGAAAGATGACTGCCATGACGGCCATATTGCATATGCCAGACTGCTGGTTATCGAAAGGAACCTACCTCTAGTCATGCTTAATCAACCATAAAAAGCACTATCTGTTGCCTCTATGGTTTTCAAGTTATCACGTGGACAATCAAAAATCCCTGAAAATCCACTTTCCACGGATGGGATATATTTCCAAGGATGCAATAATATTAGATTCCAAACACTAATTATGGGAATAATCAAAAAAAAAATTAATTCATTCATTAATTAAAGTGTAGGACTGGAATCACGTGGACACCACTGCCCACGCAGGGATTATGACCAGTCTGTGGCGACTGTACTGTATATATATATACTTCCTTGTCCCATGCACTGCCATTGTCCCTGTCCGTTTTTGCTACGCAGAAATTTTCATCGCCAGTCAAAATAAACCTTAAGGACGGAGTTAGTGAGGACTGTACTTGGGCCTGGTAGAACATAGAGGGGCCGGAGGTGACGATACTAACAAAAGCTAGCCTCTGCTACCAGTGGGGGCTGCCAACAGGGGTAAAAATCTCCACCTGCAGTCAGAGTTTTCCATCCCCGAAGTATTAATTTTCTTGAAACACTCTAACCAAAAAGTTGCATGGTTTCAGTATTATCATAAATGCACGTATCCCCACATTTTTTAGTAAAACATTAGAGAAGAATTCTTGTAGTTATGCAGAATTCCTATGTGACACCGGCATTGACATAACTTTTTGTATTATATTTGTATTATATTTATGTAAATAATTGTAAAACATGTAAGAATTCTGTAACTAATAGTTTTCAGTTGCATGGTTAAAATAAAGGAAAAATTATTTTACTTTACCAGTCTCCTGCTATCTTATCCCCCAAAGCTTTGTTTGCAACACTCCTCTTGCCATTACCTCTATATTTGTGTTGCCTGTCCTATTACTGACCTGTCTTTTGGGGCGAGTTTGCCCAGGGCGATATAACCAGGGGGTGGTTTGACTCAAGGATGACTTGACCAGGGGACGATTTGATACATTCCCCTTGTATAGAAACATTTCATTCACGTCATATCGCTAACATGCATAATGATCAATCGAAACGTCTTACATGACGTTCTTACACGTACAGTTAAAACTAGAAGTCCTGTCACGAATAGTGCGCTTATCTAGGCTTAATTACGCGTTGGAATTGCGCGCAATTGCCATATCGAATGGAATCCAAAGCACGGCAGGTTCTCTTGGTCACTCATAGCAAACACATGCAATGTTTCTGCCAATGGACCTCCGGGTTACCCGGAGGTCCATTGGCTGAAACATTGCTTGTGCACAGGCCATATATACAGAATTTGGTAGCCTTACTATGGTCATAACCGCGTAGATTAACGCGCAGATCAACGTGCTATTTGTACGCATTTCATGACAGGACTTCTAGTTTTAACTGTAGACCAGATTTCAGACACCGTGTATCTAGTATATTTCTCAGTGTTTGTATGGTATCCGTTGATGTTCAATACACACAGCAATCGTGCTATAAAAATAGCCACACACGGCACTGTAATTCTGATCAAAGTGTAACACGCCATCCAGTCACATTTGGTCTTGCAGAGTGATCCTTTTATTTTCTTTTTCCATTTGTTTAACCCTTTCCCTACCATGTCCACCTGTTTGTCTTAACCTTATGTTTTGGGGTTTTATATAATATTGTTTATGAGGAAGTGTTATACAATTTATAATACAGATGTAATCTTAGTTGTTGGAAAAATTTGAGATTTATTTATTTTTCACACTTACCATTCAAGTACACATAATAACGGAATAAGTCTTTCATCGTAGAATTTACAACCCTGTCACAAATCCACACCGTCGAATGAGATTCTTTTGTGACATCGAACTCAATTTTCCTTTGGTTACCAACTCTGTGGCAATCCTTTATCCACGAATACTGGACATCAGTAAAAACTTGGTTAGTACAAGAGAATCCAACTTTACCAGTCGCACTTGTGCTCATTTTAAAAGTGCCATGAACAGTGTAATTATCTGTAATTTGAAAAAGAATAATAGTTAGCACACAGTCATCATCAAATATTGTTCACAACACATCTAATACAGGCTGCGGGCTGACCACAGATGTCAATGTCCTAACATTGTTAGTTGGTTTCGGAAATAAAAATTAATGAATCTTCTCTTATATTTCAATTGTTTACCTAATACAAAAAGAATACGATATTTGCAAAAAAAACATATCTTGAATAACTAAATATTTTCATTTTTTGACTGGAATACACAGCCTATGACACCTCATTGAAACAAGCTCACGAGCCCGTTCCAATGAGGACCAAGGGCTTATGTTTAAGGCAAAAATTGAAAGAACAAAATTTGGCTGGCGATTTTTGTGAACAGCACCAGCCAGTTTTCGTCATTACATCATGTAAAAGGTTAAATTACCTGTGATAAAAAGATTCTCAAATCACATGAAATTTCTGAATTTTGTTCACTAAAATTGATCTCAGTGTCGGTAAACCTCGGCTAAGAACAATTATAGTGAACTCGGTTAAAAAATTTCACATGAAATCGCGACTCATCAGAGATCCTCTATTTGGTGATTTACATTTGGAATAAAAATGTGGTAAAAGAGGGTTGCATCCCTCCAGGTTTATACCCGAACAAAGACACCGCTGGGTGGTGGCATCATTATATGGCCGTTTAATGTAAATTCAGTCATTTTACATTTGCAATATATACCTCATACACATGTACCTTAATGTACTACGGGAACTAGAAAAAAATGGATGCCTTAGTCATTTCGGTTTTTTGGAATTTTTGCTTAGACATGACAGCCATGTTGGGTTTGCCATAGTGCTTGTTATTGAAAGGAATCGAGGCGCGGTGGCGTTGCGGTAACCGGTTCTCGTCTGGTCACCGAAGTTAAGCAACGTCGAGCCCAGTTAGTCCTTGGATGGTTGACCATCTCAGTGTGATCGATTCGGACTCCGCGTTGTGCCCTTGGGCAAGGCACTTAACCCCACATGACCACATGGGGGCACGACGACGCCGTGTACTAAGACGTACTGCACGCCGATGGTGCACATCTTCAACCAATCTGGCCTTGCCTGTGCTGCAGTGCAGAGTTGCGAAGTTGGGGAGCTGGAAGCTGCTCGTCGTTGCTCTATCCGGCGATCTACTCGACGTTCTTCATCATTCTCTTCGACGACGTATTTAATCGTCATGTCTTATAGTCGGGCAGCTAGGTACACCCCCTATGCAATGGCGGATACAGGGGGGGGGGGGGGCGGTGGGGCAGTCGCCCCCCCCCCCCCTTTTAGCTCGTGTTTGTCTCGCATGTAGGGCGTAGCCAGGATTTTCATTTGGGGACAATACATGAATTGAAGTAAAAACATACAACGACATTTATTTCCTCCATCACCATTCGCTATGGAAAACAAATATACCGTTGAAATTATGCAAAATATATCTACTGGTCGCCTTCATTTACAGCGTCACCGACACAGCATGATTTTGAGGAGTTACATGCCCCTAACCTCAGGTACCCCAGAGCTATGCCAATTATGCGTCAGGATCTTAATTGGCATAGTCATGGGGTACCTAAGCCTAGAGGACTGACTGTTGAAAACTTTCAAACGCTGGCAGATCGCAATGTTCTCCTGAGGTTAAGTCGGTTATGACTGTAAACAGTGTGTCCAAAATACAATTTTATGGTAAACGGATCTGAAGAGCATATTTCAAATTTTCTAATTCTGTCTTGAACGTATGACAGAATTAGAAGACTGTAAACTTTTAGATGTTAAGTTGATCGCAAGTTATTCTCCGATAATACCCAGTGCGAGCATGCACCATCGAAAGCCGATGTGGAAAACAAGATGGCGGCCAGTGCAACCACCCGTTTTCAATTATCCCGCTTTTGTAATGGACAAGTTTACACTCTGTCAAGTTGTACGATGGTTGCGGAAAAAATGTTTGATACAGGGTACTGGAATCAATTGTATAGGATTTCGACACTTTGTCTGTTTGATAAAACCAATTTAGTCAGTGAATATCCAAGATGGCCGCCAGAAAAATGCCTCGAAATTGAAGAGAATCAGTAGTAGATCATGTACCCGACCGGATGGACTTAGTGGTGGATCTAGGAAGTGACGTCATGTCACGTGTCCCAGTTACGTCATGTTTGGTTGTCCTGGTAACCCGCGTAAGCGGCCATCTTGTGACGTCATCCCCATAGTGATACGTGGTCTCAGTGCGCATACGCAGCGCATGTTGTTAGGATGACACGCGTTTCAGTCGTCCATTTTTATACTGGAGGCCGCCATCTTGGTTTCAATGGCAACACGTGGTTGCTATGTGACCCAAAACCCTACAATAGGACAGCTGTATGTTTAGAGGGTGTGTTCGATTGAATAGAAGTAAATCTGATTACCACAAACAAACCGACAATCCCTTCAAACCACCCCCCAATTTACCGAAACTGATTTATTTTGTTTAGATTTCCCCGTTTTGGGGTTATAATAGTAGCCGGTGTGCTATATGACCGAGAGGTCTCTTGGGGGCAAGTTCGATCGAATTGGAGTAGTTTGCTGGTTCGGATACTTCCTATTTATCGAGTTCGGATTCCTTTGGAATCCTCGGCGGCCTAGGAGCTATGACAGCCATAGGGGGTTGGGTGGGGTCTAGATATAAGGAACTGAACAGACACTAGGAACAATAACTATCTTCAGATAGATATCTTCCGATAAGTATCCTCTAAAAGGTATCCTCAAAAAGTATCCTCGAAAGGTACCCTCAAATAGTACATCATCATGTCATCAGTATCCGCCAATACCGAGATGAGGATATAAGAGAGTCGCAAGAGGAGTCACTCGTTCGAGCAATTATTCGATGGCTTATTTGCTCGATGGTATTCTAGTCGTTCGAGCAATTTGAGACAGTTAGCAAGCCTACAGTAGTGCTACATGTCACTAGTAATGGTAAAAGGCTGGAAAAGAACTATGAGATTGGGTGACTACAGTAGAAGTTAATCACAGGACAGACGATGGCGTTACTGGACAAGTCAGCAGAAGTGGTCATGGAGCTATAAAGGCCGTAGGGAGATCTAGATGCAAGGAACTGAACAGACACTAGGAACCACAACTGTCTTCTGATAAGTAACCTCTAAAAGGTATCCTCCGAAGGTATCCTCCAGTACTACATCACCATGTCATAGATATCCTCCAATACCCAGATGAGGATAACAGTTGTAAGAGGAGTCACTCATTCGAGTAAATACTCTGTCTTATTTTCTCGATTAGTTTCGAGCCATTTGAGCAATGCCTGTTCCAGTAGCTATTCGATAGGTTATTCGCTGGATAAGATTCGAGCCATTCGAGCAATATCGGTTCCTGCTCGATTGCCGCTTGGCCTTGGGAATCATATAGGACTTCGTTATACACAGGGGAGATAACTCTGTATGAATATGCACATATTATGGGAAATGAAGCGATCTGACTGGTGATTAAAAGACTTGGTTTATGTCAGAGGCTGGGACAGAGACAGCCGAGACCAGGTCGGCAGCTAATATAGTCAGAATAGGATCATTTACAGACAAAGCAGATAGAAACCGAGGATCCCAAAGAAATTCGAACTAGATGTCCATTACATAAGTAGGATAGTTGGAAACGGGATGCGCCCTGGCGGCCATCTTGTTTTCCACGTCGGCTTTCGATGGTGCATGTTCAACCTGGATATTATCGTAGAATAATTTGCGATCAATTAACATCTAAAAGTTTACATGTTCCTTATTTTTTATCATGATTCTATAAGTTTTTTTACGAAAAAGTGTCGAAAAACTCGATTTTCTTCTATTTCGATGCATTTTTCTGGCGGCCATCTTGGATATTCACTTTTTTGATTGGTTTATCATACGCAGAAACAGTGTCCAAAATACTATACAGTTGATTCCTGTGCCCCGTATCAAACATTTTTTCCGCAACCATCGTACAACTTGAGATAGTGTAAACTTGTCCAGTACATAAGCGGGAGCCTGAAAACCGGTGGTCGCACTGGCCGCCATCTTGTTTTCCACATCGGCTTTCGATAGTGCATGTTCACACTGGGTATTATCGGAGAATGATTTGCGATTAACTTAACATCTAAAAGTTTACATGTTGCTAATTTTTTATCATGATTGTATTAGTTTTTTGCGAAAAAGTGTCGAAAAACTCGATTTCCGTCTATTTTGAGGCATATTTTGGCGACCATCTTGGATTTTCACTTACTTGATTGATATTATATTATACGGGCCTGGCATCAGAAAAACGAATCAGTTAATTCTTGTTCCTTATCTCATATAGTTTTTCCGTAATCGGGAAAAATGAGTGATGGTGTAAAATCGCCAAATTGACCAACCTCATAGGCGCCATCTTGGATTAGGTCATATTCGGTCAGGATGATTTCTTGTTAACATCTGAAAATCGACTCTCAAGATGTCCAGGTACCTGGAAAAAATCGGTCTTGTTCGGTTCTGGGGGGGGGGGGGGTCCCATAGGGGGTGTATCTAGCTGCCCGACTATTATCGATGTGATGCATCTTGACGCGAACTGCATGTTGCTGGAACTCGTTCATCGATACATTGCATCTTCTATCACATGAACCATGATTGAGAGGTGACTTATTTATATTGCCAGTTGACTGGGACATATTTGATATATCTTCTGATAAACATTTTCATGCTAAATTTTTATTCAGTGTTTTGAGAATTTTTCATAATATGAAAATTTTAATAACTGGACATAGTTTTGCCCGTCGTCTGGGCATATTTGATACGTAGTCTCCAAGGAACCTGCATAATTTCCCCTTCGTGGGAAATCGAATGCATTGTTGTCCCTGGAGGCACCATTCATCATATTTTAAACATTCGTGTTCATTGTACAGATTATCTTTATTTTCAACAGGGTGGTAACGATGTTGAAAGAAGCAGTTTCGACAATACATTGTTCATGCAAATGTATTGTAAATTGATAAAGAAATGGAATGATGCTGGGGTTAAAACCATTATTATTGGTGGAATTTTTCCACGAAATATTACCAGGGCAGAAACATTGAATGTATATGATATGCGCCGGATTATTCTTAATTTCGCACTGAAATCTCATGCTGACGATGGAATTTATTTCCTGAGTCAGCGGGGGTTTTCAGAGTCGCATTTTTCTTCAGATGGTGTTCACCTCAGCGATTTGGGTCAACACCGGTGGCTGCAGAGGATTGCTAGATTTTACCGTTTCTTTGTAATCCTTCTCGCCACATTTGGATGGGATGACATATCGGGCGATAACATCTCCTATGGCGAGCGCTTCATGCAGCGGTAGGCGACTTCTTATATAAGGGATCGATCTGTGCGCGTCCCACCACATGCGACCTGAACTTGTATTATCGGCGATGTTCTCTGTAGTCACCAAAGGTGTTATTGCCAAATGTTATATATGGGACCCTAATACCTCTTTGTCGGATCAATATGAATGCCGACTGGTATGCATGAGCGAGTGCTCTTTATATTGTATTTATGTATATATACGATTCAAAAAAGTAGGGGATATCCAAACTGATGTTGATATTTTCGGAAAATGGTATTGGATACGCCTGATTGGACACATCAATATGTTACCAAGTTTCGTGTGGATCATGAATGTCACCGGCCCACGAAAACTTCGTCCATTTTTTTCGCACAAGCGCCGCGTTAATGTCTGTGGGATACGTTTAGAAATTTTTATGTGTACTGGACGGGCTTTTTCGGAGGTCTCATCGTTCTTTTTTGGTATAAACTCGATCATCAATAGTTTCAGATCGAAACGTAACTTTTGAGGTATGCGAAGACTGACACGTGACGATCGCGTAATTGGTGTGGAGCACGACAGCGCTGGGACAATCGTTAGTGAGCAAAGTCATATTTTCCGATGAATCGAGATTCACTCTCGACTTCCATGACAGTCGAAACAGAGTGTGACGGTGGTGGAACGACCGATACCATGACGTAACCGTTAGGTAACACGATCGTTTGGGTGGTGGATCGGTAATGGTGTAGGGAGGCATAACTATGACAACCAGAATAGCATTACATGTTATCCAAGGGCGTGTCACAGGGCAGTACTGCCGTGACAACACGTTAGTAACTCACGTGATGCCATTTGCGCGACGTCGCGGGCGTCGATTCATTTTCCAAGATGCAAGCGCACACAGGGCTCTTCAGAGTTCCTACAGGAGAAGAACAGCACTGCACTGCCTTGGCCAGCACTAAGTCCAGATCTTTGACCAAGCGAGCACGTCTGGGATACGCTTGGCAGGCGCCTACGATAAACGTCAACAACCCTCTACCAATGTCCAGGAACTCGCCGCTGCAATGCAGGAAGAAAGGAATAACATCAGTGAAGCTGGCATTGGACGTTTGGTAAGGAGGATGCCACGTCGGATCCGTGCTTGTCTCGCGAACCCATGAGGATTTACAAGGTATTGAGGTCTTGGGCTGAATGTGGTAAACTCTCTGACTGACCTTCCATATCTTCTACAGCTCAGTGCGTGGAACGTGTGCTTGTCAGACACCCAACTATCGCTGAAATCATTCACCAGATGCCACAGTGCGATGTCTCAACTGTCTTTTTGGTGAAAATATAAATATAATATCTCTTCAAATATCTCACTTTTATCAAATATCCCCTACTTTTTTTCAAATGTATACTAAACTTGGTAACATATTGATGTATCCAATCAAGCGTATCCTACACCATTTTCCGAAAATATCAACATCAATTTGGATATCCCCTACTTTTTTGAATAGTATATATGCAGGTTTTGTTTTTTGTTTTTTTTTTTGTTTTTTTGTTTTTTTTTTTTTGTTTTTTGGTGTGTGTGTGTGTGTGTGTGTGTATGATCTTACCTGGTCCTGGTGACTTCTTAAGGTATTAAAGCTAGTCCATCAGGGACGATGTCCCTGGGCTGGGGGTGATGTAGCGAAAATGTTCGCATAAACGCTGCATTAAATTGTTCTGCATTAGTTCATGTCGTTTTACCGGGCCGCGGTCACACAGGTTGCACGAGCTAACCAATTTCTGTATGCGAATCCCTTTGTCGGTTGCAAAAAATATTCACTTTGGCGATTTTTATTCATTCGACAAGGTGTTGCCAAAGGCACCTAACAGTTCTTGTTGAATATAAGCTCGTTCGCACCGGCCGACATTATTAACGTAATTTTATACCGAGTCAAAAAAGAAAGTATAATAAAAACAAATGTGAAAAAATAGCATAAAGGATGACATATAATAGTTCTAATGTTGCATGTTTGTGGGCAAGAAGTCGGGCAAATTTTTTAATGACATGCTGTTATTGTCCACCCAACCGTATACGATTTTGCTACGGATTTCAAAATAGCACGTGCTACCCGAGAATGTCAAATTGAATGGGTGAGCGACGATTTTCTTTGTGTTATGTTGTGCTAGAGAGCCTGGGTTATTGAGAAAATACGCTAGTTTTTGTCTTCCGACAAGAATGCCAAGGTTAACCGAAAATCGGAGGTTGTTTGCCATTGGTATGCATGAGGCTGGGATACCTCCAGATGAGCTCGCTGATTAGTTCGGAGTCACTGTGGCCACTATTTACCGTCTCATTGGAAGGTATAGAACCACTGGATCAACTGCCGATCGATCGCGTTCAGGTCGACCAAGAGTTACGACCCCTGCACAAGACAGACACATCAGGACGTCTCACTTGCGGGATCGCTTCCTTTCGGCGACGAGGACAGCAGCAATTACTCCTGGTAGAACTAACAACAGAATCAGTGCACAAACCGTTCGCAACAGACTCGCTGAACACGGCATGCGAAATATGTGTCCATACCACGGACCAATCCTTACCCAACGTCATCGTATCGTCAGAATGGAATGGGTACGTCAGCGTGTTCGCTGGACTCAGCAGCGTTGGAGCACAGTTCTTTTTGGTGATGAATCACGATTTTGTCCACGGCGTGCTGATGGTAGTGCAAGAGCGTATAGCCGACGAAGAGAACGGTTTTCTGATGGTTGCGTGCGGGAATGCGACCGTTTCGGCGGGGGTAGTGTAATGGTTTGGGCAGAAATTTCCTTGCACTATCGAACGCAGTTGATCTTCGTCGATGGCAATCGGAATGGACAGCGATATAGAGACGAATTCTTAACGCTGTTGCTGTCCCGTTGTTCAACGCTAACGTCAGATTGCAGTTATTCCAGCAAGACAATGTCCGATGTCACGTGGCGCGTATCTGTCGTGACTTTCTTGAGGAGCAGAGCATAGAACTTTTCCCCTGCCTCCCGCTTTCGACAGATTTGTCGCCAATCGGGCATCTTTGGGATCAATTGGACCGTCGGGTACGACTTCATGATCTTCAGACGTTAGGCGATTTAAGTACTGTTCTAAGGCAGAAGTGAAACGCAATACCTCAGGGTGACATACAGAGACTTATCGGGTCCATGCGCCGTCGATGTCTTGCCATCCAAGAGGCAAACGGTGGACATACACGCTATTGACTGCATGTGTGAATTTTCATTTCATCCCATGTCTGAATTGCGACGTCCTGATGTGACACTGGCAACAGTAAGAACATGAAATTATGCAAATGCATAGTGCTAGACTCGAAATATGAATTCACAATAATTTGTTTGGGATTAAAGTCGATAATACTAAAAAAAAATTGCCCCTTAAAGTTTATTATACTTTCTTTTTTTACTCAGTATATAATTAATCTCCGGTGAGCCGTGTTTGCTGTTTTGATTGTTCGCTGTGAGGACGATGACCTACTTCAAAAATAATTCACAATGGCATAGTCGTGGAACAATTTGGTGCTGTTTTTGAGGAAATAGTAATAAATTGTTTGACCGTGGCCTCTTGTTTTGAATGACTATTTAAATAGAACCTAAATTATATACTCCGATTCGAACATGGCGGAATTTGAAATGGAAAATGGTGTATGTCCACAGATTGTTAGCCGTAGCGGTGTAGTTTTCCCTTTTTTCGCCATACGTCCTGTAATTTAATGTTTTCGATACTCTTGACGTATCCTATTGTTGAATGAAAAGAAACATTGTAAAACTGTCGATTTTAACATGTGCAAGAGAATAAAAGACAAAATGTACACACCAAATTACCAAATTAAAAGGCCTAAAGTTATAATGTCGGGGTACCCCTTATCCCACCATAGATAAAGACATCGATAAAAGGACTTTGGTCCGGGAAGGTAAATTTATCAAGGGCCCAAACGCATGATGTGCCGCGTGGTTAAGATACGCCCCATATTGCCTTTGGAAGTTTTCCAAAACTAACATCCGACACGGATCCATTTCTGACTGCACGGTTTGTGCCTAGATGTGTTAAGGGGTGATTGTTGTCATTTCCCAACAATATTATGAATAGATTAACAGTACAACACTAACTGTTTGTAAATAATCTCTTGTTTGTGGATAGTTTGTATGTCATCTGAATGGGCATCATGACCTCCCGTCTGTTTAATTCAAAATGTAAATAGCTGTAAACAGGCAGGGGAGGAGTGTTGTGCTGGAGGTCTCCCTCAATTAAGTATGCACACAGACATCTGTCAGGTTAATGCATAGTTGTAACATATTATCTCCCCTGATACGCTCACAGGCGGACACTCTTCCTTTGTTGTCATTCATTGACAGGAACTGGTATTGCCAAGACGTCTATTATGGATTAGGTGAATGCTCTGCGTGGTGTCAAAATACCTCAATGAATCATTTGGATTTATGATTTTAACCACATTTTACAACAATTTGACGAAAAAATAAATATTATTTCAGTCTGTCGGTTAAATGGTGTTTTGAAAGTATGTTATTTTTTCTATCTTTATTAGTATTAAATCGAAAACACACATTTTCTCGTTTCAAAGGAAACATTTTGTTTCTTTCTATCGCATGTTCGACAGTCTTGTCAGATTGACCGATCGAAATGTTTGGCCGAAGTGACCTCTGACCTTGCATATTATTAACGTCAAACATGGCGAATCGGCAATGGGCTTATCACACGACCGGAACCAACATCAATAAACATGGCCACATCCGGAACATCCAAATTTTGTGTTGGTGGTATTGCATTACAACATCACAAAACAACAGGCGGTGTGTCATTAAAATGCTTTCTCCGAGTCTGTTGTATGATATCATCACATTGAGGACAAGGCTTTCGAATTTCCGATCCTTTTTTTGGTTTTACGGGTTCGTTTCTCATGTCGTTGGCCAATCAATCTTTTTCAAAATCATAAAATGCACCTTTTTCCTGAAAAAATTATATATACCTTTTCTATGCACTTTAGTCTTTACTCATTATTTTGATATATAATTTGCCTTTCATAACTTCTCTTGTCTGTTTCTGAGACATTGGGAAAATGTCAACAATTTGGCCAAAGTTAGGTTGGACGACCCCTTAACAGCTTTATGGTTAGATATATGATTCTACCCACAATAATACTGGAACCACTGATGTCAGGGTGTTTTGAGATATTCATCAAAAAGTTCTTGTCTGTTCTTCAACCCCTTAATGAACAAGATCTCAACATTTTTCACTTCACCGCATTTAGCTTCAACTTGAAGGTTTGTCATTTCTAAATCTTTTTTTTGTTGTTGTTGTTGACAATAAGCCTATTTCGAAACTGCCATTTTGGGACTTTAATCTATGCAAGGTCACAGGTCACGGGTGTAAACAGAGCGATTTCCATGTTCATGGGGGCTGAGGTCTCTGACAGCCAAGTCAACTAGTTTTGTGAAATATCAAGTTTAAATTTGTAGAACCGCTGTCATCATTCAAATTAACTGAAGGGGCAACCCTAGACGACTTAAAACGACATTATATCGCAGGTTTAAAGATTTTTTTCATGGAAGCGGAGACAGGTTTTGGGTGGCAATTAGGAAACAATCGTTACACTTTCCCGGGTTGGGAAATCTGCAAAGGTTGTCGAAACAGTGCCCACGGCCACACAGTCTAGTCCAAATATAGCCTGAAAGAGCGTATTTTCATTTTTAAAAATTAAAATACGGTCAATCAGGTCATGTTTGGACTACCACAGAGTTATGGCACAATGTGTATTTAAACACCCTTTAAGTCGATAAGAACTCAATATGAAATAATGAAAGTTCTCAAACAATATTGCCTTTACCTTAAACGAATGATAACCGTGGCTAAATGGGATTTTTTTAATTCGCGCTCATGAATGTAATGGGGTCCGAAGCACTTCACCCGCTCTCTTCTCCCGTTGCTTACATGTACCACAGCACTAAATATTTTCCCATAGGCGAGCATTATAACGCTCAAGTGAAAAAAAATATGATCGCATCATTTTAATTTTGGCAGTCAAATATCTTTGCCAAGTATAGCCCTTCAGACAACTTTTTCTGACCTGAAATATATATATATATATATATATATATATATATATATATATATATATATATATATATATATATATATATATATATATATATATATTGAGGTTTAAGGTCACATACTTATGCACAATGGCTACTCGTGACCGTGTCAGTTTTACGGGTGGAGTAAGCCGGAGTACCCACAGAGAACCATCCGGCATCGACGAGCAACTGCATGTCAGCTCCTCAACATTCTAACTCTGTTCAAGCTCCGCTCAAGCAAGGTTACAGCGGTTGAAGACATGTACACCATCGACGTGCAGTACGCCTTAGAACACGGCGTCATCGTGCCCCCATGTAGACATCCGGGGTAAAGTGCCTTGCCCAAGGACACAACGCGGGTCGTCCCGGACGTGGATCGAACTTGGGACCTCTGCCATAGAAGTCCGATAGGCTACCACAGAGCCACCGCGCACCTCACACAACAAATAAAAGACAAAGGCGGACAGGAAGGAAGTACCAGTCACATACATTTTTCAGGGAATTTCCAACAAAACCAAACCAAAAGTGAAATGTATTTTTTTAGGTCCAAAAGTCATCAAATCACCCTCTTTATCTGGAATATTCAACAATAATGCAAGTGCAACATTTCAAGGCGGGTAATTCTCTAATTTAAATATTTACTGCAGCAATACCTACAACGTGTTTTCTTGAAATGTTTACATCTAGCAACCTGTGACCTTGCATAGATTAAAAGCCAAGATGGCCGTTTCGAAATAGGTTTATACAGCTGGCTGTGATATGATAAATTTAGTTTCAGGCCATTTCATGCTTGCTTCTTCCACTATTTTAGAAATTTTGTTGGCACGGGTGTCATGAGGTTCTTTCTTAAGGCATTTGAGAGCACATGAATTGCTTCACATTTTGGAGCATGAGTTGTGTCAGAAATATGTTTTCTGACATCATCAACAGTATATGTGGTGTATTTTCACAGAATATGTCATTTGATAGCCTGTTGGTTTCAATATATTTCAATTGTGAGCTACTCCGGACGAGAAGATCAAGAGTAGGTAGTTCATTTACACCCAAAATACTTTGTGAATTTTTGTCAACGTAAGGTTGTGTGTTGTATTTTTTTCAGTTGTCACATTTGAGATTTTATTGTCAACTGTCATTTTTGAGTTGAAATTTACATTCATTTCCATCAACACTGGTTGTCCTGGAGATTGTCGATAGTTAAAGTTTTTGTCATTTTCTTTTTTGAGTTCTTGAACGTGAGCCCTGTAAGAGGTAGAAGTGGAGTTCAGGTGGCCAGTTTCATTGAGACTGTTTTCATTTTCATTTTCTAGCAGTTTAAATTTATACTTTTCGAATGATAAGCAACTTTGGATATCCTTTTCCCTACTAAGTTTGTCTTGAAAATCCTCACATCATTTAATTTTTCAGCCTTCAACAATTCATAATCCAAATGAGATTGATTGCGTGAACGTTTAAGATCATTCAATTCTTCTGTTTTGTCTTAATTTTCTGTGGTTGGCCAGTGATTGTTCAGTTCCATCCTTATGGAAAACTTTATGTTCTGTTCCATAAAAACAGCTGCTTTTGAAAATTCGACCGCATCCTCTAATTCAGAGAAACCTTTGTGGGTTTTCCTTGCAAAACCTTCCACTTGAATATTAGCTAGTGACCAGTAAAGGAAAATTCTAGTGATTCTCCCTTTCGAAACTGCACGGTGTTTTTTTCTTTTTTCTTGCGCTTTTTGTTGACGTTTTTTCGTTTCCGGGATTTCTTGACATTGATATGAATAAAAAATCGGAGAGATGAGAAAGAGAGTTTGAGAAGTAAATCAATCAATATTCCATTAGAATGAGTTCTGGGATACCTTTGACTACACTATCCTCTCATTAAGTCCTCTTGTTAGTTATTCGTAAGGTTCTTAGTCCACTCGACCCAAAACCTACTCGCCCCAAATGGGAGTCAACTCGTTCCAAATGAAGAGTCCACTCGGCTGAGCTTTATAGTCAAGTCGTCCCATTTCAACAGTCCACTCGGCACAGATCAAAGTAATTATAACACGCAGCTCAGATCTCTGCAGTAAATTTCACCTGGCGAATCACTGATAATTTGATGGAGTTCCGTGGTTCCCTTTATGGTTTTCATATCTGGCAACACATTGGAAAGCTCTTTTGATTTTTGAAATACTGCCTCTTTAGTTACGTATTGAAGGTCAATTTGTGTTTCAGGGCTGGAGAGCTTATGAAATAATGTTTTTTGCATCAGGGATATCAACACCGTGTTTTAGCATGCTATCAGTTCAAGCTTCCACGGTTTCCCATTGAGAGCAAGAGGGTACTTTACTAGTAGGGATGGGTATAAACATCTACAGCTCAGCCATCGTGGACGGGTCGAAATCCACACCCGGGCATTTGTTCACGCATACAATTAAGAGATGATCCGCTATGAGTCCTAGCAGAATTTACATCAATAAAGCACCGGGGTTCGTCCCGATGCTTCATTGATGGAAATTCTGTTAGATGGCATAGCGGGTCATCTCTTAATTGTATACGTGGACAAACTGCCCACGTGTAGATTCTGACCCACCACGCTAGCCGCACTGTACTTGGGGCGAGTTGACCTCTATATGGGACGAGTCGACTTCTGTTGTGGGACGAGTGGACTTATGTTCTGGAACGAGTGGACTTCGGTTTGGGATGAGTCGACTTTGGTTTGGGACGAGTAAACTTTGGTTTGGGACGAGTGTGCATTGGGCTGAGTGAGCTTCAGGACGAATAGACTGGTTACAATTCGTAATCTGTCGTAAAAAATATCGTTTTTCGGACTTAACAATTTTTTTGTTTCCTTTAACCAAGGGACGTAATTATTGTATAATTTAACTATTTAATCGAATCAGTTCAAAAAAAAAAAATTTCGGGGAAATGATTCCCATTGTTAAGACCTGTAGAACCGATGTCTCCATTTTGTTGTATATATGATCTTAGACACGGAATTTGATATATTGTGTCACAGAAGGAATAAAAGCGAAAGATTGGTATAGATGTTAACCCTTTACCTAACACGAAAATCAGACGATACTTGCAAACAAAATTCTTGAATAACTAATTGTTTTCATTTTTTGTCTCAAAAACATAGGTCATGGCCCCTCATTGGAACGAGCTCGACGATCTCGTTCCAATGAGGATCATAACCTATGTTTTTGAAACAAAAAATGAAAATTAATTGGCGATTTTTGAGAATAGCGCTGGTCGGTTTTGGCCGTTACGTTGGGTGAAGAGTTCATTAATGAAGTTGACATAAACAAGAACAACAATCCGATTCTTGACGCATGTAAGGGTGTGCAGGGGCGAGTGGCTCAGTGGTTAGACTTTAAACTGGAAACGTCCACAGTTTCATTCATGCCAGGTGTAACTATTTGTGTCCTAGGGCAAGGCACTTAATCCCGTTTGCCACGTTGCTTGGAGTTAGTACGTTGTGAAGTCTGACAGTTGATCGGTAGTTCTCTCCAGGTAGACCTACTGCGGCCTCCTCCACCCATCAAACTGATAGACACGAGGTGATTCTAGCTGTCGACAGTGTCGTTGAACATAAGTAAACAAGAGGCCTGCATCGCCAAGCGCTGCTAATCCCCCTGCATCCCCAATTGGGCAGGGAGAGCATAAGTGGGAGTTTTACTCGCATAAAATCACTCTAAATCCGGCCAAACCCATCTTGGAGCAAAAAATAAATAAATTTGTTGCCTAACTGATCGGACATGGGGTGGGAGTAGGGTTGGGGTGTCATAGGACTCATTGTTTTTCTGCATGCCGTTATCACTCTAAATCTTTCAAAATGCATTTTTGAGCGAACAAAATAAATGCCTAATTGACACGGGTAGAGGTGGGGGATTATAGGAGAGAAAAAATTATTCCGCAGGTACACACTCTAAATCCTTTCAAAATGCATTTTGGAGTACAGAAAAAAATGCCTAATTGGGGGGGGGGGGGGGGGTACAGAGTCCAATTTATTTTTGCATGTAGTCATTCTTAATCCTTCAAAATGCATTTTGGAGCAAAGAAAAAAATAGCCTAATTGACACCGGCGGGAGGGGGGGGGGGGGGGGGGGGCAGGGCAATAACTCTCGACAATTTTCATTGGGTAATGGTGGTCATCAAACTTGAGGTAGACATTGTTCCCAAAGAGTTACATACAAAAACAATTGTCATTTGGTTACCAATGTTCAGTTATTCTATAAACAAGCATTACACGATACTTTTTAACAAAGGGCAATAACTCTCATAATTTTCTTTGAATATCGCTGGTCATCTAACATGACGTAGACATTGTTGCTATAGAGACATATACCGAAAAGAAATGAAATTCGGTTTATATTGTTTAAATTATTACATAAACAAGCTTCACACTATAATTTTATTAAACAAAGGGCAATAACTCCAATATTCATCGAATATCGCTTGTCATCGAATTTGTCGTAGTCTGACATTGTTGCTATAGAGACATATTTACCTGCAAGAATGGAAATTTGTTGACTATTGTTCAAGTTATACAATAAACAAGCATTACATAATATTTTTAGTAAACAAAGGGCAATAACTCCCACCCACAATTTTCATCGGATATCGCTGGTCACCGAACTTGACCTAGACATTGTTACTATAGAGACCTATACCAGGGAACGTTCCCTGCCTATACCGAAAATAACTTAAATCTGTTAACCCTTTACCTAACGAATCGTCCGCATCCGACCGCGTAATATGCAAATTCAGCAGTTGAAAAAATTTAATTTTTCAAAATTTTTCAATAAACAATATCATGTGACCCCTCATTGAGCTCGTTCCAATGAGGGGTCACATGATATGATTTTGTTGAAATTTTTTGAAAAATGTAAAAAAATAGGCCGATGAAATCGTCAGATGTGTACCCATACGCGCAACTAGTAGAAAGCTGTATGACGGAGGGCCACCACGGATGCCGACATTATGTACACCATACAGTGTCTAATTTGATGGATAAAGGGTTAATATCTCCGGATCAAATTATCAGATTTGCATAAAAAAACTACACAGCACAGCACATCAGTAACCTGAATACATATATAAAGTATATAAAGTAACATGACAATCGGACAATCGGATTAATATTTTTTGAGTTACCAAAGGGATTGGAGATATTTTCAATTTGAAGGATAAAGGGTTAATATCTCAGGATCATATTATCAGATTTACACCAAAAACTATACAGCTCGGCACATCAGTAACCTGAACGCAAATATAAAGTAACTTGACAATCCAAGCAATATTTTTCAAGTTATCGAATGCCAAAGGGATTGGAAGAATTTTCAATTTGAAGGATAAAGGGTTAATATCCCAGGATCAAAATAACAGATTTACTCCAGAAACTATACAGCTCGGTACATCAGTAACCTGAACACAAATATAAAGTGACAATCTAAGTAATATTTTTCAAGTTATCGAATGCCAAAGGGATTGGAGGAATTTTTCAATTTGAAGGATAAGGTTAAAATCTCCGGATCAAATTATCAGATTTACACCTAAAATTATACAGCTCGGCACATCAGTAACCTGAACACAAATATAAAGCAACTTGACAATCCAAGCAATATTTTTCAAGTCATCGAATGCCAAAGAAATGGATACGGACGCCGGACGTTTAATTTGAAGGATAAAGGGTTAATATCTCAGGATCAAAATAACAGATTTACACCAAAAACTATACAGCTCGGCAAATCAGTAACCTGAACACAAATATAAAGTAACTAGACAATCCAAGCAATATTTTTCAAGTTATCGAATGCCAAAGGGATTGGAGGAATTTTCAATTTGAAGGATAAAGGGTTAAAATCACAGCATCAAATTATCAGATTTACACCAAAAACTATACAGCTCGGCACATCAGTAACCTGAACACAAATATAAAGTAACTTGACAATCCAAGCAATATTTTTCAAGTTATCGAATGCCAAAGAAATGGATACGGACGCCGGACGTTCAATTTGATGGATAAAGGGTTAATATCTCAGGATCAAAATAAGAGATTTACACCAAAAACTATACAGCTCGGCACATCAGTAACCTGAACACAAATGTAAAGTAACTTGACAATCCACGCAATATTTTTCAAGTTATCGAATGCCAAAGAGACTGAAGGAATTTTCAATTTGAAGGATAAAGGGTTAATATCTCGGGATCAAAATATCAGATTTATATCAAAAACTATACAGCTCGGCAAATCAGTAACCTGAACACAAATATAAAGTAACTAGACAATCCAAGCAATGTGTTTCAAGTTATCGAATGCCAAAGGGATTGGAGGAATTTTCAGTTTCAAGGACTAAGGGTTAAAATCTCCGGATCAAATTATCAGATTTACACCAAAAACTATACAGCTCGGCACATCAGTAACCTGAACACAAATATAAAGTAACTTGACAATCCAAGCAATATTTTTCAAGTTACCGAATGCCAAAGAAATGGATACGGACGCCGGACGGACAGGCGGACAGACAAACAGGCGGACGAACGGACGGACGGACAAAGGATGGACGAACGACGGATGGCCACCCCGGATGCCGGCATTATGTGTACCATACATAGTATGGGTACACATAAAAATGATATTTAAAATAATAAATTTTGATATCGTCTGCTTTGGGTAAAGGGTTAACTATTGTTCAAGTTATGTCGTGAACAAGATTTAGAGAATATTTTTAAAACAAAGGGCAATAACTCCCATAATTTTCAAGAGATTTCGGTGGTCATCGAACTTGATGAACACATTGTTACTAAAGAGATAATTTCCCAAAAGAACTAAAATCCGTTAACTATTATTGTTCAAGTTATGCCATAAACAAAGTTTGGACAGACGGACGGACAGGCGGACGGACCTCCACGCTTTTGCATCCTTAGCAGGGGGGGAGGGGGTAATAAATGTAAGGGTTAAGATATCCAGAGTGTATGTCAGATATCCTGAGAAATCCACAACACTTGAACAGAAATACGTCAAATTCATGGATGACTGGGATGCTATTGTTTGTGAAATCTCCGCAGCTGTTTTCAGCAACATTGACATGATGCAACTGATAAGATTATGATCGCATTACAAAGACGTGACAGCTATAATTCAACATGTTTACAACATGTTTACACCGATGAGCTTCAGATATTAAAATGTAAAGCAGGATTTTTCCTTCGATGCAACTGGGACATTTAATGGGTAATTATTGGTACACCAAAATTATACTTCTTGTCAAATCAAGCTTATTCAGGTGACACTCTATGGGACATATCTGAGTGTTTATAGAACTGTGTCGTTTTTAACATTATAAGTTATTGTGATGAATTTTGACAGTAATATGGTCTGCAGTTTCTGACTCAGAGCTCATGTTCAACCGAGAGGAAATTAAAGCCCCAGACCATGTTACTGTCAGTTCATCACAATAACGGTTTATGTTTCAATAAGACCCTGTCCATAGCCAAATTCCAACATTGTGAAGTGAACTGGGCAGCTTTTAACGATAACAAGTTTAGTATAAATAAACCTCTAGTGTACCCCCACGACGACACGGGGCAATCAGATAATGGTCGAGGTGACTCCATCTCACTTCAAATCAAACAAGAGGGATGTTGCATCCCAACGCTCACCTACATTCGCGCTTGATAATGTCGTTCCAATGTAACATGCCTAATATTTAGTTAATATAAATCATTAACTGGGTATCAAATGATTAATGTGGTTTATGTGATGGCTTTGGAAAGTCTATATTTCTGCATTTATTATATATCAATTCAACATAGAATCATTGGATATAAAAGCATTTTTTTTCTTTTAGAAATGTTTATGATTAAGAATATGAATCGTGAGGCCAGATATTAAATCATAAATAAGAATTAGGAAAGGCTTTCATAAATTTATTTTTTACAAAATAAAAATACATCAGATCAAAAAAAAATAAAATAGGAGGTGCAAAATGGCATCATGTAATGAAGAATCACTGAAATTGTAATTGAAGTACATTCATTGGTTAAAGAGGAGTTGCGGAAAAACATTCGTCCAAGAAAGTGACTATAAGTCCCAACAAAAATACATCACATCAACAACTAAAATAAGCCTTAATGTTACTAGTAACAAGTATGAGAAAGTATTAAATAAAAAAAAAAGTTAAAAAAAATTTTTTTTAAAGAAAGTGAATATAAGTCCCAAAAATCCCCCTCAAATTCCTCAAATATGCATGTAATGAGGGCGCAACGTTAATGCAATGTAGTTCAGTAACCCATGTGTACAATATCAATTGCCTGGAAAGACACATAGAAACAGAACTCACCTTAACACAAACTTTTAGAACTTAAAATTGAGTAAGTCAGAGAAAAACGTGAACATTGTGACTGAAAAAAGAAGAAATCAGTTAAATTTCTGCATAGAGTAGGGTTAATACCTAAAGTAGTTATTGAAATGAGAAAATAAACAGTAATGAGAGGTGAAGGCACCACAATCTGCACAAAAGCTGACTTTAACGCAAATTCTTACAACACCTAAACGCTAATTCTAACAAGTTTTGGCAGAAAATCAGCCTCAAATTCCTCAAATATGCATGTAATGAGGGTTAAATATTACTGCAATTGAGTTCAGTAACCCTAGTGTGGAATATTAATCGCCTGGAAAGGCACATAGAAACACAACTCACCTAAACACAAAGTTTACAAAGTTTTACAACTTAAAATTTACTAAGTCCGAGAAAAACATGAAAAGTTTGACTGAAAAAAAAAGAAAATTTCCGATAAATTTCTGCATTCAGTAGGGTTAATACCTACAGTTGCTATTGAAATATGAAAATCAACAGTAATGAGAAGTTAAAGCAGTACAATCTGCACAAAAGCTGACTTTAACGCAAATTCTTACAACACCTATAAACGCAAATTCTTACAAGTTTTGGTAGAAAATTTTAGGTGAAATTTGGAAAAAAGTCGTAGATTACAGGGTTAAATACTGTTCTGATAGTCCCCTACAACCTACATATGCAATATCAAAGGCCTGAGCCCACTGATCTTTGAGAAATTAACCTTAACATTAAATCTTACAATATTGGACACGCCGGACGCCGACGCCGACACCGTCGCCAACGCCGACGCTGACGCCCGAGGTCACGACAATAGCTCACCACTTCAATAGAAGTAGGTGAGCTAAAAATGATTTGAATTTTAAAGAATACTTCATTCAGAACAACGTCTGCCGCTCGTGAGATAAAAATCTAGAAAAATGAAGCGACTTGTTAGTCACTCCGTTAATGGAATTATCGCGAAATGGACAACCCCAAATATTTCGCGAGGTGACGTCAAACGGTAACATGTGATACTGGAGGCGTAAGCACAGAAAAAACTATACGGGTGTCTCGTCCAATCAGAGGGCGGGGATTTTAGTTTTATTGGAACATAATGGTACTTGAACTGAGTTAACGCTGCCATGGAAAACATTACTGATTGAAATGGCTCACCATATTTCCAGTCGAAAACTGTTCGCCACATCAACATGGCGGGTTTTGTTTACATGGGCTTCATTAAAATGTTTTCAAAACTTTTAAACTTCATTTCTTTGTGGCACAATATATCAAATTCTCAGTCCACAGCACCAATGCACCAGTAAAAGACAGAGCTGTCGATACTGGTTTTGTCGATGTCGGATCTCACCAGGCGAAAAGAATTAATAACCCATGTTGCTCAGTGTGCTTGCTACTTAGCAATTATCTTCACATTGCTTGTTTACTTCCCCCTGCACAGGCCTACAAATAAACACACTCCAAAATCAGTTGAGTTAACCCTTTACCCAACGTAACGGGAAAAACCGGCCTGCTCTATTCTCAAAAATCGCCAATTTTCATTATTTTTTGTCTCAAAAACACAGGTTATGACCCCTCATTGGAACGAGCTCGTTTTTGTTTGCAAGTGTCGGCTGTTTTCATTTTAGGTATAGAGTTAAAAACACCCCAAATCAACTAGATTGAATATAAAGTGTCGGTTGTATGTGAAGATTATTACACATGCAATCAATAAGACAGATATTTATATAATAAGCCTGACAGCATGAAATGAATGTAACTTACTACACCAAATATTCACATCCTCTTCATGATAACATGTATTTTGTCCCCAGTCAGCATGTTGACAATCAAGTAGGGAATCTTCGTCTCCATTGCAGTTGACGTTATTCATCCAGATTGCCCCTTCGCCTGGACCATAGAAATTGGGTGGAACGACGTTTCCATACCTAAATAAATCATGATATTCTTTAATTTTATAACACGATTTTTTCAGAATGCACCGAGAGTGACCAGGGGACCTGACATTATCGCAATTACACGTGTATATTCACTACTCCGGAGGTACTATTCGTCAGGGACGTAGTCTTCAATGTGGGGGAGGGGGAGTTATCCGTTAGATTTCTAACTAGGGTTGGGATCCCAGCACGACATGCCGCAAACCCAGAAAGAGAATCCACCAGTGAAAGTGGATATTCGGGTATCTCAAATTAGTTTAAATAATATTTATTGATAAAAGATAAGTTAACTGTATACATGCAAACGAGTGTGAACGGATTGAATGTTTTGTACATAAATTTCAGTGAATACAATTAACACCTAACATATTAAACTAACTTGTTGTAGTATGGGATTCGGAAGAAAGCTGAATGCTTATGTGAACCGTCTCCAAAATGTTTTAGTGGTCCTAGAAAAGAATATATAAGTATTTATTGTCTTAATGATGAAGTTAATTCAAGGACTATTTTTAAGGATATTTCAGACACGTTTCGGGAATATTCCGAGCCATATGCAACTAGCTTTTATGGTAAATAAGTGAGGCACGATTTGGAACGAAACATTGATCTGAGTCGAGGTTTAAAGAGGCTCAGATCAATATTTATTATTATTAATATTATTTCCAACTTTTGCCTCGAAAACATAGATTATGTGGATGACCCCTTCTTTGGGAGTTAACAGAACGAGCTCTATACTACTATTACTACGCTCTATACTATACTACTACTACCACACTCTATACTGCTGCTACTACTACTACTACTTCTACTACTACTAATAATAATAATAATAGTAATAATAACACTTTGCCCAGCCGCTGATCTGTCGCGGTTCTCACTGAGAAAGCCTTAAATAACCCTTCGCTCTCCAAAGCCTCCCTAATCTCACATCTTGTCTCTGCCCACAGCACCGGAAACGAGCCGTCTGATGTTATCCCGTACCTAATTCCTCCCTTCATCGCCGATCAGCGTATACTAACTCTCTCCTTTGTGTCACCCAATACCCACATATCCTTCATACTCCCACCCACTTCCCATTATACTACCAGTGAATCTCATTGTATTAATTCTGCTAATCGATATCGTTTCGTGGTAAAAACTTAATTTTTAAAAAAGTTATACAGGAAAAAGGCCTAAATTGACAAATGCCATAACCTAGTCGACCAGTCGTGTTAGGTAAACAGCCAATGGAATGAATGGGGCTGGCGGTTTTTCGATTTTTTCCGGTTCGGTTCCGGGTTTTGTGGCAAACCGGAAAAACGAACCTCAAGACCCGGCAAAAACCGTTGGAGTGATTTCCTGTGTTTGTGCCAAACTATCCCATTACTAGTACTGGAAGGGAACTGAACTAGTAGCCTCTATGGACTCTTGTTACTTGATCTACCCGGCAAAGGGGGCAATACATCGTGTTATAATCACGTTTTCTCTCTTACTGACTCGTCTGTCGGGCGAGTCAATAAGGGAGAAATGTGACAATGAGAACGCAACATTGAAAGATAAACTTTATTCATTTGTTACTCCGATATATGGGCCTTTTTAACTGAATAGGCTTAGCAACTCATCCCCTAGAACTCCTAAAAGAATGTTCAAAGGAAAGCTGAGGGTTTGTTTTGTTTTTGTTTTTTTTTTATTTTTTTGTTTTGTTTTGTTGTTGTTGTTTTTTTTTCAAGTTAAGGAGCCTGAAGAGTTATTTGCTATCTGTTGCTTTCTGAAACCGAATCGAAACCAAATCTGATCCACCCACCTCAAAAAATAGAGAAAATTAATTCAGTACTTGACAACACGGTTTCACGTTTAAACGAAACCATGAGTCAACAATCTGAACTAGGTGCGTTTTAATGTAAAGCACGTAATTTGTAACACCATCCGGAAAAGAAACAACACACATAACATTAATACAACTGTACAGAATACATCCAGCAATTTTCCATTCATTCAACCCAAAGCCACGCCAATGATCTTATTGATCTGTATATTTTAGTTTACTTTTGTACAAAACATTATCTCCGAATACTTGATGTTGTTTGCATCCTGGTGAGCGTTTTGCATATTTTGTGGATGCATGCTGAGGCTCGTCGTGAGATTAACGCTACAATACCATAAATATAAAGCTAACCGTAGAATCATGCATTCTAATATCGAAACTAATTTCCTCACAGCATTACTATGTCACGTTGATTTCTGACGTCACATTATAAATTATTGTGATGAGTTGACGGTAACATGGTATGAGGTTTGCGGCTCGGAGCTCATGTTCAACCGAGACGCGAAGCAAACAGGTTGAACATACGCTCCGAGCCACAAAACCTCAGACCATGCAGGGGCGGTTCTAGAAAGGGTGAACATGGTGGCTAGCCACCCCCTCCCTCCCAGAGACCTCGTCCTATCCCTGCATAATATTGAGTGTAAATTTCACCTCAAAATACCGCAATAAAAGTGACTATCCCACTCTATCGCTCTATCAGTATAAATAACGCCGAGGCACACAGAGCATATCAAACTCATATGAATTATGATTTGAAAAATCGTTACATATACACGTAAATATAACTTAGAAACGAATGGAAAATGGCAGCACTTGCAGCGTATGGCTTGTGTGTCCGTTTGAACCGTCACTTTCATTTATTGATGGTGTAGTTGAATAGTTGAATGCAAACTCAATTTCGATGCATAGAATACCGAGAATTTCGAAAAAGGAGCGAAATAACTAACGTTGGAAATCAAAGACGCTCAAATCGTTCCAATATTTCAAAATTTCTTAGGGGGAGCATGCCCCGAACTCCCCCCACTGCCATGTTACCGTCAACTCATCACAATAACTTATATGTTCCGATAAGACACTACCCTTAGCCAAAAACATACAACGTGGAACACGGGAGGCTTATTTACTAAACTTGTGATCGTTAAAAGTAGCCTTCTGCAAGGCAACTTTTAACGATCACAGGTTTAGTAAATAAACCTCTCGTGTACCCTACGACGGCACTGGATAAATAATCATTAAACAGATAAATTCATTCATCTCAGTTCAAATCGTAAATCGGTTTGTAATTTAAACAACACTTCACCCGGAACACATTTTGCTGCACTTGTGAAAAATCCAGAAAAAAACGAAGCGGTTTGCTAGTCACTCTGCTGATGAAGCAATTACGAAACGGGCGATGTCATTTCAAATATTTCGCGTTGTGACGTCAGACGGTAACATTTGCTACTGGAGCCTTAAACATAAAAGAAACTTCGCCAGCTCTCATCCAATCAGATGGCGAGAATTTTACTCTTATTGGAACATAAGTTATTGTGATGAATTGACGTAACATGGTCTGAGGTTTGCGGCTCTGAGCTTTTGTTCAGCTGAGACATCCCTTTACTCACAACGATTTGCCGACATTATTTTGTGCTCCAGTTATACATAGTCCAAAAAACATAAGTTATTGTGATGAATTGACGGTAACATGGTCTGAGGTTTGCGGCTCGGAGCTTATGTTCAACCGAGACGCGAAGCGTCAAGGTTGAACATACGCTCCGAGCCGCAAACCTCAGACCATGTTACCGTCAATTCATCACAAAACGTATATGTTCCAATAAGAAGGCACTACCCATAGCCCAAAACCAACAGCGCGAAATACGAGAGGCTTAATTACTAAACTTGCGATCGTTAAAAGTTGCCTTGTTCAAGTCAACTTTTAACGATCACAAGTTTAGTAAATAAACCTCTCATGTTCCCCTCGACGGCACTGGATAAATAATCAATGAACCAGATAAACTCATTACAACTCATTTCAAATCGTCAATCGGTTTGTAATTTAAACAACACTTCACCCGGAACACCGTACAGAAAAATGATGTGGCTTCATAATCACCCCGTTGATGAAGCAATTACGAAACGGGCGACGTCATTTCAAATATTTCGTGCGGTGACGTCAGACGGTAACATTTGCTTCTGGAGCCGTAAATATAAAAGAAACTACACCAGCTCTCATCCAATCATAGGGAGAGAATTTTTACTCTTATTGGAACATGGTAAGTTATTGTGATGAAAAAACCAATAACATGATTTTGGAGGGCGTTACGGTTTATTAACGGCCCGACAGGAATGATTAACAGCCAGAGGGTCCATTAACAGCCCGAGACGAAATCGAGGGTTGTTAATGGCCCGAAGGCTGTTAATCATTCCTGGAGGGCCGTTAGTAAACAGGGACGCCCAACAAAATCTTGTTATTACTATTATTACCACTTCTAAAAAGGTTAAATCCAAGGGTTCTTCATCAAGTTCACTTGATTGTGACATCCCGAGATTTCACAATGACATTGAACCAAAACACATGTGTCGTCTGTTTCAAGATAAACAAAACGTCACGTGGTCAATCACATAATAGCTTAATTTAAATATTTTTGTTTGCCACGAAAAAATGGCCTTCTCCCGAAATCTACTAACAAAAACCTACCGTAATGAATTAATTACACTCACCTTAACAATTTGATTGCTCCATCACCAAAGTAATGGGGAAATTACACAAATTCCACGTGTTTTTTTACCATTCATTGCAGTTAAGCGCGTTTTATCATCTCGGAACCAGTGGCGCGTTTGGTATGATGGACTACATAAACTGTAACCGGAGCCGGGGGTGTGAACGAAACATTTAGCCGGAAGCGGGCTGTTAACCACGTTAAAACACACCTTCCGGTTTGAGTCTGTGCATTATGCACTGTTACCGTAAAGGTAACATTGTGTTAATATACTAGAGAACGCACGCTAAAGTGGTAATAATTGACGTTAACATGGTCGGAGGTTTGCGACTCAGAGCTTTTGTTCAACTGAGAGGCTGAGACATCCCTTTACTCATAACGATTTGCTGCCGACATTATTTTGTGCTCCAGTTATACATAGTTCAAAAAAACATAAGTTATTGTGAAGCGTCGAGGTTGAACATATGCTTGGAGCCGCAAACCTCAGACCATGTTTTCGTCAACTCATCACAATGACGTATATGTTCCAATAAGGCACTACCCATAGCCCAAAATCTACATCGTAAAACATAAGCTGCTTATTTACTAAACTTGTTATCGTTAAAAGTTGTCTTGTTCAAGGCAACTTTTAACATTCACAGGTTTCGTAAATAAACCTCTCGTATACCCCACGACAGCACTGATTAATAATCAATAAACCGGATAAACTCATTCCATCTCAGTTCAAATCATAAATCGGTTTGTAATTTAAACAACACTTCACCCGGAACAACGTTTGCTGCACGTGTGAAAAATCCAGAAAAATGAAGCGGCTTGCTAGTCAATCCGTTGACGAAACAATTATGAAACGGGCGACGTCATTTCAAATATTTCGCGCTGTGACGTCAGACGGTAACATTTGCTACTCGAGCTTTAAACATAAAAGAAACTTCGCCAGCTCTCATCCATTCAGATGGCGAGTATTTTACTCTTATTGGAGCATTGTAAGTTATTGTGATGAATTGACGTCAACATGGTCTGAGATTTGCGGCTCTGAGCTTTTGTTCAACTGAGACGCTTAGACATCCGTTTACTCAAAACGATTTGCCGACATTATTTTGTGCTGCAGTTATACATAGTCCAAAAAAACATCAAGTTAACCCTTTACCCAACGTAACGGCAGAAAACGGCCAGCGCTATTCACAAAAATCGCCAATTAATTTTCATTATTTTTTTCATTTTTTGTCAACAAAACATAGGTTATGACCCCTTTTTGAACGAGCTCGTTGAGCTCGACCCAAAGAGGGGTCAAAACCTGTTTTTGAGACAAAAAATGAAAAAAAATAATTTATTCAAGAATTTTGTTTGCAAGTGTCGTCTTCTTTTCATGTTAGATAAAGGGTTAATGAAATAATTTGTTGAACTACGCGACGTAATTATAAAACTACAGCTGCGATAAGTCTTCATTTATCATTATTTTGTAAACAAGCATGCATTTGAGTATTGGAAATATTATTAAAGATTGGGTCAAATGTGTCGCTTGAGAAACATCTCTTGCGTCCATTCAAAGAAAATAAATGTGGTATTTTTCGGAGTCAATAGTGGCTTCGCCTTTCCAACCAAACGAAATACTCCAGACTGGGCGAATCTGAAAATAGGCGATGGACGATTTAAGTGTCATAATAGAATTGGACTGGAGGCTTGAGACATTGGTACAAAATGTCAAAAATTAACAACACAACACGTGAGCAAAAGCCTGCCACAAAGTATCACTGATCTCAATACAACTGTAAAGAGATCGGTGAAAAATACAATTAAAAAAAATATTGGTCCGACACAAGCCTATTCTGTCGGAACGTTTCTGGCGACTATGGTCTAAGAGTGTTTAAAACTGAAATGAAGATACTAAAATGACAGTGGAAAATAGCTGCACGAATAACTTACTCGAATCCAAGCATACGGCATGCGACTGTACTTTCATTTTTTCCCCATCCATGGTTGCAGACGGTACCCCATTCTCCGTTGTGAAATACCTCTAATCGCCCATTGCTGTGCGGATATAATAGCGGGGGAGGAATTCGCTAGAATTGTGCACTTGGTGATACCTTCCTGAAATTTGGCATGATGTAAGGGTAGGCATCAGAGATTTCAAAATCGATCGGCTACAAGTTGGCACCATCCTCTAGCCACCACTAGCAGCGAAATCCAAAATGGCCGCCAAGCGGATCGAAAAAAAGCTATTTTCGCCGATCGCACAACTGAAGCTCCAAACCTAACACCATACATGTGCTGTAATTGATGTGAATGATGGAGTGAAGCCCTTGGAACAAGTTGGGGGGAAGATTAATGGATAATGGGATCAGAATTTCCGTCGATGTGTGCGTCTGTGTGTCTGACTGTCAGTATGATCGTCCGTCCGTAGATAAATTAGTGTTGAATGTTTCTCGGGAATGCAATGGTCAAATGAACATGGTATGAGAGATTCCTGTCAACACATGAACAAGGGTACTCGATAGTATGCAGCAGTGGGGATACTTGGACATTTGATAATCCAATTAAAGTGACAGTCTATTCTCAACTTCCGGCATTTTCGATAGATTTATTTTCTAAGAAAATAAAACTATCAAATTTCTAGAGGAGTTCTGGTTCAATCTCAACACCATAGCGACACGTCTGCCAGCAAGGGCAGTGCTGGAATGAACTCGGGATGCATTAGTTCCCGTTGTTAATTATACAATGTTATCTTGCCAGTATAGAACATTGGCAAAATGGGACTAGAAGGGGTGAGTGTATGTTTGCAGTCATTCGAGGTACAGGAATATTTTTTGACTACAAGTAGTATTCTTCATTTTCGGCCAGTTAAGATGTGGTGTGTTCCAAGTCAGGATTAATGTTGCCGACACTTAATGCCCATCCCTCATGGTATGCTACTTTACCAGGGATATAGAGATATAGCCACCACTGGGAGCCAAAACATGACCTTTGATGTCGATGAGTGGTCGAAATGTTTTAGCGAATAACTTATCGAAATATGATCCGGTATGGCAATTTGATACCTTACGTTAGATTTATTAGATCAACTCAGGTATGGATTCATTGAGACATGAGTGCGCTACAAGATGAAGGATTTCCAAGTTGATTTGCTATGGAGTAGGAACTGACTAGTCACATGTGGCCTATGGCCAGAGAAAGACAAGGATACCATAGATGAACACACGGGTGAACGAAGGTATCAACTGTTGTACAGAGGCAAAATAGTTGGGGATATTGTATCATGCTATGCATGAATTAACACCGTCTTGTGCAGTAAATAACAGACTATTTTCCGAAATCTAAAACTGTATTCCTATACCCCGGACAATGTAGCAAGCCACATGGGATGAACATTTGTTAGCAAAATCAACTCAACTAGAAACATGACATGTGTTAACTGGCCGAAAATGGAAAAAAAAATACCAGAATAGGAGATGACTGGTCCTAACATGACAGTATACTACTCAATATTGTTACAACAGCCACCTTCACACTTACACAAAGGTGTGCACCTTAATCCAGCTTTCAAGCATTTGCAATTGCCCTTGCAGGCCTTGGCACAACTACAGTGGAGCATCAGTGCACATGCAGCACTTGCGTCTCCTAGGTGAGTCCAAAATGGGACCAGAATATTGAGACGTGGATTCCACTCCCATCCGTACTGTGATGGGTCTGGCACACATAAGTGTTTCTGCAGAGCACGATGCCAAATGAAAGATGACACAAGAATTACCCTTTTTACATGTTGATACAGAGCTGCTTTGGTGGGCGGGATGTTTTCCATAGACTTAAGGCCATGTGTGAACATATGCCGTCTCGCATCATTGACACGTGTACTGACACAACTGTTACTGTACATCTGTATGGTGAGTTTTTCGATATGCTGCATATGAGGGGAATCCTCTGAAAAGACTTGCGGATTCTCAGTCAATTCTATCATCATTTCAGTTGATGCGGGAAAATTCATCCATGCATTCCATCCTGTCTTCTTCCCAATGCCGAGCATGCTGGATGTTACATCACAACCTGTGAAGGCGTGGAAGAAAGTCAGGGCCTTACAGTAATCAGGTCCAAGTTGTGAAGCTATCTCATGAATTGGCATATCTTTATATGCCTTTCCAATTCCAAACCCAATCCACAGCTCACTGAGTCCAAGGTCACGGAATGTTGCGAAATGGTGCAAAGACAGAATGACGACATCAGAATCAACCGTGCGAAGAAAAGCTATTTTGTGACCTTGTGAGACTGCATGGTTGAGATGAAGCATCATGCGCGTGTCTGCTTCCTCGTGGTTCGATGGAGATATGTCACATAAGCTAACATCCTTATTGCATAGTACATATTCTCCTGATGTCGTTAACAACTGGTACTCGGATGTTGATGTTAATTTCAGCAGTTCAGCAGACAGGAACTTGAAAAATTCGTCTTTATTCTCACTAACTTTCAAGAATGCCTGCCAATTCTTCCCTTTAGGTAAAGGGACGTTCTCGGACACCCGTATCAACCTAACTGCTGTCTCACCGAGGCGTTTTGCTCGCGTCTGATTCTTCAAACTGCCTTCGGGGTAACAGTCATAGATCGCATCAACCCTTGTGGTGTTCGTGTTAATCAGAGATTCGATGTATGGCAATAATTGCAATCGAGCATATTCTCCAAACAGATCCGCTTTCTGTGGTTTGATTACATGGACTACAGCAGGCATATCCAAGATGACAACTGAAGCTTGTCTAGCTGCTGAATTCTTCCCTTGTGCAGGAATAGCTGGTAAACAATTGAGAATTTGAGATTTTGTCCCACTCCGTAGCTTACCTCTATCGGATAATGCTGGCGGATCACGTGCATTCTCGTGCATGAAAAACTCATCCATGTTTGAATCAGGCCGGGCTTGCAGTGAAACGAACATCTGGGTAACTATTGCGGCAGTTGCTTTACTTGACATGAGTTTGTCTCGGCCTTTGTCCAGGTTGGCTGGGGGTGGGTTAAGGAAGGTATATATATTTGCCTTGGGAATAACATCATTCAGGGGTACGGTGCATTCCACAAGCCTTTCCTTCAAGAAAGTGGAATATAAATGCTTGCCCCTTTCGGGTAATGACCGTAAACTCTTACTAACTTCGGGGTCCATATATTCACCAGTATCTAATGTCACCAGCTGACCACTAGTTTCATCATAAGGGTTGATAATGAGTCCCTGATTCACCAGATCGAGGAGAGATTTCAATTGATTCAGAAATTTTTTCTGCTCTGATACCGAACTTTCCGGGTGTTCCGTGTTATCTGATGATGTTGTGTGGAAACTTGCATATTCATACTCATCTATAACACGCAGAACTTCTGACCTTGAAAGCTCAATAACGACTTTCTCTTCAGCCTGGCCATAGAGACCTTTTGGACCACTGTCTTCTTTGAGTAGTTGGATACTATGTTCTTGGCTCTGATCTAAACCCATCATACTGAACTTCCTCTCACTACGCTGGACCACAAAATGGCCTTCCATGAATTTGTTGTGGATTGAAGGATGCCGCCTGGGTAGCTGAGACATGTCTCTCAGAAATACGGGGACCCACCGACAATAATTTGTATGTCCTAGGGCAAAAAAGTAACTGCACAACTCATCGATAGAACACAGTGTACCAGGCCAGTTACCGATTCGTTGGTTCCGAACGAATTGACAGCTTGTCAAGAGAAAGTTCCGAACGATTTCACCCCAATAGCGCGCAGTTGGAGATTGTGAAAGAATCCTCTGTTCCCACATTTCAAATGACTCATGGGGCCCAGTCTGCTGACAGTAAATCTCATCAGCATTCTTTCTGAGGATCTCAAGCCAAGCTAGAGTGAGAAGATATGCCTGTCGCGTCCTCTTGACATGTTTCCCACCAAGTAGGGATGATGCTACACCGGGTGTGAATATCTTTGCGAGGTGAAACATTCGCTCCCAACCAGAACCACCCATAAGCTTACCACCAGCTTCTTGGGTGCACATTTCAAGATGCAGGAATCCAATCATACACACCATTCGATCCTCACCTATCTCCTCTGGGAACAGCCATTGACATTTTTTCTGCCTGGCATACAACGGACAGTCACCTTCAATGACAGGTATCTGGCCGGGGTTTACGAAAGCAGTAGCTTCCCTGACCACATACATAGCATGCTTCTGCATACTGAGTGAGTCCGCTTTCTGCTCACTGAAAACAGGGAATACCCCAATAACTGCACGAGGTTTGACATTGTCTTGATCTTCATGTTTTGAAAAGAAGCCTGAAAAGGTCACAGGGACTTCATCAAGCTGCCAGCTGCCATCAACCTTCCCTTTATTGCTGATCTGTGACACATGAGACAACCAGTCATTCTCTCCCACGTTCAAATCTGCATATTCATTGGGCCGTACATTACATTCATCTGGAGATTCAAGCCTGATGTCCCCACCAAAGTCTTCAACGAAAGGAACAAATGCATAGTCGTCTGGGAGTTCAATTTGTGTGTCTTCTGGAACATCTAAACTCAGTGGTGGGGGATCAGTACCCACATTGTCCCTGCTCAGTTGACCAATGAGTGTGATGGACGTACCATGCATATCAGATCTACCAGATACATCAATGTTATCAGTGGTTCCTATCGAGAAAACATTACGTTTGCAGTTAGCTGGGACTACAACACCTTCGTTCTTGAACCGCAGTGAAACAGCTCTCGCGAAACTCCTGCGAACATCCATTACGCGATCATAAGAGACAGAGAGTCCCATTTGATGAAAATCTCTGATAAGATTTTTCATACGATCATGGGCATGCAACTTCAAACCCACATAAAGAGGCATTGGAGTTTCTCTGTCACGTCTCTGGTGAACATTTTGTGCATGTTCGGAGCGTTTCGCTGAATTGCTGATCAACATCTGTGAAATAGTACAAGCCACTCGAGTCTTGGCATTAACAGTCTCATCATCGCCTAAGTTCTGTATACTACATGTGCCCTCAAGTAGAACTCTAAGAAGAGTCAGGAGTGAGTTGGGTACAGGCTCGCTCAAGCAATAAGATGAAAATGATCCCGTGAAAGGAGCTTGAGATATGAGTATGTGTTTACGCAGAAGAAGACCCACATCAACTATCTTTTTTGCCTCTTCCTCAGACACTATACGAGTTAAAGATTCGGACAACAAGGAGCCAACTCGAAACCTACTTGAAATAAACACATCTCTACCCTGTGTGAAGACGTCCCAGCCATCGCCCAATTTCTGCAACAAATGTTCTTTGAATCGAGTGGAATGTATTTCTTCACTAAGCCAATCAGAACCGACTTGCTTCAACCTCCGACTGTACAGATTCTTGAGATCGACAAGCTTCATCGCGGAATCGTTGTGTTCAACAAATGTTATGAGCTCTGCCATAACGAGAGGGTCATAGGGCAGGCCTGACGCGGAATGTTCGGCGTTCTTCGACTTTTTAGATTTAGCCGCTCGTGCTTCATTGGCAAGCTTACAATAACAGGTTTTGTGATAGTAAAGATCACTAGCAGCGGAATCAAATGCTGCATTGACCCGAGAAAAAACAACCCAGTTCTCGGCTTCCTTTGCCATAATTTTGAGTTTATTGTTATCAGACATTGATCTGCAAATAGGCTCACTGCTGTCACCTTCGCGTTTGTGACAATAAACACACTGGGGCAGTTTCCTGTCACAGCCAGATTCAAAACTTGTCCGTGTTCTTTTAGGACTCAGCGTGGAGCAGGATGCCACTGCCTCATTTCGCTCTCGCTTGTGTAGCACGCGCTGTACGATGTGAGTCCGAATACTGTCACGGCATGTCTTATGATATATTGCCTTATTCGTCAACAGTGACATCGACATACACTCATCACTCTCTCTCATCAAACAATCAATGGTCAAATTATATGGAAGCTCAACGCCATTATCTAGGAAGCGCGTTATGTCTTCCTCAATAGCTTTATAGGCGTCATGAAAACGAGATTCTCTATACGGACGCATCAATTTCTTGGAACTGTCTTGCTGGCAAAAGCAACAACGTTCCCAGTCAGTACTAGTCCGTACACGAAGAGGATTCTCACTCATTCTGTGAATGATTTTTGTGAACAATCGCGTTCTCGAATTAATTTCGACAGACAAATCAGAATTGCTTGCGGAATTACGCCAAACAAGAGATTGTATGGCAAAGAGACTGCTTCATAAAGAGCGTTGTTTCTCCGGGATCAGCGTCATTCAGGTTTGCCTGAATGACGCTGATCCCGGAGAAACAACGCTCTTTTCAAGTTCCAAGAAATTGATGCGTCCGTATAGAGAATCTCGTTTTATTCTACATCATCTCCCACGTCTGTTTCCAACACGTGCGTGGATCAGAGTTCACTTTCGCGCCCTTACAATCGGATGTATAGTCGGTAGACCGTCGAAAAGGAGGTTCCCTTCAGCCGCTGGCGGCCATTTTGGATTGTGCCGCTACTGGTCGCCACCGGTCGGTGTCAACTTGTAGCCGATCGTTTTTGAGAACCTCATAGCCTACACTAACAGTGTGCCAAATTTCAAGAAGGTATCACCAAGTGCACAATTCACCTGTATGTGACGAATTCCTCCCCCGCTATAAGTCACATTCCTTTTCTCCTGCATCCAATCGAACACTCAGCGGGGGAACTGTGAAGTACACAAAATTGTTATTCAAATGATGCTATGTCTGGACGCCATTAGTAAACCGCTAAAACAGTGGCGTCTATCAAGGGCGTCGCAAAGGTGACCGATTTGGGGGGGGGGGTTATAAAAAAAATCGTGATATGTCCTGGCTGAGATGGCTCAAGCTCCAACAGCAGAAAAATATTCCGACTGCATCATCAAGGCATGTTTCTTCGAGGGCATGCCTTATGATATGGGGCAAATACCAATTATCGAGGAGAAAATGTCCCCGCTTTAAAACATTATTGGGTGGGGGGGGGGGGGTCACACCTCCTACATCCCCCATCCCTTAGTTACGCCCCTGCCAGTGATGTATTGCTAAATAAATTTTCGAGGGGACGGCAATCATCGCAAAGCGATGACCGCCCCCGGGAAAATTTTTGGAGCCGAAACAACGCTATTTTGGCTATTCGGGAGTACTCTGGCATTGCTCCTCTAGCTATTGATTTTTCTGAAAATCGAGTTGACACGCACGTACCGGGAAAACTGGTGTGGCGAGGCCTGTACTTTGGACTGAGATTATTGTTATATGACAGGGCCTGTTCACATCGTAAGTGTTAACGTTACTTCTACAGGGAGAGAACAAGACACAAGTAGTGAGAGCCTGAGACGGTTCGACCCGAGCCGTTTCGGCCTGGACGTTTCGGCCCTCTAAAAAGCCGAAACGTCTTGGAAATCGGGCCGAAACGTCTTCACTTCTGATCATTTTTTTTAGAAGGTTGGAAGGGTTTGTGGAGTTTTAAACCCTTTACCCAACATAAATAAGAATTTTCTATTATTTATGTGTGCTCACGTTTTTGTTTTTACGAATTTATAATCAAATTTTCTATTAACTATATTTACGAATTCTCGTTTTTGTTACATTTTTTTTCTGATGGTTTATGGAATTTATATGGGAACGCCGTTCCTCCGGTAAAAAAAGAAGGGGGTGGGGCGCCGTTCCCCCGCGTTCCCCCTGCAATACATCGCTGGCCCCTGCCGTCCGCATTCACAAAATGGTCATCTAATCGGCAAATATGTTTCAGAATCGTTCACCGAGTTAACGAAACACTTGGGAGTTTACGCATGGGGGAAATCTGCAATCAACGTTTAACCATTTACTCAACATAACCAGTGGCGTAGCCATTGGGGAGGCATAGGGAGCACATGCCCTCTCCCAATTTCAATCAGGCCCCCACCCCGGTGATGTGGCCTAATTATTGATGCCTTTCACAACTTATAATTTATGGACACAAACAGACTCAGAAATGTCAGAGACAAGGGAAATTGCGGGGTTTTTTCGAATTCAACAATGTTTCCGGGGCATCCCTCCCCCCCCCCCCACCCTCCATCGAGATGAGGTTCTCCCTCTTGTGCTCGCCCCCACCTCGCTGCTACGTGGCTCGGATTATGCTGAGCATCCTACACTGTATGCCCTCTAGTAGTTAACCCTTTACCCAACGTAACGTCCAAAACCGGCCAGCGCGATTCTCAAAAATCGCCAATGAATTTTTATTATTTTTTTCATTTTTTGTCTCAAAAACATAGGTTATGACCCCTCGTTGGAACGAGCTCGTCGAGCTCGTTCCAACGAGGGGTCATAACCTATGTTTTTGAGACAAAAAATGAAAGAAATTAGTTATTCAAGAATTTTTTTTGCAAGTGTCGTCTGCTTTTCATGTTAGGTAAAGGGTTAAGCGATCTGAACGTAGCGGCTACCTCCCCCCCCCCTCCCCCACGTAGAAGGTAGCCGCTACGTTCAGATCGCTGAACTCGTCCCCTCGATATTATCCTTGCCCCCTAACTTTGATACCCTGGCTACGCGCCTCAACATAACGGCCAAAACCGACCAGCTCTATTTGCGAGAATTTTCATTCAATTTTCATTATGTTTTTCATTTTTTGCATCAAAAACATAGCTTATGCGTTCCAATGAGAGGTCATAAGCTGTGTTCTGATGCAACAAGAAGGACGCCAACGCCCTATAGCTCCATAGCTCACCAACATTCCTCTTTGATAGTAACTTTGGCAAACACAAAAACTGTATCAAACAGGCACATAACATGTGACAAAGCTTACCTAAGCACAACCTCTTAAAAGTAAAACACAGAAACTGACATAAACACTAAGTTAAACATGAATTCTGAGCTAAACATAAAACTAAACGCAAATAAAAATGTCAAGAAAAATTTAAAATGCAAGATATGAGGGGTTAATCATGGAACAATGATACTGAGGAACATGTATGATGAATATAAGTGCCATGGGAAGAGAAGGAGCACATCAGCTGACCTAAACACTAAGTTAAACATGAAATTTCGAGCTAAACAGAAAACTAAACGCAACTAAAAATGTCAAGAAAAATGTTTAAAATGCAGGGTATGAGGGGTTAATCATGGAACAATGATACTGAGGAACATGTATGATGAATATATGTGCCATGGGAAGAGAAGGGGCACAGCAGCTGACCTAAACACTTAGTTAAACATGAAATTCTGAGCTAAACAGAAAACTAAACGCAACTAAAAATGTCAAGAAAAATGTCTAAAATGTAGGATATGAGGGGTTAAATCATGGTAAAATGATAATAATTATCATATAGCAGCATTATAAAAGCCATGATATGAAAATAGGGCGAGTAAGTGACCTAAACAGAAGCTTTAACATTATTGGACACGTACGCTGACGCCGACGCTGACGCCGACCGATCGAGCCATGCCATAAGCTCACACAACTAAAGTTTGTGAGCTAAAAATGAACAAGAGGCCTCACGGGGCCCGAAGCGCTCACCTTGAATAGAACCCGATATAAACAGAGTCCAAGGATGAATCTACATCAAGCAATCAATCTCGACATGATACATTGTCAATCCTTGAGGACCTCAGGAGTGACTAAAATAGTCCAAGCATCATGGCTTTTCTTCAGTTGGTTATAATGTAAAAAGTAGAGCTCCCCTATGGAGCCCCTTGATGCAATCTCACCCCACTAGAGATGTTGTACACCAAATATGAAAACATTCTTACTGGTGGATCTGAAGAAGAAGATTGTTAAAGAAATTTCCACATATTGCAGTGAGTTAAAGTTTGGGCTACCATAGGGAGCCCAGATATTAGCTCAAGGACCCGGTTTCAACAACCTGAATCTGACTCCCCTAGAGATGTTGTAAACTAAATATGAAAGGATTCTAACTAGTGAATTCTGAAGTAGGGAGATTTTTGAAAAAATTCTCTCTTATTGCACCAAGTTAAAATTCAGGTTCTCATATGGAGCCCGTATATTAACCCAGGTACTCGATTTGAACAAACTTGAATCTGACCCCCCCCCCCCCCCCCGCCCCCTCCTCCCTCAAAGAGATGTTGTATGCCAAATTTGAAATCATTGCGACTAGTGGATGTGAAGAAGAAAAGTTTAAAAAAAATTTCCCCAGATTGCACCGAGTTAAAATCCGGGCTCCCACAGGGAGCCCAAATATTAACCCAAGCACTCAATTTGAACAAAGTTGAATCTCACCTCCTTGAGATGTTGTTTTCCAAATATGAAAGCATTCTGACAAGTGGATCTGAAGAAGAAGATTTTTAAATAAGTTTCCTCATATTGCACTAAGTTGAAATTTCGGCTACCATAGCGAGCCCAAATATTAACCTACGGGCCAGTTTGAACAAACATGAATCTGCCCCCTCCCCCCCCCCCCCCCCCCCCCCCCCCACTCCCAGAGATGTTGTATACCAAATATGAAGGCATTCTGCCCGGTGGATCTGAAGAAGAAAATTTTTTTAAAAATGTCCTGATATTGTACTAAGTTAAAATTCGGACTGCCATAGGGAGCCCACATATTAACCCAGGGGCCCAATTTGAACAAACTGGAATCCGACTACCCTAGAGGTGTTGTAAACCAAATATGAAAGGATTCTGACTGGTGAATCCTAAGAAGAATATTTTTGAAGAAATACCCTGATATAGCACTAAGTTGAAATTTAGGTTCCCATGGGGAGCCCAAATATTAACCTAGGAACTCGAATTGAACAAACTTGAATCTGCCCCTGCCCCCACCCCCCGCCCCAGATATGTTGTATACCAAATATGTAAACTTTCCGACTGGTAGATCTGAAAAAGAAGATTTTTAAAAATGATCCCCCATATTGCACGAAGCCCAAATATTAACCCAGGGATTTGGTTTGAACAATCTTGTATCTGACCCTCATAACAATGATGTATACCAAACATTAAAAGATTCTGATTAGTGGTTCTGAAGGGGATGATTTTTTAAAGATTATTCCCCATATTGCCCTAAGTTAAAACTTCAGGCTCCTGTATTGAGCCCAGATATGACCAAGAGGCTTCATTTTAGCAAGCTTGTATCTGTCAACCCCCCCCCCCCCCCCAACCCACTACCCCTTCCCCACCCTCCCGGATGCTGTATACCAAATATCAAAAGATTCTGACCATTGGTCCTGGGGAATTTTTTTTCATTATTTTTGCAAAATATGCTGACCCCCTACCCTCCTCCCACCCCACCCACCCCCCTACAGAACACTCTGACATAACCGATGGCATTTTTATCATTCAATTCTACTGGTGCTATTGATGCAGCATATCAAATTACAGTTCTCTGTTCTGTGAGGTTAGGGAAATATGGGCGTTTGAAAATATTTCTATTTTCAGCTCCTGGGTCAAGTACTTATGACCCAATAATACCACATACCAAATTTGGTTCATATCGAACCATCGGTTTGGAAAATAGAAATTTTGGACGGGGCCGAAAATCTTTCCCCTCCCATTACAAAGGGAAATATTGCTTCACGAACTTCGTTTGAACAAACTTGATTCTACACATCAAAAGGAAGCTTCACACCAAATATCAAGTCATTGTACCCACCCACTGGTTCACGAGAAGATTTCAAAAATATTTTGGAGCATTTTCCTCCACCCCCCCCCCCCCCACCCCCCTATGGGGCTGGGCACGTTGAGTTGAACAACAATGCCCAGTCGGGACCATCACTCACCCAAACTTTCACTTGACCCAGTTACATTATGTGTGGGTTGTTATGGTAGTGGTGTATACCCCAGTTGGTCTTCTGTTGATCCTTATTACTGCTGACCTACCGATTGCTTCATTCCACCATAGGGGTCTTGTAGGAACCGCGAAATGCTGGGCCAAGGGTAGGATAAGATGTACGGGGTGTACCCTGTTAGTCAACTATTTTGCTGGAGGGGTGGTAATGCTTTGTTGTTTAGACCAATAGTATAGGCTGTACGGTCTGTATCCCTGCCAGCAGGCCTGTCCTTTAAAAAATCACTGGAGGCAGTTACTTGCTCCCCTTGATCTATGAGCAGGCGCGCAAAAGCCCACTCAGGCGGGCTGGTACATTCCAAAATCATCAGAATCAAGCTATTGAGGAGGGTAGTTACTTGCTTTCCTCGACAAAACATCAGGCGGGCTGTAAGGATCTGGAGCAATCGCCCTCTGTTAGTCTGGTGTTAGCCCTTAGTACCATTAATCCACTTAAGGCGTTATACTGTCCTACAGTTGGTATGGGCAGTTCGTTATGCTAGGTCATGCAGTGTGGTCAGGTGTTATGGGGTATGCTTGGTTGTTTGGTACGGTAGTATAGGATGGACTGTCTATTGGTCTACTGTTACACTTAGTCATACTATTCACACAAGGCGTTATGTTGTCCCAACATTTGTATAGATAGTGCATAATGCCTATTGCTAGATCATGCAGTATTTATTTATTATTTATTGGTGTTTAAGGTCACATACTTATGCACAATGGCTAATCGTGACCGTCACAGTTTTATGGGTGGAGGAAGCCGGAGTACCCGGTGAGAACAACCGAGCATCAACGAGCAACTGTCAGCTCCCCAACATTCTAACTTTGTTCGAGCTCCGCTCAAGTAGGGCTACAGCGGTTGAAGACATGTGCACCGTCGACGTACAGTACGCCTTAGTACACAGCGTAATCGTGCCCCCATGTAGGCAGCCGGGATAAAGTGCCTTACCCAAGGATACAGCGTGGGTCGTCCCGGACGGGGATCGAATTCGGACCTCTAGCATAGACGTCCAACAGTCTACCACTGAGCCACCGCGCTCCCTAGGTCATGCAGAACTGCAGGGGTATGCTTGGTTGTTTGATACGATGGGTTAGGGCATACTGGCTGTTCCAGTTCGTCCACTGTTAGCCTTTAGTACTACTATCCCCCTACGGCATTATTCTATACTACTGTTTGTATGGGGAGTACGTAAACGTAATAATAGGTCATGCAGTGTTACGCTTAGTTGTCTGGCGCAGTAGTAATGGCTGGGCTGTCTGTTGGTTTAGTGCTAGACTATAGTTCTAGAAACCCATCACTTCCTTTATTCCAGCGTGTGGGTGTTACAGATGGTGTGTAATGCTGGCGCAGGCGGTACTGAGAGGTAATGCTTGGTTATCGTGTGTGGTAGTATAAGGTATACGAGTCGTACGTCTGTTGGTCTACTTTTAGCGCTTAGTGCCACTATCTACCCAAGGTGTTGTGCTGCTCCACAGTTGGTATGTGTAGTGCGTACTGTTAGGTCATGCGTAGTTATGGGTATGTATGGCATACCGTCTTTTTCTTAAAGTCAGTAGTAATGGTGAAAGGTTCTAGCGCAGGGCAAGGTAGCCAGTAATGGTAGAAAACTACAGCATGGGATGTCTACATTCGAAATCGATCATTGGACAGATGATGGTGACTCGACAGGGGTAAGTCAATAGTAGTGGTTTTAGATCTATGGGGCCGTGGGTTTGTCTGGAAACCTGAAACCGAAACCGATAAAGTGCTAGGATCTTGAAATCCCACTTACGGAATCCCACTGAGAGATTTCCTTGTTGAGAAATGGCTATGGTTATAGAATCCACTTTTTTTGCTGAGATGACAATAAGACGAGTCGTACGTGAAGTCACTCGTTCGAGCAATTGCCCGATAGCCCATTTGCTCGATAAGATTCCAGTCATCCTAGCGATGCTTATTCCAGGTAATCATTCGACAGCCTACTAGGGGAACTTGGAATAGGTACGAAAAAGTAGATTGTATTCGACTCCCAGTAGTAATAGAAACCAGTATAATGGTGATATGAACTTGGACCCATAGCAGTAATAGTGTTGTGATAGGTTTAGAAAGTCATAGTTCCACAAGTCAATAATGGACTAATGGTACAACGTTGTAAGGATGGTAGAACAATATAATGATGGTGAATACCAGTGGCGGCGCCAGAGTTACAAAAGTGAGGGGGTACAGTTGGGGACTGTGCAGCGCCGAGCTGGGGTGTGTTTCGGGGTGTGTGTGTGGGGGGGGGGGTCTTCTCCCTAAGTTGAGAACAATTTTTAACTGTTCTGCAACAAAATCATGCGAATATGGATATCATTGGAACCGGCTGAACAAGCCGGTTCCAATGATATTCATATTTGCATGATTTCATTGAGTTATACCTTTGAGAATTTTTCTAAAATATTAAATTTTATTGATTTTTTAAAATTGCTGTAGGCTGAATTCCAAACGGATGCCTTGCACGCTCTCGATTCTAGCATTCGTCGAATACTCTTAAGCACTATGTTTCAGTCCGTTTAAACGCGGCATGCCTTGTTGCAAATTGCTTGTTTGTTGTTTGCAACTAGCGTGTGTGTGTGGGGGGGGGGGGAGGGGGCGGGGGGGGGGGGGCAAACATAATTTCAAAACTTCTCTGATTTAGTGCACTTGGGAATATGAGATTAAGCATACCGACCATTACACCGCAACGTTCAATACAACAAAAATTAAAATTACTACGCTTGGCGAAAAAAGTGGAGGGGTAATTACTCCCACATATCACTCCATGGCGCCGCCACTGGTGAATACAATAAAGGTTGATCATAGGATAGGTACCTATGGTTGTGGTATAAGCCAATTGTAGTACTACTACGGATTGTACAGGAGCTATATAAGAGCTAAGAGCTGTATAGGAGATTGGAAACCCACTTCGGAATCCGACTTATGAGATCATTTTTACGAAATCCTTTTAAGGGGAACGAATGGTATACTCCCACCCACCCTCACCCCCATATTTGTTACTGAGGTCTCCGCGGAGAAAATGATTATCAAATCATATAGCTTCTAGTCGACAAATTATTACACTGTGGAATGGCTAATCATTTTGAAAAGGTATTCGATATCTATCAAAAACTGACACCCACAATTATAGAGAAGTCTTTTATCTGGAATGTGTTTTCAAACTAATATTTGGGTGTGGCAGCAAGGCCATACAATTTGAGAGGAACGATTTTGTCGTTCCTCTGGTGGTTACCTAATGAAAAAACAGATGAACGAAAAGCTGTTCGTCTGGAACTACAAACAGTCAAAAAGCTGTGTCTTATCACCTTATTTGATAGCACTGTCTTAAAATTTTCCTGCTCAAACTCCCTAAGGCAGCTGACACCCCCTGTGGTTGCCACAGATGCTTTCAAAATCTGAACCGTCATACAGAAGGGCCATATCGTGGGCCGGTCATAATCCACGGGTTTTCATTTTATCTACGCATATAATTCGGAGATGATCCGCTATGGCACCTAGCAAAATTTCCACCAATGAAGCACCGGGATTACCCCGGTGCTTCATTGGTGGAAATTTTGCTAGGTGTCATAGCGGATCATCTCTGAATTATATGCGTGGAGAAAATGACCACCTATGGATTTTGTCCCAGCCACGATGGCTGTACTGCAATCGGCCCTCTTTATTATGTCCTGATGAACAGTAAATATGTTATCTCACAATTTAAGATTTTATTCTCTGGGCAGGAAGACAGCATCAAGGCAATGCCATTACCCTGCAGTATCATGCTTAATGTCTCATTATTTCTTCTTGTCCAATTATGTATTATACTGCAATATAAAATTATTCATTCATATTCATTCACTACCCTCCACAGCTAAGCCAAGATGTTGTTAAACTTAGTCGATTATGAAGGTGCGAAAATAAGTATTTTCCATACTTTTAAGGACACTTTCAGAATCTATGAATTCTAAGAATCAGGTGAACATCTGAATCCAAGTTGATTCTCATCGTTTTCCTTATGAGAATCATTTGCGAGAATCGATCCTGATTCTCGCAAAAATTTTAAGCCCTGCGCACAGAACAAGTCATATTCTCTGGAAAAAAACGGAAACCAAACGGGGCTGAACCTAAAGGTCCATTGGCTGAAACTTTGCTTCTATAGCTTAAATGTTTGACTAAATGAGGAAAACAAATTGACTTATAGTTACCAGTAATGGGAAAAGATTCTCGTGGGAACCCCGGGATATGAAGAAGTGCCTGATTACTGCATGATGAACAAGTTCTGTTTTACTAGTATAAAATAAAAACGTATTCCGGGCCGCTTCGGGCCGGACCAGGGGTCCTATCCGATGAGCGGCCTGTTGGTGGACCAGACCACCGAGGCTGAGCCGCTTTGGAGGCGTCCGACCTTACCGGCCCGGTATTTTCCTGTCCTGTACTTTCCACTCCGGCACACTATTCTACATTTGCCGGATTTTGACTGTCGCTATTTCCGACGTTCACATTTCTCATTGATAATATAATTAGACGCAAATAATTTTTCAACTTCCATTTCGACCGAGTAAAAATAATTTTATCTTGATCAAATTTATACAAAATGTGTATTATAATACCAAATAACCGGCTGTATAATTTTAAACAACACATTCACCATTTTTTAAGCGCATCGAACTTCTTTTACCATGACGGTACATATTTATAATTACATGTATTACAAGTACTTATATGTATATATACCGTCGTAGTATGGTTCATTACCCTTTCATGAAGACCATCCTGCAATTCGTGATTTACGCCGCTGCGCTTTGCACATACAAACTAAGTGATCCATATAAATTTACCAGCGTCCAGTCCTGGAATAAGTTGTACGGAAATAATGGCGACGAGTTCACAGCAAATAAACCATTCGCCATACATGATGTTCCTGTGGTGTGGTTTTCTGAGAGACACTTTCTCCGTTCTACGTGTGTTTGTGGTACTCATTTAAACTCAGCTCACTGTCCCTTTTATTGAATACTTCCCAAGCTAAACGGCTTGTGCTCGAAATGATCCAAATGACAACTCATCCTTGTCAAAAATATGATGATGTTGGGATATTAATTTGTATAAAATTATTTGTTTCTTTCGTTTTGAATCAAGTTATTTTTAACAGCTTTTTCGCAAGTACGATCCTTGTCAAAATGGTGAGGCCGCTTGATGAAGAAAAGGTCTAAGGCCAAACAAAATTAATTAATTGATTCTCAGGCAGTTTTAACGTAACTTGACAAAGTCAAGATAAGCTATTGCCACCACGCGTGCGGACGTCTGTTAGTCTGTGGGTCTGTTAGTCTGTAAGTCTGTGAATCTGTGAGACTGTGAGTCTGTTCACATTTTCCTTTAGCACAGGCTACACCCCGTAGTTCTTGTCTGATCGTCACGAAATTTCATATGCAGGTTTGGGGTCATGTCTAGATAAGAACGTCCCCTTTTGGTCGCGATCGGTCAACCGGTATGGCTGCCCGAGCCCAAGACCCGAAAACCATTAGCACAGTCTACAGGTCGTATTTTTGAAGGGATTTCATTGTAACTTGGTAGGATGCCTCTGTATAATGCCTAGATGAGAACGTCCCCTTTTGGTTATGATCTGTCAACCGTGATGGCTCCCCAAGCCCGAACCCAAAAACTTTTAGCACAGTCTGCAGGTCATATTTAATATGAAGGGATTTCATTGTAACTTGGTAGGATGACTCCAGATGATGTCTAGATGAGAACTTCCCCATTTGGTCGCGATCTGTCAACCGTGACGACTGCCAGAGACCAAAACCCGAAAACCTTTAGCACAGTCTACAGGTCATATTTATGGGGGGATTTCATTGTAACTTGGTAGGTTGACTTCATATAATGTCTAGATGAGAACGTACCCTTTTGGACGTGATTGGGCCACTGTGACGGCTACAGGGGCCCGAAGCCCGAAAACCTTTAGCACAGTCTACAGGTCATATTTATGAAGGGATTTTATTGTAACTTGGTAGGATGACTCCAAACAATGTCTAAATGAGAACGTCCCCCTTTGGTCGCTATCATTCAGCCTTGATGGCTGCCCGAGTCCAAAAACCTAGCACTAGCATATTTTCCTATACCGCTTCATGAACTCGTAAATGGATGTTTTTATCTCCTCTGGAAACAGAATGATGTAGGTCTTACGACTTCAAGGTCTCTATTTATATTTTGCAACAAGAGAACGAATCGGTCTGTAGCTCAGTAAGTTCCGGCGTTCACTTTGCTGTATGAAAAGTGCGCGTTCAATGCGATGTGAGTTCAAAACCCACTTGTTCTTAGATTTTGCTCATTATGCTAACACATACATTTTTCGCTTTGTTGTGGTTGCATCTTCATCTGTAAAGCATGTTTTCGCACATTAGCCGGTCAAAAGGCTGGAATGCTCCACAATCAGTATATTTGAACAAAAATGTTGGAAAACAACCAATTGCCGCAAAGAGACAGACCATTTCTCTGCAGGCCATATTGTGTAATTAGGGGCGCTGTTACGTTCCAAAGATTAAGACAAATAACGAGACGATCATCACTGCCTGATGGTGGCTTTTGTCTGCTCAGTACCACTGTCTGCCAGATTTAGTGTTTCCTTGAAATGAAAGATTGCAAAAAGTCTCTACTCCACTTAATAAATAGTCATTTTGACTAACTAAAAGAGTATATGCACCGACACTGTTTTATTCCCATCATAAGCAATGCATTTCTTCTCCGTAATGTCAGTGGGGAGACCCTTAATTTCAGCTGTCCACGTGGGAGCAATTTGCGCATTGTGCAAATGCGTACAACACGTTGATGGTACACTTGCCTTCAACTAATGCGAGCCCTCCGTGTACCGGTTTAGTAAGTTAGGAAGGTAGGTAGTAGATAGCTGGCGCAGGATGGTTCTCTCCGTGCTATCAATGTACCTTCGTAGGTTTTTTTTTCCAGATGATGCCCAGATGAGAATTCACCTTTTGGTTGCGATCATTCAACCACGATGGCTGCCAGAGCCCGAAGCTCGAAAACCTTTAGCACAGTCTACAGGTCATATTTATGAAGGGATTTCATTGTAACTTGGTAGGTTGACTTCATATAATGTCTAGATGAGAACATCCCCTTTTAATCATGATTGGGCAACTGTGACGGCTACAGGGCCCCGAAGCTCGAAAACCTTTAGCACAGTCTGCAGGTCATATTTATGAAGGGATTTCATTGTAGTTTGGTAGGATGACTCCAAATGATGTCTAGATGAGAACGTCCCCTTTTTGTCGCAATCATTCAGCCTTGATGGCTGCCCGAGCCCAAAACCCCAAAACCTTTAGCATAGTCTATAGGTCGTATTTATGTAAGGATTTCAATGTAACTTGTTGGGTTGACTCCATATAATGCCTAGATGATGACATCCCCTTTTGTCGTGATTGGTCATCTGTGACGGCTTCAGGGGCCCGAAGCCCGAAAACCTTGAGCACAGTCTACAGGTCATATTTAGGAAGGGATTTCATTGTAACTCACCCCCATTGCCCACGTGGGGGCACGGTGACGCTGTGTACTAAGGCATACTGCACGTCGATGGTGCACCTGTCTTCAACCAATGCTAACCCTGCTTGTGTGGAGTTAGTATGTTGGTGAGCTGACAGTTGCTCGCCGTTGCTCGGTGGTTCTCTCCGGGTTCTCCTGCTTCCTCCACCCGTAAAACTGTCGTAGTCATGATTAGCCATTGTGCAGAAATATGTGACTTTAAACACCAATAAATAAATAAATAATTTATTGTAACTTCTTAGGATCACTCCAGATGATGCCCAGATGACAACATCCCCTTTTGGTCGCGATCGTTCAACCATGATGGCTTTCCGAGCCCAAAACCCGAAAAACCTCTAGTACAGACTACAGGTCGTATATGTGAGGGGATTCCATTGTAACTTAGTAGAATGACTCAGTATAATGTCGAGATGAGGATGTCCTCTTTTAGTAGTAATCGGTCAACCGTCATGGCTACACAGGCCTGAAGCCCGAAAAACTTTAGCACAGTCTACAGGCCATATTTATGAAGGGATTTCAATGTAACTTGATAGGATGACTCGTTTTGGAATAATTTCACTGTCGTTGACATACGTTAATTGTGAGGGCCACATACATTGACTGTGAGGTCATATTAACCCACCCCTCCGCTCTTTAGTACAGTGTACAGTGTACATCCCATATTATTTTTATTAAAACATAGCATACAGGGAACAGAAATTAACATATTCCCAATTATCACAATTCTTGTCTTATTTCATAATCCTTTCATAAACATTGAACATTATCCTTTTCATCAAACACAACACACAGACAAGTTAAGCTACAGTGTCACTGACACTTTCATTGTTTTTTACGAATGAGGGAGGGCGGTTTTACTTTTATTTTTCATTCCTGATGGAATGGTCGCGATGCCTAAAATTAAATACTATAGCTTCCATGTTTATTTCGCTGATAGTTTTTTTTGTAACAGCGATCGAACAGCACAAAATCAATATAGAACAACTAAAATGGAGATAAAAAATAAAAAGGAGTTATTTAACTGATTGAGTGCTAGAAGCTACAATCAGGCCTTTCAAAAAAAATGAGGATACCAGTGCAAAAGTAACATTTTCCTTACCCATGTTTCGTAATCAGTTAAAGGTAAATAATAGTTTGTTATTTATTTATTTATTTATTTATTTATTTATTTATTTATTTATTTATTTATTTATTTATTTATTTATTTATTTATTTATTTATTAGGGTTTAATGACACTTTAACAGCCAGGGACATATCATGTCGGTGACAGTTTTACGAGTGAAGGAAGCCGGAGTACCCGGAGAGAACCACCGAGAAACGACGAGCAGCTGTCAGCTCTCCAACATCGTAACTCTGAACTCTGCACCGCGGCACAGGAAGGGTTAGATTGGTTGAAGACATGCGCACCATCGACGTGCTGTTCGCCTTAATCCACAGCGTCATCGTGCTCGACGTTGCTTAACTTCGGTGATCTGACGAGAACCGGTCACCGCGACGCCACCGCGCCCCCAAATTACACAAATTTGTTCTATAACAAATTATTGGAGAGTGCCAACATTCTATAACAAATTATTGGAGAGTGCCTGTTGGCACTCTCCAATAATTTGTAATAGAACAATTTTTGATGAACAAATTCAGACCCTCCCCCACGTAGAAGGTAGCCGCTACGTTCAGATCGCTGAACTCGTCCCCTCGATATTATTCTTGCCCCCTAACTTTGATACCCTGGCTACGCGCCTCAACATAACGGCCAAAACCGACCAGCTCTATTTGCGAGAATTTTCATTCAATTTTCATTATGTTTTTCATTTTTTGCATCAAAAACATAGCTTATGCGTTCCAATGAGAGGTCATAAGCTGTGTTCTGATGCAACAAGAAGGACGCCAACGCCCTATAGCTCCATAGCTCACCAACATTCCTCTTTGATAGTAACTTTGGCAAACACAAAAACTGTATCAAACAGGCACATAACATGTGACAAAGCTTACCTAAGCACAACCTCTTAAAAGTAAAACACAGAAACTGACATAAACACTAAGTTAAACATGAATTCTGAGCTAAACATAAAACTAAACGCAAATAAAAATGTCAAGAAAAATTTAAAATGCAAGATATGAGGGGTTAATCATGGAACAATGATACTGAGGAACATGTATGATGAATATAAGTGCCATGGGAAGAGAAGGAGCACATCAGCTGACCTAAACACTAAGTTAAACATGAAATTTCGAGCTAAACAGAAAACTAAACGCAACTAAAAATGTCAAGAAAAATGTTTAAAATGCAGGGTATGAGGGGTTAATCATGGAACAATGATACTGAGGAACATGTATGATGAATATATGTGCCATGGGAAGAGAAGGGGCACAGCAGCTGACCTAAACACTTAGTTAAACATGAAATTCTGAGCTAAACAGAAAACTAAACGCAACTAAAAATGTCAAGAAAAATGTCTAAAATGTAGGATATGAGGGGTTAAATCATGGTAAAATGATAATAATTATCATATAGCAGCATTATAAAAGCCATGATATGAAAATAGGGCGAGTAAGTGACCTAAACAGAAGCTTTAACATTATTGGACACGTACGCTGACGCCGACGCTGACGCCGACCGATCGAGCCATGCCATAAGCTCACACAACTAAAGTTTGTGAGCTAAAAATGAACAAGAGGCCTCACGGGGCCCGAAGCGCTCACCTTGAATAGAACCCGATATAAACAGAGTCCAAGGATGAATCTACATCAAGCAATCAATCTCGACATGATACATTGTCAATCCTTGAGGACCTCAGGAGTGACTAAAATAGTCCAAGCATCATGGCTTTTCTTCAGTTGGTTATAATGTAAAAAGTAGAGCTCCCCTATGGAGCCCCTTGATGCAATCTCACCCCACTAGAGATGTTGTACACCAAATATGAAAACATTCTTACTGGTGGATCTGAAGAAGAAGATTGTTAAAGAAATTTCCACATATTGCAGTGAGTTAAAGTTTGGGCTACCATAGGGAGCCCAGATATTAGCTCAAGGACCCGGTTTCAACAACCTGAATCTGACTCCCCTAGAGATGTTGTAAACTAAATATGAAAGGATTCTAACTAGTGAATTCTGAAGTAGGGAGATTTTTGAAAAAATTCTCTCTTATTGCACCAAGTTAAAATTCAGGTTCCCATATGGAGCCCGTATATTAACCCAGGTACTCGATTTGAACAAACTTGAATCTGACCCCCCCCCCCCCCCGCCCCCTCCTCCCTCAAAGAGATGTTGTATGCCAAATTTGAAATCATTGCGACTAGTGGATGTGAAGAAGAAAAGTTTAAAAAAAATTTCCCCAGATTGCACCGAGTTAAAATCCGGGCTCCCACAGGGAGCCCAAATATTAACCCAAGCACTCAATTTGAACAAAGTTGAATCTCACCTCCTTGAGATGTTGTTTTCCAAATATGAAAGCATTCTGACAAGTGGATCTGAAGAAGAAGATTTTTAAATAAGTTTCCTCATATTGCACTAAGTTGAAATTTCGGCTACCATAGCGAGCCCAAATATTAACCTACGGGCCAGTTTGAACAAACATGAATCTGCCCCCTCCCCCCCCCCCCCCCCCTGTCCTGATATTGTACTAAGTTAAAATTCGGACTGCCATAGGGAGCCCACATATTAACCCAGGGGCCCAATTTGAACAAACTGGAATCCGACTACCCTAGAGGTGTTGTAAACCAAATATGAAAGGATTCTGACTGGTGAATCCTAAGAAGAATATTTTTGAAGAAATACCCTGATATAGCACTAAGTTGAAATTTAGGTTCCCATGGGGAGCCCAAATATTAACCTAGGAACTCGAATTGAACAAACTTGAATCTGCCCCTGCCCCCCCCCCACCCCCCGCCCCAGATATGTTGTATACCAAATATGTAAACTTTCCGACTGGTAGATCTGAAAAAGAAGATTTTTAAAAATGATCCCCCATATTGCACGAAGCCCAAATATTAACCCAGGGATTTGGTTTGAACAATCTTGTATCTGACCCTCATAACAATGATGTATACCAAACATTAAAAGATTCTGATTAGTGGTTCTGAAGGGGATGATTTTTTAAAGATTATTCCCCATATTGCCCTAAGTTAAAACTTCAGGCTCCTGTATTGAGCCCAGATATGACCAAGAGGCTTCATTTTAGCAAGCTTGTATCTGTCAACCCCCCCCCCCCAACCCACTACCCCTTCCCCACCCTCCCGGATGCTGTATACCAAATATCAAAAGATTCTGACCATTGGTCCTGGGGAATTTTTTTTCATTATTTTTGCAAAATATGCTGACCCCCTACCCTCCTCCCACCCCACCCACCCCCCTACAGAACACTCTGACATAACCGATGGCATTTTTATCATTCAATTCTACTGGTGCTATTGATGCAGCATATCAAATTACAGTTCTCTGTTCTGTGAGGTTAGGGAAATATGGGCGTTTGAAAATATTTCTATTTTCAGCTCCTGGGTCAAGTACTTATGACCCAATAATACCACATACCAAATTTGGTTCATATCGAACCATCGGTTTGGAAAATAGAAATTTTGGACGGGGCCGAAAATCTTTCCCCTCCCATTACAAAGGGAAATATTGCTTCACGAACTTCGTTTGAACAAACTTGATTCTACACATCAAAAGGAAGCTTCACACCAAATATCAAGTCATTGTACCCACCCACTGGTTCACGAGAAGATTTCAAAAATATTTTGGAGCATTTTCCTCCACCCCCCCCCCCCCCCACCCCCCTATGGGGCTGGGCACGTTGAGTTGAACAACAATGCCCAGTCGGGACCATCACTCACCCAAACTTTCACTTGACCCAGTTACATTATGTGTGGGTTGTTATGGTAGTGGTGTATACCCCAGTTGGTCTTCTGTTGATCCTTATTACTGCTGACCTACCGATTGCTTCATTCCACCATAGGGGTCTTGTAGGAACCGCGAAATGCTGGCCAAGGGTAGGATAAGATGTACGGGGTGTACCCTGTTAGTCAACTATTTTGCTGGAGGGGTGGTAATGCTTTGTTGTTTAGACCAATAGTATAGGCTGTACGGTCTGTATCCCTGCCAGCAGGCCTGTCCTTTAAAAAATCACTGGAGGCAGTTACTTGCTCCCCTTGATCTATGAGCAGGCGCGCAAAAGCCCACTCAGGCGGGCTGGTACATTCCAAAATCATCAGAATCAAGCTATTGAGGAGGGTAGTTACTTGCTTTCCTCGACAAAACATCAGGCGGGCTGTAAGGATCTGGAGCAATCGCCCTCTGTTAGTCTGGTGTTAGCCCTTAGTACCATTAATCCACTTAAGGCGTTATACTGTCCTACAGTTGGTATGGGCAGTTCGTTATGCTAGCTCATGCAGTGTGGTCAGGTGTTATGGGGTATGCTTGGTTGTTTGGTACGGTAGTATAGGCTGGACTGTCTATTGGTCTACTGTTACACTTAGTCATACTATTCACACAAGGCGTTATGTTGTCCCAACATTTGTATAGATAGTGCATAATGCCTATTGCTAGATCATGCAGTATTTATTTATTATTTATTGGTGTTTAAGGTCACATACTTATGCACAATGGCTAATCGTGACCGTCACAGTTTTATGGGTGGAGGAAGCCGGAGTACCCGGTGAGAACAACCGAGCATCAACGAGCAACTGTCAGCTCCCCAACATTCTAACTTTGTTCGAGCTCCGCTCAAGTAGGGCTACAGCGGTTGAAGACATGTGCACCGTCGACGTACAGTACGCCTTAGTACACAGCGTAATCGTGCCCCCATGTAGGCAGCCGGGATAAAGTGCCTTACCCAAGGATACAGCGTGGGTCGTCCCGGACGGGGATCGAATTCGGACCTCTAGCATAGACGTCCAACAGTCTACCACTGAGCCACCGCGCTCCCTAGGTCATGCAGAACTGCAGGGGTATGCTTGGTTGTTTGATACGATGGGTTAGGGCATACTGGCTGTTCCAGTTCGTCCACTGTTAGCCTTTAGTACTACTATCCCCCTACGGCATTATTCTATACTACTGTTTGTATGGGGAGTACGTAAACGTAATAATAGGTCATGCAGTGTTACGCTTAGTTGTCTGGCGCAGTAGTAATGGCTGGGCTGTCTGTTGGTTTAGTGCTAGACTATAGTTCTAGAAACCCATCACTTCCTTTATTCCAGCGTGTGGGTGTTACAGATGGTGTGTAATGCTGGCGCAGGCGGTACTGAGAGGTAATGCTTGGTTATCGTGTGTGGTAGTATAAGGTATACGAGTCGTACGTCTGTTGGTCTACTTTTAGCGCTTAGTGCCACTATCTACCCAAGGTGTTGTGCTGCTCCACAGTTGGTATGTGTAGTGCGTACTGTTAGGTCATGCGTAGTTATGGGTATGTATGGCATACCGTCTTTTTCTTAAAGTCAGTAGTAATGGTGAAAGGTTCTAGCGCAGGGCAAGGTAGCCAGTAATGGTAGAAAACTACAGCATGGGATGTCTACATTCGAAATCGATCATTGGACAGATGATGGTGACTCGACAGGGGTAAGTCAATAGTAGTGGTTTTAGATCTATGGGGCCGTGGGTTTGTCTGGAAACCTGAAACCGAAACCGATAAAGTGCTAGGATCTTGAAATCCCACTTACGGAATCCCACTGAGAGATTTCCTTGTTGAGAAATGGCTATGGTTATAGAATCCACTTTTTTTGCTGAGATGACAATAAGACGAGTCGTACGTGAAGTCACTCGTTCGAGCAATTGCCCGATAGCCCATTTGCTCGATAAGATTCCAGTCATCCTAGCGATGCTTATTCCAGGTAATCATTCGACAGCCTACTAGGGGAACTTGGAATAGGTACGAAAAAGTAGATTGTATTCGACTCCCAGTAGTAATAGAAACCAGTATAATGGTGATATGAACTTGGACCCATAGCAGTAATAGTGTTGTGATAGGTTTAGAAAGTCATAGTTCCACAAGTCAATAATGGACTAATGGTACAACGTTGTAAGGATGGTAGAACAATATAATGATGGTGAATACCAGTGGCGGCGCCAGAGTTACAAAAGTGAGGGGGTACAGTTGGGGACTGTGCAGCGCCGAGCTGGGGTGTGTTTCGGGGTGTGTGTGGGGGGGGGGGGGGTCTTCTCCCTAAGTTGAGAACAATTTTTAACTGTTCTGCAACAAAATCATGCGAATATGGATATCATTGGAACCGGCTGAACAAGCCGGTTCCAATGATATTCATATTTGCATGATTTCATTGAGTTATACCTTTGAGAATTTTTCTAAAATATTAAATTTTATTGATTTTTTAAAATTGCTGTAGGCTGAATTCCAAACGGATGCCTTGCACGCTCTCGATTCTAGCATTCGTCGAATACTCTTAAGCACTATGTTTCAGTCCGTTTAAACGCGGCATGCCTTGTTGCAAATTGCTTGTTTGTTGTTTGCAACTAGCGTGTGTGTGTGGGGGGGGGGGAGGGGGCGGGGGGGGCAAACATAATTTCAAAACTTCTCTGATTTAGTGCACTTGGGAATATGAGATTAAGCATACCGACCATTACACCGCAACGTTCAATACAACAAAAATTAAAATGATAGTATTGTTTTACTACGCTTGGCGAAAAAAGTGGAGGGGTAATTACTCCCACATATCACTCCATGGCGCCGCCACTGGTGAATACAATAAAGGTTGATCATAGGATAGGTACCTATGGTTGTGGTATAAGCCAATTGTAGTACTACTACGGATTGTACAGGAGCTATATAAGAGCTAAGAGCTGTATAGGAGATTGGAAACCCACTTTCGGAATCCGACTTATGAGATCATTTTTACGAAATCCTTTTAAGGGGAACGAATGGTATACTTCCACCCACCCTCACCCCCATATTTGTTACTGAGGTCTCCGCGGAGAAAATGATTATCAAATCATATAGCTTCTAGTCGACAAATTATTACACTGTGGAATGGCTAATCATTTTGAAAAGGTATTCGATATCTATCAAAAACTGACACCCACAATTATAGAGAAGTCTTTTATCTGGAATGTGTTTTCAAACTAATATTTGGGTGTGGCAGCAAGGCCATACAATTTGAGAGGAACGATTTTGTCGTTCCTCTGGTGGTTACCTAATGAAAAAACAGATGAACGAAAAGCTGTTCGTCTGGAACTACAAACAGTCAAAAAGCTGTGTCTTATCACCTTATTTGATAGCACTGTCTTAAAATTTTCCTGCTCAAACTCCCTAAGGCAGCTGACACCCCCTGTGGTTGCCACAGATGCTTTCAAAATCTGAACCGTCATACAGAAGGGCCATATCGTGGGCCGGTCATAATCCACGGGTTTTCATTTTATCTACGCATATAATTCGGAGATGATCCGCTATGGCACCTAGCAAAATTTCCACCAATGAAGCACCGGGATTACCCCGGTGCTTCATTGGTGGAAATTTTGCTAGGTGTCATAGCGGATCATCTCTGAATTATATGCGTGGAGAAAATGACCACCTATGGATTTTGTCCCAGCCACGATGGCTGTACTGCAATCGGCCCTCTTTATTATGTCCTGATGAACAGTAAATATGTTATCTCACAATTTAAGATTTTATTCTCTGGGCAGGAAGACAGCATCAAGGCAATGCCATTACCCTGCAGTATCATGCTTAATGTCTCATTATTTCTTCTTGTCCAATTATGTATTATACTGCAATATAAAATTATTCATTCATATTCATTCACTACCCTCCACAGCTAAGCCAAGATGTTGTTAAACTTAGTCGATTATGAAGGTGCGAAAATAAGTATTTTCCATACTTTTAAGGACACTTTCAGAATCTATGAATTCTAAGAATCAAGTGAACATCTGAATCCAAGTTGATTCTCATCGTTTTCCTTATGAGAATCATTTGCGAGAATCGATCCTGATTCTCGCAAAAATTTTAAGCCCTGCGCACAGAACAAGTCATATTCTCTGGAAAAAAACGGAAACCAAACGGGGCTGAACCTAAAGGTCCATTGGCTGAAACTTTGCTTCTATAGCTTAAATGTTTGACTAAATGAGGAAAACAAATTGACTTATAGTTACCAGTAATGGGAAAAGATTCTCGTGGGAACCCCGGGATATGAAGAAGTGCCTGATTACTGCATGATGAACAAGTTCTTTTTTACTAGTATAAAATAAAAACGTATTCCGGGCCGCTTCGGGCCGGACCAGGGGTCCTATCCGATGAGCGGCCTGTTGGTGGACCAGACCACCGAGGCTGAGCCGCTTTGGAGGCGTCCGACCTTACCGGCCCGGTATTTTCCTGTCCTGTACTTTCCACTCCGGCACACTATTCTACATTTGCCGGATTTTGACTGTCGCTATTTCCGACGTTCACATTTCTCATTGATAATATAATTAGACGCAAATAATTTTTCAACTTCCATTTCGACCGAGTAAAAATAATTTTATCTTGATCAAATTTATACAAAATGTGTATTATAATACCAAATAACCGGCTGTATAATTTTAAACAACACATTCACCATTTTTTAAGCGCATCGAACTTCTTTTACCATGACGGTACATATTTATAATTACATGTATTACAAGTACTTATATGTATATATACCGTCGTAGTATGGTTCATTACCCTTTCATGAAGACCATCCTGCAATTCGTGATTTACGCCGCTGCGCTTTGCACATACAAACTAAGTGATCCATATAAATTTACCAGCGTCCAGTCCTGGAATAAGTTGTACGGAAATAATGGCGACGAGTTCACAGCAAATAAACCATTCGCCATACATGATGTTCCTGTGGTGTGGTTTTCTGAGAGACACTTTCTCCGTTCTACGTGTGTTTGTGGTACTCATTTAAACTCAGCTCACTGTCCCTTTTATTGAATACTTCCCAAGCTAAACGGCTTGTGCTCGAAATGATCCAAATGACAACTCATCCTTGTCAAAAATATGATGATGTTGGGATATTAATTTGTATAAAATTATTTGTTTCTTTCGTTTTGAATCAAGTTATTTTTAACAGCTTTTTCGCAAGTACGATCCTTGTCAAAATGGTGAGGCCGCTTGATGAAGAAAAGGTCTAAGGCCAAACAAAATTAATTAATTGATTCTCAGGCAGTTTTAACGTAACTTGACAAAGTCAAGATAAGCTATTGCCACCACGCGTGCGGACGTCTGTTAGTCTGTGGGTCTGTTAGTCTGTAAGTCTGTGAATCTGTGAGACTGTGAGTCTGTTCACATTTTCCTTTAGCACAGGCTACACCCCGTAGTTCTTGTCTGATCGTCACGAAATTTCATATGCAGGTTTGGGGTCATGTCTAGATAAGAACGTCCCCTTTTGGTCGCGATCGGTCAACCGGTATGGCTGCCCGAGCCCAAGACCCGAAAACCATTAGCACAGTCTACAGGTCGTATTTTTGAAGGGATTTCATTGTAACTTGGTAGGATGCCTCAGTATAATGCCTAGATGAGAACGTCCCCTTTTGGTTATGATCTGTCAACCGTGATGGCTCCCCAAGCCCGAACCCAAAAACTTTTAGCACAGTCTGCAGGTCATATTTAATATGAAGGGATTTCATTGTAACTTGGTAGGATGACTCCAGATGATGTTCAGATGAGAACTTCCCCATTTGGTCGCGATCTGTCAACCGTGACGACTGCCAGAGACCAAAACCCGAAAACCTTTAGCACAGTCTACAGGTCATATTTATGGGGGGATTTCATTGTAACTTGGTAGGTTAACTTCATATAATGTCTAGATGAGAACGTACCCTTTTGGACGTGATTGGGCCACTGTGACGGCTACAGGGGCCCGAAGCCCGAAAACCTTTAGCACAGTCTACAGGTCATATTTATGAAGGGATTTTATTGTAACTTGGTAGGATGACTCCAAACAATGTCTAAATGAGAACGTCCCCCTTTGGTCGCTATCATTCAGCCTTGATGGCTGCCCGAGTCCAAAAACCTAGCACTAGCATATTTTCCTATACCGCTTCATGAACTCGTAAATGGATGTTTTTATCTCCTCTGGAAACAGAATGATGTAGGTCTTACGACTTCAAGGTCTCTATTTATATTTTGCAACAAGAGAACGAATCGGTCTGTAGCTCAGTAAGTTCCGGCGTTCACTTTGCTGTATGAAAAGTGCGCGTTCAATGCGATGTGAGTTCAAAACCCACTTGTTCTTAGATTTTGCTCATTATGCTAACACATACATTTTTCGCTTTGTTGTGGTTGCATCTTCATCTGTAAAGCATGTTTTCGCACATTAGCCGGTCAAAAGGCTGGAATGCTCCACAATCAGTATATTTGAACAAAAATGTTGGAAAACAACCAATTGCCGCAAAGAGACAGACCATTTCTCTGCAGGCCATATTGTGTAATTAGGGGCGCTGTTACGTTCCAAAGATTAAGACAAATAACGAGACGATCATCACTGCCTGATGGTGGCTTTTGTCTGCTCAGTACCACTGTCTGCCAGATTTAGTGTTTCCTTGAAATGAAAGATTGCAAAAAGTCTCTACTCCACTTAATAAATAGTCATTTTGACTAACTAAAAGAGTATATGCACCGACACTGTTTTATTCCCATCATAAGCAATGCATTTCTTCTCCGTAATGTCAGTGGGGAGACCCTTAATTTCAGCTGTCCACGTGGGAGCAATTTGCGCATTGTGCAAATGCGTACAACACGTTGATGGTACACTTGCCTTCAACTAATGCGAGCCCTCCGTGTACCGGTTTAGTAAGTTAGGAAGGTAGGTAGTAGATAGCTGGCGCAGGATGGTTCTCTCCGTGCTATCAATGTACCTTCGTAGGTTTTTTTTCCAGATGATGCCCAGATGAGAATTCACCTTTTGGTTGCGATCATTCAACCACGATGGCTGCCAGAGCCCGAAGCTCGAAAACCTTTAGCACAGTCTACAGGTCATATTTATGAAGGGATTTCATTGTAACTTGGTAGGTTGACTTCATATAATGTCTAGATGAGAACATCCCCTTTTAATCATGATTGGGCAACTGTGACGGCTACAGGGCCCCGAAGCTCGAAAACCTTTAGCACAGTCTGCAGGTCATATTTATGAAGGGATTTCATTGTAGTTTGGTAGGATGACTCCAAATGATGTCTAGATGAGAACGTCCCCTTTTTGTCGCAATCATTCAGCCTTGATGGCTGCCCGAGCCCAAAACCCCAAAACCTTTAGCATAGTCTATAGGTCGTATTTATGTAAGGATTTCAATGTAACTTGTTGGGTTGACTCCATATAATGCCTAGATGATGACATCCCCTTTTGTCGTGATTGGTCATCTGTGACGGCTTCAGGGGCCCGAAGCCCGAAAACCTTGAGCACAGTCTACAGGTCATATTTAGGAAGGGATTTCATTGTAACTCACCCCCATTGCCCACGTGGGGGCACGGTGACGCTGTGTACTAAGGCATACTGCACGTCGATGGTGCACCTGTCTTCAACCAATGCTAACCCTGCTTGTGTGGAGTTAGTATGTTGGTGAGCTGACAGTTGCTCGCCGTTGCTCGGTGGTTCTCTCCGGGTTCTCCTGCTTCCTCCACCCGTAAAACTGTCGTAGTCATGATTAGCCATTGTGCAGAAATATGTGACTTTAAACACCAATAAATAAATAAATAATTTATTGTAACTTCTTAGGATCACTCCAGATGATGCCCAGATGACAACATCCCCTTTTGGTCGCGATCGTTCAACCATGATGGCTTTCCGAGCCCAAAACCCGAAAAACCTCTAGTACAGACTACAGGTCGTATATGTGAGGGGATTCCATTGTAACTTAGTAGAATGACTCAGTATAATGTCGAGATGAGGATGTCCTCTTTTAGTAGTAATCGGTCAACCGTCATGGCTACACAGGCCTGAAGCCCGAAAAACTTTAGCACAGTCTACAGGCCATATTTATGAAGGGATTTCAATGTAACTTGATAGGATGACTCGTTTTGGAATAATTTCACTGTCGTTGACATACGTTAATTGTGAGGGCCACATACATTGACTGTGAGGTCATATTAACCCACCCCTCCGCCCTTTAGTACAGTGTACATCCCATATTATTTTTATTAAAACATAGCATACAGGGAACAGAAATTAACATATTCCCAATTATCACAATTCTTGTCTTATTTCATAATCCTTTCATAAACATTGAACATTATCCTTTTCATCAAACACAACACACAGACAAGTTAAGCTACAGTGTCACTGACACTTTCATTGTTTTTTACGAATGAGGGAGGGCGGTTTTACTTTTATTTTTCATTCCTGATGGAATGGTCGCGATGCCTAAAATTAAATACTATAGCTTCCATGTTTATTTCGCTGATAGTTTTTTTTGTAACAGCGATCGAACAGCACAAAATCAATATAGAACAACTAAAATGGAGATAAAAAATAAAAAGGAGTTATTTAACTGATTGAGTGCTAGAAGCTACAATCAGGCCTTTCAAAAAAAATGAGGATACCAGTGCAAAAGTAACATTTTCCTTACCCATGTTTCGTAATCAGTTAAAGGTAAATAATAGTTTGTTATTTATTTATTTATTTATTTATTTATTTATTTATTTATTTATTTATTTATTTATTTATTAGGGTTTAATGACACTTTAACAGCCAGGGACATATCATGTCGGTGACAGTTTTACGAGTGAAGGAAGCCGGAGTACCCGGAGAGAACCACCGAGAAACGACGAGCAGCTGTCAGCTCTCCAACATCGTAACTCTGAACTCTGCACCGCGGCACAGGAAGGGTTAGATTGGTTGAAGACATGCGCACCATCGACGTGCTGTTCGCCTTAATCCACAGCGTCATCGTGCTCGACGTTGCTTAACTTCGGTGATCTGACGAGAACCGGTCACCGCGACGCCACCGCGCCCCCAAATTACACAAATTTGTTCTATAACAAATTATTGGAGAGTGCCAACATTCTATAACAAATTATTGGAGAGTGCCTGTTGGCACTCTCCAATAATTTGTAATAGAACAATTTTTGATGAACAAATTCAGACCACCAAAAATAATCTGGTCCTCAACCAGTTAAATAAATATTTATTTTTTATACATATGAGAATCGTGTCGCATTTCGAGAAGAGAGTAACAATACTATATCAATGTATACGACATAATGCATCGCACATCGCGATGTGATTCCGCTAAAATCATATGGTAGATTTGTAGATTTTGAATTTTGCCTCCGAAATAAAAATGACGAACGCGGGTCGAAAAAAAACCGAATGCGCCGGTGCCTGAGAGTCAAAAGATTAATATTCTTTAGCCTAATCTGTGAGCTTTTAATTTTTTATCTTTAGGCTTAGGCAATGCAAAGAAATTCTGTGTGTCCAACAACATATCCAAGAACAAAGCCAGGGCATCAAAATTCTTCAAAACACAGCGACAGAGCTGCATTTGGGTAAATTCCAAAACCGTTGGCTTTGTTTACATTGTAAATTACTTTCGATTTCCGGTCAACGTCATAGTACGGAAAAAGCATACAACTCTGTCTAAAATCAAATAATGAGAAAGGTCGCTAAAAACAACATACTATTATCATATTGAGACTGCGCATCTGGCATATTCTATGCAAGGTATCAGGACACCTGTTGAAATTTCTTAGAATTACGATTTTGGTTTTTTATGGAAATCCGTGGTATCGAGTGAGTTGCGAATGTCCGTCGAACATGCATGGAATCCATCTTCAATAAAAAATGCTGACAGTGTTATCCTTTTCCAAAAGGCAGTCCTATCGCCGCACTCTAAAGTGTTTTGAATGCCTAGCTTTGTTCTTGGATATGTGAAGCATACTTGGCCACATTTTGTTTTCCGGGAATATTATTGTATTATCAATTCTGGTACGAATACGGTAGCAGACTTCCAGGAACCAGTGGTGCCTGCTGTCAACTATATGAGTTGATTACATATGTGTTTCGTGTTCTATACATCCCAGCCTTCATTTTGATGTATAATTTGTGTATATTTACTTTGAATTTAAGGAATATCCGAGGTGCGAATTTCAAAATAAAAAAATTCTATTACTTATATATCACCTTAAAATAGTCATTTTTAAGGTGATGTTTATTAGTAATAGGAAGGAAATTTAGCTTGAAAATAAGTGACATGTTATTTTTGATATCGTCAAGTATCTAAACAATGTTTTAATTTTTCATTTTTTGGTGTTCAAAATTGCAAAGAATTATTCATAAATATGGATGAACAACAGAAGAAGTCACAAATTATTATTTTCTTTCAATTTTTGACGATATCGACAATAACCTCTCACCCAATTTTAAGCCAAATTTCCATTACTTTTATAGTACCTTAAATCCAGGACCGTAATCAGAGGCGGCGAAAGGTAGCAAAAAGTGGGGTAGGGGTGGGTGAGGCTTGAGGGATGTGGGATGGACGTTTACCAATATAACAAGAAGTAGAGGGGTCACCAATATGGGGGTGGTTATTACACCCCCCCCCCCCTCCAAACTAAGTTCGTCGGGAAAATTATTACGAATCAAATCTTAAGGTGCTATATTAGTAATGGAATTTTGTGTATTTTGAAACTGCCACCTCTGATATTCATAAATTTGAAATTAAATATACATCAAAATGATGGTTGGGAGGTATAGAACACGACATGAAATCACCTCATAGAGTCGACAATAATACTAATAATAATAATAATTTTAAAGCCTAGAATCCACACACGGTGCTCAATGGCTGTATAATAATTGCATACATACATATACACACATACACGTACATTCTCTCACAGATACATTGATACATGGATCAGTATTATCATTTATTGGTGCCCAACGCCACATCAGCAACCAAGGCTATATCGTGGCGATAAGCGACATAACCTAAAAGAAAAAGGGTATTGAATTAAAACAAAATAAAAACAAACTACAACTTTACCAAAACAAGTATGTGAGTGCAGTGGAGGATACAGGAATTCTCAAATGGGGGGCGGATCTGCCGCGAGTGCCGAAGGCACGAGCTTTTGTAGGAGGTTTGGAAATGAGCGACCAAATGGGGCATTCTGGTGGTTTCTGGGGTGGAAATCCTCTTGAATTTTTGAACGGCTAATTAACACTTTTTAAACAGCATGTTTCAGAATTTCAAATTCTGTCATACGTTCAAGACAGAATTAGAAAATTTGAAATATGCTCTTCAGATCCGTTTACCATAATACTGTATTTTGGACACACTGTTTACAGTCATAACCGACTTAACCTCAGGAGAACATTGCGATCTGCCAGCGTTTGAAAGTTTTCAGCAGTCAGCCCTCTAGGCTTAGGTACGCCATGACTATGCCAATTAAGATCCTGACCCATAACTGGCATAGCCATGGGGTACCTGAGGCTAGGGGCATGTAACACCACAAAATCATGCTGTGTCGGTGACGCTATAAATGGAGGCGACCAGTAGATATATTTTGCATAATTTCAACGGTGTATTTGTTTTCCATAGCGAATGGTGATGGAGGAAATAAATGTCGTTGTATGTTTTTACTTCAATTCATGTATTGTCCCGAAATGAAAATCCTGGCTACGCCCTCCATACGAGACAAACACGAGCTAAAAGGGGGGGGGGGGGGGGCGACCGCCCCACCGCCCCCCCCCCCTGTATCTGCCATTGTGTGAGTGTGACTTGACGAGTAACGAGGCAATCCTCACTGGCTCAGTCACACTCGCGCACCTGGTAATGTCAGTTTATGACCAAAATTAAAAGACCACTGAAGGAAATACCTTTCAAAAAAGGTAGGTTTTAGTGCCAGACTTGAATGATTCAAGTGATTTTCAATTTAAGTGAATTACAACAGACACCACTGGTTCCCGGACGTCTGCTACCGTATTCCTACCAGAACTGATAATACAGTAATACTTCAAAACAACTTGTGGCCAAATGTGCTTCATATATCCAATAACAAAGCTAGGCATTCAAAACAATTTAGAGTGGAGCGATAGGACTGAATTTTGGAAAAGGACAACACTATCTGCATTTTTGTACTGAAGATGGATTCCATGTTCGATGGACATGCGCAAATCACTCGATACCACGAATTTCCATCGAAAAACAAAATCGAAAATCTAAGGAATTTCATCAGGTGTCATGATACTTTGCATGGAATATGGCAACTGTGCAGTCTCTATATAACAATAGTATGCTGTATTCAGGCGATCTTTCTCATTATTTGATTTCAGATGGCGTTGTATATCGATGCTTTTTTCCGCCCGATGACGTTGACCGGAAATCGAAAGTAATTTACAATGTAAACAAGCCGTCAGTTTTGGAATTTACCCCCATGCAGCTCTGTCACTGTGTTTTGAAGAATTTTGATGCCCTAGCTTTGTTCTTGGACATGTGAAGCATATTTCGCCACAAGTTGTTCTGCTGAAATATTATTTTATCCTCAGTTCTGGTACGAATACTGTAGCAGACTTCCGGGAGTCAGTGGTGGCTGCTGTCAACTCTGTGAGTTGATTACATATGTGTTTCGTGTACTATGCATCTAAACCTTCATTTTGATGTATAATTTGTATATATTTAATTTGAATTTAAGGATTTAAGGAATATCAGAGGTGGGAATTTCGAAAATAAACAAAATTCTCTTACTTATATAGCACCTTAAAGTATCCTAAACCCTTGCAGTGATGCTTCGACACCATGTAATCAATATTATGCGGATCCGTAGATCATCCACGTCTGGAAACTGCCAGTCTGTTCCCGGTGTTGTATTCCATTGGATGCAAAAAACATGCAAAAGGTCGAGCATTTTGACAGCTGAGTCGATTTTTTTTCAGATTTGGGAAATAGTTTTATCAATTAGAATGGAATGTAAATAAAATATTGACACGTAATTAAAGGTATTGGAACTCGGTTAGTAAATGAAAAACGTCACATAAATGCTTACTCTAGTTGGGCGGTGCCAAATCGTGACTAAACAATCGTGAATTTCTTTTAAGAAAGAAATTTATTTTTGAATATTCGACACTGTACGTGTTGAAATCACTGTGGATAGATTAATTTAACCCTTTACCCAACATAACGTCCAAAACCGTTTTGCGCTATTCTAAAAAATCGTCAAAAATCGCCAACTAATTTCCATTATTTTTTCATTTTTTTTGTCTCAAAAACATAGGTTATGACCCCTCAATGGAACGAGCTCGTCGAGCTCGTTCCAATGAGGGGTCATAACCATTGTTTTTGAGACAAAAATTTTTTAAAAAATTAGTTATTTAAACATTTTTTGCAAGTGTCGTAAAGTTTTAAGTCACATTGCAAGTACAATGGGGGAGGTGGAATCGGAATGGCATTTCGTAATGGAATGTCCGCTTTATGCATCATTGAGAGAAAAAAATATTTCGCGCAATTTCTGACGAAAAAATTGACTTTCCTCTAATGGATACAATGGACAAATTTAAAGTAATAATGACTAATGATAATCCAGTGCTGTGCAATGTTATTTGTAACATAGTCCAGCTCTTTCTTCACAAGAGGGATTTATCTGTAATATGATTTAGTATGTCATATGAATTAGTGTGTTTTATGATTCTGTTTATGTTGATTCTGTATGTAGCAATCTGCCTTTATTCTGGTGTATTTGCTGAATAAATCTTATCTTATCTTATCTTATCTTATCATTGTGCGCTCAGTCTTAGATGAATGCAGAAAATTCAATATGAGCTGAATTGCTCAAATTGAACTTAGTGGGCGAGATTTAAAAACACCAAAGAGCATAGTAAATATTAACTTTTAGATCGGTTTCAGCTAATTCTGATGATCAGGGAGACACTTGAACTTGATGTGTACAAGGGATTGTGTCTTTAACTTTGAGCCACACAAAGAACGGCCTGACGTCACTGTCTACGACAAATAAAATGTGTCATAATTTCTCAAATATAAAATGGGAAATTATGAATTCCCGGGACCAATACTATAAAACTTTTACAATAGAATTTTCGAGAATTGTATTTTTTGTCTGTCGCCATAAATGGTTTGAATAAATCATGAGCATTTTCAGGTAGGTAAATTGCCACGTCTTTTGAAACACCAATGGTTATTTTCAGTGATTAATATCCACAGGTGAAAAACACAATTTTGAAAAATGAATTTTTATAGTATTGGTCTTGAGCCACCTAACAATAGGAACAATGGAACATACCTACAAATTTTAAACCTTTACCTAACCTGAAAAGCAGACGACACTTGCAAAAATAATTCTTGAATAACTAATTTTTTTCATTTTTTGTCTCAAAAACATAGGTTATGACCCCTCGTTGGAACGAGCTCGACAAGCTCGTTCCAACGAGGGGTCATAACCCATGTTTTTGAGACAAAAAATGAAAAAAATAATGAAAATTAATTGACGATTTTTGAGAATAGCGCTGGCCGGGTTTGGCCGTTACGTTAGGTAAAGGGTTAAACAACCCTGGTCCAAACATCAGTAACAATTCCAGTGGTTGTCTTAATGTGACCGCGTCCATATGCAAACAATTTCACGCATCCAGTTAATTGGATTCCAGGTGGAATTACCAAAAGACTAATTCACACCAATTGTTACATACAAAATCGTTTCATCCGCCTTGTACATTTAAAGGAGTCATCCAATGATAGCTCATCCGTTTCCACCGTAATTCAAGTGGTAAGATGTTCAATTGCACAAGGACCCGTTGAGGAGTATAATTGTTGTAGAATTTAAGTACAAAAATTAAGATTTTATTTGAGTTTGACATCATTTTTTAGCTTTTGAATACGATAACCATGGAAAATGGATATTATTGGTAAAAGAGGAAATTTCTCAATTTGCCAAAAAATTGATGGAGCGAACTGGTATGGGTTCAATATCGAGTATGAGACCCGTTACTGTTTGTAGTATAGCACGTATGAATCGACCCCTATTACCCGGAGCTTTGCCGGAGCAGCTAGTGTTAAATTCCCATAGGAACCGGAGCCGTTCGCCGGAGCAACTTTTTCCTGTGCAAAAGTACGGCTCCTTGAAGCTAGATCCGGCAAGCAGTGTACGTACTGCTTATATAGTATGCTATGGTATGTATAGTGATGTAGGTAAACACGGGGTTATGGGTATATATTATGGGTAAGTGGTGGAAAGTTGATGGGAAAGGTGAGACTTTTATTGAAAGTATTTTTTTTCCGCGAAGCGGTTGACGTTGCTATTGACGTCGTGACGTCATGATACGCACGCGACGTCATAGAGACATTGGCCACTGTTATTGTCCAGTATACATTCCGACATAACGTTGTTCGGGTCAGAGGGTGTCGGACTTCTCGTAAGTGGGGGTGGGGTGATATGGTAGTGGTGGTATATATCCATGGTGGTATCCTATTAGCCCTTGGGTCTTCATATTATCCTATATCCGATATAGCTAGGTCAAGCAGTATTGTAGGAATGGAGGTAATGCATGGTCGCCCGTTGTGGTATTTGTGAGATAGTCCTTGGTGGTTTAGATTGGCAGTATAGGATGAATGGTCTGTTGGCCTATTCCCCCCCCCCACCCCCCCCCCCCCCCCCACCCCTTAGTACTATTTACCTACCGAATCCTTTGTATTATCTTATGGCGGGTATTTAGTTCGTAATGCTAGGTCAGGCAGTATTATGATCGTTCGTTTAGAAGTGGGGCTTAGGGTGCAATGTGTATACCGCTGTAGGTCCCCTGTTAGTCCTCGGTATTATGAACAAACCGATTGCTTTGTATTGTTCTATGGCTGGTATAGGTAGTACGTTACGGCAGGTCAAGTGGTATTGTGAGTGGGGTGATACCTGGCAGTATAGAACAGCAGTATAGTATGGACAATATATAGCTCTGTGCCCCCCCCCCCCCCCCCCGAAAGCCATTGATACTACTAATCGACTTAATGCTTTATGTCACCCCAAGACTAATATAGGTAGTATGTAATGTGGGACCAGACGTTATTGTGGGTGGGTGGGTGTAATGCATGGTCGCCTAGTGTGGTAGTGTAGAATGTACGCGTTCTCCCCCTACGGGTCCCATGTTAGTCCTTAGTACTATTAATCCGCCTAATGCTTCATGTTATCCTATGACTTGTATATGTAGTATGTAATGCTAGGCCAAGAGGTACTGTGGGTAAGGGCAATGCCTGATGTAAAAACACGGAATCCATATTTTACGGAATCGGTTAGGAATCTCAATTACGGAATGCCTTATATGTATACAGGGAAAATCTGATTGAACATTTTGAAGGCTTGAGCGAAGGTATAGCTAGGAAGTAATTGATGGTAGTTTAGTCAATAGTACTGATATAAGGCCGCAACGGATAAGACTGCTGTAGAAGCTAATGATAGGACAGATAGACCATAGACCAGTAGTGGCCCTGGAGCTTTGGCGACAAGATGGAAGCGGTTGGTAAGACTACATTAGACCTCATTGAGGGCTTTTACATAGCCCTCATACGACAAAAAAGGGATTCTCCAAAAGGTATCCTCGATAGGTATCCTCGAATAATACAATACCAGGCCATAGATATCCTCAAATACTGAAATGAGGCTAAGAATCATAGTAAATTATACCCCACTGAGGGCTTTTTCATGGCCCTCATGACCTCAAAATTCAATGAGGCTATGAGGGATAATAAATGAGGCCTCATTGAGGGCTTTTTCATGGCCCTCATGACCTCAAAATTCAATGAGGCTATGAGGGATAATAAATGAGGCCTTACTGAGGGCTTTTACATAGCCCTCATGGCCTCATACGACAAAAAAGGGATTCCATAGCCACAGGTGTTTCCCCCAAAATGGGATTCCATAGGATATACTTGTTAAATACTGAAATGAGGCTAAGAGTCGTAGTAAATTATACATCACTGAGGGCTTTTTCATGGCCCTCATGACCACAAGATTCAATGAGGCTATGAGGGCCATGAAAAAGCCCTCAATGAGGTATAATTTACTACGACTCTTAGCCTCATTTCAGTATTTAACAGGTATATCCTATGGCATCCCATTTTTGGGGAAGCACCTGTGGCTATGGAATCCCTGTTTTGTCGTATGAGGCCATGAGGGATATGTAAAAGCCCTCAATGAGGCCTCATTTATTATCCCTCATAGCCTCATTGAATTTTGAGGTCATGAGGGCCATGAAAAAGCCCTCAATGAGGTATAATTTACCATGACTCTTAGCTCCATTTCAGTATTTGAGGATACCTATGGCCTGGTACTGTATTATTCGAGGATACCTATCGAGGATACCTTTTGGAGAATCCCTTTTTGTCGTATGAGGCCATGAGGGCTATGTAAAAGGCCTCAATGAGGTCTAATGTAGTCTTACTAACCGCTTCCATCTTGTCGCCAAAGCTCCAGGGCCACTACTGGTCTATGGTCTATCTGTCCTATCATTAGCTTCTACAGCAGTCTTATTCCATTGCGACCTTGTACCAGTACTATTGACTAAACTACCATCAATTACTTCCTAGCTATACCTTCGCTCAAGCCTTCAAAATGTTCAATCAGATTTTCCCTGCATACATATAAGGCATTCTATAATTGAGATTCCTAACCGATTCCGTAAAATATGGATTCCGTGTTTTTACATCAGGCATTACCCTTATCCACAGTACCTCTTGGCCTAGCATTACATACTACATATATAAGTCATAGGATAACATGCAGCATTGGGTGGATTAATAGTACTAAGGACTAACATGGGACCTGCAGGGGGAGCACACATCCGACACTACCACACTAGGCGACCATGCATTACACCCACCCACCCACCCACAATAACGTCTGGCCCCACATTACATACTACCTATATTAGTCATGGGGTGACATAAAGCAGTCGGTTAGTAGTATCAATGGCTTTCGGGGGCCCACAGAGCTATATATTGTCCTTACTATACTGCTGTTCCATACTGCCAGGTATTACCCTCACTCACAATACCACTTGACCTGCCATAACGTACTACCTATACCAGCCATAGAATAAACAAAGCAATCGGTTTGTTAATAATACCGAGGACTAGCAGGGGACCTACAGCGGTATACACATTGCATCCTAAGCCCCACTTCTAAACGAACAATTATAATACTGCCTGACCTAGCATTACGAACTAAATACCAGAAATAAGATAATACAAAGGATTCGGTAGGTAAATAATACTAAGGGGGTAATAGGCCAACAGACCATTCATCCTATACTGCCAATCTAAACCACCAAGGACTATCTTGCAAATACCACACCGGACGGCCATGCATTACCCCCATTCCTACAGTACTGCTTGACCTAGCTATATCGGATTTCCAATCAACTTTCCACCACTTACCCATAATATATACCCATAGCCCCGTGTTTACCTGTATCACTGTACATACCATAACATACTATATATGCAGTACGTACACTGCTTGCCGGATCTAGCTTCAAGGAGCCGTACTTTTGCACAGGAAAAAGTTACTCCGGCGAACGGCTCTGGTTCCTTCTGGGAATTTAACACAAGCTGCTCCGGCAAAGCTCCGGGTAATAGGGGTCGATTCATACATGCTATACTACTACTACTACTACTGTTAATTACAGCTTGACAGCGCCTTCTCATGCTCCCAGTCAAGTTCTTGGTGGTCCTTTCTGGGATGCTGTTCCATTCTTGGACCAGCATGGCACCAAGCTCCTGAACACTTCTTGGGTGGACCGGACGGGCTGAAACTGCAAGCTGCAACTCATTCCATACATGTTCGATTGGATTGAGGATCTTGCTGGCCAGTCTATACGCCCAATCCCCACCCTCTGTCGGTACTCCCCGGCAGCATGGGCAACATGAGGACGGGTATTATCGTCCATCAAAATGAATCTTTCACCCACTGTTCCTGCATACAATCATACATGTGATGATATCTCTTTTTTTTGAGTAATTGAAAGTACTTGGATGCGATAAGCGTGGTTCAAGGATTTAATAAGAAATGTAACCATATCTTTCCAGAAAAATTTGTAAAACTCAGCTGTAAAAGCGTCTGAACCTGGACTTTTGTTATTTTTCATTGACTTTGGTGCACATAAACATTCATAACTCGAGAGAGGCCCTTCGGTTGTCTTGCACTCCTATTCCTCGAGAAAGGGTTCTGTGGATTGAAGTAGTTTTGTTCGCTTCATTTATTTCGTCTGTCCGAGGTAATTTTGAGGTGTAAAGATTTTTATAAAAAGGTCTTTGTTCTGCTATAATTTTATTCAAATCGGATCCACCGGATTTGGTTATTTTGGCGATCAACTTTTCCGTAAAATGTCTCTTTTCGAGATTACAAAAATATTTTGTCGATTTTACGCTCTCGACTTTCTATTTGGATTTTGTTCTCAAAATCATACCTTTTATCTTCTGTCCCTCATCTCTTTTAACCCTTCACCTAATATGAAAAACAGACGACACTTGCAAAAAAAAAATTCTTGAATAACTAATTTTTTTCATTTTTCGTCTCAAAAACATAGGTTATGATCCCTCGTCGAGCTCGTTCCAATGAGGGGTTATAACCTATGTTTTTGAGATAAAAAATAAAAAAATAATGAAAATTAATTGGCGATTTTTGAGAATAGCGCTGGCCGGTTTACGCCGTTACGTTGGATAAAGGGTTAACTTATTTTCAAGAATTTCAATATCTTGAGCTATTTATTGTTAAATCACTATTGTCTAGTTTCACGTTTAGCTCGTCTCATTCTTTTTTCGATTTTCTTCTGCTTGTTTTCGAATTTTTGTTTTTTATGGGTACAGTATGATATTGTTTTGCCACGTATCACCAGTTTAAGTGTTTCCCAGAACAATTGATCGGTGATTGTTAGTGTAACATTATTATTATTATTATTATTATTATTATTATTATTATTATTATTGTTATTATTATTATTTTTATTATTATTATTATTATTACTGACGTACTGTTGTATTGTTTCTGTTATGGTTGTTTTAACTAGAGCTATGTATTCTGGATCACACAAGGTTGAATTTCCAGAATCCCTTCCCTCTATTCTGGTTAATGAAAGAGAAAGGTATGCTCACTGGATTATGGTCAGATCTGTATCGACGGGGTATATTTACCTTTTCTACGTTCAATTGTAGATCCGAAGATACAATGAAATCGTCTAACCTAGACATTTTATTTCCAGGTCCCGTCCATGTGTAATGGCGTTGGTCTGTGTTTTCCAGTCTCCAGACATCATGTAAAACCAAATTTTCCATAGAATTGGAGATCTTTTCATTAGATCTAGTATTATTTTGTGTTTATAATTGACTGTGTCCAGTACATAGCTTCGAAGGACATTCCAGTCTCCGCCATTCATGATAGAAGTATTGTCAGTACTTCCTGTATTCGTGAAAAAATCATTGTAAAATTCAGGATTATCCGCATTTAGTGCATACACAACTGCCACTGTAACCCCCTCTGATCTTCTATACTTATATCAGTTGTAATAAAAAAACCGACGTTCGTATAGGTAATGTTGTGTATTTTACACGAAAAGGAATTTTTGAAGAGGACTGCTGTTCCACGACTTAAACTAGAGTGAGAGCAGAACAGTGCTTCGTAATCCCATTCGTTTTTTCAAAGTTGCTCAACCTCTTTACTGGAGTGAGGGTCTTCCACGAGAAAAATGTAAAATTTGTCCCTGCAAGGTAAGAGAATGTCTCTGCGTTTAACTTTATCGGAATCGGATGCAAGACCGCGACAGTTTATACTTCCTATTATCACAGGGTAAAAGCGGACAGTCTGCTGAAACGGAAATTGTAAGCTGTCCGGCGAGACTCACCTAGCTGAAACGTCGGAAATTGAAAGATTATACGCTAGTTACCGGTCATTTTTGTTAGATTGCGTTCATTTAGTGGATGTACCTAGAAAATCCAGTCTACACATAGTAAGCAGAATAGTTTACTGTTATTTCTAGAACAAACTGATGTCCGATTCTGTGTAAATTTGTCTCTAAACGTAGAATTTGTTGACCTAACTCACGACAATGTTTGTATTTTTGCAAACGAGAATGTGATAAATGATACCGAAACTCAAGACCAGTGTGTTGTAAATACATTTAACTCTCTAAATGCCTAACAGAGTCACTTCCCACTTCATTAGGCCCTTTATACGGAGAATCTGTTACACATGAATGGCAAACGTGGCTAATATTTGGGGCCACTGTAGTATCCCTCGCTGTACGACTAATTATGAAGTACCTGTCCGACTAACTGAAATGTACACACTATTTTTTTACCGCCTAATTGTACCAATATCGCTGTAAGAATCCCGGTATAGGTTGCAGTGTTCCTCTGCTTTGCGGGTTAGTCATGCCACACTGGTAGAAAATTAAGTTATTAACTTCATAAACACCAGTAATACATCTCTCGTCAACAGTTCCACTGGAATCTTGGAAAATTCGGTTGTGCCAATGCCTATTTGTCAATGTAAACTAGTTCTGTCATACCGAAACATACGCGTGTAATATTCCATATTCAATCAACATATCAACATCCCCGCAAAAAAGGGACTTACATTTTGGCATAAATTTTGATTTTAATCACGTGTTTTGTAGCAGAATTCTCATTTGGATTCTCACTAAGGTGAACGAAATATAAACTCTGGTTTACGAACACTGTGTTAATAAAAAGCTGATTTGTATTTGAGCACTAATTATTTGGAATCTTTTTTTTGGGGGGGGGGGGGGGGGGGGGAAACGAAGGTGTGTAGTAGTAACATCCAAGGGTTCACTGAGAACGAGAGGCGAAGATATTGGAGATATGCAGAGATAAAACGAAGCAGAAAGATAGGGGTGGCGGAGAGAGCTTATAGGGAGAGGGGGAGAGACAGGGGGGGGGGGGGGCTTGGGGAACAGCTAACTAGAGCTGTAGGTTAACTGAAACCGAACCGAGGTTTTTAGGGGTTTTTTTAAAAAACGAAACCGAAACCGTCGACAACCCATAATCTAAGGTTTTTCGTTTTTTATTAAATACTCTCTTGGCAGAAATTCACAGAATGTAGCCATCCTAGAGTAGTGAGAGTACCCAGACATTGTCATTGGCAGTGTCTGGGTACTCTTACTACTCTGGGAAGGCTATACATTCTGTGAATTTCAGACAGTTCAGTTTAGTGGTGTTTGCAGCTTTCCTCAAGTTGCGTGTAGGTGTCAGACCTCGAAAAATGACCAAGCGCAATAAAAGTTATGTATATTTAGGTAATTATTATATTGGCCTTCCTGATTCTTCATGTATTAATTCAGTGGCGTAGATAGCTTTTCGCTGGCGGAGGAGCAAGCCCAAAATTTTCCGACAGACCGAAAATTTTCCGACAGTGTAACAACAACAAAAACCCAAACAAACAGAAAGAATCTGTTGTTTACTGCAAATGTACTGAAAATTGGTCTTTTTTACCCCAAATTTACCCAAAATGGCATGTTTTTATCCCCAAAGCCAGCATTTTAAAGTTATTAGGATAAATTCGCCTAAAAATGGTCCCAAAAAATATTTCCGACAAAACTTCTGGTGGGGGTGCCTCCGCCCCCCCCCCCCCCCCCTTTATCTACGCCACTGTGTATTGTAGCTTATTTCGGGCATTCATTGAGTTTCACTCAATTTCACTGCCATTCAGTTATGACTCCGGACATAAGAATGAGTTTTATTGAATTTTATTTGGCCTCATGAACAAACCGAAAACCGAACCGAACCGAGGTTTTACTCCACCTGAAAAACCAAAACCGAAAGCGAACAAGAAATTTAAAAACCTACAGCTCTACAGCTAACATTGATTAATTTACGAATTTATGAATCGATTTATGGGGATTGTGATCAAATATAGTCAATATCTGGGTGCAAAATCACGCGTTGAAGGTCGGGAAGGGGTAGTAAATGGTTCATTGTTAATTTTGCTTTAAAATTATTTTTCAAGGCCTTAGACATATTTTGTGCCAAGCATATTCTTGCCCTATTGACCCCAATAGGTTTTGTGTGCGGGATGGGGTGGGGGCGAGATGAGGGTCATTTTTCAGAACTTGAGAGGTATATACTGTTCAAAGTTTTGTTAGAGTGAACTTAAGACTTGTGTTTTAAATACTGTGGGGTTTTTTGTGAATTGGCAAGCGTGAGACATGGAGAATATGTATTGTGAATGGTCAATGACACTACAGCTCAACTTGTCCGAGAAGAGAATGAACTAAATAGAAAGCTCCAGAAATGGCAAGTCATTTAATACAGTTCTATACAAATGACACCACACCAAAGCTACACATGAAACATGAAAAAGATCAGGTGAGGGAATGCGACCTTTAGGGTACACTAATGGAATTGTTGACAAAATTTATATGCCAAATTCAAGATTGTCGATGGTGGCCATGTTATTGAACGAAATTCAGAAAAAACTGACAGTTTCCATATGGACATCACACCAAAACTACATATGACATTTGAAACAAATTGGATGAGATATGTAGCCTGCGAGGTGCGCTAATGGAATTGTTGACAATTTATATGCCAAATCCAAGACGACTAAAATGAAATTTCCTCATATTGTGCTAAGTTAAAATTTTGGCTTCTATAGGGAGCCCAAATATAAACCAAGGGACTTGATTTGAACAAACTTGAATCTGAAGCCCCCCCCCCTCCCCCCGCACACACACACCCACACACCCCTAGAGATGTTGTATACCGAATATCAAAAGGTTCTGAGTTGTGGATCTGAAGAAGAAGATTTTTAAAGATTAACCCATATTGCACTAAGTTAAAATTCGGGCTCAAATTTTAACAAGGGACCTGATTTGAACCAACTTGAATCTGACCCCCGTAATATACTAAATATTAAAAGATTTTGACTAGTGGTTCCGGAGAAGAAGATTTTTGAAAGCTCATTCCCCACATTGCCCTAAGTTAAGATTCGGGCTCCTGTATTGAGCCCAAATGTTTACTGATGGGGTTAATTTGAACACAATTGGATCTGACCTCCACCCAATATGGATGTTGTATACCAAATATCAAAAGATTCTGATCAGTGGTTCTGGGGAAGATTTTTTTTAAATTTTTGCAAATATGCTGACTCAGCATTTTTCGATACCACCACCCCCCCCCCCCCCCCCCCTGCCCCCACCAGAACATTCTGACACAACCGATGGCAATTTTTTTACCATTCCGTTCTACAAGGCTTAGGGATGCTTCCTGACAAATAACAGTTCTCTGTTCGGAGTGGTTTAGGAAATATGGGCATTTGGAAATATTTCTATTTTAGCTTCTGTGGTTCCCACGAGAACACGGGAATTGTTTTGCGTGAATTAAGTATAAAGGACTCAATAATACTACATACTATATTTGGTTCAAATAGGACTATGGACTCGGAAAATAGAAATTTTGGGCAGGGCCAAAAATCTTGCCTCTCCCATTCCAAAGGCAAATATGGCTCCATGAACATCAAAAGGAAGCTCCATATGAAATATCAAGTCATTGTACCAATGTACCCACTGGTTCATGATAGAAGATTTTTTTTTTAAATTTTGGAGCAGTTTCCCCCACCTCTCCCTTTGGAGCGTGGTAAATTTATTTGAAAAAATATGGATTGACATATGATAAGTAACATGCATATCAGATTTGGTTTAATTTGGCCTAGTGGTTTGTGAGGAGAAGTCGATAATGTAAAGTTCACGCCGGAGAACGGACGGACGACGGACAGAAAGTGATCACTTAAGCTCACCTTAACTTTCAGTCAGGTGATCAAAAAATGGGTGCTGGGCTGAGTTATTTTGTTCGATATGGTGGGACATGTAAGCGAGTCTGTAGAAGATTTAATGGAGTGGGTTGGAGGGAGGCATAATATGTCGCGTGGCCACTGACAGTAAAGGTAACATTTCCGCTTCGATTCAGTTAAAAAAAACTCGTACCTGTTTTTGTATGGACAACTAGAGCCCAAATGGCAAATCGTCGCCGGAGTGCTAGAATGTCCTATGTCCCCTTTGGGACATAGGACATCCTAGCACTCAGGCCACGAAATGCTGGACCCACAGCTGGACAACTCTTATCCATTTCTCTTTGAAAGGTTTCGAGTTGTTAAAACGTGGGTGTGAGTTATCCAAACGTGGGTACGAGTTATCCAGACGAAAAATGGGTAGGAGTTGATCAGTTGTCGGTATGACTAGTCTGGTACGACTTGTCTCGTAAGTAACAAGAATGTTTTGGAGGGACAGTATGGCGTCCATGCATATTATTCCACAACATCTTTTCAATTCTGTTACAATAGTTTGCAGTTTGTCGGACAGTGCAAACGCAGTTTTGTATTTCGGTATCATTTATCACATTCTCGTTCGCAAAAATTACAAATATTGTCCGAGTCAGGTCAATCAATTCTAGGTTTAGAGACAAATTCACACAGAACTGCACCTCATCTTGTTCTAGAAATAACAGTGAACTATTCTACTTTCTGTCTGTTGGCTGGATTTTCTAGGTGCATCCACTAAATGAACACAATCTCACAAAATCGACCGATAACCCGTGTGCATTTTTTCAATTTCCGACGTTTCTGCTTGGCGAGTCTCGCCGGACAGCTCACAATTTCCGTTTCAGCCGACTCTCCGCTTATACCCTGTGATTATTATCTTAGCCGTAAGAATCGTTTTGACACGGATGCTGTGTACAGCAAAGTCATTTAAGTCCCACTGTAGATTGTTTATTACAAGTAGCAGTAAATTTACAGTGGTCGTATCCGAAAAACATTTTTTTTTAAATAACAACAGTCTCTTCCGAGACATTTTATGCGTTAAAGGAGATCCTTCTGGGGATTGTAAATTGCCTGAATCCCTAACGACTAATGCAATGCAGCAAACGATTTGATGATAATCATGGATGACGTTTCCAAAAAGGAACGACTGCTTAGACTACTTGTGAAAGTCGTCTGATTATTTACATAATAAGTATTGATTGTCGCTCGCCACCCGTGGAAACAGCTGTTAGAAAATACATAAAATTATTTCTGCAGTTTTTTCCTCTGTCTCGACAGTGGGCGATCGATGATAGGTTGTCTTTTTTTATCTTTAAATTTGAAGATAGGTTGTCTTGTCCCATTTTGATCAAATAAAAGTAATTTTATATTGCACCAAATAACTTACCGCATATTGTATAATTTTTAAACATTATAAATAAGTGGTGCCTTCTTTTTAGAAGGATCGTGCGCCATCATCTGAACAAAATGGTAGGTCTTTATGTACGCCGCTGTCTTGCGGCAGTTGTCAACTAGTACACAAAACGCAAATTAATTGTTACAAATTGATGTTCTATATTTACCTGCATCCAGTCCTTGAAGAAGTTGTAGAGAAATTATGGCGAAGAGCTCACAAAAAATAAACCATTCGACAATCATTGTGTGCAGCGTTATCCACCCTTTCTCGAAACATCGGGTCGACGTTGAGAGCACAGCCAGGGGAGACAACACTGCTCAGCGTTTGGATGCGCCTGAGAAACAAACTCCAAATAGTATTGTCTCCCCTTTTACGCAGGATACAACAGGTTGCACTGCACTGTTTTTTTTTTTCCATTGACGACAGTGCCAATCCAGCAATCTTTCCTCCTCTCTCCATCTCATCAAGCTGATTTGGGTAAAAACTACCATCTATTCATTTAGGTTATCATCTCATGAAAAAAATGTACTGAAAAAAATATAGGTCGCCATGTGACTTTTGCCTTTAAATTTGGTTATTCCTATACTCCCGTCCAGCTGCGCACTGAATGAAATAGCCATATTTTTACCTACCCCACACAATTTTGATCTTCTCTCACACTTTTCAGAAGACAGCTGCCACCAATATTTGATGGGGTTTTTTTTCAAAACATGCACGTTAAAATTTAATTTTATTCACACTTACAAGCTCAGTTCATTTTCCATCAATCAGATAAATCAGGGAACTTTTATCCTCCGCTGTTTGTACCAAAACAGTGTATTGTAACCTAAACTTTTTACAGAGTCGATAAAAATATGTGTAATTATGGGTTCAAATTAGAGAAAAAATACTGTCTAAAGTATTAAATATCTTTTTTTCAAAATTCAATGCTCTTTGCCTGACCTATCAACATTATAATTACCCACCCCAGTTGTTTGAATGAAAAACATCATGTGTCACTTTTTACATTTTCCTTATAAACTGATTCCAAACAACAAGTTTAATGAATTTGTTGTCCTCAAACTGTAATCATTTAACACTAGTATACCAACAGTGTAGCTAAATAAACTACCAAAATCAATAAGTTATTCTCAGAGAAATGTATGCCGAAAGCATTAGCCCTTCCATTATTCTCAAAATAAAAATGAAATCTATGCATTTTTGTTTCATAAAGGTGTCTGGATAAAGTACAATTTACAGTAGAAGTACTCCATATGACAGAAGCACACTCTAACATCAGATAATCATTTGACCTCAATGAAGAAAGAAACAAAAGAACAAACAGTACTGGCTATGACCCGTCCCCGGCCACCAGTTTAGTACATAAAGTCTACACCCAATCCATTTGAGTCCACACACTTCAATTCCAGCGCCAGAGTCCCCAGCTGTTCCCCTTATATACAGTACACAGAATTAACAAGATACTTGTAAAATTAATAACTCATACAAAATGAGATGAAAGTGGAAATTTCACCTGGTTTTGTCCTGATACCAGATTAAGAGCTGGTGTGCAATCTACACTTGGGATGAACCTCCATGTTATAAAAACATGTGTGAGTATTAACCGCATGAAGCACCCAGTGGTACTCATGGGTGCCAGATTTTCAAATTAAATTGACCAGGATTGATGAAAATGGGGTGGGAGGAGGGGGCTAAAAAAGAGAGCTCTCCCAAATAAGTCTCTCAGTTCTGTACAATATTATAAATTTTCTTCATTTGACCCACATTCTCAAATATCAAGCCAGTATAGTACATTTAGCCACATGCCCAATCCACTCTATCTCCATTTGTTTAACATTCCCCCCCCCCCAAAAAAAAAAAAATAAGTTGCTGAACCGGGATGGGATCAGCATAGCAGCTCATTCCAGCCAGTCCTACAACTTATTTTAACTGAAATCTTCCTAATGCAACAGTCTTAAAAACTGCTTGGAATCTCTCTTTATTGGTATATAACCAATGATGGAATATTACCTTTTTTTAAGAACAGGATGCAAGTTTTTATGGTAGCTGTAGAAGTACTAGGTAAGAAAAATGACAGATGAAAGACCAAGGACAGAGAAAGCACACAAAATACCATTTTTAAGACAGATTTCTGCATTCTTGTGAAAACCACTCTTTGTAAATAATAAAGCACATATAGTGGACCAAGCTGGAGGCGCTGTTTGCACCAAAACAGTTTATTGTAACCAACACGTCTTGGGGTTTTGCTCTGTATACATTCATTCACGCTCATTATACAGCCCTTTGTTACGGGAGCGTATTTAGAACAAGTGTGAAATAATTTTCTAAGTCGTTAGAACGACTTAATAAGTAGCTACAAGTATAGCAATAACGATTTACGTAAATAGCTATAACGACTTATGAAAGTAATTTTAATGACTTAGCTAATTCCTTATGCCTTCCAAAGTCTTTATAACACCTTACGTAACTCGTTTTAACGACTTACGTAACTCGTTAAAATGACTTAATTTCTCGTTATAATTACTTAGTCGGCTTATATAACTCGTTATAGGGACTTAGTGAACTCGTTACAACGATTTAGAAAGTTGTTATAACGACTTCCCTTACACGTTATAACGACTTACAAAATCGTTATAACGACTTACGCAACTCATTATAACGACTTACGTAAATTGTTATAGCGACTTAGTATCTCATAATGACCTAATGACTCAGTACTTCGTTATAACGACTTAACTAACTCTTTGTAACGACATATAAAGTCGTTATATTGATTCGCCGTTTCACCGAGTTACTAAGTCATGTTTGCGAGATGCGTAAGTCATTATAACGATTTTCTAAATCGTTATAACGAGTTACTGTGTCGTTATAACGAGTTATGTAAGTCGTTATATTTTTTGTTTGTTTCTTTATTTAATGGTGTTTAAGGTCGCATATTTCTGCACAATGGATAATCGTGACGACAACATTGATAAAGATTCCAGTGAATCATTTATGCCCATGTTGCCCAATTTAGAGGATCCACCCGGGCATTAGTTACCGGGTCTTATTTTACCAGTAAACAGAGTTTATAAGTCGTTATAAGGACTTAGAAAAAAACAGTTCACACATTTCCGAAATACGCTTATGTACTTTATTCCAAGGCACTTCTTGAAATACATGCAAACGCTAATTAGGCTTTCCCAAACCTAGTTTGGGAAAGACTCTTTTTATTCTTCTTTTTCAAAATTTTTCTTCTCTATTCTTTTTTTTTTTTTTTTTTTTTTTCCTCTCTGAATTTTGTCTGTTGACCTGCTCGAAAACAAGCTGTACGATTTTGACCAAATTAGGCATACTTATGTAATGTCATAAAATCTAGTGAAACGCGGTATCGTCACATCTGTGAAAACGCGTATTTTCAAAATATTCTGCCAAAACCTTCAAAATTTCACCATTTTTCGAATGTCTCAAAATTGTTTACAGTTATTTAGCTCAAATTTTCCACACATCTAGAGCATAATATTATACATCACAATCACCACTCAAATCTTTCAACATTAACCCCCACTGGCCAAAAAAACATGAATATAGATTTTTTCTTCAAAATTGACCAACTTCAAGGGCAAATTTCTCTAATAACAAGGTTGTTGTAACAATTATTTTGGTTTGGATAGATGCAACAATGATTGCGGAAGAAAGTTACTGTTTACGTTTTAATTTCAGATTTAACCCGCAAGCACAATGAGGGCGAGGATAAGAGTACCGTTTGAAAATGCCAAAATTAGCCAACTTTGGTTGCTTTTTCTATCATTTTGGAAAGGGTTAATTTCAAACACTTTTCATGTACCTATTCACAATTGACTACGAAGCATATTTGCTGTTGTAAGTGTGGTTGTAAAGTTTAACCCTAATCCATTCTGGTTGCATAAAAGTAGGTACTGTCAAAAAAAAAACTCAATTTTTTTCAGAATTTGGTAAGTTTAGGTGGCGATTTACTCCATTTTTAATTGCTTGAGCTCTGAATGTTTTCTGTAACTGCTTGCAGCAGTCAAAGTATGACAAATTTTGTTCTATATGTTATTATTAAAAGTTAAACCCTTGGTAGATTTGGGACTTCCCATAAGGGTACTGTCAAAATAATTGTTATTTTCGCCAACGTTTACATGCACTTTCTCAGCACTGGAGCTATATTGTCTCAAAACCTTTTCCAAGAGAGGATCGGGCCTTCATCCAAGAATAATTTTGCTGTTATATATTTTATTCAAAGTTTTAACCTTCACCCAGTTTTCAGGCCTTGAATTTGAGTGCCCTAAAATTCTTCATAAAACTGGCTAATTTGGAGCTCACTTTTCTTCCGTTTTCAGAAGGAATATCGAAAAATGATTTACATGTTCGTATTTACAATTGCCTACCAGGCATATTTGCTGTTGTAAGTTTGGTTGTAAAGTTTAACGCTATGCTCGTTCTGTTTGCATACAGATAGGTGCAGTCCCAAAAAAACTATCGTTTTTCAGAATTTGGTAAGTTTATGTGACGATTTACTCCATTCCTAATTGATTGAGCGCTGAACGTTTTCTATGGCTGTATGCAGCAGTCATAGTATGACAACTTTTGTTTTATATGTCATTATTAAAAGTTTAACCGTTGGCAGATTCGAGACTGCCCATATGGGTACGGTCGGAATAATTGATATTTTCATAAAATCACTGAATATTGATAAGCGTGCAGTGGTAGTTTGGAATAGAATATCTGAAAATGCTTTCGAAATTCGGATTCACAGTTCAATTCCAAGAATATTTTCTGTTATAATGTTGCCGTAAAGTTTAACGCCATCCCTGTCTCATATGCATAAAGATTGGTGCCGTCGAAAAATTTTTTCAGAATTCCGTAGGTTTAAGTGACAATTTACTCCATTCCTAATTCATTGAGCGCTGAATGTTTTCTATGCATGTGGTTATAGTCGGAATAATTGTTATTTTCGTAAAATCAATCCCTTAATATATTGGTAACCGTGCAGTGGCCTTTCGGTGGTGCTACATGAAGCCGCAAATAGTTAAGGTTGAAAAGTTCATCAAATAGAGAGATATAATTCCTAACTCAGCCGGTGACAGGTAAATAATGAATGGAAAGGTCGTTGAATTGAGAATAAAGTAGGGACGAATCGTACCCTTGGTTTCCACCTGATCCACGGAATTTCCACGCGGTCTCGGCACTTGACAAAGATACTAAACTGTCGAGCAGGGACAGTAAAAAACATTCTGAGAATTTCAAGTTGCTGCCTTGCATGGTCGGGACATAATTGGCGTATATCCGACATTGTATCGGTTCAATTTGAATGTAAAATTAACCAGAAGACTGCTTTTTCTCCACGGATCGACTTGTCAGTTTCTGCCGGGATGGTCTAAAATAAGCAGTTTAACTCAAAACTTTCTGTTCCATATGAATGTGCGAATATGAAAAGCTGAACAGTTCATCAAATAGACAGAAATAATGCCAAACTCGACCGGTGATAGGTAAATAGTGAATGGAAACGGCATTGCATAGGGAAAAGAGTAGGGACGAATCGTCCCCGCGGTTTCCACGCGATCCATGTTGTTCCCACGCGGTTACGCCACTCGACAAAGATACTGTCCTGTCGAGCAGGGACAGTAGAACAACTTCTGAAGATTTCGTGTATCTGCCTTCACTGGTCTGGACGCAGTGGGCGTATGAGCGGCACTGCTGTCTGTTCAATTTTAATGTCAAATTAGCCAAATTACCGCCTTTTCGCCATTAACCCATGTGCGATTTCTGTCCACTTTTCATTTTGGGCAATTATCTAACTGTTATCCAAGAACAATTTTGCTGTTATATGTTTTATTCCAAGTTTGAACCCTCACACAGTTGTCAGGCCTTGAAATGGAGTACCCTCAACTTGAACATGTTCATTCAAATAGCAAGATTCAAGATTAGTCATGTCTCTTTTCAGACACTCAGTCTGTGATTGATGTTCACACATTAAGAGCATAATATTATACACTAAAATCACCACACAAATATTTCAAAATTAACCCCTATTGACCACAAATGATATGAATATATCATTTTATCTTCAAGATTTACTAACTTCAAGGGCAAATTTCTCATAATTGCGAGGTTGTCGTAACAATTATTTTTGTATGCATAGATGCAACAATGCATGCAGAGGAATGTTACTATTTAGTTTTTAATCTCATCTTTAATCCTCAAGCAAATGAGGGTAAGAGTACCATCCGAAAACGCCAAAATTAGCTAACGGTGGCTGCATCTTCCTGTCATTTTGCAAAGGGTTAATTCTAAACACATTGTTTTGCTACAGGTAGAGATGCCTAATGAACAAATCCTCTGCTGTAAGTTACGCTTTGGGGCTAAACACAACATTAAGCTTTGGCCATGTAAAAAATAGTACTGTCAGAAAAAAAAATTGATTTTCAGTGAATTTTGCAAACATCTGCACTCATTTCCTCTAATTGCAAGGTTGTTGTAGCAATTATTTTGGTATGGATAGATGCAACAATGATTGCAGAAAGTTACTGTTTACTTTTTTAATCTCAAGATTTAACCCCCAAGCAAAATGAGGGCGTGAATAAGAGAACCGTGAGAGAATGCCAAAATTAGCCAACTTTGGATGCTTTTTGTCTATCATTTTGGAAATGGTTAATTTCAAACACTTTGCTTTCCTATATGTAGTCTGCATTTTCACATTGGAAAGTTGGGAAAGCCCGTAATTTGTCCAACAAATTACAATTCTCTAGTTCACCCTATTGTTACTAAGTGTACGGTGTATCATTTGAAAGCCTCGAGATACCAGCTTTATTTTGTTCCTGCTGTGGAGACTGTCCAGTTGTCATGGAAATAGGGTATAAAAAGCACGCGCAATTCAGAATAATATGCAGGAATGTCTCAATAATTTAAAACAGTCATAGCTGAATCTAGGACGGTAACTACGATTACTGAGATTGGAGGAAACCCATGTTTGACTGACCACATGAATTTGCCCGACGGTTCTTACCGTCGCATAGATACAAGGACTTGGGGCGGGGAACCACGGCCCTACCAAACGTTTTCTGGAAGAATTGTAGGTTCGTCAGCTGGGCTCGTCTGCAAATTTTGAAGCTTTTGCAAAATGGAACAGAAATGGGAGGAAAATTATTTATATTCTAGCTAAAACCTGTGTTTTTAGACTGAATTTCCGACAACTAACAGGGAAGACGGTGGTAGAACATTGGTTAGGGCAGTGGACTTTGAACCGAAAGGTCAACCGTTCGACCCTGACCTGTACCTTTTGCGCCGTGTCCTTAGACATGACACATAAACCCGATTACCTACGCCGTGGGCACGGTGGCGATGTGTACAAGAGCATACTGAACGTCGATTGTGCACCACTTAACTTCATCCGCCGCCAACTCTGTCTTAACTGATTGTGTCGGAGTTCGAGAGCCTGACAGTTGCTTGCTGTTTCTCGGTAGTTATCTACGAGTATTCCGCCTTATTTTGCCCGTAAAACTACCCTACACCATGCGCCTCCGATTGTTAAAACTGCCTACCCCAGTAACCAAACAACAAACAGATAACTAACCGTTTTGGATGCCAAATACGTAGAAATTTTGTTGCCCAATGTGAAAAATATACCGAATCATTTTATTGGTTTGTCAGAATATTTTGGTCTTACCCCACCCATCTTCAAAAACCGTAGGGTAACATGGTATAGATTTGGGTCCATCGGGACCATTTGTTTCGCTTTAACAAAATTTTTAAAGGATTTCGTGAGAAGAAAAATCATCCAACTGACTCGTGTATGTGTAGAGTTGTCATGGTGATTGCTTACAGTTGCGAGTTTTTGTTTAAAAGTGTATTTATTTTCGATCATCTTTCTCACTGGGCTAAATATACAGAGTAAAGATATGTTTTTGGCGGACCCCGAAAACCAATGTGTCACTTGAACAGACCAGCAATAATTAATCGTGGGATTTTATGTTCATTATCGCGGGTCTGATGAACCTATTTTGGAGCTATCTGATAACTGAAAGTAAGAGAGACCAGAGTTCTTCTGCAGTCATTATCTGTGTAATTATGGCCAGTTAATAGGTAATTGTTGGAAAAACAATACATTGCACATGTTCTGGACACACACCCATATTACGCATCTACCCTGTAACCGAATGTCAGGATACACCGAAATGCGAGTTTTTCAAAGGAACTTCAAAGCGAGTATTAAATTAAGATAGATCTGATTAAACTGAGAATTGATGTTCTGGCTCTCGAAAAAAAAATCGAGGAATTTCTCGAAAAATTTATTCCAGTCTGAAGGTGTGTAAGTCTGTGGGTCTCAGTCGAGGATATGGGGATCTCCCATGCTATAGGTCAGAGGTGGTGCCGCATCGGTGCAAAAGTATAGGCACGTTGTAGTGTAGGGGCTCCACAGAACTCATATGGGGCAGTCGCAGGCCAAGTCGGTGGCCATATCTGCGTGTAGGATCAGAAACAGAGAGTGCGAGCTCAGGGAGCTATTAGTATTTAGGAAGACGGCATACCTGTTGCAGAAGGCAAGACATTCGTAGGCAGAGTATGCTTTGCCTGTATGAACATTATACTGAGATAAACGTAGGGAAGAGTTTAACCCCATTGGTGGCCACTGCTTAGTGAAAAACGTTCAGTAAAGTGACGATACGTTAGTGACCGACCGTGTGACGGCAGTGGTAGAGTGACATTCCGTCACCTGATAGAAGGAAAGCGATATAGTAAAGTGACAATACGTTAGAGGCCGTGCGACAACAATGGTACAGTGACATCCTGTCACATGTTAGAGCAATGGCGTCCGGTGAAGTGATAATACGTTAGTGGCCGTGCAACGGCAGTGAAAGAGTGAAGTGAAGAGGCGACCAAAGAACAAACACAAACGAGAAGGAGGAAAAACCAGCGACAGCAGAGAATGCGGACACGCAAGTGACTCAAAAACTGAGTGGGTAGGGGGTGATTGACGTTTTTTTCTGTTTTGTTTTTTTTTTTTTTTGTTTTTTTTTTTTTTTTGGGGGGGGGGGGTATTTAATGTAAGTCACAAATTACCATATTCATTTATATATATATATGTATTATAATTGTTGTTGATTCATGCTTTTTGACGGAGAGTCACTGACCCCTTCAGAATAAGAACCACAACCACCCCTATAAAAAACGAAAGCAGGCGGGTTCGTTATGGTGAGACATACGTTCACGCACAGATTTTGGAAACACTCCTTGAGTTTTGGCTGGTTACGCTGAGTCTATTTCCCCCCAGGAACGATAAAGCCCCGGTTTCCGACATCTGGCGAGGCTAACACCAGGATCTTCCTAAAAGGTAACAATTGAAAAGTTCAGAATTAACACTCACTCATTGACAATTTTAATACATGCTTCAGATATAATGTTCATGTAGGTTGCCGCATTGAAATTTTAATAGTTGTCATAAGTTAATTATTAGTAAAATTAGCTCTTAAATTCGATCGGTGAATTTAAAATAACAGTGGCGGAAATTCTCGCGTAATAATAGAAACAGTGTTGGATAGGCAATAATTAACCTCTGAAGTCAAAAAATATTTTTGCGTGGAATTTTTAGTGATAAATTTCAATAATGGATGCCCCAAGCTTGGAACAATCGATTAGTATGGAAGAACAGTTGGGCTTCGCGGGTAGTGAATTGCAAAGGTTTGTGAAAGATGAGCAAAAGCGTGTGGCGAAAGAAATGGCCGCAGAGTTAGAGAGCAAGGTTATATTGAAGCGCTACAGTCGAACAAGAGAAAGGTTGAGCTCGAAAGAGCTGAAAGAGAGGCTGCGGTAGATCGAGAAAGAGCTACGTTAGAGCGTGAAAGGGGAGAGAGGGAGGCAGCACTAAGAGCTGCAGAGCGAGAGGAAGAAATTCAGATCGGGCGAGAAAGAGCTGATAGCGAGGCTGTGTTAGAGCGAGAAAGAGCTGAAAGAGAAGCTGCGTTAGAGCGTGAAAGGGCGCGTGAGGCGGCTGAGAGGCAACATGAGAGGGAAATGGAAATTTTAAGGGTTAGGGTGCAGTTACCCGTGGCTAATGGTAGACAGGATGTAGAATGTCCCGGGGGAAACGTGAGGTGAGGGCACCTTATCCCCAGTTATCAAAGTTCACTGAACAGACTGATGACATTGACGGTTACTTACAGAGGTTTGAAAGGTTTGCTTCAAATCAGGGTTGGTCCGTGGACGCCTGGGGGTGGCAGTCTTAGTCCACTGCTGGCGGGCAAGTCCCTACAGGTATATATGGGACCTTTCCCCCTGACCAAGCTAATGACTACGATGGGCTGAAAAAGGCTATACTCAAGAGGTATCAGCTCTCCGAGGAGGGTTTCAGGCCGAAATTCCGAGAATGTAAGCCTACTAAGGCTGAGAAGGGTGAAAGTGTGTACCAGTTTGATATTTCAGGAGATGGGTCGAACTATCCGGAATAGAAGGGTTATTTCCCTCCCTGAAAAACATACTTATCAGGGAGCAGTTTATGTCATCGGGTGCACCTTAGATGGGATTGTTTGTTAACTGGTAGAGTGCTAGGTTATTTTTGGTCATAAAAATTTGTTCATGTGTCTTTGCCTTGCCTTTGCACTCTCCCATAAATTGTAACAAGACAAAGACACATTAAGTTTACTTCTAAGATAATATGAAGCACATCCACAGAGTATGACACCTTATGGCCGGGGTACCTGCCCTTCATATTAAAGCCCAAATATGGGCTTCCAGCACTGTACCAGTTAAGGAGAAGAAGCCGGGTAGTGTGGAGGAAATGACTCGGGTGCCTGAGCAGTATTTAGTTTAAACAGTATTTATTTCCAAAGTATGAAAGTACATTTTTACACAAATCAATAAAAGCATACAACTATTAAGGAAATGGATTCAGCATCAAGCTAAAGAGTTTCCAGTATTTAGAGGCTCATGGGGGAGGTTTGTCCCAAGGTAGACCGGGCAGGAATGTGGGTAACGGGGGGGGGGTAAAGGCCCCGTAAGAACCCAACACTCAGGAACGGGCAAAGACCGGGTCAATCCCATCTGGTTGGTGGTCAAGAGTTAACTTGTTACGTTTGTGACAAGAAGAAGGGGCACCCGGCCCTGGACTGCTGGTGGAAGGCTATGTCGGGGAGACCAAACGGGGGCCCAGCAAAGAATGGAAGGAGGGACCCGTCCCCGAAAATCAGGAGGAATGGCAATAATGTCAACCAGTCCTCCGGGAAGAGAGAGACGGCCGCATTGTGTCAAACAATCGGGTCTGAGGGTAGCCCACATTCGGCGGTGTATAGACGGGGGCCAGCTTAGGTTGGAAGGAGAAGGAACGATCCCAATAAAAAGTGGGATATGCGAGAAGCGCCCATCTGATAAGGAAAAAGGAGAGATGTCTATATATCCGGATTGTGTGGGCGAGAGGCAGTCAGTGTACTACGGGATACAGGGTATAGTAGCGTGGCTGTCAAACGGGCACTTGTCAGTGAAGAACAACTGGCAGGACATGATCACATGTGTGTCTCATAGATGGGACGGTGAGAAGATTCCCCCTTGCGAGGGTGAGGCTGGACACTCCTTTTTCATTAGCGAAGTGGATGCCATGTGTATGGAGGCGTCCATCTATGATCTAGTGGCAGGCAACATACCCGGCGCGCGTACAGAGCCCGATAAGGCATGGTCGGGGAGGGACTCACATAAGGAGGTTTCACCGGTAGTTACAAGCCGCGAGGGAAAAGCGGCCAGTAAAGCCCCTCAAGGTATTGGGGGAGGCGGTTGAAGAGGACGACGTGGAAGACCTCATGTACGCCCAAAAGGAGAATCCCACGTTGGATAAGGCTTGAAAATTAGCCAAGTGTAGTGATTCAATAGCCACGATGGGTAAGAGCCAATATATCAAGAGGGTGGACGGGGAGTAGTAAAAGGTCTCCAACGGGAAATTCCTTCATTTAACCTTTTTCTCATTTAATGTCTCATTAGTGACTGTGTGACAATACAGGAGATGTTGAGGTATGTTTCCTGATAATTGTGGTGCTGATTGATTTGACATTTGATGTGTTTGATGTGTTATGATGTTTGCCGTGTGAAGGCATTCTTATCACCTATTGTCGTGTCATTACATTTCTGATAAGTATCTGTTAACGTGTTAACGTGTCTCAGGTGAAAACATTGGTTCTTTATTTGTCCTTTATTTGTCTTCCATTTGGATCTGTCTTAGTTTAGTTTAGTTGACAGAAATCGATAACTAACTTAAAATGTCATCACACAGAGGTTCAGCTGTACCATCTAGAGGTTCAAAAACTGATGTTGAGGCAGTTTCGAACAAAGAATTGAAACAACTGATTGAGGGCCTGAGAAAGCAGTTCACTGATAACTTTGATGATCTTCGAAGTGAACTGAGAAGCGAACTGAAAGAGATTAAGTCTGAAATGTCTAGAATAAATAGCATTATAAATGAAATTAAAAATGATCATAATGATCTGGTGAGAGACATTGAATTCACTGCAGAAAGAGTTGAGGTAATGGAGGGCAATATTATTCCTGATCTAGAAAGAAAGATACAAGCTAAGCTACAAGAGCACGAAGAGAAGCGCCTTTTGTCAGAAATTCATGATCGTAAATATAATTTACTTTTTTACGGGCTACCGTCTGAAGTTGATGAAAATCCTTATGACAGAGTCAAAGATTTCCTGTCCCAAAAGTTGGACTTTGACAGGGCGGTCGCACAGAGTATAACTGACAGAGCAATTAACATACACAGAATCCCATCAAGTTACCACGGAAACTCACAGTCAGCACCCCCTAAACCAATTATTGTCAGGTTGGCGAATGATAGAGATAAACAGAGTATTCTGAAGGCAGCACCCAAACTGGCAAAAAGCAAAATGAGCATTCGAACAGATCTACCACCTTCACTTAAGCAGGAAAGGGGAAGATTGGCCAATGTAGCGTATAAACTTAGAGTTGAAAAAAGGTATAAAACAAGAATCAGGGTAATTGGGGTAAAAGTGATCTTGGAATTCAGAGAAACTGCAAGTACTGCCTGGAAAGAGTATATTGAGTAACCTCCTTCATGCCTCAGAATATAAACATATAGACATAGTGTCATAGTGATATAGATGAAGAGATACAGAGTAGAACAAGATATATACTCTATTGAAACAAATACTATTGCATGGATGGAGTCGGATGGAGTTGGAAGCTGGCATTGAACGCACATGTGACGTGTAGCATTGTCCAGCAGTGGAGGTATAGAGATATATCTCTACTGTTGAATAGTGTTGCACGTTGCATGTGTATATATATTTATTTAACTGAGTGTATTCTTATATGACTGAGACACATGGAAGTCATTAATCCTGGTATTTACCATTAGATGCCCTTCTCAGTGTAGGCAACATTACTCAGTTACAGATAAGATAAGAACCCCACCCAATTTCTAATGCTAGACATTTCGGAAAATACTGGGATTTGTTCTTGCTTATAGCAATGCTTGTATGTATAGACAGGCATTGTTGTGAGCAATAATAAATCCAAGTATTTTGTAGTGGTATCATGCAGCTCTATCCGGGCTCTAGAGCATACTTATTAACTGACTGATGAGCTTACTTACCAATGAATAAGGCCAATAATGATTAAGACCCCCCACCCTTTACCATATCCTAGCTGCTGTGCCCTAAACGTAGAAAATACACGAATTTATCATTGCCTGCACCATTGTTTGGAATCAACTGTAATGGAGTCTTTGCTGGTTGTGTCCAGGTAAACTGTATATTTATGTAATTATGAAAATAGGTACCCTGAGAACTCAGGAAGGGATTGATCCTGGTATGCATCTATATGAAAAGGACACTCGACGATTCATGCAATGCTAGACATTTCGGAAAATACTGGGATTTGTTCTTGCTTATAGCAATGCTTGTATGTATAGACAGGCATTGTTGTGAGCAATAATAAATCCAAGTATTTTGTAGTGGTTATCATGCAGCTCTATCCGGGCTCTAGAGCATACTTATTAACTGACTGATAAGCTTACTCACCAATAAATAAGGCCAATAATGATTAAGACCCCCCCCCCCCCCCACCCTTTACCATATCCTAGCTGTTGTGCCCTAAACGTAGAAAATACACGAATTTATCATTGCCTGCACCATTGTTTGGAATCAGCTGTAATGGATTCTTTGCTGGTTGTGTCCAGGTAAACTGTATATTTATGTAATTATGAAAATAGGTATCCTGAGAACTCAGGAAGGGATTGATCCTGGTATGCATCTATATATGCCCAGTGTATGCCTAGTAAACAGTAACATCACTGAAAAATATATAGGACCCCCCCCCCCCCCCCCAACCACCCCATTGATCATTGATCCTGGTATCAATCCTTACATTCCCAATTTACTCCCAGTACCAACTATCATTACCTAATAACGTATAAGAACCCCCTCCCAATCTCCCTCTAGCTGATGTGTCATTTTATGGATGAAGTTGTAGTGGAGTTTTTGCAGATGTGTTCAGGCAATGGCATATTTATCAACAGGGTACTATGTGATGACTGAGAATGATCAGCAATGAACAAGCCCAATAACGAACCAAATTAATTCTGGTATTAATCCTTATATTCCCAACTTACTCCAAGTACGATTACCAAATAATGTATATGAACCACCCCCCCCCCCCCCAACCCCCACACCGTCATAGAGTCTGAGGCTGTGTTGGAAACATTGCATTTGTATCCATAAAGTATGTGTATCTAATTCAATATAGCTGATGTGCCTCTGATGTGAGAATATACACAAAAACATTTTGGGTTACACTGTTGTTTGAAGACGGTTGTAGTGTGATCACTGCACCTTCATCCATGTACATCTAATTCACCATAGCTGATGTGCCTCTAATGGTAGAATTTATAGAGAATTATTTTGTCCTACACTATTGTTTGGTGCAGTTGTAATGGAATCATTGCTGCCGTATCCAAGTAAAAATGTATATCCAATTCGTTGAAGTGGCAGAAAGGACTCTACTAGGAATCAATCAATATCGAACACACCCATATAAACCTAATCTGACTGCCCAGTAAATGGCTGATATCCCTCAGAAATGAATCTAGCCAACAATGAATAAGAGCACCCCCCCCCCCTCCCCCACACACACACACGCACACACAAATCTCTGTATCCATGTAATATGTATATCTGATATCCCTCAGAAATGAATCTAGCCAACAATGAATAAGAGCACACCCCCCCCCCCCCCCACACACACACACGCATACACAAATCTCTGTATCCATGTAATATGTATATCGAATTCACCACTTATGATGTGACTCTTACGTCACACACACACGCATACACAAATCTCTGTATCCATATCAGAAAATGGCTGATATCCCTCAGAAATGAATCTAGCCAACAATGAATAAGAGCACCCCCCCCCCCCCCCTACACACACACACGCACACACAAATCTCTGTATCCATGTAATATGTATATCTGATATCCCTCAGAAATGAATCTAGCCAACAATGAATAAGAGCACCCCCCCCCCCCCCCCCCACACACACACACGGATACACAAATCTCTGTATCCATGTAATATGTATATCGAATTCACCACTTATGATGTGACTCTTACGTCACACACACACGCATACACAAATCTCTGTATCCATATCAGAAATAAATCTAGCTAACAATGAATAAAAGCCCCCCCCCCCACCCCACACACACACACGCATACACAAATCCCTGTATCCATGTAATATGTATATCGAACTGATCACATCTGATGTGACTCTAACGTCATGAATATCCAGACTCTAAAGTCAGAATATACAGAAAGTTATTTTGGCTTATACTATTGTTTGAATGCAGCAGATGTAATGGATTTATTGCATCTGTTTCCATGTAATATACATATCTAACCCCTTTATGAGTACCTTTGAGTGGTAGAGAAGACCTAATAATGAATTATGAATTAGCCGATATGGAATACCCCCACAGTAAATGGCTGATATCCCTCAGAAATGAATCTAGCTAACAATGATTAAGAGCACCCCCCACCCCCCGCCCACACACAGACGCATACACAAATCTCTGTATCCATGTAATATGTATATCGAATTCACCACTTATGATGTGACTCTTACGTCATGAATATACAGACTCTAACGTCAGGATATACAGATACAGAAATGAATCTAGCCAACAATGAATGAGAGCCCCCCCGCCCCCACATACACACACACACATACACAAATCTCTGTATCCATGTAATATGTATATCGAACTGATCACAACTGATGTGACTCTAACGTCATGAATATCCAGACTCTAAAGTCAGAATATACAGAAAATTATTTTGGCTTATACTATTGTTTGAATGCAGCAGATGTAATGGATTTATTGCATCTGTTTCCATGTAATATGCATATCTAACCTCTTTATGAGTACCTTTGAGTGGTAGAGAAGACCTAATAATGAATTAGCCAATATGGAATACCCCCATATGGTCTTACCTGAGTTAGAATCTGGCGCTGAATTCACAAGTAGCAATATCTAAAACCAGAGATATAGAGAAATATAAGTAGATCTCTAACAACAATTTAGAATATCCAAGAATGAATATTCTCTCAAATTAGCTCTACTGGTTGGTGTTTCCCAAATGTCATAAATTAAAGGAAGCATCATTACCCAATCATATAATCAGAAAAGATAAGGACCCCCACCCATGTGTGTATCTCTTACGACAGACATTTTAGAAATTGTATTGTATGGATAAAGTCGTAGTGGAATCATTGCAGCTGTATCAGGGCAATAGCCAACTAATTGTATAATTGTGTAAGTAGATGACTGAGAATACCAATCAATGAATACGCACAATAACAAATAAGTCCCCTCCCTCCCAAACCTCAGCTACTGTGCCTCCAAGATTAGAATAAACAGATAAACAGGAAGTTATCTTTGATACATCATTGTTTGGAATTGGTTGTAATGGATTCGGTGTAGCTGTGCTCGTGTAAAATGTACATTTATAAGAACCGTGTGCACCCTGCGAACGCAGGAAGTCAGTGACCTTGGCATACATCTATTTATAAAGTAACATTACTCCAAATATATAAGACCCCCCCCCCCCCCCTCTCCCCCAATTGATCATTGATCCTGGTATTAATCCTTATATTCCAAACTTTTCCAAGTAACAAATAACATTCCCAATAATATACATGTATAAGACGCCCCCCCCCCCCCCAATCTTCCCCACAGCTGACGAGCCACTAATGTCATAACATATAGAACATTATATTCGCTCACATTGTTGTTTGAAAAACTGTAATGGAACCTTTACATTTGTACCCATGTAATATGAATATCCAACTCAATATAGCTGATGTGCCTCTAATATCAGAATATTCAGAAAATTGTTATGGCTAACAATAATATACATGTATAAGAACTCCCTCTCCACCCCAATCTCCCCCAGAGCTGATGGAGGAGGTTGGGGTGGGGTATCAGAACACTCAGATCATTAGTTTTGCCCACACTATTGTTTGAATATGTGTAATGGAACCATTGTGTCTGTATCTAGATAATATGTATATCTAAATCACCATAGTTGATGTGCCTTTAATGTCAGAATATACAGAAAATTATTTTGGCTTTCAGTATTGTCTGGCTACAGGTGTAGTGAGGTCATTGCATCTGCTTTCATGTATTGTGAAAGTGGCTGAGATGACCTAACAATGAATTAGTCAACAGCGAAAGCCCCTAACTGGTCCTAACTTACTGTACAATAGATGGTTGATAAGGTACAATGAATCTCTCAGCTGATGTGCCTGTAACATCAAAAAACAAAGAAAATTATTATTGCTTACACCATTGTTTGGATACAGTTGTAATTAAATCATTGATACGGTGTCCAGGAAATATGTATCCTTAATCCCTGCGGAAACTCCGGGAAGTGAAGCAGTGCCTGTAAGTAATAAGTAACAATACCTAAAAATGTATATGACCTCTCTCGCCAATCTAACCCTAAGCCTCTAATGTCAGAAAATTATCTCCGCCTACTTTATCGTCTGGAGAGAACTGTAATAGAATCATCTTAAATAATAAGTCACATTACCTAATTAATGTCCAACCCCCTCCCCCAACTTAATCCCTCAGTTGATGTGCCTCCAGTGTCAGAAAATACAGGAAAAAATTATCTCAGCCTACTTTATCTCGTCTGGAGAGAACTGTAATGGAATCATCTTAAATAATAAGTCGCATTACCTAATTAATGTCCAGCCTCCTCCCCCAACTTAATCCCTCAGTTGATGTGCCTCCAGTGTCAGAAAATACAGGAAATAATGTTTGATTTCACCATTATGTAGTGGAATCAATGCAGATACTTCCTTGCAATATGTATATCTATCTTGGCAAATTGATTAGCAAACTGCATGCAGTTTCTAGACATATCCAATTAATTATACCGTTATCAAACGTAAGTGAAATCGAATAACACAAATGAAGTGTGTGATAGTTTATCCATAGTGTCACACAACTCATGGTGAACTTAACAATGAATAATATATCCCTTGTAATATGATATATCACTCGTAATATCTGGCACATTGCACGGATGAGTCGACTTACTAATTTCCCCACGCTCGCTAAACACAAACACATAGATGGGTCAGCAGGCTATTGCACGATTTATTTGGACTACTCATTTATCCACAGCGTTTCTTTTTATCAAGTAAATTTGTCGTGACTTACTAATCAGGGTGACGAGGTGGGGAATTAAGGTCTATACAGGACGACACATTACAGGCCTTGGCACACTTTCCTTTCCGAAATGGGACCCATAGGAATGAGTATACTAATAAGTACACCACGTGTCACCTTTACCTTGGTTTTCACTAATGTGTACACTACGTATCACCTTTACCTTAGTTTTCACTAAAATGTACACAACGTGACACGTTTTACCTTGGTTTCCGAACAATTCTGTAACATCTAAGTGTGGTAAACACGATGACCTCATACCAACTTCGGAAAAAAACTTCAGTCACATATGAATATATATTGTAGGGGCCATCTGTAAGTCCATATTGAGTATAATTTTTAATTAACCAGACGTTAGTTTATGGCAATTGAAGGATAATTCCCAATTAGGCAGTCATGGCGTGTAAAATTTCCCCGCCACCTTTTGATAGCAGAGTTTCTTTATTTCTTCAACTCAGGCCTGAGCCATTCATTATAAAATGCAGGTTGTATTTTACTTTTATGGAAGAACTTATTACTTGTTGTATAGATATGTTTTATCATGGCTAATGTAATTTCGTTTGATAAGATCCAGAATGATGATAATTATGATTTCGTTTCCAACTTTAATGAAACTGTAACAAATGATAGAGAGGATTACGCTAGTTCCCCATTCACCTTAGAAAATCAAACTTGCAAGTATTACACGACAGACGATTTTAAATGCTCCATTACAACCACCAACAAAATGTTATCTCTTTTAAACATTAACTGCCGCAGTCTTAATGCAAATTGGGATCATCTCCATAATTTTCTGTGTGACTTACAATCTGACCGTAACGTTTTTGATATTATTGGTCTAACTGAAACTTTTGAAATAAAAGAAAATATAACTTATGAACTGGAAGGCTACCATCCACTGGTCTCTCGTTCTCGACCTGTAAACGATGACGGCAGGGGCGGTGTGGGAATATTTGTTAATGAAAATTTGCCTTTTAAAATACGGAATGACTTGTCTGTTTTTATTCCCCACGTCTTTGAGTCGTTGTTTGTAGAAATATCTTCCACTACGAAATATGTTATTGGGATCATCTATCGACCAAACACTGCTCCAAAGGCTGACATTGATCAGTTTTTGACTACATTGTCTGAGATTCTCGATAAATTGGATAGGGAGAATAGAACAGTTTATCTCATGGGAGATTTCAATATTGACCTATTAAATTTTGGTAGCCATTCAAAAACTAATATCTATGTGGATTCTATGTTCAGTGCAGGCTTCATGCCCGTTATTACTCGTCCCACAAGGGTTACAGACTTCTCGCCAACTCTTATAGACCATATATTTTGTAACAAAGTTACTGAGTACAGAGCCGGAATTATTATCACGGATGTAAGCGATCATTTTGCGACGTTCTGTATTGGACAAATGACCACACGGCAGTACGTACCCACTCAGTATCATAAACGTGAATTTAAACGAGAAAATATTGATTGTTTTAAGAGGCTTCTATCTGATAATGACTTCACTAATGTACTGAATAGTACTTGCCCGAACACTGCGTACAATGCCTTTCTCTGTTGTTTTCAAAAAGCATTTGATCAAGCCTTTCCTCTAAAACCAGCGACTACCCCTAAAAAATACGTGAGATATGAAGCATGGATGACATCAGGACTTCTGCAATCCTCATTTAATAAAAAGCGGTTATATCTAAAAAAGTTGAAAAAGCCCTCCAATACTAATATCCTTGAATATAAAAATTATTGTAAAGAGTTCAACCGATTGAAACGTAAATGCAAGGCTGAATATTATGATAACATTTTACTTGAAAACAAAAATAGTATTAAAAAAACATGGGAAATTTTGAAGAAAGCTATTAATAAATCAAGGAGTTCGTTTGCTTTACCAACTAGCTTCATTGAAAACGAAACTGAGATTAGCGACCCAAAGGAAATTGCCGATAAATTTAATTCCTTTTTTATTGATATTGGCAAAACGTTAAACAGGCAAATTCCCCATTCAAACAGATCATTTTTAGAATACCTAGGCAACGATTACAGAACAGAATCCTTCTTCATATCACCCTCTAATATTCAGGAGGTAGTACTTTGTATAAACAGCTTCTCTCCGAAAACTAGTACGGATTCTAATAATATTTCAACTAAATTATTGAAAGAAGTTGCATTCGAAGTATCGACTCCTTTAACTCATATTATCAATCTATCCTTTAGTACCGGCATTATACCCGAAAAAATGAAAATGGCTAAAGTAATCCCGGTTTTTAAGTCTGGGAATCCACAACTGTTTAATAACTATAGACCTATTAGTCTTCTACCAGTCTTCTCTAAAGTTTTAGAAAAAGTAATGTACACAAGGCTTTCAAACTATTTAAATACGCACAACATACTGTACGATTACCAATTTGGTTTTAGAAAAGGACACTCGACGATTCACCCAATACTGCACCTCGTTAACAGCGTGGCTGAAAATAATGATCGGCCAACGAAAGATTGCACTTTGTCTTTGTTTCTAGATTTTTCAAAAGCTTTTGACACCATTGATCATCCGACATTGATTAGTAAACTCGATCACTACGGGATTAGGGGCCTGGCAAAGAAATGGTTTACTGACTACTTATCGGGTAGAAACCAGTATGTTCAAGTTATGAACAGAACTTCCGAACCCAAAGCGATAACAACTGGCGTTCCCCAGGGTTCCATTTTGGGGCCTATTTTATTTTTAATCTATATAAACGATATTTCAAAATCAACCAACTTGAACGTTTTATTATTTGCCGATGACACAACAGCCTATACGTCATGTCACAATGTAGAAGACTTAATCAATAAGACAAACACTGAACTTCAACATATCAATGAGTGGTGTGCCGCAAACAAATTAGTGCTTAATGCTAATAAAACAAAGTACATTTTGCTTCATCCTAACAATGACACACATAATATCGGCAACAGGCGCATAGTTCTAAATGGAGCGAATATTGAGCCAATTGGTAAGCAACAAGAAGACTCTTCAGTGAAATTTTTAGGTATTTATATGGACGAAAATCTAGCTTTTAGACACCATACATCGACAGTTTGTTCCAAAATGGCAAGGGCCATCTACGCAATAAATAGAGCTAAAAATACCCTCTCACAAAAAGCATTAAAAACTTTATATTTTTCTTTGGTCCATCCTCACCTATTATATGGTATCCAAGTTTGGGGCCACGCTCCATCTGTCAATAGAATCTTTCTCTTGCAAAAAAAGATCATTCGTATTATTAGTAGGAAAAAATATACCTCACACACAGATCCTCTTTTCCGTATGAATGGCATTCTAAAATTTAGTGACCTTTATAAACTTCATGTGCAGCTATTCATGCATGATTGGTGGAATAAAAGATTACCAGTATCCTTCGAAAATGTCTTCACGATATACAATAATCCCTCTGGTATGGATACCAGACAATCCGGGAAAATTCGAATATCCAAACCAAGAACTAAATTTTCATCTGACCTCCCTATTCACACTTTTCCTCGATATTGGAATGAAATTCCGCAAGTTCTACAGCGTTATAGCAGACAACAGTTTAAGAAAATCATAACTGACAATCTTCTGAAATCATACTCTATCCATGTTAATTGTGGGCGCTCTGAGTGTACTGACTGCAACCCTCTATACGTTAGTTCATGGTGAGCATGATGCATGTCATTGACATTCTCAGTCAAAGTAGAGTGGTTTCCAATTACAGCGCATCTCCCCTTTTATACGTATACGTGTCATTTACTTCGGGTTCGGTGTGGAGTGCTTTGACCAAAGATACCTAATGTATAGTGCAGTTAGAATGCAAGTACGCTATCTTGAGACCTGACTCAGGGGCATGTTTTGTCTGACAGGGCTCCTTGAGCCCTGATGGACAGGACATGCACTTGATTGAATCCCGCCAAAAATATTAAGATTTGTCAAATCCACCCCTTTCTGGTATCTTAACATATTTCATCGTCCTGATCTGAATATTTCGCTTTGGAACCTCACTCAAGTTTGTTTTGCCTGACAGGGCTCCTTGAGCCCTGATAGTCGGGACATGCAGTTGACTGAGTCTCGCCTGAAATATCAAGATTTGTCGTATCTCTTCCATTCTGGTATCTTATCACTTCTCATCATTCTCATCTGAATATTTCATTATTGAATGGTTCACTGAATCACTGAATGGCTTGAAACTCTGCTGTCTTGACCGTTTTTTTCTATATTTTTTTTTTCTCTCTATTTTTATGGGGAATAGCAGGAAGACAGCCAATAGGGCTATGCTGTTTCCCGCAGTACACATATTAGTTTAATGTTATTTTTGTACAATAATTATACTGCAAATAAAGATTTCAATTCAATTCTGGTGTATGAAGAACACAAGGCTGGATTGAATAGCGAGGTGAGGCAGATCATGGTTCCGCAGAAGTATCGAGGAAGGTTATGAATCGCAAGTGGGAGGGCACTTGGGTGGAGGAAGACGCTCGACTGGATCACGACTAGTTTCCATTGTCTGGTATCATCGGAATTAGTATTGTTTTATGTTTCTATTTATGTTGATTTTGTATATACAAAGCAATCTAACTTAGTTCTGGTGTATTTGCTTAACTGGTAGAGTGCTGGAAGCCCATATTTATTCTGAAGTGCAGGTACTGCAGCTTGAAGGCTCATATTCAGTGCATGTGATTTTTATTATCTTTAAAGTGATATTATTTAGTTTGTAGGGGTCTGCCTTGTTAACATTTATGGGAGAGTGCCCATGGGCACTCTCCCATAATTTGTAACAAGGCAAAGATATGTGTACAAGATTTAATGGCCAAAAATAATTTAGCACTCTACCAGTTAATAAATCTTATCTTATCTAGGGGACGTCACGAGTATTTGTCAGTCGTCCCCCTGATTATTGAACCGTTTGACAGGGTAGGAGCTGACTTGATCGGTCCGATTAAACCGGTGTCGGAACGGGGGAATAGGTATATCCTGACCGTGGTGGATTATGCCACAAGGTACCACCAGGCAATTGCTCTCCCCAAAATTGAGGCGAAGCGCGTGGCGGAAGCCTTGCTGGAGGTGTTCAGCAGGTTAGGTTTCCCGAAGGAATTCAGTGATGTGTTTTCTGAGAACCCAGGGACCGTGGACCTCGAGGAGCACAAAATTGAGCTCACTACTGTCGAGCTGGTGTGGGTTACACCTTACCGCATCCCCTACGACAAGAGAGCGGAAATGAGGAAGGAAGTGGAAAAAGATGTTGGTCGCGGGGCTCATCGAACATTCGAACCCCCCTTACAATTCTCCTGTTGTTTTAGTTAAGAAGAAGGACAATGGGGTACCATTTTTATCGACTGTAGGCGACTTAACGGCATAACAAAATTTGACAATGAGCCCATGGGAAATATGGATGACTTACAGACAGGACTACAGGGAGCGAATTTTTCAGTAAAAATGATTTGAGTAAAGGCTACTGGCAGATCCCCGTCTGGGCAGAAGACAGACAGATGACAGCATTTACGACACCGGGCGGCTGTTACCAGTTTCGTAATCTCCCATTTGGGATGGTAAACGGGGGTGCCACCTTCAGTCGGATGATGCGGAAGCTGTTGGTCAACTTCCGGGATATCGCCCACTACGTGGACGATATCATCTGCAAGACAATGACACGGACGGAGCACCTGACAGCTCCCGGGGAGCTATTTCGAAGGCTCAAGGAGGCAGGGCTGACAGTGAAACCCTCAAAGTGCCAGATAAAGTTTAGGACTATCGAGTTTCTCGGTCACAAGGTTGGCAAAGGAAAGGTCGAGATGGACAAAGAGAAACTCGGAGGATCCGCAACGCGAACCCCCCTCGGACAACGCGACAAGTTAGGACCTTCTTGGGGCTGGACGGGTACTACCGGAAATTTTTCCCAAATTTTACCGAAATAGCGATACCACTGACGGACTTCACGAAGAAGGGCAGCCCAACAAAGTGAGATGGGGACCGCTCCAGGACCGGGCATTCAAGGTATTGTAGGACCTGTTGAGCAGGGCACCTATCCTCCGCTTGCCCGATATTTCAAAAACGTTCCTGGTGCAAACGGACGCATCCGACACGGGCGTAGGTTCAGTATTGCTACAGGAATACTGGCAAGAATATGTTGGACATTTATGTATATCAACCTATTTCGAGGACAAGTATAAAATCACCCTAGGTGTTCTGAAATACAATATCCATGCATGCGTCTTTTCAAAGGGCGTTCCAAAACAAACAATTAAAATACGGGCTTACAGGCCATGTTTGACCTAGTCCCCCTCCCCAAGGTTCTGATTCCAGTGCGAACAGTTACGAAGGGGGCTGTTTCGTGAATGAAGCTATGCACTTGACCAGCGGCTTTAATTCTAGAGTGCATGATTCTTCAAGTAATAACTTTATTAAATTAACATGACGAAACCAAGTTATCACTTCAACAATTGCGCAGTCAACAGCTACAGCTTTGGGTCATTGGATACTCGTTGACGAACTTGTAAATTTGAAACATGCAGCTAAAAAACGTCATTTTGACGGCCAGAAAATAACGGGATTTTTTTATTCCAAAAGTCGCCAGAAGACTCCATTTAATAACTGATTTCAAAATTTTGTTTCGGGAGTACCCCTATCCCCGCCCATCACCCCTCCTCCCCCTCCAAACACTCTGTGATCGATCGCGCCTCCGGCACTCTCTGCAAATGCCCTTACTTCTGTGCAATATCCCGACATTTTTTAAAAGAATTAACCCCGGGGGCCGAATTTCCTTTCCCGGCCCTGCGTGGATCTTCCACTTTGTGGATGTTTTTGTAATAAGACAGCTTCCACTGTGTGACATGTAAGTTGGAGTTGAAGGAGAAATGGTCAAAAGAAGAATTTATATATTTTTATGTCTGATTCTTGTGTTATTAGTATAGGAAGCATTACATCTATAGTTTATACCGGTAGTGGTTATTCTTCAACTCAAATTGACTTGTACTATATAGACATGCGACACTGCTACTAGCAGACGATTTTAAGCTTTTAGGGACCACGCCCCTCCCCAAGCTCTTCCAGCTAGAACACCTGTGTGTTATGCTTCAACATATTTGTAATGGTTTGTTATTTGGATACTCAGTGTTTGAATTCTCATTCAAGTAGATATCTTTGTGTCGTTTGAGTGATCTACCTTCCATTTTGTCACTCGTCAACAGAAAAAACATGATGTCGAGCCCGCCTTCGCTTATGGGAAGGGGTTCATTGCGGTATTTATTTGACGAAAAAATCAATATTATTTTGCCCTGTCCGTTAAATGAAGTGTTGAAAGTATGCTATTTTTCTATCTTTATTGGTATGAAATCGAAAACACACATTTTCTGGTTTCAAACGAAGCATTTTGTTTGTTTCTATCGCATGTATGACAGTCTTGACAGATAGTCTGATCGAAGTGTTTACCCGAAGCAACCTCTGACCTTGCATATCATTAACGTCAAAGATGGCGTATCGACAATGGGCTTATTCTTTATTGATTGAACATTCTGACAAATAAAAAAAAAATATCGGTTTATTATTCAAAAGGCTTTCTCAAGGCAAATTCACACAAAAATATCCCATTTGTCATCTGCAAAATGTCAGCCCTCAGACAGGTCTGAGTTAGTCATTAAACACCTTATGTGTGACCTTGACCTCCAACTGAAATGCACTTGACATTACACAATTTTAATCAAGACAATCAGCGGATTATGTTGGCCATATCACTATTAATGAGCATTATTTCCTGAATCCGCACCACCACAAAGCAAAACTATAGTCCAAAATAGCCATTTGGAAAGGGATATCCATTAAACCAGCATGTGACATTTTAATAGGTATCGAGACCTATGGTTATCCAAGTCGGCGGCGAGTGTATTACGGTACATAAAGATTCCCATAACTTTTTCTCTCGGGAATGACAGATTCTAGTGTAAACGCTACCATGTGGATATGCGAGTCGAGACATACGTATGTGGTACATCGTGACCTGCTCCTGCATTACGTAGTACTGCCTATTTCCACTTCTCATAGGCTTGGGCTTTCCGGCAAGTATTGTCAAGCCGATATTGGACCAATATTGTTATGAACATCGACCCATCATCATAATTATTTCAATGTCGGGCAACTATCCGATTTGCAAAGTTGATGCAATATCAGACCAACATTGTCTCCGACAGCAAGCCGATATTGGACTGGTATCAAGTTTGCATGGGACAACTGTTGTTTTCAATATCGACCCACCATCAGTTTCCAACACCCACCCACCCCACCCCCACCCCAGATACGATTTGCAAAGTTGAGTAACATTGGACCAACGTAACATGAAAACAAACAAATAGCCCTGCGTTCATTATCACCTAACACTAAACTTCGCATTTGCAAGTATGTCCAATAGGATTATTCATGATCAAGAAAAATATTAGGATATCGGGTAAAATATAGAATATAAACTAATCTGTTTCCAAAGTTTGTTTTTTTAGCTGCGACTAGCAGCTCTATAAGTGGCAATGTCGGTCTGTCTGTCTGTCTGTCTGTCTGGCGGTCTGTCGGTCGGTCGGTCTGTCTGTGACCAACGAGTTTCAAAACTCAATACCTTTTGAAATACTTGATGGAATGACTTTATATTTGGCATGTAAGTGTATCTTATTGATGTCTAGCCACTGTTCGATGCATGTGTTGTTCCAAATATGTTTCTTGGAGTTATGGCCCTTGATGAACTTAGAACGTCGGTCGGTCTGTCTGTGACCAACGAGTTTCAAAACTCAATAACTTTTGAAATATTCGATGGAATATCTTTATATTTGGCATGTGAGTGTATCTTATTGATGTCTAGCCACTGTTCAATGCATGTGTTGTTCCAAATATTTTTCTTGGAGTTATGGCCCTTGATGAACTTAGAACGTCGGTCGGTCTGTCTGTGACCAACGAGTTTCAAAACTCAATAACTTTTGAAATACTTGATGGAATGACTTTATATTTGGCATGTAAGTGTATCTTATTGATGTCTAGCCACTGTTCAATGCATGTGTTGTTCCAAATATTTTTCTTGGAGTTATGGCCCTTGATGAACTTAGAATTTTGTGAAATTGCACCACCCATCGCAGCTACGGCGTCGATGTCGAGATTTTTTTCCTTCTATCCCGACTATCATCCTGATATCAAACCGTAATTTGACCGATATCGAATGGTCCCATGTATTAAATGAGGACATCGGTATTGATGAAATATAGGACCAATATCATAAACAGATATCAGCTAATAGATATTGATCCGATATGCCCATGCTTGCTGGGAATTGCCGAATTACAATACATACTCCCTCCGATTTCTGATGGTGTTTAACCCATTACCCAACGTAACGTCCAAAACCGGCCAGCGTATTCTCAAAAATCGCCAGTTAATTTTCATTATTTTTTTCATTTTTTGTCTCAAAAACATAGGTTAGTTTTTCAAAACAACATTTAGTTTTTCAAAACCGAGAAAGACTGGTGCTCTATTGGGGGAAATCGGTTGATAACGAATATCGAATAAGGAACTGGGAATAAGTAACGGTTGTCACGTCCATCTCTATTTGTACCTTAAAGCACCAGAAAGTTGCAAACGGTGATATGGAACATCAAAATTCGAAGCGGATGGCAAGAGAATCAAAGGCAAGAGACAAACCTCGGGCCGACCCCCCTCCCCCACCCCCCAGACGCCCCCCTCCCTCCAAAAAAAATGTTGCTGGCACCTTTTAACCCTTTTCCCGACGTAACTGTCAAAACCGGCCAGCGCTAATCTCAAAAATCTCCAATAGATTTTCATTATTTTTTTCATTTTTGTCTCAAAAACATAGGTTATGACCCCCTCATTGGGACGAGCTCGTCGAGCTCGTCCCAATGAAGGGTCATAACCTATGTTTTTGAGACAGAAAATGAAAAAGATTAGTTATTGAAGAATTTTTTGCAAGTGTCGTCTGCTTTTCTTGTTAAGTAAAGGGTTAATTAGGAAAAGTTTTATCAAATCCATGAACCTTTCGGTGGTAATTGTACACTCTAAAATCAGTTGGGCTAAAAATTAACTGGGTAGAGTGAATATGAACCCACTTGGGTTGATTTTAAAACCCAACTCATTTCATACTGTACCATAAGGGAAAACTTGCTGTTAACAATTTATTTATTTATTTATTTATTTATTTTTTTTTTTTTTTTTTTTTATTATTATTTATTTATTTATTTATTTTATTTATGTTTAAGGTCACATATTTATGCACAATGGCTAATCATGACCGTGACAGTTTTTCGGGTGGAGGAAACCGGAGTACCCGGAGAGAACCACCGAGCAACGACGAGCAGCTGCCATCTATCATTTTATTCCTTGAGATGTAAAAGGCTTGTGTTAGCTAGAAGGAACACATGAACAAAGAGGGCGGAGGGTCTTACGAGATGAGATTAAACCTACTGAAACATATCAACTCTCGCACACAAACAACAACAATTCAATTAATGAGCATGCTTATTATTTTGATACTTTTCGTGAAGGTGGGGGGGGGGGGGGGGGGGTGGAGTAACCGGTTTGTAGTTTGCAACTTGTCTTCTTTTGCATGCACTCTAAAATTAGTCGAGTTAAAAATTAAACCAAATCAATTGGATTGGGTGAATATGAACCCAGATGATTTTTAATTCAACTAATTTTAATATGTGCCATTATTACTTATGCATGATGTTTAGAAAACGGTCAGTCACAAGCGCACAGTGTATAAGCGGAAAATCCAAAAGGCAAGATCATTGACAAAATAAAATATCTCGTCAAATCGCGTCAAATCGCGTCGATTGATTTCATCGGCGTATGGTTATATGAGAGAACTTTTTCAAACGGTCACGTGTGATAACAAATGTTTCTACGATAGCACGTGTCTTTCGTAAGTTTAACAACACTGAAGTTTTAATCAATGATTGACCGCCTATCCGCCAACTTATCTTCGATACCATAGATATTGCGCAGGCGGTGTGCGGGGTGTTGATAAATAAATCATAATTAAAATATTCAGTCATACATAAAATTGATTGACAAGTGACGGCCAATGGATAAAAGAATCATTTCGTGTACTTTGGGACGGCGGCGCTTTGTTTTGATACAGTAAATCGCAATTCATTGGAACGGCAGAAGACCTTTCCACACTTCGTAGGACTAGCACTAGCAGTGGCCCTGGCACTAAAAGTAATACCACCCTCCAAAGTTTTGCGTTAAAATTCAAGCCTCAAAGCTACTTTTATAAATTATATTAAAATTTCACAAGACATTGGCATTTAATAGTTTCAAACCATCTGTGTTAATAGTTTAAGTATTTAGAGAGTAATTAGTAATCATTTGATTAACAGTAACAAATGTATATATATAATTTGATATCAGCCAGGCCGGGGCAGGGTCCTACTAAACACTGAGGAATACCGAGAGATACCGGTCCTCCTAAACACCCGAAGTATCCGGAATTACTTGTTTTATGTCGTATTTTCACTCTTTGCTTATTATTTTATTTTAATCACAGAGTTGTGAAAACTGTTCTCATAAAGTATCCAGAGATTTTCTATGTTGCCATTCCCCTTATCATTCAGTGATTCACCCAACTACAAACTGATTTGTGGTGTTAGAATTCACTGGTTCACTGCATCAACAAGCCGTTGGCCATAAGCATCACCGAACTGGCTTATTGTCACAGCCTTTGTCGATAAACCTTTCAATGTACTGTATAAAAATTATTTTATAGGTATGGAAAGGCAGCTATGAGAGGAGTGTGATAAACACATTGGTCGTCGATCTTTTTTCTGTACTTGCTTATTATTTATTGCCTTGCATTCAGTGTGCACAACACTCTATTCCATTTTGTGTGCCGTCATTCTTAAGAATGGGCAAGCGTTCCAGTTCCATGTCCTGTACCTGGGAAAAAGTTTTTATTGAGGCTCTTGTGTACTCATAATTAGACCCATCATGCTGGTCTCATAACCAAAATTTAAAATGGCCTTATATGGAGTAAAGGACCCAGAGATATCGAGTTAAAGTAAAAAGTAAGTTAGTAAAGGTCATTTGAAAGGTATAGATGCGGACATGTAACCTAGTTGTTTGAAGCAATATACGTGAAATAACCATTGATTTATTTGAGTAAATGCAAGATGTATAGACCGATGCATCGTCAAAACTGCCCTTCAGTATTTAGTTGGTAGATTGGTAATTAATAGGCTATTGGGTTTGTGGATAAAGCTTAGATAAATCTACCGGTAATTGGGTATCACAACACAGATCACTGCAATATTTGATGAAAATTAAACTCCCATCAGCTGTTTTCTGGGTTCTGGCAACTCTGAAGTTTGTGTTTTTCCTTTCAACCATTCCCACCCCTATAATCCTATTTTCCTTCAGTTTGGTATCCCTCAGTGTTTAGTATTAACGATGAGTCAAGATTCGTTCTGAGGTAATTTTGTCTCAGTCTGGCACTAAAAATTGATTAAAAGATGATGTGCAAACAGCGTAGACTGATTGATATCTTGGCCGATATTAAATGGAATGCATTTATTTATTATTTATTTATTGGTGTTTCTCTCCGGGGTACTCCAGCTTCCTCCACCCGTAAAACTATCACAGTCATGATTAGCCATTGTGCATAAGTATATGACCTTAAAACACCAATACATAAATAATTAAATAATTTATTGGTGTTTAAGGTCACATACTTTTGCACGTTGGCTAAACATGACCACAACTTGGAGATAAAATCAGAGGCAGTTTATCGTTTATATCCCATGCTGCCTATTTTAGAGGACTCACACCCCAAGCATTAGTGACTGGGTCCTATTTTACATTTTTACTAGTGAAAAAGAGCTTGCTTACCACAGTAAACAAGCACTGCTTCACTTCCCGGGGTTCCCATGGGGGAAAAGGAATGTATTGTTGATACCTAATATACAGGTGTTTATAGAAAAAAGCAATTTACTGGGGCAGTCCTTTATCTCCTTATCTTTGATTTAGTATAGAGATTATCTAAATAAAAAAAAAATTTGATTTTTTTTTTTTTTTTGTGGCGCCTCAAACTCTTTTACCTTTTCAGTATAAGATTATCTTTCTTATAATTTGTTTTTCATTGATTTATACCTATTTGAAATGCGTGATATAACTTGAATCTGGCTACACCTTTTTAGCTCGACTGTTTACAGTGAGGGCTATAGTCATGAATTTTGTCTGTCTGTTAACATTTAGAGTTTTGGTTCAAGTTTGTGGTTAAAGTTTTTTACTGAAGGTTCAAGTGGGGTTTTTTTTCTGTTTAGTCATGACTTTCTTCTGTCTGTCTGTTAACCCTTTACCCAACGAATCACCCGCATCCACCCGCGTAATATCCAAATTCAGCAGCTGAAAAAATCTTATTTTTCAAAAAATTTCAACAACACCATATCATGTGACCCCTCTTTGGAACGAGCTCGTTCCAAAGAGGGGTCACATGATATGGTTTTGTTGAAACCTTTTTTAAAAATTTAAAAAACGATATTTAAAATAATAAATTTTGATATCGTCTGCATTGGTAAAGGGTTAACATTTGGAGTTTTGGTTAAAGTTTGTGGTTAAAAATTTTTTAGTCAACCTTAAAGTTTTTTGGGTTTTTTTTCTTTTAAATTGATGTTACTATTGAATTGTATCATTCTCATTTTGTTAAAAAAAAATTTTATGTGTCATGTTATTTTGGGAAATTTGTAACCCTTTTTGTATGGCAATTTAACTTGCAACTTCCAGGTTAAAGTTTTTTTGTGGGGGGGGTGGGGTGTTTTAAAATTACACCTTTAATTCTTCAAACAGTTTAGTGGAATGTCACTGTTTATTATTTGGGACAATGTCTACTATCTACTTAAAATTTCTACAGTGATTTTCATTAATATCGGCATGATTTTAACCCCTTTTAAACATGTTTTCAGACTTACTTTTTTTGTATTTCAAATTAGACTTTGCCACATACTTTCTTACTCTAATTCTTGCATGGTCAATACAACTAAATGATTCCATTTACATCAATGATTTCTTTGATCGGTTTTAGAAATATTTAACCCATTTTTGTTAATCAGTTTTACATAGTATTCCCAGCTTAAAGTTTCAGATTGAAGTTCGGCTTTTCAAGGTTCTACCTTTCGTTCTCCACACACTCTGTTACAACATCATTTCTATTTTCATTTCGGGCAAGGTCCACTGAAGCTGTACACAGTGGTTTCAAATAATATTGGTATTAATTTAACCCTTTTCACAACGCTTTTCGAACTTAGTTTCTCTAAACTTCAAATTAGGCTTCCACCACATACTAGTACTTTATTACTTTTTATCCCCTCCCACAAGGGAGGGATATAGCACAGAGCTTGCTCCGTCCGTCCATCTATCTGTCCATCCATCCATCAGTTCATCCGTCTGTCCAAACTTTCTTTATGCCATAACTTAAACAAAATTTAACAGATTTCAATTCTTTTCAGTACATGTCTCTAGGTCAAGTTTGATGACCACAATTATCCAATCAAAATTGTTGAAGTTATTTCCCTGCCCAGCCCTCCACCCCCCTCCCCCACCCAATTAGGCATTTTTTTTTCCAATGTACATTTTGAACTATTTACAATCACCACATGCAGAACCCCCCCCCCCCCCCCCCCCCCCGGGGCCAATTAGGCAATTTTTTTTTCTTTCGTCAAAAATACATTTTTACAATTTTGGTTAAAGTTTGTGGTTAAAAACCCACCCCCCCCCCCCCCCCACCCTCCCAAATCAGACATTTTTTTCTTCCAATATGCATATTGAACTATTTACAGTCAATACATGCGGAGCCCCTTTTTTGTCAAAAATGTTTTTTTTTACAGTTTTGGTTAATGTTTGTGGTTAAAAACCCAGACAAACACCAACAACCACCCCCACAGTGCCAGTTAGGCATTTTTTGTTAACTTTGGTCAAAATGCATTCTAAAGGATTTCGAATGACCACATGCAAAAAAAAATGGACTCCCCTAACACCCCCACCCCCTCTTTCCCACCTCCTCCTCACCCAGGACCATTTAAACAATATTTTTTCTTTGGTACAAAGTGCATTTTCAGCCTGAGTCTGACTGTCTACAGTCAGGGCTATAGTCGCAACTTTCGACGGTCCGTCCATCCGTCGGTCCATCCATTTGTCTGTAAACAATTGGTTTCCGACGGATAACTCCAGTTTGGATTATTTGATTTCAACTAAAGATGATATGTGTATTTTCCTCAACCCCCCCCCCCCCCCCCACCTCCCCCCCCCCCCCCCCACACACACACACACACATGTCACTCAGGAAATTATTCCAAAAAAATGCATTTTGAAGGATTGGGAGTTATTACATGCAAAAAAAAGAAAATTAACTCCTATAGCCCAACATTGCTTTATGTACTGCATCTTTAATCCTTAACTAACACAAGTTGAAGCCACATAGACCAACATCCATTATGACTAAAGCCTCCTTTGCTTCCAGTTTTATGTCCCCTCCCAATTAGGTGGCACCATTCCCAAACTCTGTATGGCCAACAGGGGACCTTGATGATGGGTCCCACTCCACTTTTTTTCTTATTGACATTCCATCAATCATTACGGAGCAAAACTGATATTGGAACTCATCTTCAGGCCTTGCATTTTTCAACTGGTCAGTTACCTTTTTAGAAAAACCGGTTCACTTTCAATCGCTGAAAGCCATCGTCTTATTGTTCTGGATGTTGGCAAGGGGGATAAACTTTTGCATATTCATATGGCAACATAGTACAAATGTATGGGTGGTCCAGTTGTAAACAAAATTAAATAAATATTCACTTGCTTCCAGAAAAGCGGGCAAGGAATACAAGATTGTACTTATATTAACTGTATAATAATTCAACACAGTACAGACTCTCATGGTTTGTATAGGTCCTGGAAAATAAAAATTATTTTTCCAGACCCAGAAATCTTGGGCAAATGGGAGGAGGGGGGGGGGGGGGGGGGGACTGCTAGTCAAATCCTAGACAATGGCTGCAGTGACCTGCCCGAATCAGTTAAATGTCAAAGAAACTGTGTAAATGTATACAACTGATTGAGAGAACACAGAACTGGTCAATGCACTGGTGATTGGTTAAAGAAATGGTGATGATGATAATTGTTTAAGATGTAGATGTCAGAGATTCCTATCCATTTTATCCACCATTACCTACTTTTGGGTTTAGAGGGGCTGTGGCTCCTATCCCTCTCTCCAGGTTTTTTGGTAGGCCTTGTGTAAATTGGAGAGGTACAGGTGTTTTTGCTGATTCAGCATTTTTAATACTGTGCATAATGGGAAAGTTGGATTCAAATTATTCAAAAACTCGTCAGTTCAATTCAGAAAAATTTTATACACAATATTAGTGGGTGTTAGCCGGCTTAGCCTTTCAATTTTGTTCACTTAAAATGTCTCAGCACTAGTAGGAAGGGGATGAAGGAGAAGTACCCAAATTTAAAAAACATTTTCTCATGATCCAATTGCTGTAGTGATTCCATTTTTGTTATAGAGCTTCTTTCTTGAGGCCAAGATCTAAGTTTATTCAAATGAAGTAAGGTTGTGGGGCAATATTTGTAATCGTCCTGGGAGTGGCAAGTTTTTTTGATAAATAATGAAATATGTGGGTAAATATTTGTTGTTAGTCTGGAAGGGGCAGGATTTTTGTCACCACCCAATTTTTCACTATTCAGAATTCTTGGTCTGACTTGAGTGACTTCAACAAAGTTTGATATGCTGTATAAGTTGGGCACTGTTCAACAGGTATATTTGATTAAAGATGAAAATGAAAGTGTCAATGACACTGTAGCTCAACTTGTCAAGACATGTACATGTATAGTATGTAAGACAGCAATGACAAACATCTAGGTAATGACCTGATAAGAAAGGTACATATAAAGTATTGTAATGGTCTGTACATAAATACTGGACGTAGCCTGTAACAAATGTATAGGTAAAGTATTGTAAAGGTGGGTGACAGTCAGATGCTAAACTAGAAAAGAAATCTTTGAGTCCCAGAGTGGGTCAGACTGAACCCCAAAATATTTGTTCTCATAGCACAGTGATAACAAAGGTACCCCAAAACACACTCCTTCCTGTCCCCAAGGTGAAAACAAAGGTACCCAATAAGTTTTGTGAAGATCAGTTCATAAATACGAGCTGTATAGAAGTTATGACAAAAAACTGATTGGACCTAATTTTGGTACAAAATGGCCACTGGCAGCCATCTTGAATTTTGGACCGCACTCAGAAACACTCGTTCTCGTCCCAAGGTGATAACTAAGGTACCCAAGAAGTTTCGTGAAGATCTGTTGATAAATACAGCCTCTAGCCCGAGCCGTATTGACATGTGCACTTACAGTGTATAAGTAGCACTAAATAAATCAAAATTCATCTAATTTGCATAATTTCTGCACGAGAAAAAACCCCGTACTATATGTGATGTATTCCATGTTACTAAACATTCATACAAAAATTTATTCAAATCAGAACTTTCTTACAGAAGTTCTGTACAAAAGACTGATTGCACTAATTTTGGTACAAAATGGCTGCTGGTGGCCATCTTGAATTTCGGACCACACCCCCAAAACACTCGTTCTCATCCCACGGTGATAACAAAGGTACCCAAGAAGTTTCGTATGCGCATCATCGATGTGCAGTACGCCTTAGTACATGGCGTCATCATGCCCCCATGTAGACAATCGGGGTTAAGTGCCTTGCACAAGGACACAACGCGGGAGTCCGAATCGCTCAGTCACCCATCCGAGGACTAATCGGGGTCGATGTTGCTTAACTTTGGTGATCTGACGAGAACCGGTTATCGCAACGCCACCGCGCCACCCAGCATATTTAATGAGCTCAGGACTATTCAATCATCACACGTTCTTCTTTAAACAGACATCATGGTGTCACGTTTCGGAAATATTAGCAGATGAACATTTGTCGGAAGAAAACAGAAATAATAAACAGCTGCACCATGAGCGCATGATACATGCGTTATGAATTACAAGCAGGAAGCACACAATATGAGTCCACATATGTACTAAGCATTTTCAAGTTATTGTTCGACATCTGGAAAATTGCTTATATTTTGACGAATAAAGCCCCATAACTCTGGAATGACATATCGGACAGTGACACAAATCGAAAGGGAGAGTCCTTCCAACAACATATACTTGCAACCAAAAAATCATGAAAATCGCTCTAAGCATTTTCAAGTTATTGTTCGACATGTGGAAAATTGCTTATATTTTGATGAATAAAGTCCCACAACTCTGGAATGACATATCGGACTGCGACATAAATACACAGGGAGCTTCCTTCCAACATATACTTTCCACCAAAAAATCACAAAAATTGCTCAAAGCGTTTTCGAGTTATTGTATGATGTGTGGACGGACGGACTACCATAATACAACCGTTTTTTTCAAAACGGGCGTATAAAAACACAGACCGCAAAACCAAAGGACACTTTTGACTCTTCTATATGAATTTTGGGGTGAGCGCCATTATGAGTGGAGTTGCACGAAATTCCCGTCGAAAAGTCATGCACCTACACTGCAAAATTCATAATATGACATCATCAGAATGTGTCAAATGTTCATTTCGCTACAAATCTCTAACCACAGTCTTGCCGGCATGGAGAATCAATTGTGGAAAATACAGAACTTATGTGCCCTTTTTCCGATAGGCAAATCATTTTTTTTTCAGAAATGGACAACAAAATTGTTCGATATAGCTGCCCGTACCCCTGAATTACTTTTGGTGACTTGAGGGTGTTTTGGTGGGGGAGAAAAATTATCCCTGATGGGGATGGGTTTGAGATTGGGAAATCTCACCCTCGGGACAAGATATTTGGTCCAGAGACTCCAGACACTCGGCAAGCCTTGTGTCTGGCCCAAATATATTTCCCTCGGGTGAGATTTCCCACATCTCACACCCTCACCCATCAGGGAAAATAACATAGGTGAGTTCCACTTTTTACATTATGATTTAACTGGAAAAAGGCCACAATGCTTGGGACTATTTTGAGGGCTCCCAAGGGGCTCAAAGACTGACAATGGATCATATGGAGATTGATTGCTTAACTGGTTGAGTGCAAAAAATTAGGGTACCAGTGCAAAAGACAACATTTTTCTTGCTCATATTTCATATTCGGCCAAATGCAAATAATATTTTGTTTATATAAATTTGTTTTATCACAAATTATTATTCAATAATTTGTAATAAAACAAATTTTGATAAACAAATTCAGACCACCAAATGTAATCTAGCCCATAAACAGTTAACTGGTAGAGTGCTAAGTTATTTTTGGTCATCCAAATTTGTCCACGTCTCTTTGCCTTGTAACAATTTATGGGAGAGTGCACTCCCATAAATTGTAACAAGGCAAATCTCCACAGACTAAATACTTTCAATTCAAAAATAATATGACATACATCTACAGAATATGAAACCATTAAGTTGTGGCACCTGCACTTCATAATAAAGCCCAAATATGGGCTTCCAGCACTCTACCAGTTAATGTACATTCATTGTAGGCCTCTGTTTATGTCATTTTGTTTAAGGAGACCATTTCAGTCCCATGGGGGCCTCTTGTATTCTTTATATAGTTCCCCTGTATCCTATATGTACTATTCTAGTGATGGATTGAGTTCCAGTGAGCCGCCCCCTGCACTTGAAATACTGACCCCATCCATGACAAGTTGCATAAGCACTAACATTTTAAATTTTACTTTTAGTAAATGTATGCTAGACCCCGCAAAGCTACAAGATTCAATTTGATTTTGAATTGGCCATCAGATTCGATTCAAATCACATTTTTCACAATTTCGACAAATTTCAAATCGGTTCATTGCAACTGAAGTCTAATGATACTGACTGTTTCCATGTAGCATTCGCCATTTTGCAGCCACTTCCAAGGGTACGGCTCATGTTATACTGGAGTGTGGGCATGTCCTTTTATCCAAAAAGACAAATACATTTCATTATAGACATTTAATATGTCAATTTGTCAAATAATATTCAACATTTCAATGCTCGGAACTTGTTGAATGTCAAAGCAAAGTCAATGAGATATCTTCATCTTATAGTGTTATAAAGAGAAAGTTTGTTCACCTGACTTTGGTGTTTCATTCAGTCAGTATGATCCTTGTTGATTTGATGTTGAGCAGAACACACAGTACACTCCGGAGTCTCATTTTGGGTAATATTTTTTATGTACATCTGTGTCTGAGCTTGTGGTCGGATGGTACATGCAACCTCTTGAAATGAAATTCACACAGTTCAAACAATCAGCTATGAAAACTCAAAACAATATTTTAATATATATATAAGTTCAGAATCATATCGCCAAATACTACCAGTATAATTAAATTTGGTATCAAACTGTAAGCACATATTTCTTAACTGAAGCAGCACAATAAAAGGCATGGTCTCCAGTCAGATTTGAACTGACTCCTTCTCAGCACATTCATGCCAAGATGCACTAACCATTATGCTATGGAGACAGAGCAGACCATTATTCTTATGGTACCTAAACTGAGTTGAAAATGGTCAATGCCAATGTAATTTGGACAAAAGAGACCAATTACTCTTCTTGATAAAAGAGGATGCTTTGATAAAAAAGCCAATTTGCTCTTGAGTAATCAAATTTTGGAATTGCCCCATCTTTGGTGTATCTTTCCCCATTTATTTCTCAAACATCTGACAGGTCAAAATGTTTTCAGCAGAGGACATTAACAGGTTTGACTGCAATTATTTATATCCATCATATAAATATTGTATTATATCCATAACTCACCTAATCCGTAAATCCTTTTCACCCAATCAAACATCAGGGTACATGTACCTCTGTGTGAGATTAAAATTGAGAAAAGAAATTTTTTCGAGCACATATAGATATATATTTTAAGGTGATTATGGGAGGCTAAATTCACATTTATGATCTTTTGGTATTTGAATTTTATTAATAGCAGTTTTTAACTTTCAATAATGGTAAATTCTGACAAATCATAATTATAAAACCACTTAAAACATAGGTAAAAACAAATGAATTCTAGGAACAGGACAAAAATCTTCTATTTAAATTCACTGGTTTGAGATTGAACCACCATCTCATTTCTGCCATAGCCATAAATTTATTCATTGGGTTTTAATGACACTTTCCACAGCCTGTGTCATCTCGTGTCAGACAGTATTACTGGTGGAGGAAGCCACAGTATTTGGGAAAACATCCGATCAGTGACAAATAACTGTCAAACTCTCCAACTCATAACATTACCACCATCACAAGCAGAGTTGGCAATGGTTGAACTTGAAGGTGCAGCACACAGACTCATCCGACTGTACCATTGTGATCCCACTCAAGCAAGGGAGGAGCTGAAGTGCATTACTGCAGTTACTCAAGGACAAAATTTGAGTGATTATTCTATTCTTGAGGACAGGGTCATGCCCGGGCCTCAACAGTTCTGACTTCTGTGTAAACTAAAGCCTCAACTCACTCTTTTTGCGGTACATTTTCGCAATATTGTTATAGTGAAAATCTGTATTTATGGACAGTTATGATTTTTTTCACTGTGTGATACTTATAGTTATACTTTGATACGACCATAAGGTATCGCAGAACTAAATATTGAAATTAAAGTGAACCGCCTTAAAATGTTGCACTTGGAAATGATGCAATCTATAAAAATAAACAGCCTTGGGAAAATCCATTGTTTCAATAAACGTTTGAAACATTCTATTGACATCTTGCATTATTGTTGAATATTCCTGATAAAAAAATAGGGTGATTTGATGACTTTTGGACCTAAAAAATACAATTTACTTTTTGTGTGTTTTTGTACGAAATTCCCTGAAAAATATGTGCACGTGACCGGTACTTCCCTTTGTGTCGGTTTTTCTCTCTTATTTGTTGCATGACCCCCTGTTTTCAGATCAGAAAAAGTTGTCTGAAGGGCTATACTTGACAGATATTTGAATGCCAAACTTAAAGTGATGTGATCATAATTTTTTTTCCGCCTGAACGTTATAATGGTCGCCTATTGATTGATTGATTTATTGATGTTTAAGGTCACATATTTATGCACAACGGCTAATCATGACCGTCACATAATTATGGGTGGAGGAAGCTGGAGTACCCGGAGAGAACCACCGAGCAACGACGAGCAGCTGCCAGCTCCCCAGCATCGTAACTTCGCACTGCAGCACAGGCAGGGTTAGATTGGTTGAAGACATGCATACCATCGACGTGCAGTACGCCATAGTACACGGCGTCATCGTGCCCTGACGCAGGCAATGGAGATGAAGTGTCTTGCCCAAGGACACAACGCGGTTGCCGCAGGTGGGATTCGAACCGAGGACCAATGGTCGCCTATGGGAAAATATTTAGTTCTGTGATACCTATAGTCATGGCCCATTGGCCGATGTTTACGTTTTGGGTGCATCGTAAAAAAGAAATACTGTTGAAAAATAAAATCTAAATACCATAAATATCGTACTTTGTACCAATCGAAGCTCAAGCTTAATTTCGGCTTGTATTGAATCTCGCTGCATAGTACAACTGATTAAAACACGCATGTTGGACACTTTTATCATATGTGTTTTGTGTGACTACGGCCATTGTCTGCGAATGCAGCCAATGCCTTTTTGCCCTGATGAGCGATGGCGGACAAAAGTACACGTTTTGTCACGTGATTGCCAATCTAGTGTTCTATCCGATATCTATGGAATAAACACTGTGAACTCTAGACCTGGAAATTTTCATCAAGCAACAGTTTCTAGATCCCCAAAATAACCCAAATGAAAACTTCAGAGTTCAGACGGTGCTTTGATTTTCAATTGTGTTGTCGGAATTTTGAACTGCATTTACCTCTACCTCACTAAATATTCCACTGTATATTATGTTTAAAAGTTTGAAATTTAGTGGTAAAAGATAGTAGTGTTTGTATCATTAAATCAGTTTGCACTTTATTTTAATGCTAAGATTCTTTATATCATTATTTCGTAATTGCATCTCTTTTTTCCTTTTTGTGCCCTGAGGGGCATTTTCCCAAAACTGGCGTTCCACCAAAGAAACTGCGCACCTTGGTGTCATCTTGAGCATGTGACGTATAGCACCTGGATTTTAAAATGAAGGTCTGAACATAGCCTCTGTAAGAGGGCCATAACAGCCTATATACTGTCCCTCCTCCAACCCCAAGGCTTGAGTGCTAGGTTGGGCGATGGACAGTATAGCCGTCTCACAGACTAGTATATACCTAGTACCCCAATCGGAGAGGTGAGTCCCCCACTGTCGGAAAAATGCTAGTGCCACCAGTGCGAAGCTTTACATGGTCAAAATGAGGAAGCACATCTATATATCTCCAAATGACACCCCCAAGCCAGTTTTGATAGCTGCTCAATTTAGGAGGTTTTGTTAATTATTTGTTAACCAAAAATAGGCCGATGAAATCATCAGATGTGTACCCATTCGCACAACCAGTAGAAAGCTGTATGACGGAGGGCCACCACGGATGCCGACATTATGTACACCATACAAGGTGTGGGTACATATGGAAATGGATTGGAGGAGTGTCTAATTTGATGGATAAAGGGTTAATATCTCCGGATCAAATTATCAGATTTACATAAAAAACTATACAGCACAGCACATCAGTAACCTGAATAATTATATAAAGTAACATGACAATCGGATTGATATTTTTTGAGTTATCTCATGCCAAAGGGATTGGAGGAATTTTCAATTTGAAGGATAAAGGGGGTTAGTATCTCCGGATCAAATCATCAGATTTACACCACAAACTATACAGCTCGGCAAATCAGTAACCTGAACACAAATGTAAAGTAACTAGACAATCCAAGCAATATTTTTCAAGTTATCAAATGCCAAAGGGATTGGAGGAATTTTCAATTTGAAGGATAAAGGGTTAATATCTCAGGATCAAATTATCCGATTTACACCAAAAACTATACAGCTCGGCACATCAGTAACCTGAACACAAATATAAAGTAACATGACAATCCAAGCAATATTTTTCAAGTTATCGAATGCCAAAGAAATGGATACGGATGCCGACGGACAGACGGACAGACAAAGGATGGACGAACGACGGATGGTCAGCCCGGATGCCGGCATTATGTGTACCACAAATAGTACGGGTACACAAAAAAGTGTAAAACTACAACTGGGCAAATCTAATTGTCCAATGCAATTTGGGGTTTCCATTTTTTTGCACCCCCCCCCCCCCCCACACACCTGTGTATTGACTCCCAATTACCACAGGTGTGTCATTCTGAGGAGGGCAATTGCTCCAGATCCTTACAGCCTGTCTGAGATTCTGTTGAGGAGAGCGAATAATTGCCCTCCTCAATAGCCTGATTCCAATGATATTGGTAGGTACCAGCCCATCTGGGTGGGCTTGTGCCTGTCTGAATATATATCAAGGAGAGCCAACAAATATCACTGACACGACAGAACAGGACAATCCCACCAGTGACTGAGCAATGGTCTGAAATCCAGGGGAGGCAGCATGCCATTGAAGAATGGGGAGATGGGGGGTGGGAACTCCGGACTGAAGGCACCATTCTTATACCGATGGCAGGTAATCAAAATATTTAGGGGTGTGAGGAGCAAGTGGGGGGGGGGGGGGGGGGGGGTTACAGTGCTGGGCTACCTAGAAATCCCAAGGCTCCTCTACTGTATCCAACTTACTTGATTTTTAGTGTTTGTCAGGTTTATAGACAAATAAATTATTTTGAAATATTAAATTAAATTCTCTTCTCAGTGTATTTCTTTCTTTTGAAATTTTACTTCTCCCTGTTGACATTCTGGCGGACCATGCTTGGGAAGAGTGGAGGGAGAAAGGGGTGGGGAACCCAGGATTGAGGGCACTGTACTTGTACGGATTCAGAAATTAAAAAAAAATCTTTTCAAATTTGTGGGTGGGAGGAGCAAGTGGGATTGGGGCAGAGCTCCCTAGAAATCCCATGGCTCCTCAACTGGATCCCACTAACTTGATTTTCAGAGTTTGAAAGGTCTGTTGAATTTTGAAATATTAAATTAAATTCCCTTCTCAGCATTTCTTTCTTCAAAAATTTCACTTCTTCCTTAAGAGCTCTTGCTTTTCCCTATTTTGAGAGGGAGAAGTCACATCTCTCAAAAATTCACTCCTAGGTGCTTCTTGCTTTTCCCTATTCTTCTGAGAGGGAGAAGTCACATCTCTCAAAAATTCACTCCTAGGTGGGTCCCTGGTAGAAATAATATAGTCAACATTATAAATGTTGAGCAAGTGGAAAGTTCCAGGTCTGCAAAGGAAACCGTGTTTGATAGGCTGATGAACATTTTACAATTTATTTATTTATTTATTGATGTTTAAGGTCACATATTTATGCACAATGGCTGACCATGACCGTGACAGTTTTACGGGTGGAGGAAGCCGGAGTACCCGGAGAGAACCACCGAGCAACGACGAGCAGCTGCCTGCTCCCCAACATCGTAACTCCGCACTGCAGCACAGGCAGGGTTAGATTGGTTGAAGACATGCGTACCATCGACGTGCAGTACGCCTTAGTACACGGCGTCATCTTGCCCCCACGCGGGCAATGGAGATGAAGTGTCTTGCCCAAGGACACAACGCGGTTGCCGCAGGTGGGATTCGAACCGAACATTTTACAATGCTTCACCCTTGGTTTTGACAAAGAAACTGACTGTTAAGGATGGGCTTTTTGCATAAAATTTTTCAAAGAAAAGATAGAAAATTTATGTGATATCAATTTTCACTGTGCTTAGAAATTAAGGGCGTAGGGAATAATAACATATTTTTATCAATGGCGAGGGCATGGTTGTCAAAGCGACTTTAGATTGTGTTTGGCAATTCCTTGGCAAGTCAGTAGCAGCACAGGAGCACCAACATATTTTGGTACTCATGTGAAATTAGTCGAGTCAATGAGCCAGTAAAGTTATTTTGCACCAGCACTGTTATTCTTTTCATTGTAAATTGTAACACAGCACTCTTATTCGGCACCTGAGAGTATCCAAGAACAAAGCTAGGCATTCAAAACACTTTACGAGTATAATTTGATATATAATAATTTAATTTGAATCTAAGGAATATGAGAGGCAATGCCGCCGAGAGAAAATACGGGCCCCGGGGGGGGGGGGGATCAATTATATGTACCAGCTGGGCCCCCTTGTTTCAAACCCAACTTACCAAGGACCCATGAAAATATTCATCCTTCCCCCGACCGATATCTATTATGACTCAACTGTCTCTCAAAGACTAGATTGGGTTACACGAGAGAATGGTAAGATGGGATATATGAATATACTTACTAGTGAATTCGGGGGCCCGCGGCAAGCCTGTCGATTCACACACACTGGGCATTGAAAAAAGCTTGCAAACCAGCTGTCTCGGGTGGCGCGACTTCATGCTCGCGGGCCGCCCAGACCACTGGGCCCCGGGGTTACTACCCCGGCCCCCCCCCCCCCCTATCGACGGCCCTGAGGAGAGGTAGAAATTTCAAAATAAACAAAATCTATTGCATAGCACCTTAAGGAATTTTGTTTATTTTGAAATTCTCTTCTGATATTCCTTACGTTAAATGTACACAAATTATACATCAAAATGAAGGTTGAGATGTATAGAAAATGAAACTCATGTGTAATCAACTCATAGAGTCAACTGTAGGCACCACTGGTTCCTGGAAGTCTGCTACCGTACTTGTACCAGAACTGATAATTTAATAATATTTTAGAATTTGTGACCAAATGTGCTTCACATATCCAAGAACAATGCTAGGGTATCAAAATTCTTCAAAGCACAGCGACAGAGCTGCATGGCCATGGAGGTAAATTCCCAAACTTTGCGCCTTTGTTCACATATGAATTTACTTTTCATATTCTGGTCAACGTCACTGGACAGAAAAAAAAAATTGATTTTCAGCGCTGTCTAAAATCAAAATAGTGAGAAAGATCGCTTTAATGCAGCATACCGTTAATATATAGACTGCCCTGTTGCCAAATTCAATGCAAGGTACCATGACACCTGGTGAAATTTCTTAGAATTACGATTTTTTTGCAATGGAAATTCTGGGTATCGAGTGATTTAATGCATGTCTAACGAACATGGAAATGAGTTGATTACATATGTGTTTCGTGTTCTATACATCTTAACCTTCATTTTGATGTATAATTTGTGTGTATGTACTTTGAATTTACGGAATATACGGAGGTGGGAATTTCAAAATAAAATTACTCATAATATAGCACCTAAATTTAAATACAACTGCTTTGACTTTGTTTACCCAAAACAATTGACCAAATATCATCCACACCTCGTTATGGTGATTATTACATTATTGTAAAGATTATTCATTTGATTTTTATGATAAATTAAAGATTGCAGCTTTGTTCAAGGTCAATTACGAACAGGGGCGAGGTGGCTCAGTAAGTAGAGGTGCAGGCTGCAAGCAGGTCCTCAGTTCGAATCCCACCTGCGGCAACCGCGTTGGGTCCTTGGGCAAGACACTTCACCCCCATTGCCACTTGGGGGCACGGTGGCGTTGTGTACTAAGACGTACAGCACGTCGATGGTGCACTTGTCTTTAACCAATGCTAAGCTTGCTTGTTGTGTGGAGTATGTTGGGGAGCTGACAGTTGCTTGCCGTTGCTCGGTGGTTCTCTCCGGCTTCCTCCACCCGTAAAACTGTCATGGTCATGATTAGCCATCGTGCAGAAATATGTAACCTTAAAAACACCAATAAATAAATAAATAAATTACGAATAGCTTTGACTTTGTTTGCGTTTGTCTGTTTACCAAAAACAACTGACCAAACATTGCCCACATTCAGTTATTTAGTAGATTACATAATTATAAAGGTTATTCATTTGACTTTATAATAAACTGGAGATTGTAGCTTTTTGGCGGTCAGCTAACTCGGGAATTCAAATGTATTTTCCAAATTTCACTCGTAAAATGTTATTCTAGAATTATCACTTCAACTGAGACCAACCAGACTCAATGCAAAATGGCGGTAGATTGTTTACCAAAAAAAAATAAATATATATGATACAGAATTATGAAAAGGCGACATAGGTAATGTTATTAAATGATGATTATTCAATCTTTACAATCCAAGTGGCAATATATCATCAAGAAATTGTAACTCAATCGGGCACTACTTGGAGCTGCGGACGGGGCAAAATCGGCAGTAACTGGTCTGTTCATGATCTTGCCTCTTGCGCGGAAAATGTAGAAACCGGAAGTTGGTAATTGCGAGGCGGAGAATTTTTTCATCGCGAAAAGTAAATGTGTAACGTGTTTCAAATTCAAGACTGTTTTTTTCAAAATTATCGGATTATACGTTGAGTTATTTGCTGAAACTGTAAGTACTCTTTATTCCACGCATCCAGCATCCACCATGACCCGAAGTTTTCACGACGAAATATTTTACCACACAAAAAAGCTGTTTAATCCTCGAAAAAAAAACACATTTGCCCCAAAAATTGGCTTCAAATGCTAGTTTTTGCCTCTCACTGTATTGATCACATTCCTACCAATTGCCCACGGGCAGACTGTTATTTCCCCGAGATATTTTGATATGCATCCCTGTTTGCGTATCGCTGGATAAGCCACCGCGTATATTTCTCTGACGACACCCTGTTGTTGATCACTGTCCAGTTAGTTGTGTCCAGTTGAGCTCCTCAATTGCGCACTCGGACAGATAGTGGGGTTCATTCTGATGAGGTCAGACTTGATGTTCAGATTCTCCGTTACCGATAAACGTGGCCCTGTGTGCACCAGGTTGGTGCTGTATACAAAACTGACAGACAACTACGGTGTCAGTTTAAAAATATCGGCGGAAACATTGTCATCAATTAAATAAAATCACTCTTTTTTTGAATGCCACAGATAATGGGCTTTGAGTTAAATTTTGAATGAGTTCCAAAGTTCGACGGATGTTTATTTCGACAAGAATCTTTGACCCGTCTAGTAATCTCAAATTTTAAAAAGTATAATCGACATTTTATTTAATGGTGTCTAATGTCACTGTCAGCATATGTGCTATATCTTGACACAACATAAGTATAAAGTCAAGTTTTGCCAATTGTTGATGCTTATGTTGCCCACTTACTGAGGGATTGCACTATAGCGGCGTTGGTTACCAGGTCCTATTTTACCAGTGGAGGAAAACAAGTCTAGCCCAGCAGACATTCGGACCTTTACCTCTCGGGCGTGCCATGGGGATGAGGTGGGTGGTGAGGGGGGGGGGGGGGGGTAAGCTATGCTAACGGGTATGTGATTACTCATGTAAAAAGTTTGCTTAGTTTGCACGTTTCAAGTCTGATTTGTTATATCGCCACGAAGCCTTAAATTTACTTCATTGTAAAAAAAACACAGGTGCTGCACACCGAGTTTTCCAATTTGCATGACATATCTTCGTTTCGTATAGGTTCCTGGCACATATCTTGCTTTATATGTAAAAAATGAGTTATGTCTGTTTCTATATTTTAGGAATTTAGAATGGAAATTCAGTTGAATGAATCGTTTGATGTTGCCCCCTCTATTGAGGATGATGATGAAGAGGAAGTAATGCAGCCAATCCATCACTGCACGGAATGTACGTTTTCAACAAAATATCCATCGAATCTTGCGAAACATTCGAAGAGACACATGCGCACAGATGGAGATGCTCCTCATCCAAACCCACCTACTGCAAAGTTCGTTTGTGATAAATGTGGCAAACAGTTAACGAGCAAGTATGGGATGATTCTTCATACAAAACGACACCAAGGACTCTTCAGGTTTTCGTGCACCAAATGTGACAAAAAATTCGACCAACTCTGGAATTTTAAAAGCCATATGGCGAGTCATGAGCCAAAAGAGATATTGATATTGATATTGATATATTTATTTTTGCAGCATAAGAATATACAAGATAACAATAAAACAGGTTATAGTTGAACGCGCTGCAAGGAAATGGCATAGCCTGAGAGGCTGTCTTCCTGCCAGTCCCTTTTGACGAAAAGTATATTCTTGACAGCAAGATTTGTGTTGATGGCTCATTAGGTTTAGTGATGGAACCTCTTCTTGGAAAGATACTATGGGGTATAGTAAACAGTTTGTGAGAGAAACGCTACCAATGTACGTGTGGGCATATCAACCCCTCGAACATAGAATACAAAAAGCGCCGATGAGCCGTCGGTCCGCGAACCGTTGGATATGACCAACCCCACGACCGAAAACCCATCGCCAGTTCCCGTGGCCTATATTCGCCAGTTATTAGAAACTTGTCGGGTGGAGAATTCACCACTGATACCTCTGTAGCGTCCTCCCTCACCACTCTACAAGGATGTAGACAAAGGATACGACTTTTTTGTTTAGTACGATAATTAATACAATAAGTAATACACTAAGCAACAATTCGGTAATGGCTATACGGTAAGGGCTATAGTTTCTATCATTGGCACATTAGGTTTAGTGTTAGAACCTCTTTTGGAATATTATTATGGTGGATAGTAAACGGTTTGTGAGAGAAACGCTACCAATGTACGAGGGGCAAATCACACCCCCACCCCCCACCCCCCGAACATTGATTACAAATGGTGTCGCTGGGCCGCCAGTCCGTGAACCGTTGGATAAGACCAACCCCCACGGGACAAAAAAAAAAAAAAAAAAACCCATCGCCAGTTCCTGCGGCCCTTATTCGCGAGTTATCAAAACTTGTAGGGTGGAGAATTAACCACTGATAGCTCTGTAGCGTCCCCACCTCTATACAACGAGGTAGACAAGAGACATGACTTGTTAAATAGTACAATAATTAAAACAATAATTAAAACAATAAGTAGTACACTAATCAACCATTCGGCGAGGGCTATAGTGTTTCTCATTCTCACGTAGGGAAAGAACGAAATGATCTTTTATAGGCGTTTGCTGTTACAGAAATACGTTGGTGGCAGTTTTTTTGTTGTTGTTTTTTTTCTTATTTGTTTCTTTTTTTTTTTTTTTGGGGGGGGGGGGGGGGGTACGATTAGCAATCAGGACACCATGGGTTATTACAATTTACTGTTGACTGGTACGAATCAAAGAACTCTTCAACAAGAGTTCTCTTAAATTGGGGCCTAGAGAGAGTTTGCTTTTGGGGCGTGATTTGATTCCATAAGTTTCGAAATGTGTGTGGCGGGAGTTTAGCAGAAAATTGTGTTCTTGGTTTAGAAGTTTGGAGTTTCCCTGATTGTCTTGTATCCATACCCGATGGATTTGCATATATTTTGAAGGTCTCATTGAAACAATCCGGTAATCTGTTGTTGTACCAGTCATGCATAAAGAGGAGAACTTGCAGTGTGTACAGATCTTCAAATTTTAGAATTTGAAGGTCTTTAAATAGTGGGTCGGTGTGCGCATTATACCTTTTATTTCCTATAATACGAACTGCCTTTTTTTTGGAGTTTGAAGATTCTCTTAGTAGCCGGTTAAGGACCCCACACCTGAATCCCGTACAATAAATGGCTATGTATCAGGGTATAATACAGGGTTTTCATGGCATTGAGGGGAAGTATACATGCAATCAATGCGGGAAAATTTATCAGTACGAGTCCAGTTATGTTATCCACATCAGGAAATACAAAACTGATTCTGGTTTACCCGATTACAAGTGTTCGGTGTGCCAGTCTGACTTTAAAATAGCCGATAACCTCAAAGACCACGTTAGAGGGTCACATCACGGCAGACTATACTGCTGTTCTATGTGCAATAAGGCATTCCCTTGGAGAAGTTCTTTGTCCTACCACATTTCAACGAAACACAGTCAGAAATCTCTGGAGTAAGGAGGTTTCGGCTGGAATTTAGTGCGAAAAGAACTATTTCAGAATACTGACTACACGTTTGAACGAGAACAGCAAAAATTTTGTAAGGGTGTCGGTAAGCCCATGTCGTCAATAATAATGGCCGTACGAGAAATTCCCACAACCAAAGTACCGTGCAGATATTACTGTATATTTTAGTGGCGCGGAAACCTTGGGGTGTGTGTGGGGGGGGGGGGGGGTCATGGGAGGGGTGGGGGTATTTACCTCCTAATATTTTCTAAAGATTAGTGAAGCTGTCAGAAAAATGTATCGGACGATGCTTATCTACAGTCTATGAACAGTGGCATAACAACCTAGGGGTAAGGCCCCCCCCCCCCCCCAAAAAAAGTCCAAAATTTATGATGCCGTAGTCCCGATTAAACTTGTGGCGATGTTTGGAGACAGTCCAAAGAAAAAAAACACAAAAGAAGAGGTGGACAAACGGATATATTTAGAAGCGAGTCTGGTAAAGAAAAGAGCAGAGAATTCGAATTTGCAGTGTCCAGTAGTTCTCACTAGCGGAGTCGGTCACATCAGCCTTAGACTTGCCGAGGAAAACGAGTTTTGGCCCTCATTTTTTCAATGTTCCCGGGGTGACCTCCTCCACCACTGAGGAAGGAATACCCCGTCTCGTGCTCTCCTCCACTGCGCGACTGGTATCATGGTGCGCATCATAATTGTCAGCATAGTTGCATGGTGCCTCCTTGGGATCCGTCCTGATACCCCCCCCCCCCCCCGCGCTCCCACCACCACCACCATAATTTTTCGTTGTTAAGCACAGGTGTGTGAGTCGTAGTTGTATCTCCTTTCAGAAAACAAGCACGGTATTTGAGAGCGCGTATTTTTTCTGCTATGGAATCTATCGATCTTGACAAGGTCTCTTGTTATCATTGATAGACGAGCGTGGCGGAGAGGATATGCATCTTCAATCTTTTTTGTTTACTGATTTAATCGAGTTATGACCCCTTACAGGTGACATCCACAGGGGCGTAACAACGCAAACATATTGAAGGTAGGGGTGGAAGGTGGGGGTGTATCAGGGCGGATTCAAAGGTGGACCCAATTATGCTTACAGTATGATGTACAGCTTCATCCAAGTGGTATACAGAGGCGAGGTGTAGGGAAGAGCGTGATAGGGGATACCGTGCGGGGATTTTCCTCCGGGTAGATGTTGAAACAATTGAGGGCAAAAAACTCGTTTTCTCAGCGATTCTAAGTCTTCTTGACCGACTTCCCAGGTGAGGGTTGTTGAACATTGCAAATTCGAATTATCTGCTCTTTTTGTTATCAGACTCACTTCTCAATTTATCCGCTTTGCCCATCTGTTATTTTGTGTTTTGTTTGGGATTGTCTTCAAACATCGCAACGCGTTTAATCGGGACCATGGGTTAATAATTTTTCGAATTTTGTTTGCCTTTTTGGGGGTGATTTTACTATACTGTGCATCTATCATTCTCCTGTGGAAAATGGTTGCACAATGCATTCGAGAACATGCAATTAATTCGGTATTATAAAGTCAATCAGTTTCATTCTATTTTCTCACGTTCAAAAATGATTTTCGTCAACATCATACTATGGCAATTTTCGGGAATTCTGTTCTGTGAAAAACACTATTGAGGGTTCAGAAATACCACGAAGACCCAGTTTAAGCCCATGTTTCATGAACATTTTCCGAGGGGAGGACGCCTTCCCTGGACGCAGGGGCGGCGGAAGCTCCGAAAAGTGTGGATGGGTGGGGGGGTGGGGTGGGGGGTGCACAAGCAGGGACGGCGGAGCCAGGGGGGCACGTGCCCCCCCCCCCCCCCCCCCACACACACACACACTTTTTTCATCAATTATGGATACCCTAACAGGACGTATTCTGACATAACGTACACAACTCCTATGGCCACATTGACTGGGAGATAGTAATAGTTCTAACAAAATTAGCAACACAATAGTGTCGGCGTCGCTGTCCATTTTATATATTGAGACATTGCACATCGCAAGTTCACAACTTGTCATAACAGACTATAGTAACAGTAAAACTAGTCCGAACTTGGACCCAAATTCCGTAATATAATTTTTGGGTTTGGTACGTCAAAAGGACGTAACAAACTCAAAAATTATATTACGGAATTTGGGTTCAAGTTTGGACTATGGTAAAATGTGTGCATGTATTCTCTTTCCAGAGTTGCACTTAATTTCGTTCCGTATTCATGACATACTTGGTGACAAAGTACCCCTCCAACCCATTCCGCACCCCCATCCTACACATTGAACCCCTAAAAATTTATTTTTCGTCCTACAACCCTGCGGTTACCCAGAAAAAAAAATGTGACCTCCCCCCCCCCCCCCCCCCCCCACACACACACACACACACTTTTTTGGAGCTTCCACCGTCCCTGTGCACAAGTGTTTTTTTCTGGGTAACCGCAAGTGTGTATGACGGAAAACAAATCATTAGGGGAGAGGGGGGGGTGGATGGATACTTTGTCATCGCGAATGCCGTGAATACGGAACGAAATTAAACCGTTTATGACTACGGAAAGGGAACACATACACACGTTTTACCATAGTTCAAACTTGAACCCGAAGTTCGTAATATACTTCTGTGGAGTTGGTATGTCCAAAGGGCGCACCAAACCAAAAAATTATATTGCGAAATTTGAATCTAAGTTTCGAGTAGTTTTACTATTACTTTTGGCTGTGCTTATTTTGACTAGTTGCGAACTTGCGACGTACATTGTTTCAATATATACATAAAATGGACAGAGACACCGACAGGATTTTGCTGCTAGTAGAACTCTTACTATATCTCCCACAGTCAATGTACATGTGTATGTGAATTGTGTAGGTTATGTCAGAATACGTCCTGGTATAGGTTACCCATGCATAATTGGTGAAAAAGGTGTGTGTGGGGGGCGGGGGGGGCATGTTCCCCCTCCCCGTCCCGCACTTCGCCGTCCTTACCCGGACCCCCACCAACGAGAGAGATTTAAAAAATAGAAAATCTCGCTGATTTCCAATGAGATGCAGTATGAAGATATAAATGATGCAATTCCAGTTGATAAAAATAACTTTAATGTTTGACATAATGAAGGGAGAAAATAAAATAAAATAGAATATGAAAATACGACAACTGAATATTAAGAAGTAGCAGTCATGTCCAACGGTGGGAGTGGTGTGGGATACATACTCACAGTTTCTACAATTGAACCCCAAGCTATAGTTTTACGTGAGAAAGTTTGAATGCGGGATATATAGCCAGTATATTGGCAGCTTCACATCTTCATACATTCTCAAAATACATTGTTTTTTGTCAAGCAAATATTTTTTAAGGGAGCCAGCACCCCAACCTCCATGCCTTACCTGGCCACATTTTTGCATATTTTCACTGTTTCATGTAGAGTTTTAAACAAATTTTTGAAAGTTGTGGGAAACTACATTTATTTTTTAACCGGGTGCATTTTAAATGGTTCGAACCACACCTATAGACGACCAGACCTGGTGGCCCAGCTTTAATTCCCCCACGAGAAACCTGCAATAATCAAGAGAGAAAGCTACGACGAATTAGGTTTGGGTGTGTTCACGTATTTAATAGGCATCTGAAATTAATTGAAATAGTTGTATGTTTTGGGTCCGAATATGACTGCCCGCCCCAGGGAGGACGTCAGTGAAATAGGGCGTCTGCCCATTCCATATACGTCAGGGATATTTGTTTGAAAATGGGTCGGAACCCAAATTGAAAGATCACTGTACAATGGGGAGCTTTCGAACCCATAGGCATTGTAACTAGCCGGACAGGTTATATCTGTAACAAGTGACAACTAGGGATTATGTCCATCGACAACTAGCTGGACAGTTGTTAACGACGGAGTGCCGCCAGAGAAATGTACGCGGTGGCTTATCCTGCGATGCACAAACAGGGAGGCATATCAAAATATCTTGGGAACATAACAGTCTACCCGTGGGTACTTAGTAGGAATTTGATAGTTGCAATGAGGGGCAAAAACTAGCAATTGAAACTGATTTTTTGGCACAAGTTTTGTTTTTTTTTTCGAGGATTAAACAGCTTTTTGTGTGGTAAAACGTTTCGACGTAAACACTTCGAGTCGTGGTGGATACTGGATGTGTTGAACAAATAGTACTTACAGTTTCAGCAAATAACTCACCTTATAATCTGATAATCTTGAAAAAACAGTCAGCATTTCAAATTACGTGACGCGTTTAGTTTTCACGATGAAAAAAGTCTCCGCCTCGCGATTACCAACTTCCGGTTTCTTCATTTTCCGCTTATACACTGTGAATGTGTTGAAGGGCGCATCAAGAAATGTAAATCGATTCAACTCACGCAGCAACAGAACAGAAGGCAAAATACATCAAAGTAGATTGTTCCTCCTCAATGGGACACAGTTATTGGAATGGCAAGATCATGAAATTCCTAACTTGTTCCAATGCGATTTGATGACATGTTAAATCTGAAGCTGTCACTAAGAGAATTATATGAAATACAAAGCTTGGCCATCTGGCGCCCGAATCAGTTGTCCGAATCTCATAGTTTATCCATTATTTATTTCTTCAGTGATATGGAGTCAAAAGAACCCTATTTGTATAACAACCCAAATCAATAGGGTTGAGTGAATATGATTCCAACTGGGTTCATATTCACTCAACACAGTACGATCGATTTGGGGTGATTTTTAATCCAACACACTTTAGAGAGTATAATTCCTTGCTCGCGAAAAGGAATGAAGGATGCACTCCCTGAACATGTTGTGAGTGAAGAAGACATTGATTCGGGTAGCATCTAAACATATTTCAGACAGCTGAGCAGTAATATATACACTTTGAGTTCAATTATTGAATTTATTCTCACCTTTGCAAAACGACCAGTTATTTTAAGATGTGTGTAAATGTTAGAAAAGTGAACACGATGAGGAATGAAACACAGTTTTCAACTTTCTCTCTGATTCATTAATTTGTGTTCTGTTGAATTAACGGAAGTATTTTGATCATTTCCTTAGCTAAATACATATTATCATAACAGTGTGTTGATTCGTGTCGTAGTATCACGTCGAGTTGATGTGGCCAGATTGTCGGATGTATGATCCGACAATCTGGTCACCTCAACGAGACGTGATACTACGTCACGGATCAACACACTGTTATGATGATAGGTTTGTAATATGACTAATACACTAACAGTAACTTAATTTGCTTTCCTCGATTTACTTATTCCCCTGAAAGCCGGTCATAAAAATAGCAGACGAAACTTTGTAAACAGTTACGAAGTGTATTTTTAACGGATAAATATTCGACGTTATTCATACGGAAATTCTCGGCAATTTCCGTAGGAGTGTCATATGATTTTTGATCCGAGAAAATCTCACCTGGTGTGATCCAACAGTCTGGATAAAATCGTCAAACAGCAGTGGTATTTAGGGTAAAAATATCATAGTCATATAATAAAAGAAAGTAACAGCATGTAATACGACTGCATATCACAAGTTTTACATAAGTTAGTGTAAACAAAATGGTGGTATATCTGGAGGGGTGGGGGGGGGGGGTTGTGAACTTATTATTAAATCAATACCCTGCAGAAAAGTGATATTTAGAAAAGATATCACCTTCCCGCACAACTATTTTACTCCAATGTAATTATGCAGTAGGGGGACTTTCCATTTTATCCTAATTAAATAATTAATATAATTAGATATCAAATAATTTATGATAAAAAAACATTGTTTTGGCATGGAGAATACGTATCAGTAAAAGTCTTAAGTAAACTGGAAAGAGGGGAATTTTAAATGAAATTCAAAACTTGTTTTTGCCTTTTTCCGAATAACTTGAAAACCAGAGGTGCCACTTTTAATGCATGGGATTCTCGAAATAGAATTCTCCAGGCCTTTGAGGACACTTTTAGAATATTTGACGAGAATCAAATGAACATTTTACGAGAACCAATGCTAGTAGTACAGCATGTACCCGAACGTCCCTGTTTGGCCGGATCTCATGCCGGTTCTCACGTGACGCCATAGTCACGTGACCTGGTGGCGCCATGTTTGGTTGTCCGTGAGAGCGGCCACCTTGTGACGTCATCGCCATAGTGATACGTGATGCGAATGTGCATGCGCAGCGCGTGTTGTTAGGGGGATAATGTTTCCACTGTCCATTTTGTATACTGGAGGCCGCCATCTTGGTTTCTATGGTAGCATGTGGTTGCTATGTGACCCAATGGCTTATAATAGGACAGGGGTATGTTCGGAGGTATGTTCGATCGAATCGGAGTATCACGAATTACCACAAACAACCCGACAATCCCTCCAAAACACCAAAAACGACTTTATTTACTACGGATTTCCCAATTTGTCGGCTTAGCACGTAGTGCTATGATACCGCGGGGGGGGGGGGGGGGGGGGGCTCTGGGTGAGTTCGATTGAACTGGAGTATACTCCAGTATAGTAGAAGAGCCTATCAACTGGAAAAGCTTTGCTTATTGTTACTATATTTAGCAAAAAACGAAAAAATTGTTTTTCAAGAATTTTGTTGACAAGTGTCATCTGCCTTTCGTACTTGGCGAAGGTTTAAACTAGAAAACAAAAGTGGTTAATTGCACTTAACTTGAGTTGCATTGTCATAATTAATTGTAACACATTTTTTCGGGAGGCGCGGTGGCGCAAAAAGAGCAAAGTATGGTAGAAACTCAATGTTTACAAGCTTCACAGGGGGTTTTACCACTAAAGAGAAAAAGAAAAGCTACCATTGACCTACAAAAAAAGACTTAAACAATTGAGTGATGACTTTGTAAAAAACGACAAACCTATTAATGAGTTTCTGCAGGCTGTTGGACAGACAATCTGTAATCATATTGGTTTAATGTGGTTTAACGATTTGAGAATTTCATGTCATCATTATTAAATTTCATGTATAATTTTTAAAATGAGGCAACACAGCTGTTTTTTTGTAAAAATAAAAAAGTATGCTTCAAAATTTTCCTTTTTCATCAATTCATATTGTAGTGGGATTTTTTGTCATCAACGCGGGGGGGGGGGGGTCAGGAAAAAAATTGCCGACACTAGGCTGAAAATTTTTTTTCCGGTCTCTTGATACCCACCACCCCTGAAAAAAAAGTTCCATTTTTACAAGGGGTACCCACCCCCCAAATTCATGAAAATAACCTAATTACTAACCAAGGCAGTAAACAGTAAACAGCTGTCCAGACCTACAGCATTAATTTTCTGTCACTAGAGTTTTCCAAATAACCAATTCACATGCAGCAGCCATGTTGTTTATATCTCTTGACCCTTAGTAGACCATTTGTCTGTTATGTCAGCGAGATCTAACCACGCGTAACCTATCAATGAGCTGTATTTATTCACGTCAAACGTCACATAACTACAACCTATAGGTAAGACAAACAGGAATCAGCAATTAATGAAACAGAACACATTCATGTGCCTGAAAATGTTGTTGAAAGCTACAAGTAGTCATCTGCTATGCTGCAGTATTACAGATGACTATATTTGTAGCTTTCAACAACATTATCAAGCGCAGGGGAATGTGTTCTGTTTCATTAATTTCTGATTCCCATTTGTCCAACCTGGTCTAACCCCAATGAACAAGGGACGTGGTTATCTCTGGCTGCGGAAGGGTCAATTGTTTCTCATTTAGATAAATTTTTTTTGACATCAGACTGAATAGCTGGGAAATTGGGTTGGGATGTGTGTTTACCTCTTTTCCTACTGGTGGCATCATGCTATGCTTCAACGTCACATATGGTAACAAATAAACTAGTTAAAAATTTAAGGGGTGACTTAGTTGGGTGAACCAGAGTGAACAACTTAAAATTTGATATCTGCTCTGATCTGCTGCCTTAACGTCAGCAGATATCACATTTTAAGTTGATCAACCCTTTTGTGTGATTTCCCAGACTGTAGTTGTATACCGATATGGATCAGTCCATCCACAAACACCAGTAGTGAAAGAGTTGAGTCTATTTACAGTTCTTCAAGCATTGGGGAAGAACCCCAATCTTGCCTAAGTTTACTCTTGTTACACACAGTAGGACATTTTGGTATAAACACAATCATTACATTTAGCTTTTTCTGTTGCAAAAAGTATCGGAATAGAATCAGAATACGTTTATTGCAAAAACACCCAAAACAAGGCAGATTGCATAAGTTATAAGTGAAACAAAGTATATACATAAATGGTAATAAATGATTTAAATCAAACGAAAGTTTATACAAAGTGTGTACTATGTACATTCTATGCGTGAAATTAATTGCGTTACACAACAAGAGCATTTTCTCTAGCCTTAAAGAATTGGTGTATCATATTGCAGATGATATTGCATTACGGTGGAATTTCATTCTTCATGAGGAGAATGAATTTCTCCGAACTTCTCATTGCGACAAAACGTGGGTATTCTTCACTTATTTTGCGAAAGAAATCTGCTCGGAGTGATTCATATTCTTTACAGTCCATGACAAAATGATATTCGTTTTCTATAATACGCAAGTTACACACATGACAAATCCTTTCGTTAACAGGCAGGGGTGGCTGTTTGTGCCTGCCCTTTTCAATCATCAGGCAATGATTACTTATGCGCAGTCGTGTGAACATAGTCTTGGCTTCAACTGATGCTGTGTGTAAGAAATAATTTTCCAATTCGTACGTTTCTTTAAATTGCCTGTAGGTTCGTAATTTGTTTTTTCCAACTTTTCTTTCGTCGTTGAATATGTCTGTGACAAATGTTTTAAAATGTTTATTTTTCAAGCTTTTGTGAATGTTACCTGAATTGCAGGGCTTATGATTTGACACATGGTTCCGGAGTGTATTCTCGTTGTATTCATTTGCAATACTGTTAAACTTGGTAATCACTGAATCTGGCAATGAGCACTTTCAGATTCAATTCTAGCCTCGGTCAACAACATTGAAAATGAGTCAGAAAATAGTTTCGATACAAATTTCATCATTTGTGTTACGGCTTCAGTGTAAATAGGATAACGACCAGGCTCACCTCTTGCTGCATGATTGGACGATCGTGTACTTACACCAAGTACGAGCTTACAAAATTTGAGATGAACATGTTCACACGGCGCCAGGTCACCTTGATTATTTATCTGAGGCGCCCATAATTCACTTCCATAAAGCAGGATTGGTTTAATTAGAGAATCAAATAATTCCATGGAGATCGGCACTGAAGGGGTCCACTTCTTCCTAAAAGTATTGTGTAAAGTGTGCAGCACTTTTACTCCCTTTGTCGCTAATACTTGTTGCGCAGTTTTCATTTTACCGTCACGTCTGAAGCACAGGCCTAGATATGTGTATTGGTCTGTGTGACTAATTTTATTCGCCCCTAAATAGAAAATTGGTAGGGTCGTCGTTTTACGAGAGTGAAATGTCAAAACTTTGGTCTTGTCCACATTTACGAAGAGTTTATTTCTAGCGGAGTATGCCTCCAATTCACGTAAGCTTCTCTGTAGACCATGCTCACTGTCAGAGACTAAAACCAAATCATCCGCGAAAAGTAAATGGTTAAATGTAGTATCATTTAATTTGACTGGAGTACATTGTTCATTGAAAATCTTACCAATATCGTCAATGAAAATTTTAAATAATGTCGGCGAGATCACACAGCCCTGTCTTACACCGGCTGTTGATAGTTGAGGTGGACTAATGCCGTGTGTCGTTTTTATTTGGTAATAGCTGGAATCATATAATGAAGCTAGCACACCCAACAAGTTACCACAAATACCAACATTAATAAGCTTTTTAAATAATAAGCACCTATCAACTGTGTCAAAGGCTTTTTGAAAATCAACAAAAACGGTGTATAGTGGCTTTTTCGCCTTTTTATATTTATTTATCATAGTTTTTAGAATATAAGCACTCTTAATCGTGCTGCGACCCCGACGGAAGCCAAACTGGTTGTCACTGATTATATTATTATCTTCGAGAAAGTTGTTAATCCTTTCATTTAAAATTTTATTGAATAATTTGCCAAGTGAATTGCTTACGGCTATTGCTCTATAGTTATTCGGGTCGTATCTGTGATCTTTCTTATACATTGTTGTTAGAACGGAATTACTCCAGTTAAGGGGGTAATGTTTCGACTCAAACACGTGGTTATATAATCTTGCTAAGTGATCAATCAAGTAAGGTGTAACTGTTTTTAATATTTATTTATTTATTGATGTTTAAGGTCACATATTTATGCACAATGGCTAATCATGACCGTGACAGTTTTACGGGTGGAGGAAGCCGGAGTACCCGGAGAGAACCACCGGACAACGACGAGCAGCTGCCAGCTCCCCAACATCGTAGCTCCGCACTGCAGCACAGACAGGGTTAGATTGGTTGAAGACATGCGTACCATCGACGTGCAGTACGCCTTAGCACAGGCGCCTGGAAACTCATTATATATAGCCAAATGCTTCAAAATAGCCCTCATATATGCCATCCCCCTAATATATATAATAACAATAGAAAGGCTGGAAACTTCAAACGCTCAAAATTTCATACCACAAAATTAAGTTACTCTCGTATCAAAGTTTTGAATCGAAAGCGGGGACACGTACGTTTGTCTTCTGATGCTGAAATGACTATTCTTTCAGAATCCGGTGCCCTTTGTAAAATTAATTTGCATTAATAGCTTTTTCTAAGATGTTTTATTTGGATTTTCATGCTAAAATCTGTTTACAGCCACGCCATTGTTGGGAGTTCTCGGCAGTGAATATCAGTCAGGGATATCGAGTGTTTGACTTGTACTCTTTCTCTGGCGTCAGGTTTTTAGTCTTTGTGAAAAAAATAAACGACCGTATATTTTTTCAAAAGACTGTGTTTAATATTAATATAATATTTTTTTTACATTAATGATGCAATTGAGAATTTTAGAGAGACGTTGCTAATATTCGATATCCCAGACTGATATTCACTGCCGAGAACTCCCAACAATGGCGTGGCTGTAAACAGATTTTAGCATGAAAATCCAAATAAAACGTCTTAGAAAAAGCTATTAATGCAAATTAATTTTACAAAGGGCACCGGATTCTGAAAGAATAGTCATTTCAGCATCAGAAGACAAACGTACGTGTCCCCGCTTTCGATTCAAAACTTTGATACGAGAGTAACTTAATTTCGTGGTATGAAATTTTGAGCGTTTGGAGTTTCCAGAAAAAAATAAACGAGCGTATATTTTTTCAAAAGACTGTGTTTAATATTAATATAATATTTTTTTTACATTAATGATGCAATTGAGAATTTTAGAGAGACGTTGCTAATATTCGATATCCCAGACTGATATTCACTGCCGAGAACTCCCAACAATGGCGTGGCTGTAAACAGATTTTAGCATGAAAATCCAAATAAAACGTCTTAGAAAAAGCTATTAATGCAAATTAATTTTACAAAGGGCACCGGATTCTGAAAGAATAGTCATTTCAGCATCAGAAGACAAACGTACGTGTCCCCGCTTTCGATTCAAAACTTTGATACGAGAGTAACTTAATTTCGTGGTATGAAATTTTGAGCGTTTGGAGTTTCCAGCCTTTCTATTGTTATTATATATATTAGGGGGATGGCATATATGAGGGCTATTTTGAAGCATTTGGCTGTATATAATGAGTTTCCAGGCGCCTGTGGCCTTAGTACACGGCGTCACCGGGGTCTCCAAGTTGAATATTTTCCCGTCAAACTGTACCCAAAGAGATAGGTCATCTATAGAAAAAGATTGCCTAAAGAACGGTTTATACCTGTCTAGGTAATAAAACACAACATCACCTTTCTTTACTTTTGTGTTGCTGCGGCACATATCCAGACAGGTATATCCCGGAATTGCTATGTTATCTTCACTGTTGTGCCAACTCTCTGTAATAGTTAAAAAGTCGTACCTAGTTAACAATTGCACAAATTCTGGGTCATCGAGTTTGCTTACTAGACCTTGAGCGTTCCAAACGGTGTACGCTATTTTTGACGAACGTTTAGGTTTGGGTGGGAGAGACATGGTTAATCTAGCGGCCCCAGGCCATGAGAACCGACAGATTCCGAATACCACAATATGTATATATCTACAATTATTCAGTTCGATGATACACGAATTCTGCAGCAAAGGCTAAATTTATCGGCCTATGTGCGTAGTTCATATCTCATCGCTGCAAATATTTTACGCTGGAGCCATGGCCTAATATCCAGCTAATAATATCTGGAAAATGTTTCAAATATTAAACCCTCCGTACATCGAAGTCAAAATCCACTAAGTTTTAACACTAATTATCTCTCATTATTTTCTCCTGTGCATTGAACTAATCAACAATCTGCGTCCGCCTTGGCTAAGCTCTCTGAGCTGTCAAGCAAGACGCAAACTGGCGAATCACCCACCACACAGGGGAAGACAGCTCATATTAGCATAAGTAGAACTATGGCAGCAGTTCGCAGAGGGTTTAGAAAGAAAATCAGTATTAATCAGTATTAATCTTGTTTAGTCATGAATGTTTAATGTTGCTCTCAACACACAATGGGGTGCCAGGGCCGCGACACAAGTACAATGTCAAGATCAAGCAATCAATTACACCTGTGCTGTGACTTCCCGAGGCATCCATCTTATAGGTTTTGTCACTATTTCTATTTTCCATCACCGCCAGAACTTGTTTACAAATGAAACAAGCACTACTAGCCTTCCCGCGGATAAAGGGGGAAATGTTACGTATGGTTGGTTATTTCTTTGTGAGAAAATATCCCTTTATACATAGAAAGTTATATTATCTCAATACAATCACATGAAAATATAATACAGACATTTTCACTTGAAAGCGTTGAGGTAATATCTGTATAGCAACCTGCTCCATCTTCCGGGGCTCCCACGAGATAAGGGTGGGATGGAAAGAACAAATAGAATGAATTTTAATATAGTATATTGTCTTAACGTTTTGCGTGATTAAACCTTACTTCACCTCTTGAGCTTGTTTGAATATTAGTGCACAGCATTTTCGTTGAAACACATGGAATTGTACTATGTCAATACAATCACACGAAAATACGATGCAAGCATTTTCATCTGAAACCATTGTAACAATACCTGTACATGTGGGAAATTCAGATACTATGTGGAAAACAATATCACTACATTTCACACGAGTTTAAAATGGACAATAAAAATAAAAATATAGTTTTAAGGTAAACAATATTAGTTATGTTAATCTTTTAATCACATATGTATACACTATGTCAACATAATCGACTAAAGACGTGTAATAAACTTTTTCAGTTGTATATATTGACATAGTTTCTAATCCATTGCACATGGTAAGTTATTGTGATCGTAGGTCATGTTGGGGTTCTTTGAATCTATATGCATTAATACATTTGTTAATTGGCGGCGCAGGAAGGTCAGTTCACCATCGTTAAGTGTTTGTCTTCCTGGGACGCGTGAACTTGATGGTACATGGGTTTCTTTGATGTGTGAGTAGCGCGGATTCGGAAAAGAATGTTCGTGAATCCCCTGAGGCATCGTTGATTGGGATGGTCTATATCCACTTGTTTGATGTCGTGATAAGTGTGTTTCGTCATTATTCCTGAATACTGAAAAATGTCGATTTTGTGTCTTGGTATTATGTAACGAGTACTTGATTCGTTTTGCTAGCACTTTGATACCAGACTGATTCACATGGAAATCGTCTCTGTACAGATGATTTTGATGTACACCACTGCGTGAAATAAAACCTTCAGTATTGTCAAGATAAGTACACCCCATATTTTCACAGACAGTTTTGTATTCAGTTGGTTTCATTAATAAATCGGTTCATCTCCGAGGGATGGGGGTAGGTATAACGGACGAAAGCACAAGTCTGGCCTGAGGGTATTTTTGTTTCAACATAGCCAACATATCCTCAATAGTTTTTTCTGGCGTCAAAATATGATGCCTGCATGAGTTTATACCAACATGCACTGTGGCCTTTGTGACATGCTCATACACATCCGCACAAAATAGCCAGCGAATCAGTCCTTCTATCCGCTGTCCCGGTTGAACAATTTTTCTAACAACCTCATCCCTCGTAGCGATCAACCGCGAATCAATTCCCCGAATTACCGAATCTCCGATTATTACATGTGTGTATGCCTGTTGTTCTCTCTGTGGGTTCATGTCGTGTGAATTATAAATACTTGTAGTCCTGTTAACGGAGTTATTTTGAATATCCGTATCAACATTCCTCTCCTCACTAATTGAACTGTCACAGGTGGAACTTAATGTTTGAAACTGGTTGCTGACACTGACATTCGGTACACTAGAGGTAATTTCTACAATACTGGGCTCAGTAGGTTTGTCGTGTCCTTGGGTCGACGCCGGTGAGGGTGAATTTGGTGGCGAACGCGATGTTTGGCACAGTTTTGGTCGTGTACTAGGCGTATCATTGTTCGAACTGCACCCATCACTTGACATTTGTTGATTCTGTCTGCAATTTAGGTTTTTTATCTTCTGTTTCAGAGAATTCATTTCATTTCTGAGTTTGGTGTTTTCCGATTTTAGTTTGGTGTTTTTGCCCTTCACGTCTGCAATTTTTTGCTCCAGGTCTTTTGTGTTCAATTTCAACGAATTTTGAAACTGGGACTTTAAGTTCCTAATGTCCTCGTTAATGTGATTTTCATTCTCCTTTTGCTGCAGTTTTAATTCCTCCACGAACGTCTGAATTTCATCGATTGTTCGTTTCAGTGAATTGCCGTTGAGAACTTCGCGATGCGACGCTGAATATAATTTTCGTGAAGTACCAATAAGCGACGATATAGTTGCTTTCACTGGTGTCTTGTAACATACGGTTTTCACTTTCCTTCTTTGTGGTCTGCTGTGATATGGCTTCTGAGTTTGACGGGGGGGGGGGGGGGGGGGGGGGCGTACAATCTTTGTTGTTATCCATTGTGTCCTCCCATTCACCGTACATATAATTCACAATTTCGTGTAGGTCACCTTGAATTTTAGTGTTGAAACCTAGTTCGTATATCAATGGAAAATCTTAACTTATCCACCACCGAATTACTGTGTTTGCACCCTGGATCATAATTTTGTTTTATGTCCCATATATGTGGACAGTAACTTTGCATTTTTTGTTCTGGGGAATTGTTGGTTTATCTTCTACTATAATGTGATCCTGATCGGAAATACATATCCACATAACTCCGCGCACCTCGATGTTTTGCTGGTCGTCCCAATATAATTGTGAGAAGCCCGACCTGTAGTTGTCGAACTTTTTAGTGTCTAACGTGATCACGATACATTTTCCACGATCCTTGATTTGTATATCGTGAATGTCCTCAATTAATTCATTGTCCTTTTTGTTTGTTACTTTACTGATATTCAATGAATAGCCTCGTATTGTGTCCACTTTTTTATTGATATTACATTAACTAACAGGATCCTCACTTGTAGCCTCTTCATCCTTAGTTTTGTCTGAGGTTGACATCTTTCTAATACAAATCTTTCTTAAAAGTAATGTGTCCTTTAAATGTGGTCTGAATTAAAGCACTGAACTCATAATCCAATAATCCAGTATGTTGACTATATATTAAACATTTCCACAGTTTAAGTTAGTTTTGGCATTCGAATTGTCAGCTCTCTATTGCCCGGGGCTAGTGCTATCGTGCTATTACATTACGTTTTTCGCTTGATTGATCTGCGGAGCACGGTAAAAACACGTCTGACCTCTACGGTAAAAACACGCCTGATCTCTATATCATGATGTTGAGACTTTTCTCCGAAAGAAAAAGGTCATTAACACAATGTGTTAAGGTCCTTTTTCTTCGGAGAAAAGATTTGCATCGTGTCCAGAGAACTAATTCAGAAGAGAATTAACAAAGTTGTTTTTTTTTTAAATGACATCCACACAGATGGCTTCTGTGATGGTTTCAAGTTGGCTTCAAGTTATAGCTCAAGTCATTAATTTTATTTTCATTATTTAATATAAATGTTTCAAATTACTTATTGCGTTGAAATTCTCTTTCCAAACTGACAGTATGCTGATATACTGCAAGAAAAACGGAGAACAAGTGTTCTCGGATTCCAGTCAGACGACCCAGATAGTGTTGCATAAACATATATAATGCCCAATGCTCAGCCCCACATTCCATACAAACTGCGCCAAAGGGTGTATTACACGTAATAGCAATTGCAAAACCTTTCTTGCCAGTTTTAGATACCTATTTACTTGAAAAATGGCTCTAGAAAAAAATTTGACACAGTCTGACACAGTCGGAAAAAAATCAGTTTTTCAAACCGACAGACCACCCACCCACCCCCGCCTAGTATTCGGAAAAAATCGGATGATAAAACTGTCAGACACGAGGCGAGGTGACCCTGGATATCGAAAGTGTCGTTGAACCCCATTAAATAAATAAATAACACATTTCTTCAAAAGATTTGTCAGATCAAGATTTTTTTTAAAAATACCGATAAAAGGGAGGCAACTCGAAATTACATAACCAGACTTTCGAGAGCCAATGAAAATTGAGGAAGATGAACGATTTAACTGTGCCAAGAAGCTTATTAGACCCAAATGATAACTAATTTGATTCCAACAGATACAAATTAATACCATTGTCCCATCCTACTTCCTCATTATCTTCCCACTGAATCTTAGGCTTATTCTGCCATGCTGATATTTTGAACGTTCGAAACAGCGACTCATTGGTAGAATTCCACATCCAGAGATAAAGTAATTAATAACAAATAATTTTTTTATGACCACGTCCTGTTGTAAGCACCCAAATGGTCGGCACCTCTATCTAACTGGTGTGTAATTGTTGCATGTTTAAAATACAGTATTTATTCAGTGATAAAAGCAATGAGATACGGTATGCATCAAATAGTTGAGCGATATGACAGAGCCGTCGGGCACCCCCCCCCCCCCCCCCCGATTTTTTTGTTAGTTACGGCCCTGGTTCTAAAACGTCAAACGTAGTTAATGGTATCACTAACAGTCAGTCAGTCAGTCCGATTTCCTCAACAGGTACGCACATACCAAACCCGTCCTTTCTGATTCTCACTTCTCAACCTATCCTTCGACTCACCATCCTATTCCTTCACCATACACTCAATGAATAAATCTTATCCTATTTGACTAATACTTTATCTATTCTATGGGGAAATGTTCTGTGATCTCCATTACTCACAATATGTAGGCTATATTTGGCTAAAGTTCTGAGTATAGTTTAGAATAAGCCTATTTCGAAACTGCCGTCTTGGATTTTAATCATGCAAGGTCACAGGTCGCGAGGTGTAAATAAAGCGATTTCCGCGTTCGTCGCGTTCTGTGTCAGCCCAAACCAACTAGTTTTGTGAAATATTAAATTTAAATTCGTAGAATCGATGTCATCATTCGAATTAACTGAAGGGGCAACCCTAGGCGAATTTAAACGATGGGATGTCGCAGGTTTAAAGACTTTTTTACAGAGGCGAGAGCTTGTTTTGAGTGGCAACAAGGAAGCACTTGTTGTTTGGAGTTTCTCGGGTTGGAAGACCATAGGTACACGGCACAAGCTGAGAAATCGGAAAAATTATACCCGACAGCATTTTTGGATCGACGCTGACGGCGTCGATCGTTAATTGTTTAGTCTATTTCTTAACTATTCAAAATATAGCATATGACCTCTCTCATTTGATAGGCTTATCCCAATGAGGGGTCATAAGCTATCTTTTTGGTACAACAGTAGTATGTCAGGGGCTTTTGAGGGATCATTGGCAGGATCTCATCGAGGGACCCCGCAGGGGGACCATTGAAGAGAGAGCCAGAGGGGAAGGGAAGTAGGAGGAGATGTGGCGATCCGGTTGTAGAAACCACAGGTTTTTACGACAATTAGCCTCTAGTCCCCACCAGCCCCAAACAGTCCCTACCAGACCCCACTACTTCCCACCAATCCTCAACTCACCAAAAAAAAAACAAACAAACCCGACTATATGTGATATGGATTCTTCAAGAATATTTTGCAGCACGTAGTGCAATAGGACCGCCATACGTTTCACATAGCCTTCATGGCCTCATACGACTAAAAAAGCCCTACTTACGGAATCCCTTTTTAAGAATCCCTTTTTGGAATCCCTTTTTTTCTGAAATGAGTCTAAGAGTCGTTCGAGGAGTCACTCGAACGAGCAATTGCTCGTTGGCTCATTTGCTCGATGGGATTCGAGTCGTTCGAGCAATATATGCGAGTCACTCGAGGTAAGACGGAATCCCACTTATGAAATCCCTTTTGTGGAATCCCATTTGTGGAATCCCTTTTTCGAAAACGGCTGTGGCTATGGAATCCCTTTTTTTCTGAAATGAGTCTAAGAGTCGTCCGAGGAGTCACTCGAACGAGCAATTGCTCGTTAGATCATTTGCTCGATGGGATTCGAGTCGTTCGAGCAATATATGCGAGTCACTCGAGGTAAGATGGAATCGCACTTATGGAATCCCTTTTGGGGAATCCCATTTGTGGAATCCCTTTTTCGAAAACGGCTGTGGCTATGGAATCCCTTTTTCCTGAAATGAGTCTAAGAGTCGTTCGAGGAGTCACTCGATTTTGCATATTACGCGGGCGGATGCGGCCGATTCGTTGGGTAAAGCGTTAAACAAATGGTTACACTGACTAAATGTTTTTGTTTTGTTTTTTTGTTTTGTTTTTCTTTGAATTCGCAACAATAAACGTAATGGAGTCTGAAGCGCTTCACTCGCTTTCTTCTCCCATTGCTTACAACGTGGTTTCTAATAATGTTTACACCCCGCGACTTGTGACCTTCAATAGATTAAAATTCAAGGTGGCAGTTTCGAAATAGTCAACACGATCCATTGCTGTGACATTATTTCGCGGTGAATGCTGGTGCCACACACAGGTACTCGGCACAAGCTGGGAAATCGAAAGAAAAATGATATTTGATACCATTTTTGAATCTATGCTGACGTGCCCCTGCAATGGTATATAAATATTAACAAGGTACACAACTCGTTTTTTGAAAACGATAGCACTCATCTTCGTTATATCCCCTTCAAATTTGATTCACACAACGTATCCAACAATACCCAGTATCAATGGAAATGGGAATGAATAAGCCTTACAGTGGTGTATTACATGACCGTTGGTGTTCTTGGGTTGTTCATGATAACTGGGAGAAGTCGCAGAAAAGGCCGAAAAACATTTAGTCGGACAAGAAAGTGCACAGTGAAATGCGGTTTACGAGCGACAATTATCCGATTTATTATAAATAATTCGAGGTCCCATTGTATATGGAGGGCAGATTCAAATATTAACCGTATACCTTTATCAATTACTAATCTCGGATCCACATTTATTAATTTCTGGAGTTCACATTTGCCGTTTATACATTTTTTTAACGTTCCCTTGGAATAAAAAAAAGCTAGCGGCATCCATAGAAGCACAATGACATCCCATTGGCTACTATTTATGCCGAGAAAATCATCGATGAAAATAAGCCAATGGGAGAATGGGGAAAGCTTTTGCGCAAGTCGCGTATCCAAGGACGCCATCCACTCAGTTCAACTTGGGAAAAATGTCAAAGTTACGGCTAAAAAGTGTATAAACGTTAAATGTGAACTCCAGAAATTATTAAATGTGGATCCGAGATTAGTTGAGTTGAGTTGAGCTAAAAATGGCCCAATGCATGTTTCACGTAACAGAGAGCCCAATATGGCCATCAAAATTGACACATACATACTACAAAGACCTCAGATTCACTTTCAGTGCATTGGTGTTTCAACAATTTTCCCTGGGGATAGTCCCCAAATGTCCATCAACAAGAGGCATACACTCTCTCCCATACTTTTTCTCTACTCAGACCTTGATTTATTGAGAGTTGAGCATATCTTGTTGTGATAACCCCTCCAATACCCTTCCTTTCACTCAGCCCTTCATTTGTGGAGAGTCAAGTAGTTCATATTTAATTACCCTCCCCTCACCCGTTCTGCCCAGCCCTTCATTTGTTAAGAGTTCAGTGTGTCTTGTTTAACTGTTGGCAATATTTTTGCTGGGGAGAGGATGCCAAAACCCCACCAATGGGATGGAGATTCAGCTACTTTCAGTGAGAAAATCACAAGCTATATTTAGAACAGAAAGTTAACATTTTTACAAATTCAGGGAAAAATATTGTGTGCTTTCCAACTTGGGATGTTGGGATGATGTAATTTCTAATGCCTAAAGCAGTATCAAAACAATAGATATATCATTTTTATATCAGATGCTCTCCCTCTTAAACCTGCTTCCCCTAACCCCATCTCATCTCCTCACCATTTTGGGGGTTTAAAGACTAATGCCACAGGCTTCAAAGGTGTCTGGAAATTATAGTTAACAGCTCAATAATATTGGATGAAGATAAATTTTTAGATCCGAGGACAATCTAGCCAACTCTTTCACATTTTTCCCAAATATCAAGACCTTGAAGAATTTGTGAGAACTTTTTCAACAATACATTAATGAATCAAAGAAAAGAGTAAAAAGTTAATTTGTAGAATGCTAAATTATTTTTCAAAGATACCATGCTACCAGCAATGGGAGACTTGGTTCAGCAAAATATTATTCATAAATAATGGTTTTAATATCATTTGCCTATTGTCACTCTCCAATAAATAGTAATAAACAGTTTTATCTAACAATCATATAGATTTTGGCCTGAAAACCACGAGAAACGGTATGTATCACATAATGTGTTCCGATTCCGTATCATATAGACGACTCTTTCTGATTCCGTATCATATAGTCGACTCGCTTCCGGTAGCGCTACGGGCTCTCATAACAGGCGCATGGATACATTCTATGTGCGTTTCAGTGTTCGACCAAACATTATGTCCCAAAAATGTTTAAAAATAATTTAACCCTTTACCTAACATGAAAAGCAGACGACACTTGCAAAAACAATTCTTGAATAACTATTTTTTTTCATTTTTTGTCTCAAAAACATAGGTTATGACCACTCGTTGGAATGAGCTCGACGAGCTTGTTCCAATGAGGTGTCATAGCCTATGTTTTTGATACAAAAAATGAAAAAATAATGAAAATTAACTGGCGATTTTTGAGAATAGCCTTGGCCGGTTTTGACCGTTACGTTGGGTAAAAGGGTTAAGATTTAATCTGTGTATGTGACAGAATTGTTAGATAAATGAATTAAAAGCCAGCTCGTTGAGATCCCATTCTGGACACCACCTCGAATCTGATACAAATCACAGGACATGCACATAATCATGATATATAATCTGTATTTAATTAAAAAAAACATTTTTCTACTGCTGAGCAAACAATGAGCTGATGCTTACAGTGTAAAGTCATTCAGGACTTTTCAGTGGAGCCATATGGTGGCTTCTAACACTCAACCAGTTAAGTACAATACTTTATCATATAGATACCGAAACTTCTTTACATACACAATGAAAGTGTCAATGACACTGTAGCTCAACTTGTCAAGACAAAGACATGCACATGTATAGTACGTGACACAGCAATGACAAACATCTAGGTAATGACCTGATAACAAAGGTACATATAAAGTACTGTAACGGTCTGTACATAAATACTGACCGTTGCCTGTAACAAATGTATAGGTAAAGTATTGTAAAGGTGGGTGACAGTCAGATGCTAAACTAGAAAAGAAAACTTTGAGTCCCAGAGTGGGTCTGACTGAACCCCAAAATATTTGTTCTCATAGCACAGTGATAACAAAGGCACCCCAAAACACACTCGTTCCTGTCCCAAGGTGAAAACAAAGGTACCCAAGAAGTGTTGTGAAGATCAGTTCATAAATGCGAGGTGTATAGAACTTGTGACAAAAACTGATTGGACCTAATTTTGGTACAAAATGGCCACTGGCAGCCATCTTGAAATTTGGACCGTACCCAGAAACACCCATTCTCGTCCCAAGGTGATAACAAAGGTACCCAAGAAGTTTTGTGAAGATCGGTCCATAAATACAGCCTCTACCCTGAGCCGTATTGACATGTGTGGTCACATTGTGTAAGTAGCAGTGAATAAATCAAAGTTCATCTAATTTGCATAATTTCTGCACGAAAAAAAAACCCTTACAATATGTGATGTATTCCATGTTACTAAACATTCATACAAAAATTTATTCAAATCAGAACTTTCATACAGAAGTTCTGTACAAAAGACTGATTGCACTAATTTTGGTACAAAATGGCTGCTGGTGGCCATCTTGAATTTCGGACCACACTCAAAAACACTCGCTCTCATCCCACGGTGATAACAAAGGTACCCAAGAAGCTTCGTAAAGATTGGTTCATAAATATGGCCTCTAGTCTGAGCTGTATAGAAGTTGTGTACAAAAAACTGATTAGACCAAATTTCGGTACAAAATGGCCACTGGCAGCCATCTTGAATTTTAGACCGCACCCAGAAACACTCGTTCTCGTCCCAAGGTGATAACAAAGGTACCCAAGACATTTCGTGAAGATCAGTTCATAAATACAGACTCTAGTCTGAGCCGTATTGACATGTGTACTTACTGTGTGTAAGTCGCACTGAAAAAATCAAAGTTCATCTAATTTGCATAATTTCTGCACGAGAAAAAACCCGTATTATATGTGATGTATCCCATGGTACTAAACATTCACACAAAAAATTATTCAAATCAGCGCTTTCATATGGAAGTTCTGTGCAAAAATCTGATTGCACCTAATTTTGTACAAAATGGCTGCCATCGGCCATCTTGAATTTCGGACCGGACCCAAAAACACTCGTTCTCGTCCCACGGTGATACCAAAGGTACCCAAGAAGTTTCGAAAAGATCGGTTCATAAATATGGCCTCTAGCCCGAGCCGTATTGGCATTTGCTCTTACAGTGCTGAAAGTAACACCAAAAAACATCAAAATTAGTCTAATTTGCACAATTTACGCACGAGAAAAAAAAACGTATTATATGTGATGTATCCCATGGTACTAAACAGTCATACAAAAAATTATTCAAATCAGAGCTTTCATATGGAAGTTCTGTACAAAAAACAGATTTCTGCATCATCGGTACAAAATGGCGGCTGGCAGCCATCTTGAATTTCGGACCGCATCCAAAAACACTCTTTCTCGTCCCACGGTCATAACAAAGGTACCCAAGAAGTTTCGTAAAGATCGGTTCATAAATACGGCCTCTAGCCCGAGCCGTATCCAATTGTTGACGTACGGACAGACGGACAGACGGACGACGGGCCATGACAAAAGCTAAAATTTGGTTTCGCCAAAGTTGAGCTAAAAATGGTATCCCATTTTTTTGCAAAACACCTGTGGCTATGGAATCCCTTTTTTGTCGTATGAGGCCATGAGGGCTATGTAAAAGCCCTCAATGAATCCTCATTGATTATCTCTCATACCCTCATTGAATTTTGAGGTTATGAGGACCTTGAGGTATCCTCGAATAATACAATACCAGGCCATAGGTATCCTCAAATACTGAAATGAGGCTAAGAGTCGTAGTAAATTATACCTCATTGAGGGAATTTTAATGGTCCTCATAACCTCAAAATTCAATGAGGCTATGAGGCATAATAAATGAGGACTCATTGAGGGGTTTTACATAGCCCTCATGGCCTCATACGACAAAAAAAAGGATTCCACAGTCACAGGCGTTTTCCAAAATGGGATTCCATAGGATATACCTGTTAAATACTGAAATGAGGGTAAGAGTCGTAGTAAATTATACCTCATTGATGGATTTTTCAAGGTCCTCATAACCTCAAAATTCAATGAGGGATAATAAATGAGAACTCATTGAGGGCTTTTACATAGCCCTCATGGCCTCATACGACAAAAAAGGGATTCCATAGCCACAGGTGTTTTGCAAAAAATGGGATTCCATGGGATATGGCCATTGGATATAGTCTTTTGTTATACACAAGGGAGATAACCCTGCATACAGATTATGGGAAATCAAGCAATCTGATTGCTTAGTTATTATCTAGATAAATGAAACAACAAGAGTACTTAGAATAGGGTCAGAACTAACAAGAATAGACCAGAATAGCTAAATATGGTAACAATAAGCAAAATTGTTCCGGTTGATAGGCTCTTCTACGCTACTGGAGTATACTCTAGAACAAAGAAAAATTGTCAGATATACGAAAACTATTGCATATATAGATAGAAGCAGATAATTCTGGGTAATTACCAAAGGAACCTGTCTTTTAATGGGAAAAACGTCATGGGATAGGGATCCAAAAAGGGATTCTGGGAGAATTCTAATCCAGAACATTACTCCTGTTCAATCGAATGCACCCCCTTGTACCCCTTAGTACTATAGCACTACGTGCTAAGCCGATAAATTGGGGAAATAAAGTCAATTTCGGTGATTTGGAGTGGATTTTGGTGATTTGGAAGGATTGTCGGGTTGTTTGTGGTAATTATATTTACTCTTCTACAAAGGAACACACCCCCGAACATACCCCTGTCCTATTGTAGGCCTTAGGTAACATAGCAATCACGTGCTACCATAGAAACCAAGATGGCGGCCTCCAATATACAAAATGGACGACGGAAACACGTATCACCCTAACAACACGCGCTGCGCATGCGTACTACCACCATGTATCACTATGGGGATGACGTCACAACATGGCCGCTCACGCGGGTTACCATGACAACACAACATGGCCCCACTACGTCACGTGACATGACGTCACTTCCGAGGTCCGGCACCGAGGTCCGGCCAATGATCCCTGAAACGTGCAAGCACTACTACTAACATCGAAAAATGATTTACATGTTCGTATTTACAATTGCCTACCGAGCATATTTGCTGTTGTAAGTTTGGTTGTAAAGTTTAAGTCTATGCTCGTTCTGTTTGCATAAAGATAGGTGCAGTCCAAAAAAACGCTCGTTTTTCAGAATTTGGTAAGTTTAAGTGACGATTTACTCCATTCCTAATTGATTGAGCGCTGAACGTTTTCTATGGCTGTATGCAGCAGTCATAGTATGACAACTTGTGTTTTATATGTCATTATTAAAAGTTTAACCGTTGGCAGATTCGAGACTGCCCATATGGGTATGGTCGGAATAATTTTAATTTTCATAAAATCACTGAATATTGATAAGTGTGCAGTGGTAGTTTGGAATAGAATATCCGAAAATGCTTTCGAAATTCGGATTCACAGTTCAATTCCAAGAATATTTTCTGTTATAAGGTTGCTGTAAAGTTTAACGCAATCCCTGTCTCAGATGCATAATGGTAGATGCCGTCGAAAAAAACTCATTTTTTCAGAATTTCGTAGGTTTAAGTGACAATTTACTCCATTCCTAATTCATTGAGCGCTGAATGTTTTCTATGCCTGCAAGCAGCAAGCATAGCACGACAACTTCTGTTTTATACGTCATTATCAAAAGTTTAACCCTTGGCATATTTATGAGTTCCCATGTGGGTATAGTCGGAATAATTGTTATCTTCGTAAAAATCAATCCCTGAATATATTTGTAACCGTGCAGTGGCCTTTCAGTGGTGCTACATGAAGCCGCAAATAGTTAAGGTTGAAAAGTTCATCAAATAGACAAATATAATACCTAACTCAGCCGGTGACAATTAAATAATGAATGGAAAAGTCGTTGAGTTGAGAATAAAGTAGGGAGGAATCGTGCCCTCGGTTTCCGGCTGATCCACGGTATTTCCACGCGGTCCTGGCACTTGACAAAGATACTAAACTGTCGGGCAGGGACAGTAGGAAACATTCTGAGAATTTCAAGTTGCTGCCTTGCATGATCGGGACATAATTGGAATATATCCGACATTGTATCTGTCGGATATATTCCAATTATGTCCCGATCACTTCACCCCGACTGTCCGCATGGGGGCACTATGACGCCGTGTACTAAGGCATACTGCACGTCGATGGTGCGCATGTCTTCAACCAATCTAACCCTGCCTGTGCTACAGTGCGGAGGCACTATGTTGAGGAGCTGGCAGCTGCTCGTCATTGCTCGGTGGTTCTCTCTGGGTACTCCGGCTTCCTCCACCCATACAACTGTCACCGACATAATATGACCTTGGCTGTTGATGTGTCGTTAAAACCTAACAAATAAATAAATAAATCCAGTATCAGTTTTGCTCGTACAAATATTAGTACCGTCAGACAAAATTCATTTTCTGATTAATTTCGTACTTTTCCGTACTCACCTTCCCTGAGTAAGATTGGTATATCTTTTCAATCTCAGATTTAACCCTCAAGCACAATGAGAGTGAGAATAAGTGTACCATTTGGAAATACCCAAATTATCCAACTTTGGTTACTCTCTACTATCATTTTGGAATGGGTTAATTTGAGACACTTTGCTTTGCTATATGCAGAGATGTTTAATCAAAAAATCCGGCTTTAGTTATGTTCTAGGACTTAATGAAACATGTGCTTTGGCCACTTGAAAATAGCATTGTCTGCAAAAAAATGACTTTGAGTGAATACTCACTTGTCCAAAAACAAAAAGGAAAGAGCTCTTTGAGCTTTCCATAACTGCTTTCAAAAATCAATGGGGAACAAATTTTGTGTTATATGTTTAGGTGTTCCGTGTTATCCAACGCCAGTTTGGCCGTACAAATATGAATACCGCCAGGAAAGAAAGCACATTTTCTCAGTGGTAGACTGTTTGACTTCCATGATAGAGGTCCCGAGTTTGATCCCTATCTGGGACGACCCACGTAATGTCCTTGGGCAAGGCACTTCATCCCGGTTGCCAACATGGGGGCACGATGATGCCATGTACTAAGGCGTACTGCATGTCAATGGTGCACATGTCTTCAACCGCTGGTACCCTGCTTCAGCGGAGCTTGAACATAATTAGAATGTTGAGCTGACAGTTGCTCGTCTGTGCTCGGTGGTTCTCTCTGGGTCCTCCGACTTCCCCCACCCATAAAACTGTCACGGTCACGATTAGCCATTGTGGATAAGTATGCGACCGCAAACACCAATTAATAAATACCGTCAGGGAAACCCTCTGTGAAATCCTTCTGTCAATAAATAGCAAAGTAGTAATGTAATGCAAGAAATATTAACAAGCTGTTCAACACCCCTTTAATCAACTCATTTTGACTTGAACTGTACCCATTACTGTGTATACTAGCTCTCTATCTAGATGGTTTAAACCATATCAAATAAACAACTAATTTGTGTGTGACAGTAACTCATATTACATGTATTTCATTGTATCTGAAACAGATATGTTGGAAAATGTGTGAAATCATGGAGTAGGAAGCTTACCCTCGTTTGTTGACAAATCCCACTCATTCACAAACAGACAGAATGATAGAGAGTAAATTAATTATTGATATTTAAGGTCACTTTCAGCATTATTATTATTATTAAACATATTTTATTTGTTATAACAAAATGGATTGGATAACAAGTGCCGAGCAGTTAGATAATATCCTTTCCTTAATATACATTTGAAAATTTCAGATTATGTTTACAAATATTTACAAAAAGTTACCAAAATGTGCATGCAATGGCAAAGCAAACTTATAAATAATTAAAACAATATTGTGTATGTACACTCTTCAGCATCTACAGCTATATCATGACCATGATAGGTATTTATTCAAGTCCAGGTATTCATTGCATAGGCGTACAGGGCTATTTTTCAGGGGGGGGGGGGGGGGGGAGGGATGAACCCTTTTAGCCTGAAAAAGTTTGAATCTCAGGAGGAAATGCCAAATGTGGGTATGGGAGGGAGGGGGTATCCCTCCCATTGAGTACCTGGAGAGAACCACCGAGCAATGGCAAGCGACTCAGACTCCCCAACATACTAACTCCACAAAAGCAGGGTTAGCATTGGTTGAAGACAAGTACACCCTCAAAATACCCTTAGTACACATCTCCATCATGCCCACCCCCCCCACCCCCCCCCCCCCCCCCCCACGTGGGAAATTGGGATGAAGTGTCTTGCTCAAGGACACAATGTGGTTGCCACAGGCGGGATTCGAACCGAGGACTTCTTGGATTGCAACAATCATCTCTAGCTCCTGAGTCACCGTGCTTCCGTAATATGCAGTAACAGAACTCTTTTTTTGTACTTGTGTGATTATAAATGAATAATATTAACGGGGATACGGTTCCACTGAATCAACTTGTGCAGTATAATGGTCGGTATATTTGCTACTTCTAAGTGATGAGATAGGAAAACAACATTTTGTGTGGAAAAGCAAAATGTTTTGTGGTCATTTCTGGCAACTAAATTGTCCGAAATGTTCTGGCATATTGGCTGAAAAATCGGCTCCTTCCTGACTCAGGGGTGGGTTGGGGCACAGTCCTTCATGAAACCCCGGCCCGTACGCCCATAATTCATATGTACTAATTTTTTCCAAAGCAGAAAGGACATCGCTTGTTTTGCTTTCTATGAAAATATTCTGTAATTATTGAAGTGCAAATTTTGTGTTAAATGTTTTGGTGTCCTGCTGTATCTCAAATATCTGTTTTGGCTGCATAAAAACTAGCAGCATCACAAAAACTTTGATTTCCACTAAATTTTCTGTTTTCAAAACTGATCGATAGTTTTGTGTACAATACAGTCTGCCTTTTCACATTAAAAAGTTGGGAAAGCCCGTAATTTGTCCAACAAATTACAATTCTCTAGTTAAACATATTTTTATTTGCCAATAAAGAAAAAGCAAATGAGGATTGAAGGAAAAGTGCTATTCACTTAGAACACCCTTCCGTCTCCTTTACATGAATATAGATTATACAAATGGCGGTTAGATAAACAAAATAAATGGCATAAAAGGATGTATAATTTGGAATATAAAAATAAAAAAGTAACCTGAAAAAGATAAAAAAAAAGGAGTTGAGTCTATATTGTTGGTGCCCCTCCCCCCCCCCCCCCCCACACACACACACATCAAGCTCTGGACGTCGCTTCCTGTTTAGCCCCAAGTCAATTCCCAAAACGGAAATATCAGCAAATAATAATAATAATAATAATAATAATAATAATAATAATAATCTCTCCATAATAATAATAATAATCACTCCATAATAATAATAATAATAATCACTCCAGTCCTGGATAACATATGTACAGGTCAGGTGAAATAGTCGCTCAATGACGAATCTTTTGAGTATTTTTTTTATAAACCTTTGTATGGTCAAAAAAATGGAAGTGTTGATAGTATCGGACAAATTGAGATCTCCAGGGAGAATAACATTCAATTAAATTGGATTGATACCGAGATCTGATAGTCTCTCGAACAGGTCACACCGAGCCTGACTACAGGGTGTACAGACAAGAAAAAATTTTTCGGCGTCTTCTGGATGGAGACCACAGAAACAAACGTGCTCAGCAGAAATATAGTCGACAAATTTGTCACCATTTAAATCGCCACAGCCTGCCCTCCGTTTACAATAAATGATATTAAATTTTTGTTTGCCTACGTTAAAATACAGAGGGGGATTTATACACAGTTTTTGAAATGTGATTTTTAAAAACGGCAAGGGTTGGGCTGCTGCGTACCGCCTCTTGCAAACCATTTCAAAATTCGACGCAAGAAGGAAAGAAAGATCGTTTCCATAGTTTTGTCCTTAAATTCTTAAATTGTATGGCGAATAATTTAACGAATATTGCGACCGTTCGGACACTAATTGAGGTAATAGTTCGCTTAAAAATGGGGGACATCGTTGCGGACTATTTTGTAAAATATACTCACTTTGTGGATATGACGTCTTTCTTCCAAAGTCCGCCAGCCGAGCTCTAGAAGTAGACGTTTGTAACGACACTGATCTAACCCCGCCTAGAGGTTACAATACAGTTTTTTTTAACATTGAAGACAGTACAAACCTTTTAATCTCTTTCCACCTCATCAAGCACATTTTCGGAAAAACAACCCTATATCCACTAAGTTTATCACCTCATGAAAAAAATATACCAAAAAAATGTATTGGTTGCCATGGGATTTTTGCCTTCAAAATTAGTGCTTCCTGTACTCCTATCCAGTTTCGCACTCAATAAAATAAACTTACTTTTACTTGCCCCCACCCAATTTTAATGTTCTCTCACACTTTCCAGAAGACAGTTATCACCAATATTTTATAATTTTTTCAAATCATGCACTTTAGTATTTTATTCACACTTACAAGCTCGGTTCACTTTCCACCAGTTGCAGGAAGCTTTTATCCTCCATTAAAGGTTGGGTGTCAACCACTAGAGGTGCTGTTTACCACGAAAACACTGTATTGTAACCTAGACCCTTCCTCTGCGCCGTCGCTCTCGGCCCAAACTCACTTACAAGAAGTGAGTTCCAGCAGACAGCCTCGCACAGAAGTCAAGCAAGATCTAGCCGTACACAAATTTGTTGTCTGGGGTTTCTGCAGGTTCGTTCCTAAATAGGGATTAGTTTCCTTTCTCAGTCACCTAGGACTGTCACAAACGTTTAACGCTGCCTTGGCACCCCTCTTGCGCCGTTGCTCTCGGCTCGAACCCACTTATAAGAAATGAGTTCTAGCCGACAGCCCCGTCGCAAAAGCCAACCAAGGGTAATCATACACATAGGTGAATTTAAAGGGCATGTTTCAAATCCACTATTGAACCGCGTTTAATGATAAAAAAAAATAATTATATCCGGTCAAGGGCTCATTGAAAGGGCTATAAGCTGAAAAAAAACCAAACAACAACAAATGGCGAAAGATTTAAATATATATATTAATTTAACGTTTATTACAATTCCCCCTATTACTATTTCAACTTCGGAGGAAGTCACATGGAATTTTGGATTTTCATTTTTCATATTTCAATTGGCATGTACAACTACATCTCCACTCTATAGGTGGAAACAAATTTATTCTACCGTCTATTAGGTATTCACTTTTCAGGCCATAACCACTGTTTCGATCACCAAGTCCCATTTCCCCGGCAAAAGAGTTACATACCAAACATCGATGGTTTTTATAAATATTACGGCTGCCACCACCCTTGGCTAAAGAAGGGGGGCGCTCATAAGTCGGAATCCAGGTTCCAACGTCCAAAACTCTCCCTCATCTGAAGAGTTGCACATCAAAATGTCTGCAATTATTCACAACTGCTACCACCCTTGGCTAAAGAAGGGGAGCTCTACACAGGTCAGAACCAAAAGTTCCAACACACGAAACTCTCAACCGGCGGAAGGGTTACGCCAACAATCGTATAAAACTACGAATTTTCATATCAAGAGCTATTCAATCTGAATCCCTCACGCTCACAAATTTTGTCTACACATCAAAAATTTAGGCCGTTACACCAAACAGCCTGCCCGTCGTATCTCACCTTCTTCCCCCTTAAATAAAAATACGCATATTCAAACTGTAGAATCGTGCCAATGAATGCGTCCATAAAATTCCGTAAAGTTGCCAAATGGGAGGGGCGGGGTTTCAAATCTATCGACTCTCCGAAACTCGTCGTACGCCGAATTTCATCGATTAGACCGAGGCATCTCACAACCAAATAAGATGCATCGGGATAATTGTGAATAAACTTGTCTTTTTACTTAATTAATAGAGCCGTCATTGGGAATTCGGCGTAGGACGAGGATCAGAAATCCATGATGTAGTGACCGGCCCCGATGGGGAGTTAATCTGGAGGAGAGTACAAAAGTACAACCTACCTCTATTAAGTCCCGATGTGTTCTCCAGAAGTATTGGGAGTCAACCCAATCACTTCGACTTCCAGATCACCAATAATCCGTGCGTGTTCACATTGATTACCTCATGAGTTGTTTCACCTCGACGATTAACAAGAGACAATCAGCCGACGTGGAAATTAATCCATTTTTCTATCTATCACTAATGTGTGCGAAAACTTAAGGCCACCACAAAGTGATTTAACACTTCCAATATCGAAGCGACCAATTCGCCTTCATACACCAGATTCATGTACAAACACCTACACATATATATATATTTATATATATACATATTTATAGGCTTGTGTGCACATATCCTATGTATGGTAATTTCTTATATATATTTTCCTTTTTTCTTACACGTTCACCTGAAACTGATCTTGTCAAGCCTGATACAATTCTTGCGGCGTCACAATGTACATTTTATATATATATACATCTTATATATATTTTCCTTTTTTCTTACACTACCCCCACCCCAGGATTCAATGTCCCCGTTGAAAAAATAAAAGGGGGAGATATTTACAACCCTCCGTAAAAAATAAAAGTAAAAAAAACTTCTAATACTGAGTATTAGATATTGTTGGTTGGTTCCCCATGGGACAACTACAATTTTTTTTTTTTTTTTTTTTTTTAAATAATTATTTTTTTTTATTTTCTAAATAATAAATTATTTTCAAATGACATATTAAATAGGGTTCCGTTTAGGGCCAATTGCTACGCTTTAGGCCGAAATAGGTCCCCGACCAGTACTGAAACCAGCACTGCTTGAAGCCGTCTTTGACATGCCGCAGGAGATAGAAAACGTCAGATTGGACCCATTCAAGCATAAAACAACAACCTTTAATTTTATGGTCCCAACCAGAACCCCAGCATAAAAATAAAACGATATTTATTCCAATAATTTAAGAAAAAAACACACTTTGATTTCATAGATGAAAGTTCTCTTGGAACTTATACCTTCCTCGAATGAAATGACTATTCTTAGGTATACAATTTACCTTTTATATCGTTAAATCTATTCATTATGCTTTTACAAATATTTTCCAAATCTCAAGAAACTTAGGTGCTTATACTGGAAGTATTATTCAATTAGAGGAGCTTTGTTCCTTCAAGACTAAAGCAAGATGTCTTGCATAAAGAAACTGGCCCAAGTCATTCAAGTGCACCCCGTCTCTGGAAAAATGCATACGGGATACTTTAAACAAAGACTTATATACCACATTTGGGCCTGAAAGAATTCCATAGAACTGAATAATAGCTGCCCTTCGTAGTTCAAATAGGGTGCCAGACACTCTGGTCTTTATCAGAGGAAACAGACGCAATATAATAATCGTTTTAACGCCTTGGCGTAATAAATGCTTAATGAGTCTTTCAACATATAGTTTATAATGTTCAAAATGGAAGTTGTCACTGTCCAAATCATTCTCACCAGCCTACACCAGTACAGTTTTTGCACCAACGCAATGAATCTGTTCCAAATGTTGAAGTTTTGCTCCAGGGATTCCATACATTTTAATCGACTTCAGACGATCAGGAAGTTTCCCTGTCCATGTTCCAATTCTTCTCACGAACGAATGTCCAATTACCATCTCCGTTATGCTTTTAGGAAAAAGTTACACAGAGAACAGTATCTGGATATAAAAATATCATTTTCTCCACAAAAGATTACACAATCTTTTCCTTACATGGAAATGTAATGGGGAACCAACTCACAAAAAAACTCATATTCATAAATTCCCGTCAGATAGTTCTTTCGACCAAGCTGACCCGTTCATTAATTCAGATTTCTACCTCGGACAACGCTCGAGGAAATTCAATTATACTTAGTCGGATCCGACTTTAACTTGCATAACTCTAATATTCCTAAACATACTAATACATACAGTAGCATATAACTCGCACCACCCTTCACGAATCACGCGCACAATAAAAGATCCCCATCAATGAAATCCAACCCTCTTGCGCACCGAATCGCAGAAATGAACCGGTCAGCGGGCTCAAGAACAATCTAGACGGGTATAAAAAGAGAGGCAACCACACTTGTATTTGAACTGAATTATGACCGATCTAGTCTGAAATTATCGTCACAGGGGCTTTCCGGAAATCAACCCCATGACGATCCCCACGAATGAACACACAAAACTCAATTTCCCGGATCCATATCTCAAGCGGCAATTCCCCAACGTCAGGGAAATGACGCAATTATAAAAAGAATTATTGCAATACAAGCCAATACAGTTCATATGACGGTTCAATGCTCATGCAGCCAAATATGTACAAAATATGAATTTTTGGTACCACCATAGATACCCATCGAAGGCAGTTATAAGTCGAAGGCCGGATTATAAGCGCAAAATCCAAACTCAAATCTGTACAACAACTATCGCGCTTAACACAAAATTTACACACCAAGCCCACGCGAACTGCCAATCTAACGTCAAATGTCAAGTGGGTTGCCAGAAAAAATTCAAGTAAGAAAAAAAAAAAAAAAAAAAATTAATAAAATACAAATTTTTGAGAACCTAGTCGGCGCGGTCGCCGGAGGGTGCGACCACGCCTACTAGTCGGACCTTCATCGAGGAATGTCTCCTCCTTCCCAGGACTCGCCTCTGAGGACCGGTCTATATTATTTTCGTTAGAACTATCAGGTATGGGACACATGGGGGCACCCAAATCCGAATTAACCACCTCTGACTTACGTGTGTAACATTTCTTCAAACGGTTGAAATGTACAACTTGTGGTTTACCTCCCTCGACGCGAACCACAAGGTAATTTGCGTCCGAGAGTTTGCTCTTTATGATATAGGGACCGACCCAAAATTTAGCAAATTTTGAAGTTTGGCCTTTATTCACTCTAGGTAAATAAAGCCAAACCTTATCCCCAACAGTCAAAGGTTTGCCGAAATCTCGTTTGTCGTAAATTTTCTTTCTTCTTCTAATCTCAGAATCACATTTCGCAGAAACTAACTGGAAAATTTGGGCTAGACGACCTTCTAAATCACTGACATACTGAGAGGGAGCACAATCCCTATCAGGAGTCTTACCAGCAATTAACTCTGTAGATAAAGTAATTTCTCTACCAAACATGACACTACAGGGAGTGAACCCCGTAGTTTCATGTTTGGCGCTCCTTTAGGCCATCATGGAGAATGGTAGATAATATTCCCATTCGCTGTGATTGTCTTCTACAAAGCAGGCTAACATAGCCGCTAAGGTTGTGTTAAACCTCTAAACTTGGCCGTCACTTTGAGGCATATAAGGAGAGGTACGAGTCTTCTTAATCTCAAAATAGCGACAAACTTCTTGAAATAGATCTGACTCGAAATTCGCTCCCTGATCTGAATGAACAAATTTCGGCATACCATACCGTCTAATCCACTCTCGAATCACAATATCGGCTATTGTACTTGCCCTTCGATTCGGGATAGCAAAAGCCTCCGTCCATTTGGAGAAATAATCTGACATGACCAAAATATAAATATTACCCTGAACGGACTCGGGTAATGGCCCCAAAATATCTAAAGCAATTCGTTCCATAGGCTCCGATACTTTATCTGTTACCAAAGGAGATGGACTGGCCTTGCCAGGCGGTTTACGACGCTGACAACTCGGACAAGACTGAACCCAAAGTTCTATATCACGATGCATGCCTATCCAAAAAAAACGCTCTCGAATATTTGAATATGTTTTATGGACGCCCAAATGTGCACCCACTAAAGAGTCATGATGCTCCTTACACACCTGACTTCTTAAGTCTTTTGGGACCACCCACAAAAATTTACTGGGGGCCCCTATTTGTGTCCATTCTCGAAAAAGAATGCCATCTTCCACAGAAAATTCTGAGGGCTCTCCTTTTAACTTTTCAAGACTAGGTTTTTCTCTTTTTAGCTTAATTTCGAGAAATCTTTTAATAACAGGATCAGCCCGCTGATTTTCTTTAGTCAATTTAATTCCAGACTCAAACTCTACAGTGTTAATATCATTTTTATTAGAGGAAGGAATCCTACTCAGCGCATCCGCATGTTTATGCTAGTAGGTAATGAAGGCCGATCTACTATCACTTGTACATGTACGTGTACAACATACGTTCACGATGCGTTCACCAACGTGGAATTCAGTGTTAAATCACACGCTTGTTCACAAAACTGTACATGATCTTGAATCCCCCCCCATGTACAGTTGTGACTCCTAGATCGCACTTTTAACGTTCAAATACTCGTGGGGAACGCGCGTTTTTAAAAAAAAGGGTGAAATCGTACATCTTCGCTTGTATCTTGTATGTAAATTTTCGTCGACGTTCCCATCGCAGATCAGACCATCGGTCCATCGTTGGCGAACGCGAGCAAAAGCAAAAAATTCTGGGTCATCATCAAAAAACAGTTTTGGGGACTCTAGATCAGCGATTCAGAACCCGCAATTGTGTTGAGACAGACGATTCAGAACCCGCAATTGTTTTGAGGCGGTGGGTTTTTTTTTTCTCCCATTTATGACATTATTAGGGGAATTCCTCCACTATGAGAAATTCTCAAAAAAACTCAGCTGATCGAGCGATCGGATCGCTCGATTCTCGTAAAAACTCGATCTGAACGAAGAGTGTTGTTGTCGTCGGTGTGTTGGAAATTCGCGAATCCAGTCACGTCTTCCTGAAGTAAAAAAAACTAACACATGTTATCGTAATGAGTGAATGAGGTTTTTTTGTTCAAAACAGTTGATTATGAATATGGTCTGTATTATAGACATTCCTGTTTTCTCTTGATGGGACAGATAGAAATTGAATTTTGAGGGTTTTTTGTTCGAAAGAGATGATCTGTAATAGATATTTGTGTTTTGCCTTGATGAGAGAGATTGACTGTTAAGCGTTCGTTCAAACACTTATCGGAATGTTTAAAATGCATTTTTCGCTCAGTTAGGTTTTGAGTGGTAAAATTTTTAATATATTCATGATAGCAATCTCAGTCATCAAAAGGATTCTCTCTTAATTCGACACTCAGTGAATTGATGTGTGAATGAAAAATCTTTTGACAAATGTAAAAACTACTGTCAAAATGCGTTAAATCAGAAACTGGTTTGTCATGTACTGTTTAAACGTATTTTTTTAAACTTCAATTAACACAGTCAGTTGAGATGTGAATATTTTCAGATTATTATATATTAAGACGGAAAGAGTTTTTTTATTACTTAAAAACATAAAAAAAATATAATTAAACATTTAATTTTGAAAATAATAAAAACAATTAAAAACGAAAGATGTTTTTACAGATGGATCCTAGACGCTGAGATTTAATTTTAGGCGAGTATGAACGTGCTAATAAGAGCATTCAGTCTGCTGACAGAAGCAGACGTCTTGGTGAGATGGAACTCAGACGCAAAGCCACAAAAATATTTAAACCCGTGACAGAGGGTCAAGAGCGAAGCAGGAAGGAGATAGTCGAAGAATTGACACCCATAAAGGAGAGTTCTTTGAGAATGGGTTCGTTGCCTCCTAGTTTTGGAAATCGGTATTCCGTTCAATCTACACCGGATTACGTTCCCACGGGAATTCAAACAGATTTGAGCGAGAGTGACGATACGGCTTCGACTATCACCACTAGTAGCGTCGCATCGTCCGATGATGATGGCGGTAAGAGAGATCAGTCATATGGAATTTATAAGGATTCTGAGGGTAGAACTTTTGTAGGTGATACGGAAGTGGAAATGGATGATGATGAATTGATCGTGGGTTCGAATAAATATAAAGTAACTGATGGTCTGCGCAGATTGCTCCTTTGCGACAAGCCTGGCGATTACACGGAACAGGATTTCGACAATTACGGAGACATTCTGGTCCAGACTCACGCCATGAAGAGAAATAACGATGCCAGAGAGACGAGACCCAAAGCCAACAGAGGTTACAAGTGGACGAAAGTGGTGAAACCCATATGGGATATGAACAAGAAGTTCGTCGAATCGGTGACTGGCAAAGGGGTGAAAACCACTTTTCTTCCAAGCGATTCCGACACTCTGTCTCAGACATTGAGTTTGTTGATGGCGAGCAGACGGGCTGGTAACACAGGATTAGATAATCAGATAGTTGCTGTATCTGACGAATTGTTAAGACAGAAGGTTTTGAATAAAAACCAGTATAAAAGGCTGATGAACGAATTGAAGGATTGATGTGTATATAATAAGTAGAGAGAGAAACAAACAAACAAACAAACAAAAATAAAACAGTCAATTCTTACACTAGAATAATAAAAGTATTTAAAAACGACAAAACGATTTACCAGTGAAAAAAACACAAAATATATCATAAAAATAAAATATGTTGGTGATAAAGAACAGGGGATACGTCAGAACTTACATTCAAGGTGGTTCTGGCATCGTCGATTCTATAATGCGAGCGTTCACGAGCAATGCGGGTAGAAAACTCGCATCGACCGCGTTTGAGGTCGGTAAGAAGACGGCTTTGGATGCTGGTAAGAAAGCTGCTCCCGAAGCCAGTGGTAGGATACATTCTGTGGCTGGCAAGAGGGCAGCCGATGCGTTGATCGACAAGTTGATCAGTCAGCCGGCTAAACGAGCTGCGTTAGAGCGAACGCCAAAAAGTTGGAAAGATTTTAAGGATGCCGTGGTGCCCATACAAGATTTAGCCAAAATGACGAGTGGATCTGGATTGAAGAGAACTCGCGATGGTGCGATATAAATAAATAATAATAACAACATTAAAAACAGAGTTTGAAAAACATAAAAAAAAAATTTGTGTTTGAAAAGAATCTAAAATAACAAACAAAATAAAAACAAAGATGAACATTAAAGATATGTCTTGGAACGACGCCGCGACCAAGAGGTCGAATAACGAGTTCTTTCCCAAGAGCATAAGAGGTTTGATAGTGGGAAAATCGAATTGTGGAAAGACCAATCTGTTGATGAATCTGTTGTCCCAACCCGACTGGTTGGATTACGACAGATTGTTCGTGTTTGGCAAGAGCTTGTTTCAACCCGAATACAGATTGCTTCGAGAGTGCATGGATCGCAGATTGCCCAAGGACGTCATAGCCAGAATCTTTGACAGTAGGGAGGAATTCGACAAGAGCAGAGCTCCACTCTCGACCATTTTGGACGGCGCGGCGATGGAGCTGATGAAGAGAAATGCATCTTCGAATGTCGAGTGTCGATTTTATGAGAACGCTAGCGACGTTCCGGATCCTAGAGAACTGAAATCGGAAGATAAGAATCTCATGATTTTCGACGATCTGCTTTTGGAGAGACAGAACCGATGCGAATCATATTACATTAGGGGTCGACACAGCAACGTGGACTGTTTCTACCTGTCGCAGAATTATTTTCGATTGCCCAGACAGACAATAAGGGAGAATGCTAATTTTCTATGTCTCTTTCGCCAAGATCTCAAGAATCTCAATCACATCTACGGCGATCACGTCGCAAACGACATGAGCGCTGCAGAATTCAGGAGATTCTGCAAGAGGGTTTGGGATGGTGGACTTTACAATTTCGTCGTGATCGATTTGACAAGTGAATTTAATCGCGGAAAATATCGGTGCGGATTCGACAAGTTTTATGTTTCCGATGATAATAATAAGATAGAGCGTGAAAATAAAAAAAAATTAGAAAAATAATAAATCTTCAAATAATTAGTTTTGAATAAAAAAAAGATAAAATTAAATATAATGTTCGAACATGGAGAATTGTTAGGATGGATAGCCGAGAATACGGCTGCGAAACAATCCATTCAAATCGTGGTGAGTGGCGATTCGACTCGATTCGCTACGAAATTCGAACCTTCCATCGAATTGAATAGAGAGAAAAGATACGAGATGGCGTTGGTGAATCTGGAGACTTATTATTCCTTTCCCAACGTCACCGAAAAGAATAACTCGTTCAAGTATTCCGACGGAACGGATTGGTTGGAGATTCGAATTCCCAAAGGGAGTTACGACATAGACGATTTGAACAATTACATTCAGACGCGAATGAAGACGGATGGAAAGGGAAGCAACAAGATCAGACTCGCTCCCAATCCTAATACCTTACAGATGATGTTGGATTTGGAAGATAATTTTCGAGTGGATTTCAACACAGACGATTCTATAGGCAAGATGTTGGGATTCGATCGAAAGATGTATCGAGGCCACGCGGCATCTGAAAATACGGTTGACATTCTCGCAGTCAATAGCATTCTGGTGAACGTGGACGTAATTGCTGGAAGCTACGTGAATGGTAGCGCTCAACAGACGATCTATTCCTTCTTTCCAAACGTGTCGCCGGGTTATAAGATCGTGGAGCGACCTCGAAATTTAGTTTATCTACCAGTGATTTTAGACACGTTGTATAGTCTCAAAACCACGTTGACGGATCAAAATGGTGAACTGTTAGATCTTCGCGGAGAGAGAGTGACGATACGATTTCACATAAGAGAAATATGAAAGCAAAAAAAAAAAAAAAAATTATATATATATAGATAACAAAAATAAAATAAATGCAATATTAATTTTTACAAAATTATTTTAATATAATTATTAAACAAGAAACAATTGAAGTAAATATATTGAAAAAAAAAAAAAACAGAATTATGACAGAATACGTGGTTAAAAACGTGAACATATCCGCAGGACAGAGGAAGAAACTTAAGAGAGCATTAGCAACTCGAGGCGAGGCAGTGAGATTCAAATTCATTCATGAAGATCTGACGAGAGGCGGTCAGGATTCGATCGCCTGGACCAGAAGTCAAATCAAAAGGATGGAGAAAGCGACTCGCGATGGAAGAGGGTTGACGGTGAGAATGAGTCCCGCTCAATTGAGATACAATTTGAGAATGAAAGGTGGTTTCCTACCCTTTCTCAGAAAGACTCTCGGCGTGGGAGCTCTCACGGGACTCGCCAGTTCGGCAGTTGAGAAATTAATGGGTGGCAGCGGACTGTTTTTGAAGAAGGGAGGAGCCGTGTGTCGCGTCCACGTAGACGACAGCGGTAAAGGATTGTATCTAGAACCCGTTGGAGGTGGCAACTCTCTGAGAGGAAACAGTCTCTATCTGAAGAGTGGACGGAACGTCGAGCGACTCGGCAAGGGTTTGTTGCTCGGTGAGAATTCGCCATTTAAGAACATACCGATTTTGAATATGTTATTATAATATAAAATTATATAAAATATATAAAATCATAGAAAGTATAAAATAATATATTTAAAATGGATAAAAAGGTGGAGAAACAAATTTATCACCTGGATGAAAAGGTGGAGAAACAATTTGATGATAATAACGAACATCGCGAGCCAGAGAGTGAAAAAATAAAAAAATGGTTAGACGCTAATGATGGATATCTAAGGAAAGAACTAATGAAAGAGATAGATGAAGCACGGGATAGACGGTTGAGAATGAGACGATGCTTTCCATGGTCACCACTACCTTCTGAAGAGAATGGTAATGATGCGAGTGTTACCAAGAGATGCACAACATTCGTTCATAATTATGATTCAGATAAACAAAAATGTTACCATAAACGTATCACATCACAAAGAAAAAGAAAAAAAGAAAAAGAAGAAGAATCAACGCTGAAATTTGAGAGAAAAGGAAACGTTATTATAATATATTATGATGATAGTGAAGAAGAAGGAAAACAAAAAAAAAAAAAAAAAAAGTAATGAGATCTAAAGATGATCTTATTTATTTTTTTTTTTCATTTTTCTTCGCTAAAAATCAATCACTCTATTGTTTATATTCCCAAGTCTGTTATTAGCATGTTGACACTCGTGTCTTCTCCTTTTTCGAAAACGTGTTGAATGTTTATCTTTACTCTTTTGAGTTTTTTTACATCGGTCAACTCGCTCTCACCACCTAATTTCTTCACGAGTTCGAATGAGATGTTTGGAAATATGTAATTTCCATAAGGCAATGACAAATCGTCCTTGTCGAATTCTCTATCTTCGGCGATGACGATGTTCTGCAGATCGCTTTGGTACTCGTAAATCAAATCAAGCGCGGCTTCATCCAATTTCAAAGGCATCTTATATTTCTCGTATTTGTGCTCTAAGCCCTTCGTCTCGACCTCGTTCAATTCGATGGGATCGTGTCGTTGTAATCTATAGATTTTATGACCGAATTTCTTATACGTTTCGACTCGTTTCAATTTCAATTCGCATCTTTTAGGTGTTGTTGTCTTCATGATTGATTATTTAGTATTTAAATAATAATTTGTTTAAAAAGTTTTTTTTTTTGCTCTTTATATATATAAAAAAGTTGTTTTTTTAATTTTTAATTTTCTTTAATGTAAATTTTTTTTAGTAAAAGTTTTTTTTCTCTTTATATATATATATAAAAAGTTAAATTTTTAATTTCAATCTCTCTATTGTTTATATTTCCAAGTCCGTTATTAGCAAGTTGACATTTTTCCACATACGAAAATGGTGTGAATGTTTATCTTCACTCTTTTGAGTTTTTTTTCATAAGCGAATGCGCTCTCACCACCCGATTTCTTCACGAGTTCGGGTGAGATTATTGGATATATGTAATCTCCATAGGACAACAATAAATTACCCCTGTCGAATTCTCTGTCTTCGGCGACGATGATATTAATCAACAGTTCGCTTTGGTACTCGTAAAACAAATCGAGCACGGCTTCATCCACTTTCAAACACATTCGATATTTGTGGTAGTAGCGCTCTAAGTCCACCATCTCGACCTCATTCAATTCGATGGGATCGTGTGGTTGTAATGTATAGATATTAAAACTGGATTTCTCATACCTTTCGTCTCGTTTCAATTTCAATTCGCATCTTTTAGGTGTTGTTGTCATGATCGATTATTTGGTTTTTTATGAATTCTTACAAATAATGTATATTTTAAATTTTGTATTAAAAAAATTGAATTTAAAATTTAACTTTTTTTTTTTTTTCTATTATATATATATAAAAAGAGTAAAAAAGCAAAACTTTTTTTAACAAATTATTTAATACAAAATTCCCCCAAAAAAAAAAAAATATTCTTACAAATGAAGCAAACAGATAAAACAATGGTAAATTTAAATGAGAAAACCATACCTCAGTTAAACGAGATTTGTAAACTATTACAAATTTCAGATTTCAGAAATCATAGAACTAAATAAAAAAAAATTGAAGTCATACAAGAATATTTGCGAAACGCTAGAAAGGCAAACGAAATGTCAATAGCAACGATGTCAAAAGATGCATCGGTTGTGAAAAATAAGAAGATGACTAAACGAAAAGCCGTTGAAGAACATCAAGTTTCCAAAGAAAAGAAAAGAAAAACTAAAACGAAAACGAGTGATGCACTTCAGATTCAAGACAAACGAGATATATCGAGTGAAATTCAATGAGCAATCGACGAAGAGAAAGGAGAAGAATATGTAACACGACTCGTTGCGGAACTATTCCAATCAAAACCCGTAGAACGGGAGAGTGCGATCAAAGGCATTTTTAAAACTTTCGACGTGATTCCCTCGTTGAAGAAAGTCGATCCGAAATTGTTTATGGAACGGGTGAAGAAAGAAGAATTGGATTTGTTTCGCGAATACATGAACGCGGAATTAAAAATTAAGATGATACTCCATTGCATAATGAATAAAATCGACGTGAAGCATCGTGAAAAATGCATATTTCAGATCTAACGTCGAACCCGTATTTCGAGGTTCAGATCTATCGGACGTTTTCGAAAAGAGGAAAGACAAGATGTTGACATCTCTCGCAAATTATCAACATGAAGGTAGTAATTGGACGTTCGGTGAGGTGTTGAAACTCGAAATTCACATGAATAAAAACGAACCGTTGAAAGGATCTTCCTACTTGGAATTACCGTATTTCTTGACTAAGAAACATGCCGTGGTCAACGTGAGAAATAAAGACGATCAGTGTTTTAAATGGGCATTCACCTCCGCTTTATACCCTGTCGAAATAAACTCTGATAGAGTTTCTCGTTACGAGGAAACTTCTAAAAATCTCGATTGGACCGGAGTGACTTTTCCAACAGAGTTAAAACATATCGAACATTTCGAGGTTCAAAATCCCACTGTAGCGGTGAACGTCTTGGGATACGATGACGAAAATCAAAAGATCTATCCTCTTAGATAGACTTTGTATCTCAGAAGAGAAAAGACGATTATTTTATTATTGATTTCAAATGGTGACAATCGTCATTATTGTTGGGTTAAACATCTGAGCCGATTACTGTCGAGACAAAATAATAAACATAAACATAAGATATGTTTATGTTGCAACTGCATGAACATATTTAAGACCGAAAAATGATTAGCGAAACATCAGGAATATTGCAACGAAAATCAAGGTGTCGCCGGCGAAATGCCCAAACCCAACACCATCGTGCAGTTTGAAAATTACAATAGAAGGTTAAAAGTACCATTCATCGTGTACGCCGATTTCGAATGTTTCACCGCGAAAATGAGTTCCTGTCAACCCAACGCTCTTCAAAGTTACGTCGAAAGATATCAAAAACACATACCTTCGGGTTATTGCATTTACGTGAAATGCGCTTTCGACTCGCAACACGACATGGGTCCCTTCACCTACATGGAACAGTGCGAAGACGACGACGTGGCTCAAAGGTTCGTGGAAGAGTTAGAATCGAAAATTCAAATGTTATACGACAAATTCAAAACTCCTGCAAAAATGATCATCATGCGAGAGCAGCAGGACGAAAATAACAGAGCCACCGAATGTCACATATGCAGACAATCATTCGACGAGAATTCGGAGGAAAATAAGAAGGTAAGAGACCTCAATCATTACACGGGTCTGTATCGCGGTCCGGCTCACAGCAAGTGTAATTTAACGCCACTTTCTATCCAGTGATGTTTCACAATCTCTCGGGTTACGACAGTCATCTGTTCGTGAAAAATCTCGGCACCTCACATGAAGAATTAAATTGCATCGCGAACAGCGAAGAAAGATACATTTCCTTCACGAAATGGAAGCTCATGGAGAAGAAAAGAGTAATCGACGGAAATACGTTGAAAGAAAAAACGAAATCCATTCGTAGATGCATACGTTTCATCGACAGTTTTAAATTCATGTCAACCGCTCTGGAAAAATTAGTCGATAACATGAGCAAGGATAAATTTAAAATCACGACCGAACATTTCGGAGAACGAGTAGACCTCATGTTGAGGAAAGGAGTCTATCCTTACGATTACATGAACGATATCTAAAGAGATTCGAAGACACCGCACTACCTTCGAAAGATGACTTTTATTCGAAATTATACGAATCCGACATTTCCGATGAGAATTACGAACACGCCAAAAACGTGTGGAAATCATTCGATATGAAAACCATGAGAGATTATCATGATCTCTATCTGAAGACCGACGTTCTGCTCTTGACAGACGTGTTCGAAAATTTTCGAGACGTCTGTCATCGAAATTACGATCTGGATCCCGCTTGGTATTTCACCGCACCCGGTCTGGCATGGGATGCTCTGTTGAAGACCACCGAAGTCCAATTGGAATTATTATCCGACGTGGACATGTTGCTCATGTTTAAAAGGGCTGCGAGAGGTGGCGTCTCGATGATCTCCCACAGACATTCTGAAGCCAACAATCCCTACATGAAAGAAGGTTTCAATTCGAAACGGTCGACTAAATACATACAGTATTGGGACGCCAATAATCTGTACGGTTGGGCTATGAGTCATCCTTTACCGATTGGAAATTTCGAATGGGTGAAGGAACCAGAAGAGATGCAAAAATGGAGAGACTATCCTTGCATTTTAGAAGTCGATTTGAACTATCTGGAAGAATTACACGGTCCACACAACGATTATCTGCTGGCTCCCGAACGAATGGAACCGAACGAAGGAGATGAGGAAAAACTCATTCCCAATTTATTTAACAAACGTAACTACGTTGTCTACAGCGAGAATTTGAAACAGTACATCGATTACGGGATGAAATTAGTCAACATACATCGCATCATTCGATTCGACGAAGAGCCTTGGATGAAAAAATACATCGATCTCAACACGAATCTCAGAACTCGAGCCGAGAACGATTTCGAAAAAGATTTCTTCAAACTCATGAACAACTGCGTGTACGGCAAATCGATGGAAAACATCAGGAAGGGAACTGACGTTCGACTCGTCACGTCTGAGAAAAGAGCTAAAAAATTAGTGGCGAAACCCAATTACAAACACCAAACCATATTCGACGAAAATCTAGTGACCGTTCACATGCAAAAGACGCATCTGAAGTTCGACAAACTGTATTATCTCGGACCGATCATCTTAGATATCAGCAAGCAATTGATGTACGAGTTTCACTACGATTACTTCAAACGAAAATTTGGTGACAAAGCCAAACTACTGTTCACCGACATGGACAGTTCAGTTTACGAGATAGAGATGAAAGACGTCTACCGAGATATATCTCCGGAAGTGGCCGATTGGTTCGACACGAGCAATTATCCCGTCGATCACCCGTCCAACATTCAATCGAACGACAACAAGAAGGTGTTGGGTAAATTTAAGGATGAGAGCGGCGGTAAACAGATCGTCGAATTCGTGGGCTTGAGACCCAAACTCTATGCTTATCGTCTAGAAGATGATGAAGAGATCAAGAAGTGCAAAGGAGTTAAAGCGTGCGTGGTGAAGAAAAACATCTCTTTCCAAGAGGATAAAGATTGTCTGTTAGGAAGTGGTCCGGTGTATAAGACTATGAAATCGATTTGAAGTGAAAATCACGACTTGTATACCGAAATAGTCAACAAGATTTCGCTGACGGCCGACGACGACAAGAGATTCATGTTAGACGATAAAATGAGCACTTTGGAACTCGGAAATTGGACTTTGGATCTAATTTTAGACGATATGAATGGAGATGATTGGATTCTAGATGCGATTGTGGATGATAAGATTCCAGATACGATTGTGGATGATAGGATTCCAGAAAATCAAGAAGAATTAGATGAACGCAAAATTATGGAAATGGATAGTGACATCGAGAAAGTTAGTTTAAAAAGAAAAAGAAAAAAATAGAAAAAAAAAATAACGTCATTTTTAGTAAATTATAATAAAATAAATAAAAAAAAATATATACTTATTTATGAATAAGAAAATAAAGATATCCGTAGAAGGTGTCGTCTTACCCAACGAACCCCTATCCAACATTGATCTGTTGAATGCGGCAAAAGATTTGAAAATTGAAGATTTTCTAGGAGTGTTTTCCAGAGATGCCTTGCCGAAGAGAAGACCTCGACAATCGGAATGCGGAATTTTAAATCTAGATGATTCATCGGGTGAAGGCACTCATTGGGTGGTGTGGATGAAGAACGGGAAGAAGAAAAATTATTATTTCGACAGCTAGGGAATCTCGCCGCCAAAAGAAATAAAGAACTATTTCAACAAATTGATGGTTCGTTACAACACGGAACAAGTGCAATCACCAGATCAAGTGTTTTGAGATCACCTGTGTCTCTACGTTCTCAAGAGATGGTCTGAAGGAGATCAATTTCAAGACATTCTCAATGATTTACATTACAGAGAGATTTTTTTTTTTATAGTATATATAAAGATAAAAAATTATTTTAAAAAAATTTTAATCGAATAAAAACGAAAAATAAAATAACATAGTTCATTTTCAATAAACTGCATTTTGAACATATTTTTCTAAAAACAAAAAATCCCACAACAACATGCCAGTCGATAAATTTGGTAGAAGTGACGACGAAAAAGTCAACCTGAGAAAGAAGAGGAAGACGTTCGAAGTCGATGATGGTTACGACGTTGCCAACTCGGATGAACATTACGTTCGGAGATACGAACCTCGAGAAGAACCTTTGAACATGAACGATAAGAAGCTCTACAATCTTCCCGAGCCGATAGATCTTGCAGATGCTGCGACTAAAAAATACATCGACAGGGGGAACGCCGATTTCGAACGAATCCTGCTGGATAATTACGTGGATAAAACCATGACCGACGATCTCAATCTGAAATTCAAACGTTTGGTGAACGTCACGAATCCCATAGATCCCACTGATGCCGCGACCAAGAAATACACGGACGACTCTCATGCGAGATTCAGCGAACACCTGAGAAATAGATACGTTCTGAAAACGATGCACTCGGAATTGAACGCCAATTCTAACATGATAACGAACGTGGCCACTCCCACGAATCCCAAGGACATGGCGACCAAACACTACGTTGATCTGGAACAGAGAAAGTCTGACAGACGAGAAATGAAATCGGATCTGAATGCGGGATTCCACAAGATATTGAAGCTGTCGAAGATCGACGACACGGATGCGGACTCAACCACAGTCAACAAGGGCTACGTAGATTCTGCCGTGATACAATCGCAGGAATACCTAGAATCGCAAGTGGACGATCTCTACCTGAACAAAGAATCTGGCGGAACCATGGAGGGTGGCATCAACATGAACGGTCACAATTTATTCGGTCTCGATCACGATCCCAAATTCGATTCCAGCACGGTAAGCAGGAAGTACGTGGATGACAACTCGGTCTGGAGAAAGGGCGACATCATAGAAGGTAAACTAGACATGGGTGGACACGCGCTCATGAATCTACTGGATCCCGTGAACATGACGGATGCCTGCACCCTGATTTCGGTGGTGGAGAAAGTCAAATATGCTAGACAATTGATCACTGTGTGGACTGAAGAGGCCGGCGCCTTAGATGAGGGAAAAGCCGAGTGGTCTTTCGGAAATGGAGGTAGCGGATCGAAACATGGTCAGGTGGGATATCCCATGCCGTTGGGAGGTGAAATCCTTCGAATGAGTCTGGCTTCCTCGGATTTGAATAACAGAGCGGTCGTCAATCTCATGGTGAATGGTGTGGAGAGCGATAAGAGATACAGCATCGAAAAGACTGAGAATCAACACGCAAATGTTAGCACATTCGGCACGCCTCTCAAAGTGAACGCCGGAGAGAGGATTAATTTCGTCACGAAAACCAATAATCTCGAAGCCACCACTTCCGTGGTGAGTCTACTGATCGAACTAGATCCTTTGAACAAACAGTGAACGCGTGGAAAATAATGAATTAAAAAAAAAAAATAATGTGTGATTATTAAAAACAAAAAAAAAAAAAAAAGTAATGAGATTTAGAAAGATGTTCAATCTCTCTAGATCGCATTACTTTATTTATTTTTTTTGTTTTTTGTTTTTAATAATTACTCATTACTTTTTATTTTTTTTTTTCACACACTCATCTCTCATCGAATGATCGACATCTTATTTCCGTCCGATTCGAATTGTAATTCTCTGTCCGACAGGACCAGGGCAAAGGCTTCGGTTTTTCTCGGCACGTTCCTATCGAATTGCATCTTGATCTGAATGTCTAACACGCTACTCTTGAGTCGTTCACTCTGTTTACTGACGTCGAACACGAACATGGGATACATCGACTTGTATTCGCCGGGAGATATGTTAGGATTGCTCATCAATTCGTCTAGACCGTGATACTTCTTTCTAAAATTAGCGGCGTCAGCATACAGTCTGGAGAAATCGTTCTTGTCGAACGACGTGTTGTAATCGATTGCTGGATATCTCGTGGCGTTCAGAAACACTTGCATGTTTCTCAAATGGCAGTGATTGAACAGCGATGCATTCTTTTCCTGAGACCCGTCCCTATCGGTCTGAAACGCAACCACGATGAAACGCGGTCTCTCGGAAGTGGATTTCACCGTCAATCTCCCTTCGAAGTGATTCGTGCAGAGAGGAATGCTAGCCGTGTCGCACTGTCTCATTCTAAATCCCATGGGTAATTTACTCTTGGATTCTATGATCTTGTAGAGATGCGCTTTCTCCACGATCGAAGGCTCCACGTGCGGAACGAACCACGATATCTTGTGTAGAGTTATCTTACCCGCATCGGTCGCGGTGAGTCTCACTATTGCATCATCGTTTCCTTTTCCAATCAACGTCAGATTGTGTTTGAATCCGTACATGATCTTGTTGTAATCGTCCGCAAATCCGAAGATGTGTTTCAAAGGTATACTGAATGAAAACGTTCCTTTAGGTCTGGACATCTTGACGACGTAGTCGAATATCGCTGCGGCGCCTGCGCTAGCAGGGCCTACGGTGTCTTTCACCCACAACTGATTAAGTCCTCTGTATTTCGAAAAATCATCAGGATACATCAAGGGTCCGAACATCGTGGTGGCCTGACCGGGATGAAACACAGATTCTATCTCTTGTCCGGATAGCATGTATTTTATGTTACTGAATAGATGCATGATGCCATTATTGGCTAGAGTAACCATGTCGTCGGCGTAGTCGTTCCCATCTTCCTTGGTGAGACGTCCCTGCACCACTATGTAACTTTCGCTAGGATGTACGAATAGATCTTGAGTTTCGACATTGATTCTTATCTCTCCCGCATTGTTCAAACTCGTTCCGGTTACCGGTTCGTATTCGTGAACCTCATATTCTTGAATACTTTCATCTTTCACTATGCTTTGTGCTATATCTAGTATATTTGTCATTTTAAAAGATTTTTAGTGTTTTTTTTGTTTATTAATTAACTTGCTTTCTTTATCTAAAAAAATAGTTTTTAATTATTTATTATTATTATTTTGTTTTCTCTCTTATATATATATGTGTGTAAACAAGAAAATGTTAAAGAGAGTAAATAAAAAAAAAATTTTGTGTTCTTCATCAAAACTTCGTCTTCTGTAATTGTTGTTCGTAAAACTTTCCGATGATCTCTTCTCCATCCAAAGCTTCGATTTCGTAAGTCACCGGATCGGTGTGAAATATTTTGATTATCACGAAGATTTCCGAGTTCCATCGAGGAGTATAACCCTTTTTGAAGTGCTTCTTATAAGCGTAAATTCTAACTCGATCGCCGACCGCAAATTTCGGCATTCTAGACTTCTTCCTGATCTTAGATCTCTCGGGATATAGATTCGCGTAGACCCGTTTTTCGTTTCGAGGATCGCTAGCTTCCACGGGAGTCATCTTGATCGATCTGTGTCGGGTGTTGTTGTAATCTTTGACCAGACCATTCAGAGTGTAGATGTATTTCGTGGTCGAATTCGCCGTGAAGTATCGGTACATCTTCTCCTTCATTGTTCGATTCCAACGTTCCACCACGCTGGCTTTCTCTTCGTTTTCGATTGAGTAGAGGTCTACCAATCGACGAACGTCCTTGTTGTAGAATTCCTTTCCCTTATCCACCCACAATTTACTCGGTTTTCGAGAAGACGAGTCGAACACACTCTTCAGAGCCTCGGCGATGCAAGGTCCCGATTTATCCTTCAAAGCTCTGATCCAACCGTATTTGGAAAACACGTCGATGACCGTCAATAGATATTCGACGCCCTCATTCCACCTCGAAAACGATCTCATGTCGACCAAGTTGGCAGACCAAATGTCATCCAGACCCTTCACGAACACCCTTCTTTTTCGAAATTTACGCACTATGGGTTTGTGTAACTCCTCGGCCAATTCGCTCATCAATAATCGTTTCTTCTTCTTTTCAGATGCGCTTTTTTTTTTTGAACGCCCCATCCGAATCGACGTTTCGCACCGATCAGATTGCCGACCAGCGAACGTTCCATCTTCTCTCTCCTGGTCGGATTCGATATGCCTCTCAATCTCCCCAACATGTTTTTGTCTCAGACATCGTTGCGAGTCTTGGTGTCGGAATGTCCGGCGTAGCACAGATCGTGATCGTACGCGGCCGTGTCCACCCTATTCACGGGTTTGCTCCAAGATTTAGGAGTTAGATCGGCATTGAGTCTCTTGTTCAATTTCGTTCCGGGTCCCGTGAAACTGTGACCGGGCAGATGCCTTTCGAAAGGTAGATTGTTGATCATTTTATTCACGATGCCTTTACCTTTGCTCATGTTCTTTTGTTTGACGAATCGCGTCTTGACAGAACCACACACGTCGCAAATTCCGCGAAGCATCCGTCTGTCGTTTTTAGTTCTCACTTCTCTAGAATTACTTGTCTTGGTAACTCTCTTACACTTTACGCAATACATTTTTTTAAGAGTTATTTAAATTAATTTCGTTTTTTTATTTTATATCTAAATTTAATATTTTTTTTTTTAAATTCTGTTCTTATTATAAATATATATATATTTTTTTTTCAATCGCTGCTCTTGAGTTCTATCATCTTACTGAATTCCTCCCTGGCCTCTTTCCTCCCCTTTTCCACGAGAGAATCCTTCATCTCTTCCTCGATGATCTGACGAGTCTTGATTCTCACGGCTTCTTTCATGGCATTGTATTTCGTTTTCTCGCTCAATATCGCGAAGTATTCTCCGTCCGATATCCTACCGTCTTTCAATGCCATAGAGATCATTTCGGATATCGTGTTGATCTTGGAGTCGGCCAATACGCGAATCTTGTCGTGTTTCCGCGCCTTCAGATATAATTTCCTACTCAAAAAGTTTCCGAGCGTGCTAAACAATCCGGCGGCGAGAGCCACTCCTTCTACGGTCAAAACGATCGGAATGCCGACCGTGGTCAACAACAATCCGATGCCGGCCACGTGTAAACCCATGGAAATCGTGATGAGTGTCGTGTCGATCGCGTTGACGAATTTCACGAAACGCGAATACTTCTTCTTGAGGGAACGACGAGAATCTCTCTCTCGAGTCAGATACAATTGGATTCTACTGATTTGATCCATGCGATACCTCTCTCCTCTTTCTCTTTCTTCTAGCAACGGCACCGTCAGCAAAACGCCGTTCGGCTTCTAGTCCACGTCGTCCACTAACGTCGGATACAATTTATTTCTGGTTCTCATTTTGTGTTTTTTTTTCTTTCTTTTCTAATATTAGATAAAAAAAATTTATGTGTGTATTTATTTTTTTTTTTAATTTTCTACTCTCCCTTATTTTTATATCAACGAAAAAAAAACTTAGACGTATGCTTCGTTCAGCAATAATTTCTTGATGCATCCCTTGTCTTCTAAAGTCAAACTTCTACGCGCCAATTTCAGTTCTTCCAAATCTGTGGGCCTGTCTCGATTCTTACAGAAGACTAATCTCTTCCAAAACGTGATCACATTGTTCAATTTAACGTGTTCGAACGCCGGTTCGAAATACGTGACGACCATATCTTCCCTTTCCATCGTCAGACACGAATGATTCTCGTGATCGAAGTCTAGATAATCCCGACATCCGACGCATCGTTCTAACAAGATGGGACGTAGTTGTTCGTTCACGCAGATTGCGTATGCTCTCATCAGCATGTTTAAAAGAAACCTCGCGCTAATAGTCTGAGAATCGCTCATGATTTACGTATTTTTTTTTTTATTATCTATTCGATTTGATATATTTAATTTTCTAAATAACTATTTATTTATATTTTTTTTTCTCCCCTATATATATCAATCAAAAACGTGACAGCGGGCTCGCGAATTTCCAACACACCGACGACAACAACACTCTTCGTTCAGATCGAGTTTTTACGAGAATCGAGCGATCCGATCGCTCGATCAGCTGAGTTTTTTTTAGAATTTCTCATAGTGGAGGAATTCCCCTAATAATGTCATAAATGGGAGAAAAAAAACCCACCACCTCAAAACAATTGCGGGTTCTGAATCATCTGTCTCAACACAATTGCGGGTTCTGAATCGCTGATCTAGAGTCCCCAAAACTGTTTTTTGATGATGACCCAGAATTTTTTGCTTTTGCTCGCGTTCGCCAACGATGGACCGATGGTCTGATCTGCGATGGGAACGTGGACGAAAAATTACGTACAAGATACAAGCGAAGATGTACGATTTCACCCTTTTTTTAAAAACGCGCGTTCACCACGAGTATTTGAACGTTAAAAGTGCGATCTAGGAGTCACAACTGTACATGGGGGGGATTCAAGATCATGTACAGTTTTGTGAACAAGCGTGTGATTTAACACTGAATTCCACGTTGGTGAACGCATCGTGAACGTATGTTGTACACGTACATGTACAAGTGATAGTAGATCGGCCTTTATTACGTACTTATGCTGTTCACCGCGATGATGAACCGTCGTAAAAACGAACCCACTGAGGTATTCCAGCCAACGCGCCACCTGCCCAACAGGTTCCTTAAAATTGAACAACCACTGCAAGGACCCATGGCCGGTTCGCAGCATAAAATGCTTACCAATGAGAAAATGTCTAAAATGTTTGACACTTTTAATCACAGCTGATAATTCTTTCCGAGTAACACTATAGTTTTTCTCCCCTGGGAATGGGTTTTACTAAAATATGCTATTACTCGCTCCTTGCCCTCTATAATTTGAGACAAAACTGAGCCAGAGGCAAAATCACTCGAATCTGTGTCGAGAATAAATTCATGCTCAAAATTCGGGTAAGCCAAAATTGGGCTTTGACACAATTTGCCTTTTAACACATCAAAAGCTTCTTGCTGGGCCTCGCCCCAGACAAACTTCTCGTTCTTACGAGTTAACTTGGTTAAGGGACTAGCCAAAGTGGAAAAATGAGACACAAATTTCCGATAATATGCAGATAACCCGACAAAACTCCGTAAATCTTTTAGACAAGTCGGAACAGGCCAATCTTTTACACGCGCAATTTTCTCCGGGTCAGCTGACATACCCGACGCGGAAACACTGTGACCTAAATATGAAACCTGACGTCTGAACAACGCACACTTGGAGGGTTTCAATTATTTAACCCTGCGGACCTTATTCTACTAAAAAGCTCTTGCAATCGTTTAATATGCTCCTGGAATGTTCGGGCATAAATAATGACGTCATCAAGATAGATAAGGCATGTCTTCCAGTGTAACCCTTTTAGCACGAGCTCCATGAGCCTCTCGAAGGACCCAGGGGCCCCACAGAGCCCAAATAGGAGGACCGTGAACTGATAAAGCTAAACACCGGTAATAAAAGCCGTTTTCTCTTGGGCGTCAGGAGTCAGTTCCATTTGCCAGTACCCCGAAGCCAAATCTCGGGTGGAAAACAACTGTGCCCCCGCCATACCCTCTAAACTCTCATCTATACGGGGCAGGGGATAGGCATCTTTTTTTGTAATGGCATTTAACTTACGGTAGTCCACACAAAAACGAAAATTATTGTTTTTCTTTTTAACTAAAACAATGGGAGCCGCCCACGGACTAGAAGAGGGCTGAATTACCCCCTGCTCTAGCATAGCATCTATCTGCTGTTGTACCTCGCGCCTTTTGTGGAAGGGGAGCCGATACGCCCGCTGTTTAATAGGAGGGTGGTCGCCCGTACAAATATCATGCTGGATGAGATCAGTGCGGCCCAAATCACCTTCGAATTGAATAAATACGTCGCGGTTCTTTTCTAAAAACTCATTGGCCCGTTCCGCTTGAGCACTAGTCAATGCCTCTCTGTCTTAAGTTTGTGACAAGGAGAACTTCCCATCATCTGAAGGGGATGTCTCGTTAGGTTGTTCATCTAAAATTTCAATATTCTCAAGAACAGCCACAGGCTCACCAACTTTTAACTTTTGTGGGGTCTGAGAAACATTTATTAATCTGACAGGAACTTCCGGTTGACTAACATCAACAATACTTCGCCCCAGCATTAATCCACGATGATTTTTCATAAACCCTGGGTCGGGTTCACACAAACTCTGTCCAATTGGTGGACTGTCAATACGACCCTTCACGACAACTTCCGAAAAGGGAGGTACTGTCAATCCCTCAATCAGCAATACATGAATTTAACTCCTAAAATCGTAATAGTTTTGTCTGGCAAGGAGATCACTGAATTAGTTCTATTCATAAAATCAATTCCCAGGATTGCATCAAATGCAAAGTCAGTCACAAAAAAAGTGTGTACACATTGATACTTACCAACAGTAACAGGTAAATCAATTAACCCTTTTAAATCAAGGGGCTGCCCATTAGCCCCTACAACACTACGAGGAGCCTCTCTTATGCGAGACTGCTCGATACCCAAAATATCATGTAACACTTTGGTACTGATTAAACTCACCGCCGAACCAGTATCCAATAGGAACTTAACATTTTCGTTCAAGACTTTAAGAGTCAGATAACTATGACCGGTACTCTCAGGTGGGAGGGTCCTTTACATCCTAGACTGAGGTGCGACCCTTACCCCAGTCTTTACTCGTTTAAATCCTGATTATTTAAATTAGGCTCGTGTGACCAATCACCTTTACCTCTGCCTCTATTTCTATAAGCACCTCGGCCACGACGACCTCTATAAAAATTATTATTGTTCCGACCTCGGCCCTGTCCGAAAACTTCTTCCCGCAGATTATTTTGCTCAATCTGCATCTCTCTCAATTGTTCCTGCAAGTTTTTCACCACCTGGGTTAATGCACCGATTTCACTCGAAACCTCCGATTCCCCAACTACACCAACCGAAGAAGGTACCTCTACCTTCTTATATGATTCCTCATCTAAAGCAGCTCGCACTGCCACATCAAGGGTCTCGGGCTTAGCCCTCAACACTTGCATTCTGACTTCATTACCCGTCAATGCGGAAATAAAGCTATCCTTGGCCAGATCATCCCTAACATCTAGGGGAACCCCTGGATACGCCTTTCTTACTAGGCGCCTAATACTTCCCGCTAACTCAGGCAAGGTCTCCCGCTGTGACCTACGTCTGGATCTTAATTGGGCCCTATGTATTGCAGTACCCTTAAATGGATCAAAACGATCTCGCAAACTCTGCATAACTCTATGAGAATTAGTTTTAATTTCTGGGTCCAAATCTTCATAAAACTGCAAGGCGGCGCCCCTTAAAGAAACCACTAGAAATTGACGAGCCCGGTCTTCAGACCACTGGTTAATCCCAACACATTTCTCAAAATGGGATAACCAATCAGCTACACTGGTGGTTCCATTAAAAGTATCCGGCGTAACAATCGGTTTACGCGGATAAGCTTGATCACTATATCTACCATCCGGCTGCAAGACTGTTGCCCCACGCTGAGGTCTGGGCAAACTCGATACTTTCTGATTCTCCCAAAAAATCTTATTATTTTGGACCACCCTGGGCACTTTCGCCGAATCAACCGCGCGCCCAGCAAGAGCTCGACGAGCAGTTGAATTGGCCGAAATTGCCTCAGCGTTGTCAATCACTCCAGTGTAATCCTCCGTTTGGTTACATAAATCAACAATAGAATTCTGCAATTCGTCACTCAACAGTTGACACTTCAAAATAGTCGCATCAACCTTACTAATCTTTCTCCCAGGGGTAGGATCAGGAGTAAGGGGAACATTCCGAAATTCCTTAGGTCTAGCACCTCTGGCCGTTATATCAGCGGCCAGGGCCTCCTAGGTATACATATAGTCTTCCAACTCTTGACTAATTCCACTAGCCATTTTTTTTATAAGGATTATGTCTCAACAAATATATCAATTCACCACAACGACTTCAATTACAGCCCTATAACAACCCTGTCCTCAAACACCAAAGAACCGAACTAAAATAATAAATTCTTTTATCAAAAGTGTCAATTTACAATTAATCCTGTCGGCGACGCCAAAAATCTGTAACGACACTGATCTAACCCCGCCTAGACCCTTCCTCTGCGCAGACGCTCTCGGCCCAAACTCACTTACAAGAAGTGAGTTCCAGCAGACAGCCTCGCACAGAAGTCAAGCAAGATCTAACCGTACACAAATTTGTTGTCTGGGGTTTCTGCAGGTTCGTTCCTAAATAGGGATTAGTTTCCTTTCTCAGTCACCAATGACTGTCACAAACGTTTAACGCTGCCTTGGCACCCCTCTTGCGCCGTTGCTCTCGGCTCGAACCCACTTATAAGAAATGAGTTCTAGCCGACAGCCCCGTCGCAAAAGCCAACCAAGGGTAATCATACACATAGGTGAATTTAAAAGGCATGTTTCAAATCCACTATTGAACCGCGTTTAATGATAAAAAAAATAATAATATCCGGTCAAGGGCTCATTGAAAGGGCTATAAGCTGGAAAAAAAACAACAACAAAGGGCGAAAGATTTAAATATATATATTAATTTAACGTTTATTACAATTCCCCCTATTACTATTTCAACTTCGGATGAAGTCACATGGAATTTTGGATTTTCATTTTTCATATTTCAATTGGCATGTACAACTACATCTCCACTCTATAGGTGGAAACAAATTTATTCTACCGTCTATTAGGTATTCACTTTTCAGGCCATAACCACTGTTTCGATCACCAAGTCCCACTTCCCCGGCAAAAGAGTTACATACCAAACATCAATGATTTTTATAAATATTACGGCTGCTACCACCCTTGGCTAAAGAAGGGGAGCGCTCATAAGTCGGAATCCAGGTTCCAACGTTCAAAACTCTCCCTCATCTGAAGAGTTTCGCTTCAAAATGTCTGCAATTAATCACAACTGCTACCACCCTTGGCTAAAGAAGGGGGGCTCTACACAGGTCAGAACCAAAAACTTCTACCGGCGGAAGGTTACGCCAACAATCGTATAAAACTACGAATTTTCATATCAAGAGCTATTCAATCTGAATCCCTCACGCTCACAAATTTTGTCTACACATCAAAAATTTAGGCCGTTACACCAAACAGCCTGCCCGTCGTATCTCACCTTCTTCCCCCTTAAATAAAAATACGCATATTCAAAGGGTAGAATCGTGCCAATGAATGCCATCATAAAATTCCGTAAAGTTGCCAAATGGGAGGGGCGGGGTTTCAAATCTGTCGACCCTCCGAAACTCGGCGTACGCCGAATTTCATCGATTAGACCGAGGCATCTCACAACTAAATAAGATGCATCGGGCTAATCGTGAATAAACTTGTCTTTTTACTAAATTGATAGAGCCGTCATTGGGAATTCGGCGTAGGACGAGGATCAGAAATCCATGATATAGTGACCGGCCCCGATGGGGAGTTAATCTGGAGAAGAGTACAAAAGTACAACCTACCTCTATTAAGTCCCGATGTGTTCTCCAGAAGTATTGGGAGTCAACACAATCACTTCGACTTCCAGATCACCAATAATCCGTGCGTGTTCACATTGATTACAGCATGAGTTGTTTCACCTCGACGATTAACAAGAGACAATCGGCCGACGTGGAAATTAACCCATTTTCTATCTCTCACTAATGTTTGCGAAAACTTAAGGCCACCACAAAGTGATTTAACACTTCCAATATCGAAGCGATCAATTCGCCTTCATACACCAGATTCATGCACACACACCTACACATATATATATATTTATATATATACATATTTATAGGCTTGTGTGCACATATCCTATGTATGGTAATTTCTTATATATATTTTCCTTTTTTCTTACACGTTCACCTGAAACTGATCTTGTCAAGCCTGATACAATTCTTGCGGCGTCACAGTGTACATTTTCTAGACGTTTTAGTAGGTACGATGGTGCTCCAGACCATACGGGGCTTGCATATTCCATTATGGGGAGTATGAAGGCACAGTACATTCTCTCGGGTGTTTTACGGTCAAGCAAGTATTTCAGTTTTCTCAATTGTGAGAGTCTAGAACAGGCTTTCTTACATATGTGATCAGTGTGGCTCTCCCAAGATAAGTTAGACTGGAGGATTACTCCAAGGTGCTTGTAAGAAGTAACAAATTTAAGAGGCTCTCCATAAAAAAATGTTTGGATGCGTAACATTTCTATTTTGCGTAAACAACAACAGGTTAGTTTTTTGGGGATTAAAACTGACAAGCCAAGTGTTGGTCCATTTCTTTAATTTTTCTAGATCGGAGTTTAAATTATTCAATCCTGGAAATTTGTGGGTCAGACGGAGTTAGACATGTGTCGTCAGCAAATAATCTGGTCAACGAGACAATTTCGTCAGCGATATCATTGATATAAACTAAGAAGAGGAGGGGACCTAGGGCTGAGCCTTGTGGGACCCCGGCTTCAATGAATTTGTACTCAGAGAACTGGTTGTTGATTTTTACTCTTTGCTTGCGATTAGTTTGATAGTCTTTGAACCAATGAAGGAGCTGTCCTGATATACCTTACTCTTTGGGTTTAAAAATTAAACGCACGTGCCATACCTCCCTCCCTCACACACACATGCACTCTCCCTCTCGCAGGGAAGCACACACACGTTAAGAAGTATAACCCTCTGGAAAATAAATTAGGCCCTGATGGTAGATAGAAATAAACAATTATTAAGTATTCTTTTTTTTGAATTTGACATGGACATTCTTAGTAATGTACCATGCACATTTCAACCCTGATCACCCGAACCTCGGAAGAGGCCTCATGTCACGTGACCCAGTGGCACCATGTTGGCTTATCAGGGTGGTCCGCGTGAGCGGTCATTATGTGGCGTCATTACCATGATACGTGATGTCTGTACGCATGTTTAGCACGTGATGTTAGGGTGGCACGTGTTTCCGTCGTCCATTTTATATATTGGAGGCCGACATCTTGGTTTCCAGGGCAGTACGTGATTACTATGTAAACCAAAATCCTCTATTAAGACAGGGGTCTGTTCGGAGGGTGTGTTCGTTTGAATAAGAGTAAATCTAGTTATCTCAAACAACCCAACAGTCCTTTCAAATTACTCAAAAATGCCTAAAATCATCTTATTTGGTATGGATTTCTCCACTTTGTGCTTAGAAGAGTAGCGCTTGGTGCCATAGGACTCGTTCCTTTATAGAAGAGTCAATCTTATCACCCAAGTAGTCCCGAGATGTTGTACTAGTTCGATTTTTTCAGAATCCTCTGCTTCTGTCTATGTATCTATAAGCCGTGCTATAGTTTCTGTCTATCCAACTCTGTTCGTTCATTCTGGAGTACACTCAATTAGAGTAGAAGTGCCTATCAGTTGGAACAGTTTTGCCCATTGTACTATAGTTAGCTTTTCTGGCTTGTTTTAGCTAGCTCTAACCCTATTCCAAGTACTCTTGTTCCTGTGTCGAACTGCATGTTTCTTTTATCCAGATCATCAAATCAGTTCACTTTACAGCAGCTAATTAATCGAATCACTCCATTCATTTAAACCCCGCCCACTGCCATATCATTCTCTAATACAAGGGTTCCAAGTTCAAGAGTCAAACGAGCAGTAATTGGGCCAAGCATTGCTCGGACAACTCGAATTCGATCTAGAAAATGTGCTCCAGAGCAAATGCTTGATAGATTATTTAGTTCAGAGTATGCATATATGCATAATACATACAGAGATAATTAAACAGTGGTAGTACAACAGTAACATATATGCATACTGCGGGGTATAACGTAGCCGGATTGGCTGTCTTCCCATTATCACCGATTTATATATCATATTGCCACACTGCACCGGGCTTGTAATCGAGTGCGATTATTTACCACCTTATGAAGGTAGTATGATAAATGGATACCTTTCCATTCTCTGCACGTGAAGCTGTTACTCTGCTCTACCAGAAGCAGGGCAACAGGTCCGACTTGGAAATTTCGCATAGCCTATGCTAAGCTCCATAAAAACTTTACGAGTTGAGTTGGTACATGATTTGAATTAGTATAAAACTTGATCGAGTATAAAGTTTAATTGAGTTTAGGACTTGAATCCCATCGAGAAAATGAGCTATGGAACTACTCGAAAGAGTGACTCCAAATACTGCTCTACAACTCATCTTTATATTTCAGGATACCTATGACATGGTATTGTATTGCTTGAAGATACCTTTCATAGTATACTTATCTGGGGATATCTTTTCTTCTGGGGATACCTTTTGCATGGTATCTATTTGAAAATAATTATCGCTTCTAGCTGTAAAACAGAAAAGCAAAATATAGTAGCAAAAACAAAACTGTTCCCACTGATAGGCTTTTCTATTCCACTGGAGGATACTCCAGAACAAATGAACAGGGTTGGATAGACAGAAACAATAGCTTGGCTCACTGGTGCCGGGGAAAGGGGGCAACTGCCTCGTGGCCCGGGATTTTGGGTGTTGTAAAAAGGAGTAGGCTGACCTATTGATACGTCTTAGCGGAAAGGGACGGTTTTAGGTACGGGCCTCCGGCGCTGGATGACTTATAAGATTACGTAGTTGCATTACTGACCAGGTTCCTTTCATATAGATAAAAACCACTTGTTCCAGTTTGTTGGTTTTCAACTGATCTTTCCTGCATCGTGGTGGTCAAAAATATCTTTGAAGAAAAAAGCACCATACACTCTAAATTCGACTGGGTTGAAAAATAACCCAAATGGGTTGTTTTGTAACCCAACCATTGGTTTCTATTTCACTCCACCCAACACTGGGTAGAAATAACCCAATTCAAGAGGTTACATATTTTAACCCATTATTGGTTTAAAAAAAATAACCCATAGTGTAGTAGTCATTTGGGGTTGAAAATTGGGTTGAAAAATTCTACATAAAAGTGGTTGTTTTTAACCCCAAAGATGAGTTGATGTAACCTAATTTTGTGGTCATTTTTCAACCACAAATTTGGGCTAAATTAAAAACCATTATGAACCATATAATTGGGTTAACGTTTCAACAAAAATGTACTCAAAAGTGGTTGATTTAACCCAAAACTAAAGATAAAGTAACTCAATTTTAGTCAATTTGTTCAACCCATAATTTGGGTTAAATAAACAACCCATTGAGGTAGTTAAAATTATGTTGTTTTTTAGGTTGAAAAAGTTGACTTTCTAAACCAATTTGGGTTGAAATCCCTATTTGACTCCCCTTTTGGGTTAATAAACTCAACCCATTCATTAGTTGAAGAGATATTTCAACCCAAATTGGTTTCTATGTTACTCCACCCAATTTGGGTTGAAAATAACCTATTTTTCTGGGTCGTTTACACTGGGTTAAAGAAATTAAATCAAAATATGGTCAGAATAACCCAAAATTGGACTGGGATATTATTCTAGCCCAAACAATGGGTTACTTTGGAATATTATATTAGCCCAAATAATGGGTTACTTTTACCAGTTACATAAGTTATTTTCCAAGGTATTCTGCTTGACACTTTTAACCCTTTACCCAACATGGATAAAAGCAACACTGCAAAAGAAATTCTTGAATAACTAAAGTTTTTCAGTTTTGGTATAAAAACATGTATGTCCCCTCATTGGAATGAGCACAACAAGCCCAGTCCAATGAGTGACCATAAGCTATGTTTTTGAGACAAAAATTTTAAATAAAATAAAGTCTGAATGTCGTTTTTTGTGAATAGTGCTGGCTGGTTAAGTTAGGTAAAGGGGTAATGACAGAGAAGTTTATAAATTTAATACGGCTCACTCCTTCACTTTCAAATGGACAATCCTTGCAGTGACGAAACCACCCAAGTTTGAATTCATCCCCCTCTCTAAGGAATTTAAATGTCAAAAATAAGATTTCGACTGATGGTGCAAAAAAGGATTTCCAACAATTTGAAAATGTATCTCCCCCCCCCCCCCCCAACCCTTCCCCTGTAGTGAATTTACTAACAGGAAAAAACAGTTGCCTTTCAGATACTTATTTTTTAACACAGACCAAACTGGCCTATTCAAATTTCCTGTGAACTGATATTAGAACATTACATCCCTGTTAACTGAATAAACATTGCAAATGCCAAACCATTTACCATGCCTTCATTACAAATTGAGCCTCTTATCCCTTTACCCAACGTAGTTTGAAAGTGTCCTCTGCACCACCCGCATTCGGTAAAGGGTTAAATAAAAAACCTTACATTCTGTTGGGTTATTACTTGGATGAATAGCGAATTCCCAATATTGATAGACATTTGGGGGACCTGCATACATAATTCTGACATTGAATCTATTGTATCTTGTTTGACAAAGCTCAATTAGCTCCGTCAAACAAGATACAATAGAATGAATACTTAATTTATCATTAGCAGATAGAAAAATGACCCAATTCCTGTTAATTGCATACTCCTGTTACCTGGAACCTGAGGAAGTGTCACACCAAATGAGAATTCTCGGTGCTGTGTAGTTTTGGGGATATGCTTGTTTAAAATTCTATTTGAGCTTCTGCAATTTCCACAGGGCAGCGGGTGATTTTTGGTTTGTTTGCATAAATCAAGTATTTAATACCTCCTACCAAATTTGCTTTATATTGGCCTCTCGGTTTTGAAAATAAGAATTTGGGGCAAGGCCAAAATTGTTACCTCTCCCATTACCACAGCAAATATTGCCCCACAAACTTCATTTGAGCGATTTCAAATTGTAACCCCAAAAAAGACGCTGTACACCAAGTATTAAGTCATTGTAGTCGCTGGCTTATGAGAAGATTTTTTAAGATTTAGGCCAACTTTGGGGGTGTGGTCCTACCCAGGAGGGGGAGGTAACCCATGTGAACACATCTGAATTGATATTGGAGTCGGACAATACCATTTACCCAACATTTGAAGAAATTGGACCAGCGCATGCATGGTTTTGGGGGAAATGTCATAAACATGGTGTTACAGTACAACATACGGTAAAGGGGGGTGACTACATGTAGATGAACTCACTTCAGTCACATTACAAGGTGATCTAACAAAGCCATAAAGTTCATCAAAATAAAGAGCAGTGGATTGAATTTGAAATTTAATATTGTTTACCACTTTATTTTCAAAGTGGACAATTCTTGCCTGCACAAGATTACATACAGTTAAAACTAGAAGTCCTGTCATGAACTGTGTGCTTATCTAGCCTTACCTGCGCGTAAGAATTTCACGCAATTTCGATATCGAATTACACAAATTCGCTAAATATCAGACCAAGCTGTCAAACATCTTTGAGATTGGCAATGTTATCAGTTTTTTGTCTCCAAAACATAGCTTCTAACCCCTCATGGGAATGAGCTTGTTTAGCTCATTCCAACATGGGGTCATAAGCTATGTTTTTATACACAAATTGAAATTTTTTAGTTGTTCAAGAATTTAGTTTGCAGGTGTCATCTGCTACCCATGTTTGGTGAAGGGTTAACCCTTTCCCCAATTTAATGGAAACAACTGACCAGTGCTGTGAACACAAATCTCTTATTCAAATTTTATTATGCTTTGTTTTTGTTTTCAAAACACAGCTTGTGACCCCACATCGGAAGAAGCTCATTGAGCTTGTTCCAATGAGGGGCCATACGCTAGGTTTTGGAAACAAAAATTTATATTTTTCAGTCACAATGAAAGTAGCTCAAATAATTTTATTCAGCATTGAGAGTGAATGCTTCGTGCTGCATTTTGCGCCTTGTGTTTTTGACTAAGAAAACAACAGTTTGTGTCAAGTCAGCTACACCATATCAGCTTGTGATATTGAACATAGGCCTATAATATAAATTGTTCAAATCCCCCGTGAAGACCCTCGCAATTGTATATACTATATCACTCGCTTTCTATGATGTAACCAATACTTAGTACATGTATTTATGCCATGCATTAATTTGTTATATTTTTTTCAATACAACCCAGCCCTATTCCATTTGTGGGGAACCCGTCTCCGAGAGAGCTTTCCAACAATTAGTGCTATAACATGGTTAATGGTTTATCATTATGGATATACTTGCTGAAAAAAGCTCTGGGCAAACAGAAAATAATTTATATATATCTTCATTAAACCAGGTTCTTGTATCATTTGTTGGAAAGATCTCAAAGAGGATATTTCAACAAATTACACCATGACCTTGTTTTATCAGCACAAAAATCCAATAATTGCTTATGTTTGGAAATTTCTGATATACATTACTGCATGGTATCTGTTTTGGAGCATATTAGCTTTGGAATGAATGAATGAAGAACCGTGTACCAATCAATCACCAGAAGTCCATTTCCATAGGTAAATAGGGTGATATCTGTTTATATCCCCAATCCCAACTGGTACAATTTTACATGATTGATGTTGTACACAAAAGTGCACTGTAGGCGAAAGCAGACACTACCAAGGGGAACCCTGATATATATGAACACCCACAGAATACAAAATTTTTATTGATTTAATATATTGCTGAGTTAACAACTTCTCTGAAAAATCAATACAATGAATCATTTGTAAAAGGCCATAACCCCCCCCCCCCCCCCCCCCCCCCCCATGCAAACTGATGTCAATATAAATCACAGTCTGGTATCCCAGGATATATATCTAAAAATGGGAAATAAAGCAATTTAGCACAGAAACCGTATCAATGTAGTGGATTCATGTTTCAAATATTTATGTCTTTGGCTTTAAGCATCCAGGATTTGCTCACACGTTTTGGAAATTTTATGAAAAATATGTGTAGTATGTGTGGTCAGCAGACATTTTTCAGTTGATACGTCCCTCAATGTAACATTTTAAAAACATTTCTTCACAAAAAAAGTACACTTAATTGTTACTACATGTAGAAGGAATTTTTTCAAAATTCTCATCAATTTTGAGATTAAATAACCATGATCTAAGAAAAGATACGACAAAATAGTTTCTGGACATGTTAAGAATATTCATCTGTGTCAAACAAAGACAAACAACAACCATATGTTTTACATTCAGGAAAACGTCATCAACCAACAGCTCTATATCTTATAAATTGGAAATAAAGCAGCTCAGTAACAGAAACCTCCTCAATGCAGTGGATGCATGTTTCAAATGTTTTTTTAAATATATCTTTGACTTAAGTATCCCAGATTTTCCCACACAATTTGAGAATCTTATGAAAAAAGGTTTATATGGTTACTAGCAGCGGACAGTCTTCAGTCCATCTTTGTACACCACTCACTGTTGACTATAAGATTTTTTCCAACGTTATGCATCATCAAATGGTCAAGAAAAATACCTCACTGTTCACATTCTTCCTTTGCAGTGCTTCTTTCACTCTCTTCTTAAGTTGGATTAAAGTTCCAAACTCCAAGTTTTCTTTTCTGCAAAGGAGAAATTTAAAATAAAAAAGATACCAGTGGAACAACATGTACCCAATGCGGATAGCAGACGACAAACAAAAAACATTCTTGTATATGTGCAACTAAAAATTTCCATTTTTGTCCCCAAAACATATCTCATTACCCCTCAATGGAATGAGCTTGACCAACTCGTTCCAATGAGGGGTCATAAGCTACATGTATGTGATTGAAACAAAAAATGGAAATATAATAAAATTTGAGTGGCCATTTTTGTGAATACACGGTATTGGCTGGTTTTGGTCATTATGTTAGGTAAAAGGTTAACACAGGTTAAGTTAAATAAATCTAGTGACTCAAATAAACATATATGTACTCGTACAATTTTTAATTTTTAGTCCCTTTTTCACCCAATATGATTCTTATTTGGTCCCCTGTCTTTCTTCATTTTCACCAAGTTGGACTATCAGCCCATCATCAAAATACACCATTTGAACTAAAGTCTTAAAATTTTGCCTCAACTGTAGAAACTTTGAGTTTATATTTGAGAATTTGGAGGTAATTTATCCAGAAGTTTGCATACATGTATTTGAAATGTTTTAAGGTTGCTTTGAAATCTCTGTATTCAATACTATTCATTATATACATACAGAGATGCTGGGAATACATTACCCAAATTCTTAGGGAATAATTGAGTAGAGATATTGTAAAGAAAATACAGGAGAATGCTTCTCCCAGCCCTGAACACAAATCTGGGGAAGGACCCACAGAACAACCCCCCCTCCCCGACACCCCACCCGCTTATTTATCGCTTCGCACCATAGGCGTTCGTAAGGCCCGTAGAGCCCATTTTACACATTGTCTCAGGGCACGTACTCTAACTCGGCGGCCAGGGCATGGCTTATTGATACATATATAGAGGCAGAGGGTTCTGAAAGAATTCAAACTAGTACAGCTTCTCGGGTCTATTTGTGTAATTAGACTCACTCTCATACAACGGAACGCGTCTTATAGCACATCATGCTACTTTTATAAGCCCAAAATGGGGAAAACCATACCAAATAAAGTGATTCTAAACTGGTTTTGTTTTTGGTGATTTGAAAGGGTTGTCGAGTTGTTTGTGGTAATTAAATTCACTACTATTCAATTGAACACACCCTCCGGATATACCCCTGTCTTATTAGAGGGTTTGGGTCGCATAAGAACCAAATACTACCATGGAAACCAAAACGGCGGCATCCAATATACAAAATGGACGACTGAAACACGTCACCTTAACACGTGCTGCGTACGCGCACTGACAACATTTATCACCACGTATCACTATGGTAATAAAATCACAAAACGGCCGCTGACGCGGGCTACCATTACAACCCAACATAGCGCCACTGCGTTACGTGGCATGAAGTCAGTACCGAAGTCCGGGGCGTGTAACGGGTGGGCATGGTCGAAAGGTGCATGGTTTACTACTAAGAATGTCCCTGTCAAGTTTTAAAAAAAAACACTTAATAAGTTTGTAAATCTATCCTGCATCCTGCATCAAGGTCCAATTAATTTTCCAGTGGTTTTTGCCTCTTAAAGTGTGCGTGTGGCCGAGAATAGCTGTGGGAATTCCCCATTCAGTATCAGCGGCGACAATTGCCAATAAGATTTAATAATTATGTTAAAATAATTTATCTAAGTAAATCAAATCCTAGTTTTTATAAAAAAAATAAGCAACTGTAGCATGTTAAATTTTAAAACTATATTTCTTTCGTTTGGTCTTTGGAACTGTCTCACGTACGTAGGCCGTTCTGCACGGATTACCTGTGATTGTTCTAAAAACTAACCACTGCTGTGCGCATCTGTTATCCCTATTTAAGCGCTGACTGTTCGGAAGTGTCAGAATCTAACCAATTCTCGACAAGGTGAGACATTCACCGACTTCTGTAACAACTTCAGGCGTTACTTTACCAGGGAAATTAGTACATGCATCATCATCGCACCTTGGACTCCGAGGTGCTAACAGCTGAACAAAGGAGCTACCAATTGTAATACAAGAAACACTTGTCAGATTGAAGGCTACCCTTGCCACCACCTGGAGTATCCAGGAGCTCAAGGGTAAAATTCACCTGACAGTGGATTTTGACAAAGAACCTGAACCGCCTTCCTTGGAGAGGTGTAGCACCTTTCGTGAGGGGATCCCCCCCCCCACACACACACACACACACACTGGTCACCCTCCTACTGACACGGACAAACTGGATAAAGGCCGCCGGAGCGATACAGCCACCACCAAGAAGATAAGGAAGAGAAAGAACGGACCCTCCGCCAGACGACGAGTTGCCCGCCGAATTACGAGTTCCTGGTGAAGACGAAGAAGGAAAAGGAAGAGAAGGGGGCAAGTGAGGGCGTCATAGGTTCAACACCTGTCACCCCTGACCAACCCATGTCCAGCTCGGTCCCCCTTCCCAGAAGGAGGGTCCGGAGGACTGTGGGGCGTCAGGTGACAGATCAATCTCTAACCCATCTGACTCTTCATCCGAAGAGAAGGTGGAGGAGGAAGATCTGTCTATGGTGCAGGAAGTTGTCCCAGACGACGCACCTTCCTCCCCTCCTGTTCTTGCTTCTCCGGCTTCTTTGGACCAGGAGTCCGACCAGGAGGAGAGCTTCCCGGAGTCCGTGGAGGCATTCCTTGGGGAGGAGATCCAGGACGACATTACCCGAGCCACGACCCAGGACAATTACAGCTACTTCATCGAAAGAAAATATCCAGCAACTCTGGGGAGGACGACACCGGATGTAGCGAGCCTCGAGGCGGATATTTTTACGCGAAAAGTTTCAAGAGTTGCTACAAGTCGTACGAAAAGCGAGTTTTTTTATCGACATTTCAGCGAAATTTGGGTAGGTAAGTGTTAATGTATGTGTCTGGGGGAACAACCGTCTCGTACGAACAGACTGATAAAGTCTGTTCGTAATGGGAATGTGTGTCAAATGAGTTGGGCTGGCTCAGTGGAAAAATGAAATATTCATTGCAAAAATGCATATTTTTATATGTTTATATTATTAATAATTCTCGAAGTTTAGTAAATTGTGAAGGCGCATTTGAAGAAATGTTCATACGGCCAGCCCCTTCCCAAAGATCCAACAAGCTAGATGAGAAATCGGTGAAAAGTTGCATTCTCCGATGAACGGCGAATAGTTTTGCTAACAAAAAACGTATGGCGGATAGTTATTGAAGTGAACGGCTGATAGTTCATCGTTCATTGTGTTTAAGCAAATTGGTAGCTGTAGAGGGACAAAACAGACCTTAGAATCAACAATGCATCTTCTATCCGTGCACATTCGTCATTTTCATCAAGCATGTAAAAATTAGAATGGAAAAAAATAGGATTTCTGGGGATGAGCTGGAAGGTCGGCTATGGTGAAGGATGGGGCCACACCTTGTTCCTCCAAGAAATAGGCCTACAATCCCATCAAGGTCATCGAGACATTATTATTGCAATAACAATTTAACATGGCACCGTGTAGAAAAAGACTGTTGGGGTAGTCCTTCTTTCTGTCAGAACAAAGCGAGCGGGGAAAATGCACCTCGGATTGCTAAGGAGAGCTGTTAGAGGCGCTGATAATAGTGCTCATCAGAAAGTTGATGCGAGTGACTTTTTCATGTTGGCCTTCATGCTATATCACAACCACTGTGAACCAGCGCCTCGTCATATTTTCCACACAATGTATGATTTCTGTTCATTTTCAGTCCTATTTCTGTTTTTTTGTTTTACACAGTTTTCTACTTGTCTTGTCCCCCCCCCCCCCCCCCCCCCCCTGATTACAAAGCCGTACAGTCATACTCTGCATCTACCGGCACCTCGTCGAGTGTAATGTTATCCACCACTATTCGCCAACATCCTACCACCCTTTCCCGCTGGACAAATATACACGACATAAATAGAGGATATGGAATGAGTGTTTTTCTCATATAATATTTATGGAACGAGTCTAAGTACATTTTCCGTTTTGGCAAGCCTCTGGCGAACCCAAACGGAAAATTTGGACGAGTTTCATAAATATTATATGAGAAAAACACTCATTTCAAATTCTATTTATCATATGACACACACACGCACAAATTAGCCACTTAGTATGACCCTTTTGACCCATCACCAAACTTGAGTTGCAGACGGCACTTGGAAAAAACATCCCCGTAAAACTAAAATTTTTCATTTTTTGCTTCCAAAACATAGGTTATGACCCCTCATTGGAACGAGCTCGTCCCAATGAGGGGTCATAACCTATGTTTTGGAAGCAAAAAGTGAAAATATAAAAAAATGAATGGCGTTTTTCTTGAAGGTAAAAGATTAATACAATATAACCCACCCTAAATAGGACAGATAACGTAAATTCTCCCTACTGAAATTATGCAAATGGTACCCAGTTATATTTTGTTTAGGCAATCAAATTGTCCAGTTTTGAAATTGACCAATTAAAGCTCCCAACTCTAATTATGCAAATTATGAAAATGTGGCCCAGTTGTATTTTGTTCAGCCGATCAAATTGTCTAGTTTTGAAATTGACCAATGAAATTGACGGAAGGCTTTATATATCACTGATTAATATGAAAACAAAATATCAAATGTTTTAAAGCGAACAAAACGGACGAGTCATATGATGAATAGAATATATTATTCAAGATGAAGATAAAAGGATGTTAGGGCCCAAACATTGTTGAAGTGTTGGAGAGGGAGAGACGATATTTCTTTTACATTTTTATTCACAGTCTGTTGCAGTAATAGTCAGTCACAGTCAGTTGCAGTAATAGTACTTTACATTTGTCTTTCTGTAAGACCTAATTTATGCAAAATTGCCCTGTGTCGGAGATTTCCGTGAGTGATCGGTTAACAAGATCGGGATGAAAAATTAGGGAATAGTTTTTCGATAAAGGCAGTAAATTGTCGCCTTCAAGTTAATTTGTTTAATCGATACGGGCGCTTTCAAGCTTACATATATGTAAACACAAGGGTACTTTTGCATAAACATTGTGGTTCTATCAAATGGTCAGCATTTTTTTTACAATTCGCGGTTTATTGTCCCTTTAAAGGGCGCAATATGATAAGACTTGGGCCCTACGATTACATTAGAATTTCTTACAATGTTGCTTAATTATGTTCACTGATTGTGTGGGCTCATTACCAATCCGTCGATACCTTTAATCAACTACCATTTCGTCAATTAGAGCTTCGTCAGTTCCCGATTCATCAATAGAAAATACATATATTATCCGGTATACGTTTTGAAATAAATATTGTTTCATATACTGTAATCTTTGTCCATTCATTTACAAACCAGAGAACTGACTCCAAGTCCGTTCGCTTTTATTGATGACTAGCAGGGTTACCCGGCGTTGCTCGGGCTGAGGAGAGTATTCTGTGCCCCTCTACACCCCCACCCCACCCCACCCCACCCCGGCACTTTTTTAAACCTCACCATTAGGTTCCTGGTAAAAAATTACCCCTAGTAGACCCCTTTGAAGACCTATATCGGTGAGAAAAATTTTGGTCATAACTTTAGGTGGCCCTCTACACCCCCACCCCGATACTTTTTTAAACCTCACCATTAGATTCCTGATGAACACGTACCCCTAGTAGATCCCTTTGAAGACATCTATCGGTAAAAAAAATTGTTAGTAGTATAGCATGTACCCGGAGGGCCCTTATTGGGGGGACCCCCGGAAGTGACGTCATGTCACGTGACCTGGTGACGTCATGTTGTGTTGTCATGGTAACCCGCGTGAGCGGCCATCTTGTGACGTCATCTCCATAGTGATACGCGGTGTGAGTGCGCATGCGCAGCGCGTGTTGTTAGAGTGACACAGGTTTCCGTCGGCCATTTTGTATACTGGAGGCCGCCATCTTGGTTTCTATGGTAGCACGTGGTTGCTATGTGACCCAATTTTTCTGCAATGGGACGGGGTATGTTCGGAGGGTGTGTTCGATTGAATTGGAGTATTACGAATTACCACAAACAACCCGACAATCCCTCCAAATCACCAAAATCCACCCAAAATCACCGAAATTGACTTTATTTCCCCAATTTGTCGGTGTAGTGCTATAGTACCAAAGGGGTACAAGGGGTGCGTTCCTTTGTAGAAGAGTAATTTCTCCCAAAATCCTCGTTTAATTACCCAAATAAACTCGACAAATTGTACTATTTCGAATTCTTTCAGAATCCTATTTAGGATCGCGAAACTTTTGGTTTATAATAATAGCATATAGTGCTATAGTACCGAGGGGTACATGGGGTGAGTTCCTTTGTAGAAGAGTAATTGTCTGGTTTTGTATTTGCCCCATTTTATCGGTATAGCACATAGTGCTATAGTACGGAGGGGGAGCCCTGTGGGTACGTTCCTTTGGACTACAGTAATGTTTTTTTTTCTCCCAATAAATTGTATAAGAGTAGTGCTATAGGACAAATTCCTTTGGTCATTACCCAGAATCCTTTGCTTCTACCATTTATAAAGATTGCAAATAGGGCTCATATGTGTACATGAAGACGATGAAGCTAAGTTCCACCATATACTTATATGAGGATCTACCCATATGTGTCGTGTGAGGTCTAATTTACTATCCCTCTTAGCCTTATTTCAGTATTTGATGATACATTTTGGGTTTGTTAAAAAAAAAAATAACACAATTTTTACATTTTAATTTCATTTATTCAACAACAACAAAAACATACAACTTTTTATAGAATCTTCTATGGTATGTAGATTGTCAAATATTCATAAACAGTCTTTCGGCAGATTGGACATCTTCTCAGTGGTTTACAACAGTCTTTGCACAGGCACAAATGGTTACATGGTCGCGGAGCGACATTGGCTTCAGCTAATAAACACACACTACATTTCGTCCTCCGTGAATCTTCTTCTTGAAAGGATGTGTCCATTTCTTCTTTGATGACCATTTCTTCTTCTTTTTCATTGTCCATGAATTCAGATGGTAAATTATGAATGTAATAACAGTCTGGAGAATATTTTCTGTGTTCTTCTATAACATCATCTTCTGTTTTCCAGAAACGAACAATAATACCACAATGAAAACATTGAGTTCTGTCTCCTGTCCCCAAATAAAAGAATCCAGCTTTTGTCAGTTCATTCGGGGTTTTCACACTTTCACTTTGTAACATGAATTGAAATGTCTTGAGACGGTTTTCCTCCAATGCATACTTGATGTGTTTTGGTGGTCTTTGTCCTGGTGTCTTTCTTATTTTCTCTTCTCCACGTAATAGCTGCTCCAGTACTGGTGGTGGAATATCACGGAAATACGTTTCGAATGAAACGCTCATTCTCTCTACAAAATCTCTTGTATTTCTTATTTCTTGGTTTCGTGATTGATAATCATTCAGCGCCATCTGTATCAACGACGGAATAGTGACCATTCTTCAATCTTTTTTTATCTTCATTCTTCTTTGGTTTTCTTTCTCTCTTTGGTTTGGGTTCTCCTATTTCAAGGCTTCTCTTCTTTGCAATATCCACTGCTTTGGTCACTTGTTCCCAATCTCTCGTGGTAAACTGGAACCCAACGTCGTTCTTGAACAGTTGAATCTGTAAATCGTTGTTAAGTTTGAAGACGGTCACATTTGTAAACATCCTTCTTCTTTGGCTGTCGAAACAAAAAATTAGCTGAACACCAAGTGCACTCTTTTTTATAGTTTTTTCTTCAATACAGCGACATCTAGTGGCTGGTTTCCTCTATGACGTCATTAACCAACACATCATTATCCATTAGATCAGTCATAAACATGTTGGTTATGGTTTCCATCGGTACACCGCGACAGCGATGTTTCAAGTAAAATAGGCAGTATTGTCCACACACTGGTAATACTCCTTGAAGGTGTTTTGTATTATACTTCCAATATTTAGAATTCTTCTTCAGGAAATTCTCGAATGGTCTGTGTTGTGGTGGTAATCCATAGGAATCAAAGTATTCTGCGTTGTGGTGACTCACAAAGAGAGCCACCCAATGTTCTCCTTTTCTGTGGTCTGGATCCGTGTTGGCTATCAAAGCCAATGGTCTGTGATCTGGTAATCTTCTTGGTAATCTGTTTCTCGAAAATACACCCAAACATATTCTCTTCAAACAACTATCTGATCGAAGTGCATTCTCTAATTGCAACTGTCTATTCTTATCCACTTCTATGATGTTCTGAAATTCTGCATACACCAGTACGTTGATTGTGGTTGGTAATGGGTTTTCGAAATGGACTTCAAGTTTCAAAGTTCCTCTCTTCACCAGTTCGAAGCGTTGTCCATGTGATAGGTCTGGAGTCATGTCGAATACGAATAAGGTGTATCCATTTATGTACTCTTCTCGGCAGATGTCGTTCCCTTCATTCTCATACATTTGTCCAGTTCCTTGGAACAGTGTCGCATAACATCGGGCCACTTCTTGTTGTTCGAATCGAGGTTGTAATGGTTTGGCTGGAATCTGTTGGCCAACCACATACAAAGCCAAGTAATTGATTTTGTAGTTCTTGAAATTATATGGATTCTTTGAAAAGTTTCCATTGAAAGCATCGCTGTCTACACATCCCACTATGATGCGTTTAGGTTGTTGGCCTAAAAATAAATTTTCCTGTGTAATGCTCAGATTTCCTTTTGGCACTGAAAACACCATGGTTTCCACACGATCGATAGGATATTTTGCAGTTGCTTTTGTCAGTGCTTTCTCGTGAGCCATTCTCACGAATAATTGGAGTCTCTCTTTGCGTACAAACATGGATACATCTAGAATTTTGATCTTGTATGTATCGGCATCGGCCATCAACGCGAAAGCATCTTTGGCTCTATTCATTTTAACATGAACATTAACTCCATTCAGCAAGTAACGAGTTTGGAAAAACATGTCCAAATGTAATCTCCCAGTCATGTCCACGATTTTACTTTTCTCTATAAATTTCTTTCGAAGAAGAAATCCCTTGTTATCATCTGTCAAACCTGTCAAATCTTCCATGTGTCTGGCCGTATCCTTGTACCATAATGCATTAGTCAGTTGTCACTTCTTGGCAGCTGGTCCATAACTACTCAACAAAGTTTCTATGAAAGCTCTGTAATGATAAGTGTTGTTGGAAGAAGATACCAGTTTTTCATTCAAGCTGATATCGATCTGATTAAATAAGGAATGCATCCATAAATTGACTGGGCCCACATTGGCATCGGGTGCAATCGATGCCCCATTGGAATCTACAACCTTTGCTTTAACATACAAATATGTCTGTGCCAAATTTAAATAATCATCTCCTAATCCTGCAATGTGGAATTCGATTGGCCCACTGTTTCCTATGGTCGCCAAAGGCCTGTGTTCTACCCATTGCCCATGTTCCACACAAGTCTGTGTTGGTGGTATGGAAAATAAGTTGAGTTCGCTGTTGACACACTCACAAGATTTTTCATTGATGAGAGACATCATGCACCGAGAAAGTCTTGGGTCTGTACAGTTCTTCGTTTTGTCGATTTGCCAGTTTTGCGTGGTGCAGGCCTTTTTATACTTTTCCTGCCGGGTGGTTTTGAACCACCAACCACTTCTATCCAAGCTCCCGCACCAGCCTCTTTGACTCTTTTGATTGCTGCCTTTTTAATATTTTTCCCTTCAATGACATCTTCAGCAAAGGCCGCTCCTTTTCTCACGAGCTGTTTTCCAACAGTTCTGGCTGTAGTTTTCAATAAAGGTTACACCATATTCTTCAGTCCTCCCAATATACATCCCAAACCATAACCTTTCTGTATTTGAGCTCCAGAAAAAGCTGGTAGACCGTTCCCAGCTTGTTTCGTGTAATATTCTTCGTATAATTTGGACTTACAACACTAAGTCATGTTTATGTAAAATGAAGAAATCTACGATTTCTGACATGAAGTGTCACTGTCACTTTCCCGAACTCGAAAGGTACCTGTGTCGTCCCTTATATACACCTGGACGGTACTGAAATTTTTTCGTTCTACTGGTACATAATACACATTCTCAAAAGTTTTAGAGATGATATTCCCATATAAATTTTCCACGCACGGGTACGATACGAAGAAGGGGTATTCTTGTGTCTCCCACGACTTGGTCACGAACCAAGTCACAGTATACATAGAGTGAATAAAATCCTTGGTTGACATCGGCAACTCTGGAAGAATTGTAAGTTCCTGATTTAAAAACACACTCATTAAATCCCAAAATATTCTGAAGAGTAGGGCTCAATGTGACCATGACTCCATCACGTACCGTGGTACGAACTTTACCAGTCACTTCATCCAGTTCAAAAGCTACCTTATCGTGACGAGGCAAGAGTAATTCTTTAACACCATTGATAGCCCGTATCACATCAGTGGGATCCGAATATCGACCTTCCTTGAGAGTAAGTCGGTAATTCTTTTTCGAAGACCAGAACACTGCAACGAAAGCTTCTTCTCCACGAATATTGAACCAAGTATTTGGATACTGAATCTCTACTAAACCTACTTCCTATTCACCCGTGAGATTCACTGGTTGTGATAACTGAGTGGTGTACGTAGTCAACGTGTTTTCAGGAAACACGTTCATAGAACTATTACTTGGTGGAGTCAAATAAAACATTACTTTTTCTTAATGGTTGGATTAGGTAACAAATATACCTATGCTACTACTCAAGAGAGCAGTCCACAGTTTACTGTCTGTTCTCGAGAGTGAGATCAACAACACTGGTAATGATGATGATGTACAAAATGATTATTTGTGAAAAATAAGTGATCTCGCTCCTTGGAATTCTTTTGCCAAACAGAGGCCAAGAACCGTTCGATCCTTCTTCCATTTTGAAGAAACCTCAGAGGTTCACTTCCTTTTATAGGCGAGTTGATTCTGCTTGATCCAGGAATTGAACAAAGCAGGGTATCTTAACCACTTTACGAACAATTCCCTTTTCTTACCTCGACCACGTTTCTTGAGTACGTTTTCGATTTTGTAAATAGTTTTATGTGAAACTCGCTGAAGCTCTTCAGTGTAGAACGACCCTTTCAATACTTCCCCATTATCATCTTGTAAGATGTATGTGACTGGATGACCTTTCTTGATGGCTACCACTGTGAATAACTCTTCGGTCCAATTGGGCAAATAACCTTTCTCAAACATTTTCTTCACTTTACTGATTCTCACTCTGTCTCCCACTTTGAATTTTGGAGTCGTGTGTTTTATGGGTTTTTCATACAACCATTTCCAAACCTCTTCTTGATTTTCAAAGTTCACGGCAATTGGGGTCATACCTATACTACGATGATGAGAATGATTATATGATTTCACCAACTTTTGAAGTGGAAAAATTAGTGTATCGTTCTTGGTAAAATATTTCCACAATTTGGTTTTCAAAGTTCTATTGAATCTTTCTACTATGGGACATTTTGTTTCCATATTTTGTGTAGTGAAAAATTCGACTTTGTGATCTTTGACAAAAATTCTGAAATTTTCTGTTTAGAAATTCTTTGCCTTGATCAGTTTGTAATTTTATTGGTTTACGACCTTGTTTAAATATTTTAGTAAAAGCTTTAACGATGGAGTCACCAAGTTTGTTTTTGAGAGGTATGACCCAAGCATATTTACTAAACACATCTATACATGTCAACAAAAATTTTGTGTTTTTGTTGAATTTACTTATGTTTGCTACATCTACCAAGTCAGCTTGCCATTGTGCATCTATACCACTAACTATCACTTTCCTTCTAGGAAATGTACGACGAACAGGTTTGTGAAGAGTGTAAGTGTCTTGAGTCTCCAACCATTTCACAACTTGTTTAGTCTTTTCTTGGACGCTCTACGAAGAGCGTCTATACCACCAAAACTACCAGGAGCTTCAGAATCATAGTATAATGCTTCCATGACTGTCATTTTTGTCATGTGTCAGCTGTATTTATACCTTTTTTCCGTCCATTTTGGCGTTTCTGTTTTCTTTGGTTGTTTAGGTTCCGACTTTATCGGTGCCTGTTTCATAAAATCCCAACGTTCTTTATGACCAATCAATTCTTGGGGTATGTTACTATCTCTCAAAGCTTCAGCCAATACTTCCCATCCCTTTGGTTGGAAAGATTTTCGTCTTCTTAGTAAATCGTTTAGAAGATCTGTTACATTCGACCCTACCACTGTTTGATCTTTGTAGACTAATTCACCCTTCTCATTCCAAGATATATTTGGGTCACTTCTAATACGATTCAAAATACGATACGATTCAACAACAACTTTCCCTTTCTGTTCATTGTCATAGGTACGGAATCGAGAATGTCTTCATCTTTATTATTTTTCGAGGAGCCATTACCTTTTGTTGAAATGTCAAGTATCTTTGTAAAATTTGATTATAATGTGTCATCTTTTCATCAGCTGAAAGAAAAGGGGCATCTAGAATATCTCTCATTTCTCGATCCAATGATGAAACAGCCAGTTCATTCGGTTGTCTTGGAGTCTCTTGTAGACGTTCCAATAACCTTGGTTCTACTAAAGCCATCTTCTTTGCATATTCCATCATTATCCAAATATACCTTTAACAGCACCCAATAGTACAGGAGGTAGCAATGCCCCCCAGGAATCCCCCTTTCTGCAAGATTTGTCTCCTCTTTTTGTCAGAGGTACCTTTATTTGCCACTGCCCTTAATAGTTGTTTCTGACGAACGAGTTTGGTTCTCTGAGCTTTGGTCAGAGGGACTGCCCCTTTTCAAGATATTCGAGGCACAGTCACACAAACAAGTAATCAATTCTTTGTCTGCATGTTTTAGTATGGATTTGACGAGTATGGGTTTCGATTTAATAAGAACTTTGAGAAGAGCGATGTTGCACTTGAGACGGTCAGACATGCTTCTGACTCGAGTCAGACTTGTTGCTCCCCTTTTACTTTTCGGAAGTACACATATTGGGTTTCCCCTGGGAAAATTTGACTTCATAATCTCATGTGTTCAGGAGTATCTTGTTTGAGATCTATTAAAAGGTAACCATATGGTGTCGAAGTGGCATCTTCAAAAAATTCTCTCAGAAACTTGGAATGACCAGGATACATCTGTGCTGCCAAGTGTGAGATCTGAGAACGATCCCTAGGATTTTTAAACAAGATCGTGTAATGACTATTGAGAGCTACAGTCCTATGGACTTTATTTTTATCAAATAAATTTTGAACAATGTACATCACACTAATCTTACGGTGATGACTACCTTCAGTAAATAATCTAGACACTCGAACATCTTCATCGAGCATCAGATCATCCAATATGACTAAACTATCAGATGTTAATTGTTGAGGGAGACCCTCTACGAATTCTACTTGGGGTGAAGTATTGTATAACGGTTGCCATTCACTATAACACCAAATGATGTGATTTGGAACAGGTGATATAATATTTTGAATGTTTTGAATAACCTGATTTACAAAGGATGATTTACCACTACCTGTGGGTCCACACAATAAACAAGTGAATGGATGCTTCCAACGAGGATCCATGTTTGTTGATTTACGTGGGAACTACTCACCCTTTTATACGTTTTGGGGAAGGGGACAGCAAGTTAAAAAAATGTGTATGTGTGTACTGTATGCAGGGGAACTAAATTTCATTTTTGTTGAAAGAAAAAGGTTTGTCCTTGCCCAAAAGTAACCTATCAGGCGACTTAAAGACATCCACGACACCTTTTTCTGTGGTTGCCAAAACAAAAATTCAGAATAAAATGTTTCGTCCTTCCCCAAGGGAAACTCATCATGTGGCTTAAGGGCAACCACAACATTTTTTTATTTCTTTTTATTTTTCATACTTTTTTTTTTTTTTCTTTTTCTTTATTTTATAAAAAACATCTATTTACATCTTCATACTGAGTGGTTTCTTGAAAGTCATAAATTCAATCACCAAATCCATAATACAACATCTCTGTTAGTAGGTGATATTTGCGGATTTACGATCACTTTGTACATGTACGTGTACAACATACGTACACGCTGCGTTCACCAACGTGGAATTCAGTGTTAAATCGCACGCTTGTTCACAAAAATGTACATTGGTAGGTAGTGATCTTGAATCCCCCCATGTTTTTTTGTGACTCCTAGATCGCACTTTTAACGTTCAAATACTCGTGGTGAATGCACGTTTTTAAAAAAAGGGTGAAATTGTACATCTTCACTTTTATCTTTCACTTTAAAAATTTGTGTCGACGTTCCCATCGCAGATCAGACCATCGATCCATCGTTGGTGAACGCGAGCAAAAAATTCTGGGCCATCATCAAAAAACGGTCTGCGGATTCTACATCAGTGATTTAGAATCCGCAATTGTTTTGAGGCGGTGGGTTTTTCCCATTTATGACGTCATTAGGGGAATTCCCCACTATGGGAATTCCCAAACTCAGCTAATCGACCGATCGGATCGCTCGATTCTCCGCCAATCGACCGATTGGATCGCTTGATTCTTGTGAACTCGATCTGAACGAAGAGTGTTGTTGGTGTGTTAGAAATTCGCGAGCCCGCTGTCACGTTTTTGATTGATATATATACAGGGGAGAAAAAAAAATATAAATAAATAGTTATTTAAAAAAAATAAATATATCAAATCGAATAGATAATAAAAACGTAAATCATGAGCGATTCTCAGGAAATTAGAGTAAGGTTTCTTTTAAAAATGCTGATGAGAGCCTACGCATTCTGCGTGAACGAACAACTAGGTCGTCTCTTGTTAGAATGATGCGTCGGATGTCGGGATCACCTAGACTTCGATCACAAGAATCATTCGTGTCTGTGGATGGAAAGGGAAGATATGGTCGTCAAGTATTTTGAACCGGCGTTCGAACGCGTTCAAATCAATGAAGTGATCGCGTTTTGGAAGAGATTACTCTACTGTAAGAATCGAAGCAAGCCCACAGATTCGGAAGAACAGAAATTGGAACAGAAAAGTCTGACTTTACGAGATAAGGGATGCATCTTGAAATTATTGTTCAACGAAGCATACGTCTAAGTTTTCTCGTTGATATAAAATAAGGGAGAATAGAAAATAAAAATAAATACACACATAAATTTTTTTATCTAATATTAGAAAGAAAGAAAAAAACACAAAATGAGAACCAGAAATAAATTGTATCCGACGTTAGTGGACGAGGACGAGAAGCCGAACGGCGTTTTGCCGACGGCGCCGTCGCTAGAAGAAAGAGAAAAAGGAGAGAGGTATCGCATCGATCAAATCAATAGAATCCAAGAGTATCTAATTCGAGAGAGAGATTCTCGTCGTTCCCTCAAGAAGAAGTATTCGCGTTTCGTGACAGTCGTCAACACGATCGACACGACACTCATCACGATTTCCCTGGGTTTACACGTGGCCGGCATCGGATTTTTGTCGACCGCGGTCGGCATTCCGATCGTGTTGACCGTAGAAGGAGTGGCTCTCGCCGCCGGATTGTTTAGCACGCTCGGAAACTTTTTGAGTAGGAAATTATATCTGAAGGCGAGGAAACACGACAAGATTCGCATCTTGGCTGACTCCAAGATCGACACGATATCCGAAATGATCTCTATGGCGTTGAAAGACGGTAGAATATCGGACGGAGAATACTTCGCGATATTGAGCGAGAAAACGAAATACGATGCCATGAAAGAAGCCGTGAGAATGAAGACTCGTCAGATCATCAAGGAAGAGATGAAGGATTCTCTCGTGGAAAAGGGGAGGAAAGAGGCCAGGGAGGAATTCAGTAAGATGATAGAACTCAAGAGCAGCGATTGAAAAAAAAAAAATATATATAATAAGAACAGAATTTTAAAAAAAAAAAAAAATTAAATTTATATATAAAATAAAAAACGAAATTAATTTAAATAACTCTTAAAAAATGTATTGCGTAAAGTGTAAGAGAGTTACCGAGACGAGTAATTCTAGAGAAGTGCGAACTAAAAATGATAGACGGATGCTTCGCGGCATTTGCGACGTGTGTGGTTCTGTCAAGACGCGATTCATCAAAAAAAAGAATGCGAGCAAAGGTAAAGGCATCGTGAATAAAATGATCAACAATCTACCTTTCGAAATGCATCTGCCCGGTCACAGTTTCACGGGACCCGGAACGAAATTGAACAAGAGACTCAACGCCGATCTGACACCCAAATCTTGGAGCAAACCTGTGAATAGGGTGGACGCGGCCACGTATGATCACGATCTGTGCTATGCCGGACATCCCGACACCAAGACTCGCAACGACGTCTGCGACAAAAACATGTTGGGGAGATTGAGAGGCATATCGAATCCGACCAGGAGAGAGAAGATGGAACGTTCGCTGGTCGGCAATCTGATCGGTGCAAAACGTCGATTCGGATGGGGCATTCAAAAAAAAAAAGCGCATCTGAAAAGAAGAAGAAACGATTATTGACGAGCGAATTGGCCGAGGAGTTACACAAACCCATAGTGCGTAAATTTCGAAAGAGAAGGGTGTTCATGAAGGGTCTGGATGATATTTGGTCTGCCGACTTGGTCGATATGAGATCGTTTTCGAGGTGGAACGAGGGCGTCAAATATCTATTGACGGTCATCGACGTGTTTTCCAAATACGGTTGAATCAGAGCTTTGAAGAATAAATCGGGACCTCTAGATGCCGAGGCTCTGAAGAGCGTGTTCGACTCGTCTTCTCGAAAACTGAGTAAATTGTGGGTGGATAAGGGAAAGGAATTCTACAACAAGGACGTTCGTCGATTGGTAGACCTCTACTCGATCGAAAACGAAGAGAAAGCCAGCGTGGTGGAACGTTGGAATCGAACGATGAAGGAAAAGATGCACAGATACTTCACGGTGAATTCAACCAAGAAATACATATACGCTCTGAACAGTCTGGTCAAAGATTACAACAACACCCGACACAGATCGATCAAGATGACTCCCGCGGAAGCTAGCGATCCTCGAAACGAAAAACGGGTCTACGCGAATCTATATCCCGAGAGATCTAAGATCAGGAAGAAGTCTAGAACGCCAAAATTGGTGGTCGGTGATCGAGTGAGAATCTATGCTTATAAGAAGCACTTCGAAAAGGGTTATACTCCTCGATGGACCTCAGAAATCTTTGTGATCTTCAAAATATTTCACACCGATCCGGTGACTTACAAAATCAAAGCTTTGGATGGAGAAGAGATCATCGGAAAATTTTACGAACAACAATTACAGAAGACGAAGTTTTGATGAAGAAGACAAAATTTTTTTTTATTTACTCTCTTTGACATTTTCTTGTTTACACACATATATATATAAGAGAGAAAAAAATAATAATAAAAAATAATTAAAAACTATTTTTAGATAAAGAAAGCAAGTTAATTAATTAACAAAAAAAGTAAAAAAATCCTTTAAAATGCCAAATATACTAGATATAGCACAAAGCATAGTGAAAGATTAAAGTATTCAAGAATATGAGGTTCACGAATACGAACCGGTAACCAGAACGAGTTTGAACAATGCGGGAGAGATAAGAATCAACGTCAAAACTCAAGATCTATTCGTACATCCTAGTGAGAGTTACATAGTGGTGCAGGGACATCTCAGCAAGGAAGATGGGAGTGACTACGCCGACGACGACACGGTTACTCTAGCCAATAATGGCATCATGCATCTATTCAGTAACATAAAATACATGCTATCCGGACAAGAGATAGAATCTGTGTTTCATCCCGGTCAGGCCACCACGATGTTCGGACTCTTGATGTATCCTGATGATTTTTCGAAATCCAGAGGACTTAATCAGTTGTGGGTGAAAGACACCGTCGGCCCTGCTAGCGCAGGCGCCGCTGCGATATTCAACTACGTCATCAAGACGTCCAGACCTAAAGGAACGTTTTCGTTCAGGATACCTTTGAAACACATCTTCGGATTTGCGGACGATTACAACAAGATCATGTACGGATTCAAACACAATCTGACGTTGATTCGAAAAGGAAACGACGACGCAATAGTGAGACTCACTGCGACCGATGCGGGTAAGATAACTCTACACAAGATATCGTGGTTCGTTCCGCACGTGGAGCCTTCGATCGTGGAGAAAGCGCGTCTCTACAAGATCATAGAATCCAAGAGTAAATTACCCATGGGATTTAGAATGAGACAGTGCGACACGGCTAGCATTCCTCCCTCCACGAATCACTTCGATTGGAGATTGACGGTGAAATCTGCTTCCGAGAGACCGCATTTCATCGTGGTTGCATTTCAGACCGATAGGGACGGGTCTCAGGAAAAGAATGTGTCGCTGTTCGATCACCGCCATTTGAGAAACATGCAAGTGTTTCTGAACGCCACGAGATATCCAGCAATCGATTACAATGCGTCGTTCGACAAGAATGATTTCTGCAGACTGTACGGCGACGCCGCTGATTTTAGAAAGAAGTATCACGGTCTAGACGAATTGATGAGCAATCCTAACATATCTCCCGGCGAATACAAGTCGATGTATCTCATGTTCATATTCGACGTCAGTAAACAGAGTGAACGACTCAAGAGTAGCGTCTTAGACATTCAGATCAAGATGCAATTCGATAGGAAAGTGCCGAGAAAAACCGAAGCCTTCGCCCTGGTCCTGTCGGACAGAGAATTACAATTCGAATCGGACGGAAATAAGATGTCGATCATTCGATGAGAGACGAGTGTGTGAAAAAAATAAAAAGTAATGAGTCATTATTAAAAACAAAAAACAAAAAAAGAATAAAAAAATAAATTCGTTTTTAATTATATTTTTTTAACCCAAAAAAAAGTTTCATCCGCGAAAAAATCGTCTTTTTTCAACATTCTCGACGTACAAAATGTTACAATTCCTAAGTAGTCACGTAGAAAACGAAATACACGTTCCATTTTTGCGTTTGAAAAAAAAAGATTTTTACGATTACGTTCTGAATTATTTAAAAGATCGCGTGCTATTCACTCGAGAGAAACAAAAAGGATATTTCGTGACGAAGATATTAAAACTCGAAGAGATCTTAGACTGTTCAATCCTGTGCGATCGTCTGTCCGTTTCCGTCAGATGTTCCATCCTGTGTTGCAAGCCAAAAAACAAAAAAAAGATGTGGAAAAATGGTTAGGTAAACAGCGGGATAGACGGTTGAAAATGAAAAGAATGAGACGCTTTCCACCATCACCACTACCTTCTGAACAGAATGGTAATGATGCGAGTGTTACCAAGAGATGCACAACATTCGTTCATAATTATGATTCGGATCAACAAAAGTGTTGTTATAAACGTATCATATCACAAAGAAAAAGAAAAAAAGAAAAAGAAGAATCAACGCTGAAAATTGAGAGAATAGGAAACGTCATTATAATATATGGTGATAGGAAGAAGAAGAAAAACAAAAAAAAAATGAGATCTAAAGATGATCTCATTACTTTTTTTTTTGTTTTTTTTTTGTTTTTAATAATCACATTATTTTTTTTTTTTAATTCATTATTTTCCACGCGTTCACTGTTTGTTCAAAGGATCTAGTTCGATCAGTAGACTCACCACGGAAGTGGTGGCTTCGAGATTATTGGTTTTTGTAACGAAATTAATCCTGTCTCCGGCGTTCACTTTAAGAGGCGTGCCGAACGTGCTAACATTCGCGTGTTGATTCTCAGTCTTTTCGACGCTGTATCTCTTATCGCTCTCTACACCATTCACCATGAGATTGACAACCGCTCTGTTATTCAAATCCGAGGAAGCTAGACTCATTCGAAGGATTTCACCTCCCAACGGCATGGGATATCCCACCTGACCATGTTTCGATCCGCTACCTCCATTTCCAAAAGACCACTCACCTTTTCCCTCATCTAAGGCGCCGGCCTCTTCGGCCCACACAGTGATCAATTGTCTAGCATATTTAACTTTCTCCACCACCGAAATCAGGGTGCAGGCATCCGTCATGTTCACGGGATCCGGTAGATTCGTGAGTGCGTGTCCACCCATGTCTAGTTTACCTTCCATGATGTCACCCTTTCTCCAGACCGAGTTGTTGTCCACGTACTTCCTGCTTACCGTGCTGGAATCGAATTCGGGATCGTGACTGAGTCCGAATAAATTCTCACCGTTCATGTCGATACCACCCTCCATGGTTCTGCCAGATTGTTTGTTCAGGTAGAGATCATCCACTTGCGATTCTAGGTATTCTTGTGATTGTATCACGGCAGAATCTACGTAGCCCTTGTTGACCGTGGTTGAGTCCGCATCCGTGTTGTCGATCTTCGACAGATTCAATATCTTGTGGAATCCCGCATTCAGATCCGATTTCATTTCTCGTCTGTCAGACTTTCTCTGTTCCTGACCTACGTAGTGTTTTGTCTCCATGTCCTTGGGATTCGTGGGAGTGGCCACGTTCGTTATCTTGTGAGAATTGGCGTTCAATTCCGAGTGCATCGTTTTCAGAACGTATCTATTTCTCAGGTGTTTGCTGAATCTCGCGTGAGAGTCGTCCACGTATTTCTTGGTCGCGGCATCGGTGGGATCTACGGGATTCACGATGTTCACCAAACGTTTGGATTTCAGATTGAGATCGTCAGTCATGGTTTTATCCACGTAATTATCCAGCAGGATTCGTTCGAAATCGACGTTCCCCCTGTCGACGTATTTTTTAGTCGCAGCATCTGCGAGATCTATCGGCTCGGGAAGGTTCTAGAGCTTCTTATCGTTCATGTTCAAAGGTTCTTCTCGAGGTTCATATCTCCGAATGTAACGTTCGTCCAAGTTGGCAACGTCGTAACCATCGTCGACTTCGAACGTCTTCCTCTTCTTTCTCGGGTTGACTTTTTCGTCGTCACTTCTACCAAATTTATCGACTGGCATGTTGTTGTGGGATTTTTTTTGTTTTTTAGAAAAATATGTTCAAAATGCAGTTTATTAAAAAATGAACTATTTATTTTATTTTTCGTTTTTATTCGATTAAAATTTTTTAAAATAATTTTTAATCTTTATATATACTATAAAAAAAAAAAATCTCTCTCTAATGTAAATCATTGAGAATGTCTTGAAATCGATCTCCTTCAGACCATCTCTTGAGAATGTAGAGACACAGGTGACCGCAAAACACTTGATGTGGTGATTGCACTTGTTCCGTGTTTTAACAAACCATCGATTTGTTGAAATAGTTCTTTATTTCTTTTGGCGGCGAGATTCCGTAGCTGTCGAAATAATAATTTTTCTTCTTCCCGTTCTTCATCCACGCCACCCAGTGAGTGCCTTCACCCGATGAATCGTCTAGATTTAAAATTCTGCATTCCGATTGTCGAGGTCTTCTCTTCGGCAAGGCATCTCTGGAAAACACTCCTAGAAAATCTTCGATTTTCAAATCTTTTGCCGCATTCAACAGATCGAAGTTGGATAGGGGTTCGTTAGGTAAGACGACACCTTCTACGGATATCTTTATTTTCTTATTCATAAATGCGTATATATTTTTTTAATTTATTTTATAATTTACTAAAAATGACGTTATTTTTTTTTCTATTTTTTTCTTTTTCTTTTTAAACTAACTTTCTCGATGTCACTATCGATTTCTATAATTTTGTGTTCATCTAATTGTTCTTGATTTTCTGGAATCCTATCATCCACAATCGTATCTGGAATCTTATCGTCCAAAATCGCATCTAGAATCCAATCATCCCCATTCATATCGTCTAAAATTAGATCCAAAGTCCAATGTCCGCGTGCCAAAGTGCTTATTTTATCGTCTAACACGAATCTCTTATCGTCGTCGGCCATCAGCGAAATCTTGCTGACTATTTCGGTATACAAGTCGTGATTTTCACTTCGAATCGATTTCATAGTCTTATACACCGGACCACTTCATAACAAACAATCTTTATACTCTTGGAAAGAGATGTTTTTCTTCACCACACACGCTTTAACTCCTTGCACTTCTTGATCTCTTCATCATCTTCTAGACGATAAGCATACAGTTTAGGTCTCAAGCCCACGAATTCGACGATCTGTTTACCGCCGCTCTCATCCTTAAATTTACCCAACACCTTCTTGTTGTCGTTCGATTGAATGTTGGACGGGTGATCGACGGGATAATTGCTCGTGTCGAACCACTCGTCCACGTCCGGAGATATATCTCGGTAGTCGTCTTTCGTCTCTATCTCGTAAACTAAACTGTCCGTGTCAGTGAACAGTAGTTTGGCTTTATCACCAAATTTTCGTTTGACGTAATCGTAGTGAAACTCGTACATCAATCGCTTGCTGATATCTAAGATGATCGGTCCGAGATAATACGGTTTGTCGAACTTCAAGTGCGTCTTTTGCATGTTAACGGCTACTAGATTTTCGTCAAATATGGTTCGGTGTTTGTAATTGGGTTTCGCCACAAATTTTTTAGCTCTTTTCTCAGACGTGACGAGTCGAACGTCGGTTCTCTTCCTGATGTTTTCCATCGATTTGCCGTACACGCAGTTGTTCATGAGTTTGAAGAAATCTTTTTCGAAATCGTTCTCGGCTCGAGTTCTGAGATTCGTGTTGAGGTCGATGTATTTTTTCATCCAAGGCTCTTCGTCGAATCGAATGATGCGATGTATGTCGACTAATTTCATCCCGTAATCGATGTACTGTTTCAAATTCTCGCTGTAGACGACGTAGTTACGTTTGTTAAATAAATTGGGAATGAGTTTTTCCTCGTCTCCTTCATTCGGTTCCATTCGTTCGGGAGCTAGCGGATAATTGTTGTGTGGATCGTGTAATTCTTCCGGATAGTTCAAATCGACTTCTAAAATGCAAGGATAGTCTCTCCATTTTTGCATCTCTTCCGGTTCCTTCACCCATTTGAAATTTCCAATCGGTAAAGGATGACTCATAGCCCAACCGTACAGATTATTAGCGTCCCAATACTGTATGTATTTAGTCGACCGTTTCGAATCGAAATCTTCTTTCATGTAGGGATTGTTAGCTTCAGAATATCTGTGGGAGATCATCGAGACGCCACCTCTCATAGCCCTTTCAAACATGAGCAACAAGTCTACGTCAGATAATAATTCCAATTGGACTTCGGTGGTCTTCAACAGAGCGTCCCACGCCAGACCGGGTGCGGTGAAATATCAAGCAGGATCCAGATCGTAATTTCGACAACAGACGTCTCGAAAATTTTCAAACACGTCTGCCAAGAGCAGAACCTCGGTCTTTAGATAGAGATCGTGATAATCTCTCATGGTTTTCATATCGAATGATTTCCACACGTTTTTAGAGTGTTCGTAATTCTCGTCGGAAATATCGGATTCGTATAATTTCGAATAAAAATCTTCTTTCGAAGGTAGTGCGGTGTCTTTGAATCTCTTTAGAGCGTTCATGTAATCGTAAGGATAGACTCCTTTCCTCAACATGACATCTACTCGTTCTCCGAAATGTTCGCTCGTGATTTTAAATTTATCCTTGCTCATGTTATCGACTAATTTTTTTTAAAACTGTCGATGAAACGTATGCCTCTACGAATGGATTTCGTTTTTTCTTTCAACGTATTTCCGTCGATTACTCTTTTCTTCTCCATGAGCTTCCATTTCGTGAAGGAAATGTATCTTTCTTTGCTGTTCGCGATGCAATTTAATTCTTCGTGTGAGGTGCCGAGATTTTTCACGAACAGATGACTGTCGTAACCCGAGAGATTGTGAAACATCACCGGATAGAAAGCGGCGTCTCGATATTTTAAATTACACTTGCTGTGAGCCGGACCGCGATACAGACCCGTGTAATGATCGTGGTCTCTAACCTTCTTATTTTCCTCCGAATTCTCTTCGAACGATTGTCTGCATATGTGATATTCGGTGGCTCTGTTATTTTCGTCCTGCTGCTCTCGTGTGATGATCATTTTCGCCGGAGTTTTGAATTTGTCGTATAACATTTGAATTTTCGATTCTAACTCTTCCACGAACCTTTGTGCCACATCGTCGTCTTCGCACTGTTTCGTGTAGGTGAAGGGACCCATGTCGTGTTGCGAGTCGAAAGCGCATTTCATGTAAATGCAAAAGCCCGAAGGTATGTGTTTTTGATATCTTTCGACGTAACTTTGAAGAGCGTTGGGTTGACAGGAACTCATTTTCGCAGTGAAACATTCAAAATCGGCATACACGACGAATGGTACTTTTAACCTTCTATTATGATTTTCAAACTTCACGATGGTGTTGGGTTTGGGCATTTCGATGGCGACACCTTGATTTTCGTTGCAATATTTTTGATGTTTCGCTAATAATTTTTCGCTGTGAAACACGTTCATGCAATTGTAACATAAAGATATCTTTCCTTTATGATTATTATTTTGTTTCGACAGTAATCGGGTCGGATGTTTAACCCAACAATAATGACGATTGTCACCATTCGAAATCAATAATAAAATAATCGTCTTTTCTCTTCCGCGATACGAAGTCTGTCTGAGAGGATAGATCTTTTGATTTTCGTCGTCGTATCCAAGGACGTTCACCGCTACGGTGGAATTTTGAGCCTCGAAATGTTCGATATGTTTTAACTCTGTTGGAAAAGTCACTCCGGTCCAATCGAGATTTTTAGAAGTTTCCTCATAATGAGAAACTCTATAGGTGTTTATTTCGACAGGGTATAAAGCGGAGGTGACTGCCCATTTAAAACACTGATCATCTTTATTTCTCACATTGACCACGGCGTGTTTCTTAGTCAAGAAATACGGTAATTCCAAGTAGGAAGATCCTTTCAACGGTTCATTTTTAGTTATGTGAATTTCGAGTTTCAACACCTCATCGAACGTCCAATTACTACCTTCATGTTGATAATTCGCGAGAGACGTCACCATCTTGTCTTTCATCTTTTCGAAAACGTCCGATAGATCTGAACCTCGAAATACGGGTTCGACGTTAGATCTGAAATATGCATTTTTCACGATGCTCTCGCCGGACTTCACGTCGATTTTATTCATTATGCAATGGAGTATCATCTTAATTTTTAATCCCACATTCATGTATTCGCGAAACAAATCCAATACTTCTTTCTTCACCCGTTCCATGAACAATTTCGGATCGACTTTCTTCAACGAGGGAATCACGTCGAAAGTTTTAAAAACGCCTTTGATCGCACTCTCCCGTTCTACGGGTTTCGATTGGAATAGTTCCGCAACGAGTCGTGTTACATATTCTTCTCCTTTCTCTTTGTCGATTGCTCGTTGAATTTCACTCGATATATCTCGTTTGTCTTGAATCTGAAGCGCATCACTCGTTTTCGTTTTAGTTTTTCTTTTCTTTTCTTTGGAAACTTGATGTTCTTCAACGGCTTTTCGTTTAGTCGTCTTCTTATTTTTCACAACCGATGCATCTTTTGACGTCATTGCTATCGACATTTTGTTTGCCTTTCTAGCGTTTCGCAAATATTCTTGTATGACTTCAGTTTTTTTTGATTTAGTTCTATGATTTCTGAAATCTGAAATTTGTAATAGTTTACAAATCTCGTTTAACTGAGGTATGGTTTTCTCATTTAAATTTACCATTGTTTTATCTGTTTGCTTCATTTGTAAGAATATTTTTTGGGGGGGAATTTTGTATTAAATAATTTGTTAAAAAAGTTTTGCTTTTTTACTCTTTTTATATATATATAATAAAAAAAAAAAAAAAGTTAAATTTTAAATTCAATTTTTTTCTTTAATGTGTTTTTTATTCAAAAACAATTTAAGACCGCTTTTATTTCTCACTCGCAAACCGAACACGTTTTCTCGTCTTCGGAATAACATTCGCTACAGTAACGCAGGTGTGCGCACGGTAGAAACAAGACGTTTGTGACACCTTCGCAGACCAGACACTTGGTGGTGGACGTTTTACTCGGTTTGTTTTTGACGAGTGACGATAACTCGTCCGCTTCCGCCATGAATTTTATGAGATGTTCTAAAGTTATGAATTGAGACAGGGTCTTGTTCGCGATGTTTAACGCATCGTACAATTGTTCCTTGGTGTATCCGAGTTGTAACATATCCATCAATAATTTTTGGTTTTTATCTCTATCCCTCTCTTCGTCTTGGATTTTGATCAATCCCAACGTTAGGATCTTGTTCAAATAATCGCATTTGTCTTTTTCAATATTACTTATGTGTTCTAGTAAAGGTACGTCGTGAGGTTCCCAATTCATCAAATGTATGTCACAACAAAAACATTTGACTTTGTCGCCTTTACCCACGTAAATGAAACCCGCGGCGGCTAAATCTTCGGGTTTTTGAGCGAGATGCGAAGGCCAATTTTTAAATGTTTGAAGTCTTGCGCGTTCTAGACTATAATTCGGATGTTTGGACTTGATCATTGTTTTTACCTCAAAATTGAGTTTGTAAGAATATTTTTTTTTAACTTTTATTTATATATAAAGAGAAAAAAAACTTTTTAAACAAATTATTTAAAATACAAAAATTTAAAATATACATTATTTGCAAGAATTCGTAAAACAAAAAAAAACAAATAATCGATCATGACATCAACACCTAAAAGATGTGAATTGAAATTGAAACGAGTCGAAGCGTGTACGAAATTAGGTTTTAAAATCTATACATTACAACAACACAATCCCATCGAATTGAACGAGGTCGAGACGATGGGCTTAGAGCGCTACTATGACAAATATCATATGTGTTTGAAATTGGATGAAGCCATGCTCGATTTGTTTTGTGAGTACCAAAGCGATCTGGTGAATAATATCATCGTCGCCGAAGACAGAAAATTCGACAAGGACGATTTGTTGTTCTTTAGAAATTACATATATCCAATAATCTCACTCGAACTCTTGGACAAATCGGGTGGTGAGAGCGCATTCACCGATGTAAAAAAACTTAAAAGACTAAAGATAAACATACAAGACATTTTCGTAAGTGAGAAAATGGCGCATGTCAACATGCTAATAACGGACTTGGAAATATAAACAATAGAGAGATTGAAATGTTAAAATTTAACTTTTTTATATATATATAAAGAGAAAAAAAACTTTTACTAAAAAATTTTACATTAAAAAAAATTAAAAATTAAAAAAAACAATTTTTTTTTATATATATATAAAGAGCAAAAAAAAACTTTTTAAACAGATTATTATTAAAATACAAAATTTAAAATATACATTATTTGCAAGAATTCGTAAAAACAAAAAAACTAAATAATCGATCATGAGGACAACAACACCTAAAAGATGCGAATTGAAATTGAAACGAGTCGAAACGAATAAGAAATTCGGTCATAAAATCTATAGATTACAACGACACGATCCCATCGAATTGAACGAGGTCGAGATGAAGGGCTTAGAGCACAAATACGACAAATATAAGATGCCTTTGAAATTGGACGAAGCTGCGCTCGATTTGATTTACGAATACCAAAGCGACCTGCAGAACATCGTCATCGCCAAAGATAGAGAATTCGACAAGGACGATTTGTCGTTGCCTTATGGAAATTACATATTTCCAAACATCTCATTCGAACTCGTGAAGAAATTGGGTGGTGAGAGCGAGTTGACCGATGTAAAAAAACTCAAAAGAGTAAAGATAAACATTCAACACATTTTCGAAAAAGGAGAAGACACGAGTGTCAACATGCTAATAACAGACTTGGAAATATAAACAATAGAGAGATTGATTGTTAGCGAAGAAAAATGAAAAAAAAAAAAAAAAGTAATGAGATCATCTTTTGATCTCAATTTTTTTTTGTTTCTTCGCACTCTGTCTCGCGATATTCGTCATTATCGACTAATTGTTTCTCCACCTTTTTATCCATTTTAAATATATTATTTTATACTTTCTATGATTTTATATTTTATATAATTTTATATTATAATAACATATTCAAAATCGGTATATTCTTAAACGGCGAATTCTCACCGAGCAACAAACCCTTGCCGAGTCACTCAACATTCTGTCCACTCTTCAGATAGACCGTTTCCTCTCAGAGAGTTGCCACCTCTAACGGGTTCTAGATACAATCCTTTACCGCTGTCGTCTACGTGGACGCAACACACAGCTCCTCCCTTCTTCAAAAACAGTCCGGCGCCACCCATTAATTTCTCAACTGCGAGTCCCGTGAGAGCTCCCACACCGAGAGTCTTTCCGAGAAAGGGTAGTGCCTTTGCAGCGAAGGGTAATGCTTTTGCGGCTATTCCTGCCAATAGCGGTAGGAAACCACCTTTCATTCTCAAATTGTTTCTCGGGAGCGGGACTCATTCTCACCGTCAACCCTCTTCCATCGCAAATCGCTTTCTCCATCCTTTTGATTTGACTTCTGGTCCAGGCGATCGAATCCTGACCGCCTCTCGTGAGTGAATTTGAATCTCATCGCCTCGCCTCGAGTTGCTAACGCTCTCTTAAGTTTCTTCCTCTGTCCTGCAGATATGTTCACGTTTTTAACCACGTATTCTGTCATAATTCTGTTTTTAAAATATATTTACTTCAATTGTTTCTTGTTTAATAATTATATTAAAATAATTTTGTAAAATTAATATTGCGTTTATTTTATTTTTGTTATCTATATATATACACAATTTTTTTTTTGCTTTTATATTTCTCTTATGTGAAATCGTATCGTCACTCTCTCTCCGCGAAGATCTAACAGTTCACCATTTTGATCCATCAACGTGGTTTTGAGACTATACAACGTGTCCAAAATCACTGGTAGATAAACTAAATTTTGAGGTCGCTCCACGATCTTATAACTCGGCAACACGTTTGGAAAGAAGGAATAGATCGTCGGTTGAGCGCTACCATTCACGTAGCTTCCAGCAATCACGTCCACGTTCACCAGAATGCTGTTGACAGCGAGAATGTCGACCGTATTTTCAGATGCCGCGTGGCCTCGATACATCTTTCGATCGAATCCCAACATCTTGCCTATAGAATCGTCCATGTTGAAATCCACTCGAAAATTATCTTCCAAATCCAACATCGTCTGTAAGGTATTAGGATTGGGAGCGAGTCTGATCTTGTTGCTTCCCTTTCCATCCGTCTTCATTCGCGTCTGAATATAATCGTTCAAATCGTCTATGTCGTAACTCCCTTTGGGAATTCGAATCTCCAACCAATCCGTTCCGTCGGAATACTTGAACGAGTTATTCTTTTCGGTGACATTGGGAAAGGAATAATAAGTCTCCAGATTCACCAACGCCATCTCGTATCTTTTCTCTCTATTCAATTCGATGGAAGGTTCGAATTTCGTGGTGAATCGAGTCGAATCGCCACTCACCACGATTTGAATGGATTGTTTCGCAGCCGTATTCTCGGCTATCCGTTCTAACAATTCTCCATGTTCGAACATTATATTTTAATTTTATTTTTTTTTATTCAAAACTAATTATTTGAAGATTTATTATTTTCTAAATTTTTATTTTCATGCTCTATCTTATTATTATCATCGGAAACATAAAACTTGTCGAATCCGCACCGATATTTTCCGCGATTAAATTCGCTTGTCAAATCGATCACGACGAAATTGTAAAGTCCACCATCCCAAACCCTCTTGCAGAATCTCCTGAATTCCGCAGCGCTCATGTCATTTGCGACGTGATCGCTGTAGATGTGATTGAGATTCTTGAGATCTTGGCGAAAGAGACATAGAAAATTAGCGTTCTCCCTTATCGTCTGTCTGGGCAATCGAAAATAATTCTCCGACAGGTAAAAACAGTCCACGTTGCTGTGTCGACCCCTAACGTAATATGATTCGCATCGGTTCTGTCTCTCCAAAAGCAGATCCTCGAAAATCATGAGATTCTTATCTTTCGATTTCAGTTCCCTAGGATCCGGAACGTCGCTAGCGTTCTCATAAAATCGACACTCGACGTTCAAAGATACATTTCTCTTCATCAGCTCCATCACCGCACCGTCCAAAATGGTTGAAAGTGGAGCTCTGCTCTTGTCGAATTCCTCCCTACTGTCAAAGATTCTTGCTATGACATCCTTGGGCAATCTTCGAGCCATACACTCTTGAAGCAATCTGTATTCGGGTTGAAACAAGCTCTTGCCAAACACGAACAATCTGTCGTAATCCAACCAGTCGGGTCGGGACAACAGATTCATCAACAGATTGGTCTTTCCACAATTCGATTTTCCCACTATCAAACCTCTTATGCTCTTGGGAAAGAACTCGTTATTCGACCTCTTGGTCGCGGCGTCGTTCCAAGACATATCTTTAATGTTCATCTTTGTTTTATTTTTTTTGTTTGTTATTTTAGATTCTTTTCAAGCGCAAATGTTTTTATGTTTTTCAAACTCTGTTTTTAATGTTATTATTTATTTATATCGCACCGTCGCGAGTTCTCTTCAATCCAGATCCACTCGTCATTTTGGCTAAATCTTGTATGGGCACCACGGCATCCTTAAAATCTTTCCAACTTTTCGGCGTTCGCTCTAACGGAGCTCGCTTCACCGGCGGACTGATCAACTTGTCGATCAACACATCGGCTGCCCTCTTGCCAGCCACAGAAGCTATCCTACCACTGGCTTCGGAAGCGGCTTTCTTACCAGCATCCAAAGCCGTCTTCTTACCGACCTCAAATGCGGTCGATGCGAGTTTTTTACCCGCATTGCTCGTGAACGCTCACATTATAGAATCGACGATGCCAGAACCGCCTTGAATGTAAGTTCTGACGTATCCCCTGTTCTTTATCACCAACATATTTATTTTTATGATATATTTTTGTTTTTTCACTGGTAAATCGTTTTTGCCGTTTAAATACTTTTATTATTCTAGTGTAAGAATTTACTGTTTTATTTTTGTTTGTTTGTTTGTTTCTCTCTACTTATTATATACACATCAATCCTTCAATTCGTTCATCAGCCTTTTATACTGGTTTTTATTCAAAACCTTCTGTCTTAACAATTCGTCAGATATAGCAACTATCTGATTATCTAATCCCGTGTTACCAACTCAATCTCTGAGACAGAGCATCGGAATCGCTCGGAAGAAAAGTGGTTTTCACCCCTTTGCCAGTCACCGATTCGACGAACTTCTTGTTCATATCCCATATGGGTTTCAACACTTTCGTCCACTTGTAACCTCTGTTGGCTTTGGGTCTCGTCTCTCTGGCATCGTTATTTCTCTTCATGGCGTGGGTCTGAACCAGAATGTCTCCGTAATTATCGAAATCCTGTTCCGTGCAATCGCCGGGCTTGTCGTAAAGGAGCAATCTGCGCAGACTATCAGTCAATTCGTATCTGTTCGAACCCACGATTAATTCATCATCGCCAATATCTACTTCTGTGTCTCCTACAAAAATCCTTCCCTCCGAATCCTTATAAAATCCATACAACTGATCTCTCTTACCACCATCATCATCAGACGATGCGCCGCTACTAGTGGTGATAGTCGAAGCTGTATCGTCGCTCTCGCTCAAATCTGTTTGAATTCCCGTGGGAACGTAATCCGGTGTAGATTGAACGGAATACCGATTTCCAAAACTAGGAGGCAACGAACCCATTCTCAAAGAACTCTCCTTTATGGGTCTCAATTCTTCGACTATCTCCTTCCTGCTTCGCTCTTGACCCTCCGTCACGGGTTTAAATATTTTTGTGGCTTCGCATCTGAGTTCCATCTCACCAAGATGTCTGCTCCTATCAGCCGACTGAATCCCCTTCTTAGCACGTTCATACTCGCCTAAAATTAAATCTCGGCACCTAGGATCCATCTGTAAAAACATCTTTCGTTTTTAATTGTTAATGTTCCTTTAAGTATGCTAATGCGAGTTATTTTATTATTTTCAAAATTAAATTATAATTATTTTTATGCTATGTTTTTTTTTTCTCTCCTATATATATCTATCACTTTTATTTATTTCCTAGGATATTCCCCCACCCCACGACGAGGGGAGATAACTCCGTCTGATCGAGTTTACGAGAATCGAGCGATCCGATCGGTCGATTGACGGAGAATCGAGCGATCCGATCGGTCGATTAGCTGAGTTTGGGAATTCCCATAGTGGGGAATTCCCCTAATGATGTCATAAATGGGAAAAACCCACCGCCTCAAAACAATTGCGGATTCTAAATCACTGATGTAGAATCCTCATACCGTTTTTTGATGATAGCCCAGAATTTTTTTACTCGCGTTTACCAACGATGGATCGATGGTCTGATCTGCGATGGGAACGTCAACAAAAATTTTTAAAGTGAAAGATAAAAGTGAAGATGTACAATTTTGCCCTTTTTTAAAAAACGCGCGTTCACCACAAGTATTTGAACGTTAAAAGTGTGATCTAGGAGTCACAAAAAAACATGGGGGATTCAAGATCACTGTACTTTTTTGTGAACAAGCGTGCGACTTAACACTGAATTCCACGTTGGTGAACGCATCGTGTATGTATGTTGTACACGTACATGTACAAAGTGATCGTAAATCCGCAAATATCACCTACTTCTGTTCATTTGTGAGAGGTTTCTCGAACATATCTTCATACTCTTTCTGTACTGGTGGTGGATTCATTTCAGAAGTATTATGGTGCCATAGTAGATGGACGTCATTCTTGTTAACTCTTTCAAGTGCTTTACTAAAACATGTAGTAATCTTCTCTTCTTCGGACATCATGAAGCATGCATTATGCTGAATCTGACTTGGATGATCGACTGTACATCCATAACATTTTTCTTTTACTACAGCGTCAATATTCTCTTCCACATAATGAGCATATGCCAAACAAAGTTCATGTTGCAAGCGAACTTGCATGAGTTCAATATCAATTTCATCAACGATCAATGGTAGTGGTTTGGTTCTTCTCACTGTGATCTTCTTCTTCTTCAAAGGTGGTTCCCTTGGCTTTTTGAAGGCATGAGGTTTAGTATCTTCAGTTAAAGCTCTTTGTTGGGTGTTGATGGCTGCATCTATTTCATCTATTTGGGATTTCAGTGCATTCCATTCTTCTAAAGATAGTGCAATCCCAGTCTTCGTTGGATAAGGTTTCTGGTCTTTACCCTCAAAGTATCTTCGAACATGTATCTTCAGTTCACCCTGGTACAGGGTGACATTAGTGTAAGTCTGCTTGCTACAAAGTCGGAACATCTTCTCTGGTCAATGGTTCGATTGTGAATGATGCCAAGTCCATTCTTCGTCTAATCTTATATATATTTGACGGACGTGATTGAAAACACCACCACAGTTCAGCAAATTTTGATCGATATTTTCATTCTTGATTGGAGTTTGTGTTTGTTTCCTATAGGATTATAGGTAAAAGTTAGAAAAATTAGAAAATTAGTATAGAAAGTAATAGAAAAGAAACACAATAGGAATACATTAATCTGATTGGTTGATGAACTTTGATCTGATTGGTCAGGTTGGCGATCAAACAGCAATCTTGATCCTTAAACTGTAGGATATGGCCCTCTGCATTTTTATACTGACTTGGGACAGGTCAAGCTACAAACCTCTGTCCTATGGAGATAAGTCAAATAGCTTGAGTGCATTCCCACCCCCTACAGTTCATCCTTTTTTTCTCTTTCAATCCTGTAAGAAGTGTCCCTCTGCATTTTGTACTGAACTTGGGACAGGTCAAGTTTGTCTGATATTTGTCAAGAAGATAAACATCAAATAACTTGAGAGCATTACCACCCCACAACAGGAAATTTTTTTTTTTTTTTAATTTTTTAAATTTTAAAAAAAATTTTTTTTAAATTTCTAATTTTTTTTTTTTTTTTTTAATAAAAAAGGTGGAAGGAAATTTAAATTTATTCAACAGAGAATGATGATGATGATGATGATGATGAATTGACAACATGAATTACTCCATTGGTAGGGATAACCTAAAACATTTTTTTAACTAAATATAATTGGGTATCATCCGGTTCCAATAGGGGTAACCTAAAGGATACCAAGAATCAACTTTTAAAAAAAAAATAAATGGAATGAAATTAAAAATAAATGTTTTGAGTATTTTGAAAATAATTGGATATCATCCGGTTCCAATAGGGGTAACCTAAAGGATACCAGGAATCAACTTTTTAAAAAAAAAATAAATGGAATGAAACTAAACATAAATGTTTTGAGTATTTTGAAAATAAATATAATTAGATATCATCCGGTTCCAATCGGGGTAACCTAAAGGATACCAGGAATCAACTTTTGAAACAAAAAAAAAACTTTTTTTTTTTTTTTTTGGGGGGGGGGGGGGTTATACTTAGCCTACACGAGGAGTGTACAACATGAATGATAATTGTTGAAGAATAAATTTCCTTCCATAAACTATTTACAAATATGTACAAGTAATTATTTTCACCCACCCCCATGAGAAAGGAAAAGAAAATGTTCATCTTGGATAACCATCTCTGTAAATATAAAAATAATATTGATTGGGATAATTTGAATATAAGAATTATGCTTACGTCTGGATTTCTGTAAAGATTGTGGAAGAATATTCACTGGTTGTAGAAAAAATTATATTGTCAATGGTAAAGTAGATACACCGTCATCTTGAACTAGTCGTTTTGGATAAAAATAAGATAAGCCGTCTTTCGTCTGTACGTAAGTAAACATGTCATTTCCATTAAGTCTGAAGCCTTTATTTTTTCCTGTTCCTGTTTGTTTGTTTTTGATCACTTTTAAATATGTTTCTTTTGTTAAATCATTTTGTCTTTTATTTATTCCTTTACAACTCAGTTTGTTTGATGGGCCGAAACAATAGTAAGTTTTGCTGCACAATCCAATAACCCCCTCTCCCTCCCATTCAATTTTAAAAAGACCCGGGGTTCTTTTATCGAAAGCTTTCCTGTCCCTGCAGCATTGGGATGGTATTCAGTTATCTCCCCTTAATTTAGTGTTTACATAATCTTCCACATGGGCATCACAGGCTTCTGAGGGTAACCATTTATGGGTTTGGCGATAGAATGATTCTTTTTTCTCTGGTCTGACTACTTCTTCAAGGGAAGATCCAGAAAGGGCTATGTATAAGCTGTCTGTGTCCGATTCACAAAGTTCAAAATCCTTACGATCAACAAAAACATCCAAAAAAAACCATAGCAGAACTGGATCATATGTAACTTTGCATATTGATACACGAAAAAACCAATGTGGTGGGGCAAGTCAAGTTTGATTCTGCTTTTATTCATTTCAATTTCACAAAGTTCTTCAGTGAGGGTGTTCAATTTCCGAAAGGCCAGATTATTGCTGAGGTTGGACACATTATCTTCATCACAATACACTACATTCCTATGTTTTGCCTTATTAGTGACTGTCTTCCCACAGTCCGAATTACCTAATAGCTTCATCGTGGCAGCTACGATGGCTTTACTTGGGTCAGAGTCCCCTTCCCGTCGGACCTGTGATACTTGATCACCAAATGTTTGGAAGCACGCCTTGGGCTGGTACTGGATGACTTGATACCCCTGACTGACTACCAGTCCGTGCTCCAAATACCATTTCAATAATGGTGTAGCCAGCAAGATTTTTCGCCAAAGTAGCTACCAATGAGACTACGGCGAGGTTGGCGCATAATGTTGTTGGCTTCAGAGTAAGCCTTCATGTGTGGCCCGATATCTTCCCGAGAAATATTTGTATTTTTGAAGATTGGTGTCATTTCTTCAAAATAGGGCTTCAGTTGGTCGGGTACAGAAATGTCGCACTCCACTAGGCCAAAGATATTGCCTGTGCAGATCTTCTCGAGAGGTTCGCTGGATGTCATTGAACCATCCACCGAAGTCCCAATCTTTTCCCGGAGAAAGGTCTTTAAGTCTGCATCGGTCTTCTTCTGCTGATGCCACTCACATTCCCAGATTTCTATAACATCATACCCAAGGCTCTGTAGGTACTGGGTGGTTTCCTTGGTGTTTTCCCTAAGCTCAGACGTGGACTTACCCCGTACTGCATCGTGAGTGGCCAATGTACCGTCCTTCATATTCAGATAGCATTCATGACCGTGCCAGAAACATCCGTGAAACTGATAAACAGTTTTGGTGTCTTTACACCAACCATCTACGGGCACTTGGCGTCTACCAATCTTCTTTTCAGTATCATTGTATTCGTGTCGGATGTGGACAACGTCCCTCCAACCACTGATGGGCCATCCTACCGTACTTATGGGTATATTCTGGTTTAAAGCCTGTCTCTTCCTTGCGTCTAATGTAGCAACCTGTTGGCATTTCCTGCATTAATGACCATAAGTACAAGGCGTTGGCATCATAACCTACAACACCCCCACATCCCTTTGCTTCTGCGCCATACTTAAATTCTCTTATGTTGGTAATATTCTTCTCGTGATAACGATTGAATATAATAGAAGCCCCCCCCCCCCCCCCCCCCCCTACAATATTGTCCTTGATGAGATGATGTAGATCCTTGTTCTTCTCGTTGATGTTCTCGAAGGATATACCTTCGTCGACGGTACTGAATAAATATTTTAGCGTCAGTCCTGGAACGCTAATACCATCCTTAAACATATCGACCCCCCTTTCCAAATAAAATTGTGATTGTTTCTCAATAGCCTCTAGGAATGGCTGGACATCTCTATTATTATACCAAATCAGGAAGTCCCTAAATGTCCTCATCCCATCCCCCCCCCCCCCCCCCAAACTTGCTGGCAGTAAGCATATTCTTCTTCGGTAATGTTTTCCTTTTTTAAAGAGCTATAAAAGGAAACATGGGGAGGTATTTCAGTAGTGTCCAATTTATCAATACAGTCAGTCCAATCATAGGGAAAAAATCCTTTAGTAATGGAACATCCAAAAGCCTTGAGAAATTTATCATAACTAAATCCAGGGGCTAAGTAATTGCAAATATCTAAAAATTTCAAATGATCTGTTTTCAAAACCATAAAGTTGTTACTTTTTCACAACAAAAGACAGTGGGTCGTACTTTTTCAGATACTCCATCATTTCTCGTTTAATCACGTTCACATCACATTTTCCAGAATTAAAACCTAAGACGGGCATTTCCTTAATGTAACGATCAAATTCGGCAGCTAATTTTTCAAATGGGTGGGGTTTAGAATCATCTGTACCTTCCTGTGTCAAAGCATCTTGAATCATTTGCCTGAGGGATAATATGGTGGCCATGTGAATCTCTGGCATGAGAGAGTAACTTTTCTGAGAAATTTCCATTAAATAATTCATCATATTTTCAACCAATGTCTGTGTGTCATCATCAGTAATAAAACATTTGGGATTAACAAAACCGGTGACATTTTTACATACACTAACACTGAGGGGTTTGTGTTGAGCTTCCCAGACAAGAGTATCAGTTAAAGTGGGGAGAGTAGTTTTATCAAAATAACATTCAAAATCAAATGTAGCCCTATAGGGATATGATCGTAAGTGATACATACCACCAACATACTTATAAGACACATCATCAGTACAAGAGAGTTCATGGCGATGGAGTGCTTTCACCGATTTCCACAGTTCACCACATTTACGACAAGCAAAGGATTTAGAATATTGATTAATGTCAGTGATATAACTAAAATGGTTCTCATACAAATTCACATACATGGTATTCTCAAAATTCCTATTAGACCTATGTACAATTTTAGCCAAAACTTCCTCATCTTCCAATAAGAGTTCAAATACTTCAATATTCACTTCAAATACTTTTTCTATTTTGGGCAGTTCATCTAATTTCACACCAGGAAAGTTATCTTTTGGTTCATTTGTGTATTTACTATACAGGGTGTGAGTAGTAGTATTCAAAGAATGGCGCTCACTTCCGCTCCAGAGGGCTAAACACCGGAATAAACAGAGATTGTCATTATAAACAAAATGGTTGTTCTCATCACTGACAAGGGCAACAATCGAATGATTTTCCATAATATACTTGGGAAGATTTTCAGGGACCCCACCAATTGGATGATTTTTAATTTTGTTTACATAAAAAATTACATTGGTTAATTGATGGACGATCCATTTAGAGTTGGGTCTTTGCTACCTAGCCCATTCCAAAATATCTTCCTGTTCAAGGTCTTCAAGGAAATTCCCAAAATCTACAGCATTTTCAATAAGAGGTGGCCTATCAAGAACCCGGGCATTATTTTGTGATGGGTGATAAAATTTTAGTTCTTCTGTTTCATTATTTCGTAAAATGAAGACGTAGCTTAAATTAATTTTGAATTTATTTTTTTGAGATTGAAAGATTGTTTCATTTAGTTCATAATTCATGGTGGATAAATCAGTTGTGTCTAGCCTGTAATTAAAAATGTCCTGTATTTTCCTATTAGTTATATGATGGGTCCGAATAGTATTCCAATTCCTACAATAAATTTCTGAAATTTCATCACTTGTTTCTGCCAAAAGGTCCTGATCAAATTCAATGGGGTCAATGTCCAAAACAGTACGGGGTTTCTTCAGGGTTGTTGCCGGTCGATCAGAATTCCGTTTCGAGGGGAGAGCAACAGGGACATGGGCGGTGTTTTTATGCCTATTAAAATGTAAAAGTTGTTTAAATTCCTGTCCACATTCCAAACATGTATATACATCTAAGCAGGTTTTTTATGGTTGTCTAATTTATCTTTCCTAGTAAATATCTTATAGCAGTTGTTACAGTCAAATGTCTTACCTTGTCCGTGAGCTGTCCGTTGATGTCTATTCCTGTTCCGTCGATCCGTGAATATTTTCCCACAATCCTCACATGAAAATCCAGAAGTCTCCATAATCCTTAGACTAATGAATGCACAAAAATAGCACAAAACAATTGAATAATCTGAGTACACAGAGATGATCCTTTTCCGTCAAGAGATGAAAATGGAATGAAGCCGACTCCACAAAGTCGCTGAATTTATTTAGACGTGACGGACGTTTTTTAAAACGTCATGACGTCACAGCGTTTTTTTATCGATATTTTCATTCTTGATTGGAGTTTGTGTTTGTTTCCCATAGGATTATAGGTTAAAGTTGGAAAAATTAGAAAATTAGTATAGAAAGTAATGGGAAAGAAACATAATTGGAATACATTAATCTGATTGGTCGATAATTCTGTTATTTCATTGGTCAGTTTGGAGATCCAAAAAGGAATCTTGATCCTCACATTAAAAAAAATAATGTTAATGAACTTATTAAAATAGTGATGAAGGTCATTTAAGGATGTTACTAAAAATAGAAACTACATAAAAAAGAGGATTCTGGGTAATGACCAAAGGAATTTGTCCTATAGCACTACTCTTATACAATTTATTGGGGGGAAAAAACATTACTCTAGTCCAAAGGAACGTGCCCACAGGGCTCCCCCTCCGTACTATAGCACTATGTGCTATACCGATAACATGGGGCAAATACAAAACCAGACAATTACTCTTCTACAAAGGAACGCACCCCTTGTACCCCCTTGGTACTATAGCACTACGTGCTACTATTATAAACCAAAAGTTTCGCGACCCTAAATAGGATTCTGAAAGAATTCGAAATAGTACAACTTGTCGAGTTTATTTGGGTAATTAAAGGAGGATTTGGGGAGAAATTACTCTTGTACAAAAGGAACGCATCCCCTTGTATCCCCTTGGTACTATAGCACTACACCTATAAATTGGGGAATAAAGTCAATTTCGGTAATTTTGGGTGGATTTTGGTGATTTGGAGGGATTGTCGGGTTGTTTGTGGTAATTCGTAATACTCCGATTCAATCGAACACACCCTTCGAACATACCCCTGTCTTGTTAGAAGGTTTTGGGTCACATAGCAACCACGTGCTACCATAGAAACCAAGATGGCGGCCTCCAGTATACAAAATGGCCGACGGAAACACGTGTCACCCTAACAACACGCGCTGCGCATGCGCACTCACACCACGTACCACTATGGGGATGACGTCACAATATGGCCGCTCACGCGGGTTACCATGACAACACAACATGACGTCACCGGGTCACGTGACATGACGTCACTTCCGGGGTCCCCACCGGGGTCCCCCCAATATGGGCCCTCCGGGTACATGCTATACTACTATTGTTCATAACTTTTGGTGCCCCCCACCCCCACTACACCCACACACTTTTTTAAACCTGACGATGACCTCCGCCATAAAAAAGTACTCCCATTTTGGACACTCGGGGTGGCCCCATACATACATACATACATACATACATACATACATACATACATACATACATACATACATAACATACATAACATAACATAACATACATACATACTACATACAGACAGACAGACATTCTAAAATATAATATAGAAAGATTAACAGTGTATATGAGCAGTGGCGGCGCGACGGGGATTGCATTTTCCCCACCCACCACACAAACACGTCCACCCTCACGTACACCCATAATCACACACATTCAGTAATCCTCTACCTCACACACACCCTCACGCGCCTCTACTCTTATTTTTCAATCAAGTTATCCCCCTTGAAATTATTAGACGAGCCAGGAAGGTCCATTTAACCCTTTGCCCAACGTAACGACCAAAACCGACCAGCGCTATTCTCAAAAATCGCCAATTAATTTTCATTATTTTTTTATTTTTTGTCTCAAAAACATAGGTTATGACCCCTCATTGGAAGGAGCTTGAAAATAAAGCGAAGTTTCCTTCCATACAAATATTAGGTTGCCATATAAGGGCAAAGGATTCAGTCCAAATTTTGCAGGCATTTATGAAGCGGAGTAGGGTGGAAATGCCTCAAGCAAGTATGCAAAGCATCCTCTCGTATATCCCAGAGATTTGGATGATATTTTTATCATTTGGGGACATTCAAAAGAAGATTTTGATGATTTTTTTAGATATTTTAAACAATCACGATCCACACATCAAATTGAAAGCTACCATCATTCAGTATTCTGTTGATTTTATCGATGTCACTGTGTATAAAGGCGAACAATTCCAGGCATCCGGTCATTTAGATTATAAGGTGTACTTTAAGCCAACTGATTCACATCAGTTGTTAGGCTACATATAAAATCATTTCATCTGCCATGCCACATACATTTTAAAGAGGAATGATGAAATACCAGCTTACTCGTTTCCACTGCAATTCTAGCGATAAGGTAAATTTCAACGAGGTTTGTTCCACCCTATTTAGCACATTCGTATCGGGAGGGGTGGGGGGGGGGGGGGGTACTCACGGCGCTTCTTGCGTAGCCTGAAATCTCAAACTCTGTAAAAAAATGGAAACTCCTGCAGAAATTTATGGTTTCGAACCACTGAAAATTGAACACAACAGACTGTTGTGGAATTTTGTAATTGCGCAGTGCTGAATTGCAAAAAAAGGCTCCTTTTGGATGTTGATTGCATAATTTTATGCGTGATGAGAAAGAGAGATTTTCCTCTGAATAAACGAAAAAATCATTTCAGATGCGAAACCCCATCCACTGTGATTCGTGTAATGCCATTCACCTTATCACTTGTAAACGCTGTGGGAAACACTATGTGGCTCAAACTCAAAATCCATTCCGAATGCGCGCTACTCGACACAAAAAGATATAAAACATAATACTGACGCCTAGGCCTAACATTTTAACATTCCTGATTATTCTTTGGACGATTTTGAGATCAATCCAGTTGGACAACCACCAATTAAAGATGCATTAACAGACGAATTTAGATAAAAAAAAATGAGAAGCTTTATGGATCAATACGCGTCAAACCCTCTGGTCATTTGAGACGAACATATCAGAGGGTGAATGTGAGAGGGGGTCCATAATTTCCTTCACTTTAACATACAACAGAATGAATGTCGAAATAGGAAAAATAGTAAAAGGTGATTTCAATTTAACCAACTCGTAAATTAAAATAACATTTAAATCCCCGACCTTATAAGAAAATTAAAAGCATGTGTAACATCCTTGTAAGGACTAAAGTGGGTCCCATTAATGAATAATATCAACCAATTACTGCCAGTCAATTTAACAAGTTCCAAAGTTGAACACTTAGTCTAAATCAGGTTTGTGTAACCTTTGGTCATGTTTGAAACCCATCAAGGTTCAAAATATATTTATTTTTAAGATAACAATATTTCCGTGGCATATTTCAACAACAAAAAAAAAACGCTTCAGGAAGAAATGTCTGTTCCTGTGCGTATTTTTTTGTACCTTAAACACACACCCTCACACGGTCTTTACTTTTATTTTTTGGACGCATCCCTGACCTATATCGTGATAAAAATCGACTTTCAATAAAGTTATCTCCCTTGAAATTATAAGATGGTCCAATTAAGAAGCAAGTAATTGTTGAGAAAACACCTATTAGGGCCTACATCAGTAGAAAATAAAGCAAAGTTTCCCTTTGCTACTTTTTAATGAGCTGCCTGTTGTTTTCGTTTAATAAAAGTTACAAAAGGAAACTTGGCTTTTTATGGCAAGTTAATTCGAAGCAACTACTTCACAGATAATCGGAAATCCGCCATTATTTTTTTCTCAGTATCACACCAACCAACACTGAGTAAGTGGCTCTTTGTTTAGCATATACAAAATTTGTACCGTAGTGTATATGGTTTTGTTGTTGTTGACTATGGATACTTTTGTCATTTTTGTAGGCCTATTGCATTACATTTTGCTTTTTTTTCTCGTTGAGAGTTTTTTTTTTTATCCATATAAAATACATATACAAAATTACCACCTCAACACCTTGTCAACGAAAGGACTAGAAGATGTAGACCTACGAAATGTTTTTTTCTACGACGTGTTCTTTCAATAAAACGTCTTCTACTTTTTTTTCTGCGAAACCTTCTGCTATCTGGGGGGGGGGGGGGGGGGGGGCATAAAAGAGGTGCGCCAGCTTTTGAGGAGTAGGCTACCCCAGATTGGTCGTATAGGGGTCCTTGTTGTTCAAAGTGAGATCAAAACCACTGGGGTTGAGGGGAGATACATGGGCGGATCGTGGAATTAAAATACGAGGGGTGTGTGGGGGGGGGGGGGAGGCTGATGTGATTTGACAAGAGTCCTAGCATCAGTCGAAGGGACGTGCGTTTGTGTGGGGGTCTGGGGTTCACCCCTAGAAAATTTGTGGTTTTCAGGTGCTCTGTGGTCGCTTCTAAATGCATTCTGGCCTCCAATTGAATATGATGAAAGGAAATTCAAACACACCTTTTTCGTTGTAAAAGTTAAAATTATCAAACCATACATCACATACTGCTTCTGGTCATAGAGCTAGTCTGTCGTGCACAAAATATGACAGTCACCCATTGGCGAAAGTGACTTTCGCGAATGGGTGACTGTCATATTTTGTCCACGAGAGATTAGTGATCTTTGACATCATGGGAACATCAATCGTCGGAAATGCAGAAACAAGAAACCTCTTTTACCTTACATTTTCTGGCTGTTTTGTGGCAACAAATTTTGGAAATTGTTGGCATTCTTGGTCTATTGGGGCCAATATTGCCACTGACTCTTTTGGTGCTGGTTTTCAGATCGGTTAAATCATTTTAAATTCTTTGACAAATTATGTCACGACTGCTGAAAAGCAGCCATGACATAATTTGAAAAGGAACCCAAGGGATAATACTTTATATCGGATTTTCAAGTAAATGTGTGTGCGTCAGATCGACGGACCGATGCAATCCAGTATACCCCATTTTTCCGAAAGTGGGGGTATAAGTTTAAAGATTGTTGTAGGCACTGCGGTGTGCCACAATGAGAACTCTACCGGTCAACTCAACTGGCCATTCGCAAATTCGGGCGAATGGCCAGTTGAGTTGACCCGGCGAATGCCAGAAGCCCTCAATAAAATTAGAACAGAGAAACATACGCGACTGGAAATATTGGCTCCCCATTAACATTAACTTCAGGTTTGGGGTATGCGATGCAAAAATAATGATACCAGGAACATACCATTTCTTCGGCCTTGTGGCGACAAAATATTCTTTTATACTTCGCTTCAATGCGTCCCGCTTTCGACTATCGATTTTGCAGACAGTGGATACATGCAGACGGGACTGTCGTCAGTTCTATAAATAACCGATATTTTGCGAATTCTAAAAGAGGATCATGTCCCTTATTTGGCAACGTGATGTCATGAGTTAAGGAGGGGCGTTATAGGACAGGTTTGTGTGGAATAAGAGCATGACTTTTTTTAGTGGGCTCTGGAAGGTGTGGGGGGGGGGGGGGCTAGTCCCCCCCCCCCTCTGGATCCGCCCTTGAGATATCGGAAAGGCGAGGGAAAGGATTATACAGACAGAAAGACGCTCACGGATTCTGGGGGAATTCGTACCAAATAAAGTGATTTGGGTATTTTTGGATGATTTGCCGGGATTGTCGGGTTTATGTGGGTAATTCTATTTCTAGTCAATGCAACACACACTAAGAACATACCCCCCCCCCCCCCCCACCGCCCTTTTAAGAAGCCTCTGAGACTCATAGCAACCACGGAAACGAAGATGGAGGAGGCCTCCAGAATACAAAATGGACGACGGAAACACGTGCATCCCTAACACGCGCTGTGCATGCGCGTTAAGACCACGTGTAACTATGGAGAAGATGCCACAACATGTCTGCTCGCGCGGGCTACCAAACATGACGTATCTAGTTCACATGACTATGACGTCACTTCGGGGTCCGGCCAATATCATCATCATCATTTTCTCGGATTATAAGTTACTGCTTTTTTCCGGTTTGATAAATTGTTTTAACTATGTCCGGTGGATGTTTGTAGTTATTGTATTTTGTCGGTTGTGTACATTCTATCCCCGAAGTGTCTATCAAGGCGGGCTTTGAAGTCGTTTAAGCTGTCTGCTTCTGTGATATTGGTGGGGAGGCTGTTCCAACCTTTGCATATCCGTTGAGTAAAGAAGTTCTTCCTCAGCTTTGTGTCGCTGTGTTGAATATAGAGTTTTGACGGATTTCCTCTTGTTGTCTGTAATTTTGCTTTTGTGAATAAGACTGAAGGGTCGAGGTTGTAGAAGCCATTTAGTATTTTGTAGGTTTCAATAAGGTCGCCCCGAAATCTTCTGTGCTGTAGAGACATAAGTTGTAGCTCCTGAAGTCTCTGGTTATAAGATAAGTGTTTAATCTCTGGAACCAGTTTTGTCGCACGCCTCTGTACCTTTTCTAGTGCTATGATTTGTTTGCTCAGGTAAGGGCTCCAAATCGTGTTGTTGTACTCCAGAATTGGTCTTATTAAAGTGGTATAAACCTTTGTAGGTATGTATTTGTCCATGTTGGTGAAAGTCCGTTTTACGATACTAAGAGTTTGGTTGGCCTTTGTAATTATGCTGGCAATGTGTTTATCAAACTTCAGCCTGTCATCGATATTGACACCTAGGACCTTCTCGCAGTCCGTACGAAGAATCTCGGGTTGGTCTCGAGAGTCTGTCATATAGTAGGTCTTCTTAGGATTATTCCGGCCAAAGTACAGGATATGAATTTTACTAGAGTTGAAATGTATTTGCCATTTCTTGGACCATTCACATGCAGCATTAACCGCAGATTGTAGGTCTTCCAATAGTGGGTCACCCATTCACTTTGTGTCGTCGGCAAAGATTTTGCATAAGGTATTCAGATTGTCTGGAAGGTCATTTATAAAAATGAGAAATAGGGTAGGGCCGAGTACGCTTCCTTGTGGAACGCCACTTGTGACGCTCTTCCAGTTGGATGGTTTGTTGTTGACTATAACCCTTTGCTTCCTATTTTTTAGGAAATCGTCGATCCATTGCAGTACATTTCCTGAGATTCCGTAGCATTTTAGTTTGTGTAGCAGTCTAGCGTGTGGGACAGTGTCAAAAGCTTTCCTGAAGTCTAGGTAGATTGCATCGACTGGTCGGTTGTGTTCTAGCATAGAGGTAATGTACTCCAAGTATTCCAGTAGCTGAGATTTACATGATTTCTTTGCTCTGAATCCGTGTTGACATTCAACAAACAAGTTATTATCTTCCATGTACTGCATTATAGCATCTCTTATAAAGGACTCCAGAATCTTGCATAGTATGCAGGTGAGGCTTACGGGTCTATAGTTTCCAGGCTCGTGGCGGGATCCTTTTTTGAAAATGCAAGTAACATTTGCTGCTTTCCATATGTGCGGTATGCATCCATCCTGTAATGATTTGTTGAAAAGTCTACAGAGAAGTGTACTGATTTCGTGTGCAGTCTCCTTTAGTAGTCTGGACGGTATTTTGTCTGGCCCATGACTCTTATTTGGATTCAGTCTCTGAAGTTTTTTCTCCACGGCGTGTGGGGTGAGTATGATCTCGGAAAGATATTTTCCGCCGTTCTTGTCCTTCAGTACAGGCATATCTTGTATATTTTCTTTTGTAAAGACGTTGGAGAAAAACTCATTTTGCACTTCTGCTTTGTCTTCGTCAGTTGATGCTGTTTTGTTATTATGATCCTTCAACTCGGCAACGTTCTGTCTCGTGCTGCATCTGCTTTTGGCATATTTCCAGAAAGCTTTGGGGTTTGTTGTGCACTCATTTGCTAGTTTTCTTTCGAAAGACTTCTTACTGTCTCTAATTACTGAGTTAGCTAAATTCCTGGCTTTTGTGTACTGTTTATAGTCTTGTGACTTTCTAGTCTTTCTGTACAGTCTAAAGGCTTTGCGTTTCTCCTTTATGAGATGAACCACCCCTTTGTTGGCCCATGGTATTGGCAGTGAAGTTCTGGTTTTAGAGGTGGGTATGTGCTTCTTTACCAGTATATCCATAATATCGTAAAATTTGTCCCACGATGTTTGAGCATTACCTTTCTCTATAAAGCTCCAGTCAGTCAGTTTTTTTAATTACTCTGTTTATTGCTGTTTAGTTTCCTTTATTCATGAGTAATTTTTCCACGTTAGATTCATAGCTCCTATGAAACAGCTCCTCTTGCAGCGTGATGTGTAGAACATCGTGATCACTCTTACCCAGTGGAGTGTCATGTATCACGTCTTCTATGGTATTTCTGTTATCTGTGAAAACTAGGTCCAGGATGTTTGCTTTGTTATTCTCCCTGTGTCTTGTTGGTTGTGTAACATGTCGGTATAAGAAATTGTCTTGGATTGTGTCGAGGAATTTATTTTCAGTTGTGTTACTACTTGTGCACCTTTCCCAGTTTATGTGTCTGTAGTTGAAGTCTCCAGTTATTAAAAGGTTGTCAGATTTGATACCAGTGGCTGCATCGATCAATTTGTTCAGGTTAATATTGTTCTCCTCATCAGAATTTGGGCTTCTGTATATAGCCCCTATAAGAACCCTTTTACCATTGGGAGTTTTCCAGTGGCACCATACAGATTCTGTGAATGCCAGTTTGTTCATATCTTCACAAGGTTGAGCTTCTAGGGATGTATGTGTGTGTATAAAGACACCACGGGTAGGGCTTGTATTTGTGAATAGGCCGTAATTGTCTAGTTGAAACTCACTTGTTGCTACACAAGTTGGGTTGAACTTTGGCAAGGTTTCAGTTAGGCAGATTACAGCAGGTTTACACTTATCTGTCAGTAGTTGTAGTTCGTCTCTCTTGTTGAGTAGGCTATCTACATTGGAGTATATACAGGTGGGTCTGAATAAATTAGAAAGACGAGGAATGCTATTTACTCTATTTACAAAAATGTCATTTGTCTCTTTTTGTCATTGTTTTGGTTTCCTACGTGATCTGGGTAGTCTCTTTTGAAGCAATTCAGCCCTGAGATCCTTTTGCTTTTTACTCTCTGAAGGAGTGTAGCCTGGATTGAAGTAAACATTGCGCTCCTGTTGATTTTTGTTACTTTTGTTATGTCTAATTGCATTTTGTATCATTTTGTCTTTTATTTCTTCTGACTTTGTGATAACTTTTATTGGTCTCGGTTTGTCTGACTTCTTACCTATTCTGAAGAAGTTGACAACGCCCGCGGGATCTGAGTTTGCTACCTCCATTAAGATTCTGTGTAACTTCTCTGTCTCCTCCTTTAAAATATCGTCCTTCTTTTCTGCAGTGCTCTCTGTAACATTAGTTATGATAAGATTCTTTTTGCGTCTTTGTCTTTCTTCTAATTCCGTTAAGCTGTCTTTAATTTTAGAGTCTATTCTTTCATAAACTGTTGCGAGAAAAGAATCTTTGTCTATAGTCTGCTTCTCGAATAGTAGCAAAAGTTTGTCCATTTTTGCTTCTAGGGAGTTTAGACGTTCGTGGGTATCTCTGGAATGTTTTGTGACCCTGCATGATTTACATAACCATAATAGTCCTTGGATTTTCTTTTGTAAATGCTTATATTCTGTATTTGATATGTCTTGGCATTTTGTGTGAAACCACTGCTCACAATCATCACACCGTAGAGATTGAGAGGGAAGGTTTCCTGATATCCGTCGGCATTTTAAGTCGGCCTTTCTTCCCACTTACTGGGGCAGATATAACTGTCAAGCAAATAGGTAAAGGAAAGAAAACCTAGACTTCCCAATTCCTTCCTGAAATAAGTGTCTATCCGTTCTGAGTAGCTACCGTTATATAATAAACAATTGTGTTGAAGATCTAATTCTGTGTTTCTAGTGTTTACAAATGGCCGCCATGACAGTTGAAAGATAAAGTCGATCGACTTGATAAGTTTTTGCCTCAAAGCTCATGAAATCCTCATCGGAACTAGAATGTACACATCCGTGTGCATAAATCATGCATACATGTAGAAAGAGATTCAAAATTGCATGTTTCTCAATGAACAGATTAAAAATGAATTTGAATAAATTTTCGGAGCTCAGAATGACGTCCTTATCCTTCACCGGAAGCCAACGTCGCGTGGCCCATTTACCACATCTGCTACTCTTATTCTCTTTTACCATACATATGCCTTTTGGCCCGGGTTTAGACTATATCTTAATGTTTCGTATCTGATGACAAAATTAATCAGATTTGCTTCTGCACTCACACATACAAGGTTCTTGAACCGTTCTTCCCAGTTACGTGACTGGTTGCTAGTGCTAAATCGAAATTTCCTCGAATCCATTACGTGACCGGAATAGGATCCACGTCAGTTGGTCACGCAGAGATCTGTCCCATAGGCCTATGTGGTCTGTGGACTGTATCCACAATATAGCCCAAGCTTACCTGTCGAGTCTAAATCTGATTTTTAACATCATAGGCTATTGTCTTTTAATGTGAATAGAATCAAATAGTCATCATTCAACAGTCAATTTGGATCCTGGTCAGCTACATACATTTCACCCCGGTTAGCCGTGTAGGCTAACGATACTTGATTCAGTTCCTCGGTTGTGGGCCATCAAAGTACCAATACTACCAGAGTAGTACAGTGCGGTACTATTACTAATATTACTGATGATACTAATCGTGACATAAAACAGAAGCACTCGAGCTGACAAGGTTTAGTTAAAAAACAAAAATGTTTGTTTACGATAATATTGTTGATGAATCATAATCGGATTCGTCATCGTGCTATTCCTTTTATTTGTCTTGTGCAAGAATCTTCGACATTCGACAAGATAATCATATGGCGCAAAGTGTATATAAATTGATGAAATGAGACTGAAAACGTGAACTGTAAAAACACACGGCAGCCCACGTGACAGATATTTCTCAATCTTTTTCTGACGTCACAATCGACTGACTACCATATTGCTAAGAGATTTGAGAAGACCGGAATTTGTTTCAATTTCCTATAGGCCATCTCGCTGACGCAGCGAGCATTTTTTCTTTATAACAATCAATGTATAGAAATATACTGGTAAGTGATCATGGGTTCGTCTGGATTAGAAATACAGGACATGTTTTACAATGATGTGAATTGCGAGAGTCGGTAAACATCAAATGAGTTCAACGGTTCAGCCTCATTGGTCACGTTGCGAATTGTATGCAATTTCGTTCACAGGATAAAGTTCGTCAAGTGCAATTGAATTTAGTGTAACGATGGACAACAGTTGGGCTCATGGTCGATGCCGGGGATCCGACGGATTATTGTGCACCCACAGCTGCGTATAATATTATATCAACAACAGTCCATTCATCTCAATTCCAGATGCCCTATAATCGGTAGATTTAATTTTGGGTAGGCCTACTTAAATTCTTAATATATTTCAAATTAAATCGAGAAACATCAGATGTCCACTAATGGCAATGCCATAAAGGCACTATTTCACTATTAGTCCAGCCCGGTCCATCCCTGCCTTGATGCCAGGTTGATGGTCGGATAGCTGGAGTAGTCATGCAACTTGAATTTCATTGAAAGTGCCCAAATAGGACCCTCTGACTATTGCCCCCTCATCCCACATCCCTGAACTTGGCTGAAGGGAAGAGGGGTGGAGTAATGACAGAGAACCCTAGTTAGGTGTAGTGTCCACTGTCAAGCAGGCACATCGTTTCGTTCCCGGGTCCTTTCGGCCTCGGGAACATTCGGCCCCAGGTATTTTTCCGGGAACATTCGGCCTTGGTCGAGGCCGAATGACAATGTTCCCACTTTTGAGCCCGAATGTTCCCACTTTTGGTAAAAAATTTCTTAGTTTGGGAGTTGAAAAATAACTTTAAAAAATAATTTTTTAGTTCATTTTGTTGTGTTTTTTTTGTATATTAGGAGTTTTTCAAGAATATTTTTTTTAAAGAATAATATATACGACCTACCTTTATTCCTAAAGTCGAAATATATTGAGCACAAGACCGATCCATAATGAATAATGAAATATGAAATCCATTGTATAAAATCCACTGTATTGAATAACAGAATAACAATATGTGTGCTCCAACGCCGACATGCAAACCCGAAATGATATACTTCTTCTTGGGTGTTGTTTGGCACAACTCGGCTTTAAAAGTTTGTTTTTATAAGTTCTTCTGAAGTTGTGATCAAAGTTCTGGCCTCTGATGAGATACTCATACAGCGTTTTTACAGTATGACTGAAGTTTGATTGATTTAATGGCACTTGATTAGGCGATCATATATACTGTTTTTACAGTTTCTTTGAACACTTAAACCTTTTTATGTGGACTGTAACTATAGCCCTCTCCCTTATAGGTTGATGGATGACTCCCAGCTTTAAAAAAGTCTCCTGGATTCGTAAGCAAATAAAGTTATAAAGCAAATAAAGTTGTTCGGGTCGCAAGGGATTTAAATCCAACATCGTCCCTGTGCGCCTTCTGCGTGCTGAAAGCTTTCATTTCATTTATTGCTTCAGCTTTCAGAAACACATATCAGTGGATTTTCCCTTTTTGTAACCGTTCGGGATAACATGCTGGGGCTACTCCCAAACCAGCGACTGTTTGGGTTTCTTTTTCTGTTTTTCTAAAACAACAAACAAACTGCGATTTCAGTATTCATAAGGAAATAAAATTATAAAACAAAGTTATTCGGGTCGCAAGGGGTTTAAACCCCACATCGTCCCTGTGCGCCGTTGGCGTGCTGAAACTTTTCATTCATTCGACTCCAATATCAATCTTGCTCGCTTACTTGCTTGTCCAAAGGTATCCAAGAAGTTAGAGGAAGCATTGGAGAAATATAAAGAGAATGATATAACTGCATCATATTTTTTGAGGTTGTGTGCCAGTATATATCAAGTGTAAATGTATTTTATATTGTGTTCATTTTATATTACGTGGTATTTATTTTTGTTGTGAGTTGTAATAAAGGTATTTAAACTCATATTAAACCGCGTCTCTCTTAGTCTCCCTTGTAGAAAATGGAGGCCGAATGTTCCGAGGCCGAAAAGACCCGCTCCCATCGTTTTGGGAAGAGGGAGGGTCTGGGATCTAATCAGTTTCCAAAACTGGTCCTCCTAAACACTGGAATGACACTAAAAAAATAAAATTTTACTGTAAAGAATGTGTTTTAATACATAACATAGCCGAGATCTTAATCATAAGTGACCATTTTTTATATATTTTGTTCCAAACGGACTACAATTATAAAGTGGGTGAGTATACATACTCACTGAGAGTGTTTGAATAACACAGTCAGAACTTGATTTGCCGTAATTGCATTGAGATAGCTGATTGCTAATCCCATTGTTTGTGAAAGATACAAATTAGTTAATTATGAGTTGATGGCCCGAAAAGGGGAAGTAAATGTTTCATAGTGCACAAATCCATATTCATTAAGTCTGATTTCACCATTGAATGTTTTTTATACATTCTTTGATTTGTTTGAGACCTTTATGGAGATCTTTATGTATTAAAAGATTTGAATGGTGGAAAAAGAACAGCCTTACAGGCCACAAAGTTTTAATTGTTTCAGAACCTTATAAAAATGTATTGCAACACATGATGGTTTTCTTATTTATATACAATAATGTATATCACATTACTTTATTGCAAGTGTGCGAAATAACAATGCCGGAGTCTGTCAGTCGTGATGTTTCATGCAGCAAGTTTTAGGACGACGATACCATTCCTCCGATTTCCACTCATTTGTTAATTAATAAACAAAATACATTCTGGGGCAGAGTATTGGTAAAATAAATGTCATTCTGCATCATTTTTATGTCATTCCGGTGTTTAGGAGGACCCTCAAACACTACACAATCTGTCATTCTCACACTATTTAAAGTATTTTAAAGAAAGAACATAATTGGAAGAATAAATCGAAAAAATACAGTGCTTAGATTTTGAGGAGTAGAATCACATCTGGACATCAGTATGCATATACCAGTAGCCTGCCCCATTCAGTTCCCCCAAAATGTCAAAATGAGCACTTCTCTGCCCTTCCAAAGGGCACTTCAGGTATGTTGGTGTGATTGTTGCTCAGTTTGCCATAAAAGCCCTCTCATCACTTATCATTATTCATGCCTGCAGCATATGTATACACAAAACACTAAAAAAATACTCAAGTTCAGCTGCTGAACCCTCAGTAACCAACTGCCCACGCCCCCGTGCACCCAGCCACCCTCATACACTTAAAGAGATGTTAGAAATACTACAGATTGGATTATTCTAAAGTGTATGGCCATTGTCATTCTGGAGCAATTACTCACCTCATAAGTAGTAGCACACAGTGGTATCATTGGTATGAAATGAATGTTCAATCTCTTTACACCATCTGTAAAGTCCTATACACTTTCTAATCATGCAAGTCCCCATTGAACTTGAATGTTAGTTGCTCTGGAGTCTGGACTGGTGAGCAGCAAACGGTAACTACGAAGCGATGGGGAATGCATATAAAAAAAAACAACCAAAATTAAATGTGACTTCAAGAACTTGGCACAGGTCTGTATTTAAAGCAAAATTATGATTATCAATCACTAGGGTAGGGGCATTGTTAAGGGACATTTGGGGGAAGTTATCCCCCCCCCCCCCCCCCCCCCCCCTTCAATAATTTTTCAAGATAGAACTTTTTCGTCATGTTGGAGTCTTGTCTCAGATTTTGAATCTGCTGCACATAATCATGTGTTTTCTTAAGAGAGTACTTTCCTCTGCCATATAATAGTGATGCTGCATATTTTGGGGTTCTATAAATAATGGTGAGGGCAGCCTCCAAAATTACAGGACTTACACGAAATTCCCACAGATGCCTCTTGACAATACCTGTGTTTCACTGCTGTATGAATGGGGTACACAATTTTGCTGGACCTTTTCAGAGGTATTCAAATTTTAAATTCTGACAAGCCTGGATGGTATACATCGATGAAGTTTTACCATATTTTCTTCAAACAAATTCTGTTTTTAAGTGTTGTTGTTTTTTGGCTGACTTACGGATTGGATATTCTCATGACAGTCAGGGCTTTAGATTGGTTTAATTTGGGGACACCAGGTTCAAGTGAAAAATGTCCCCAAATTATGAGAAACTACATGATTAATCAATTTACATACAAAGTTGCTTTAGAATAATAATACAGGTTTCTAAGATTTTTTTTGCATGGTGCAAAAGTAGTGCTTGGCAGTTTTCTGATTAATTGGGTATAGCCGGTTCAGAAAAAATGTTGTTAGTAATATCAGTCATCAGAATTAACAAAATAGAAATGTCATGTTGAGAAATTCACCCATACCCTCCTGGGTTGAGAGAAAACATTCCACTGCTCAGAGAGTGCAGTTCCTATCAATTCCAGAAGTGTTTGGAAACCCGGAGTTACCACAAATGATCACAATTAACACAGTAATTGAGTTAATTTTGTTTTTGATAGTGGCCTGGATATTTCCCGCATGACCAAAGTTCCTGGCCTTGGATAGCAGAACATTGCATTGAGTACATTACATTAACCATTTACCTGACTTGAAAAGCAAATGACACTTGCAAAGAACTAATTTTTTTCATTTTTTGTCTCAAAAACATAGGTTATAACCTCTCATTGGAAGCACCTGGTTCCAAAGAGGGGTTATTACCTATGTTTCTGAGACAAAAAATGAAAATAATAATGAAAATTAATTGGCAAATTCTGTGAATAGCACTGGCCAGTTTTGGCTGTTATGTTGGGTAAGGGGTTAAAGAACAGGGGCAATGCAAAGTGTGGGCAACTACCCACGACCCGTATGCAAGTTTGAAGTAACCTTGAAGGTATTGTGGGACCAAAAATGTTTCTAAGACTAAGTGCAAAAAGTGAAAACAGAAAAATTTGTAAGTAAAAAAACGGCCATAACTCTGGATAAAAATTGACGTTCCTTGTGCATATCTATTCCCCCATGTTGGTCCATCAGCATACCAAAGGAGATCTAAACCTGAGCGATGGCATTGAAAGTACACTACAAAACGATTGTACAGACGAAAGGACAGAAAAGCAGCTTCACAAGATATCCCCCCCCCCCCCCCACCCTGAATCCTCCTTCAGAGGTCGGGGGTATAACAAATGCAATGTAATCAGCCCATAGTCTGCAGAATGATTTCATGATACAGACATCACAACACAATAGGAGAATAAAGTACAGAAAAAACTAAAATAAAATCTTTTTCAATGGCAGATGATTTCTATGCAATGTGTGTGTCGCATTGTTGCTACGAACATGTTTTTAGTTTGTAAAATTCATTGTTCAATTCAGTTACCTCCATTGATGTATCTCTCCAATGTTGTGTGCATTCCAGTAAACATTAGAGAAACACATCAAGAGAGGTAAAAAGCTGAAAAATGAACATTGCATTTTGGTACGTCCCATGCCTCTCTTTCTGTTGACCTTCCATCGGCACAAGTTCACAGCACGTTTTAAATTCAATGTTATTATTAAATTGAGACACAAGGTATGTGCTAAGTATATTTCTGATTTATAAGGCTGAGTCTATTGCACTAAGTGCACTAAAATGTATTAACACTATTTACCAGAATAAACACAACTTTCACAAGAGAACAATATCGTGATTATATCGTTAATCTCAATCTTCTTTCCCCAAAACTATGATTATTATTTTGGTTAATATTGCCCAGCACTATGCAAAAGTACTTCTTAACAAATATCTTCATTTTAGAATGTTACAACAAGCTGTTGGTAGTCATCTCCTAATTTGGGGACACCCTTTACCTCTTCAATTTGGGGTAATATGAAGGCCTGTGACAGTAACTCATTTTAATATCATGGTTCATGATGGTGCCTAATATTAATCATGATACTGTCCTCTTTCTCAAAAAATTAATAATAGTGATGTCACTTTTATTTGGCAGGAGAGAGTAGATCTGATACTTGGACTCACAGGTGATCACACAAATGGAGGTCTGCAGTATCCGGCAGGCGATGGAGGTGATGAGGTGACTGCCATTTGGGTCGCATGTAGGTTTACCTAAAATGAAAAACGTGAACGAAAAATGGGTTGTGCCAAATTATTGCCGGGTCACATGGAATTTTCATCAAGTTGAATGACCTACAGGGTTCCCGCATGGCCTTGGATTCAATGGCCTTAAATTCAACAAAGTATGGTTGAAGCACTTGAAATCCTGGAACAAGGTCATGAAACCCTTGAAAATCCTTGAATTTTCGCAAAAAATAAAAACGCGCCAACGATATCTGCAAGTAACCGCTTCCATCGTTGGGTACACTAGTGATCATATATCATCATTCATGGCGGCAAGGCCTTGAAACTCCTTGAATTTTGTTGTTGAAAGGCCTTAAAAATGTTTCAAAATGTAGAGAAATGGCCTTGAATAGCCTTAAATTTGATCAGTTTTTGCCTGCAGGAACCCTGATCTAGAACAAATGAATGGTTGAATGTTGTTGAGCATCAACCAATCATCAGCTGCACGGGTGTTTGCATCTGCCTGAAGTTTAGCTGCTCTGTTGGCCAACAGAGCAGCTATACTTCTGGCAGATGCAAACACCTATGTTCAATGTTGATGCTGAACATCATTTTAAATTGTTGATCATCTTAAGATGTAGCATAGATTCAACAAACTCAGGAAATGGCAATAATTCATGCCTCTGCCACAAATAGTGATTATGGATGGATGCCATACTCTTCTACAGCATGCTAGCCTATGCCAAGATTAGGCTATAATTGCAACTAATTTGTGTCTGAATTGCTGCAACACAGCCTCATTATTGTTCCTAAGGATTCATCTCTATTCATCAGAATATTGCCCATTAGAGCAAGAACTTTGTTATGATACAACAGTTCATATGATATAGGGGTATCGGCATGGATGTGATACATATATACTCTCCCAAAAAAGAAAGTGTGCATGCTAAAAAATAACACTAAAAAAAGATATATATCATTTTCATTCATGGAAATTTTATTCAATCACAGATGAATCAATTTGTGATCAACACGAGAAATTTCATTACGCTACGACCAATACTCTTGGTGCCATGGAGAGTCAAAGACACTAAGGGTCAAACACAAAGTCACACACTCAATATCTGGTATGACCTCCGTCTGCATCGACTACTGCTGTGCATCTACGCCTTATGGAAGCGAACAAGTTAGCATGGAAGTGTTGTGGGATGTTGTTCCATATTGTGATAAGCTGTCTGGAGTTCCACAAGCGTTGACGGTGCATGGGGAAGCCGGCGTAGCTGGCGTTTCATTTCGTCCCATACGTGCTCAATGGGTGATATAGCGGGCGAATTTGCGGACCAGGGAAGAACATCCACTTGTTGCTGCAGATACTGTTGAACAACACGAGCTGAGTGGGGTCGGGCGTTGTCCTGCTGTAGAATGACGCCGGGGCCGTGACGTTGCAGAAATGGGACAACAACAGGTGTAAGCACTTCATCACGATATTTGGCTGCATTGAGATTGCCATCAATAATGACCAGCTCAGTTCTGTTACGGGCAGTGATGCCACCCCACACCATGAGAGACCCTCCCCCATAACGGCACATGGATCTTTTCGACGTCTGTACACTCTCTGGCGGCCATCTGATGATGAAAGATGGAAACGACATTCATCTGTGAATAAAACACGTCGCCACCAGTGTAAGGGATGCCTGAGATGTTGTCTACACCACTGCAGTCGAGCACGACGATGACGTAATGTCAAAATCGGACGAATTGCAGGTCTTCGAGGACGTAAGCCGTATTCTCTCAGCCGGTTGATTACTGTTTGAGGATGTATCCGTCTCAGGTTAGGGATGTTCCTGGCTGTCGTCGTTGCTGTTTGTTGCCGGTTATGGAGATGGACGACACGGATATACCGATCTTGTGCAGGGGTGGTAACTCAGGGTCTCCTGGAGCGGGGTCGGTCTCGAACGTCATCATGTGCATATCGATGAACTAGTCTGTCTACAGTGTTACGGTGGCAGTTCAAATGCTGGGCAACCTCTCTGTGTGTTCTGCGAGCTCTAATCATACCCAGGGCAAGGAGACGTTGATTCATTGTCAATCTTGGCATGCTAATGTGGAGTTGTTTTAACAGCAGCGCAAGTTTGAATGTGAACGATAGGAAGTCCTTACTTTAGTGTTTAAATACCCAAGGATTCACACTGCTGCATGAATTTTCAGACTCTCCACGTGCAAAACATGCCTTTTCACAAACGTGCAGCACGTCATTTAACGTTAATGCAATTTTAATGGGGAAAGCTGTTTTTGTGTTCAATATAACTTATTCATGAACAGGTTAACACTCTTTACACCTACGAAATTATTTTCTTGGAGTTTGATCAATTTCTACAATGCACACTTTCTTTTTTGGGCGAGTATATATTTTGGTGACCTAATAGGCTACCTGAATCAAGTAGAGGGGAACGAACTATGAGTGACCAAAGCTCAGACAAAGTGAACGATAAATGGGTTACGCAAAATTTTGAAAATAGCAGGTCTGATCCAGTACAGGATATTGGGGCACTAACATAACCAGTTTGGTGTTCTGGTACGGCATGTTAATTGAACAAGAGGTTGTGTTCTGACTTCCCGTGGGAACCCTCGGAAATGAAGCAGTGCTTCGTTACTGTGATAAACTCTCTTTTACTAGTAAAATAGGATCCATTCCCATCATCAATGCTGAGAGTGGAAGTCCTTGAAAATGGGCAACATGGGTATAAACGACTAAATTTCACTAATATTATATTTTTATACAACAACCAATGGCCCAGACTAGCTGGTGCTAACTCAAAAATTAATCCAGGGCCAAACACAAATTTTGACCCTCCCACCCCCAATCTCCAAAATTTGCATGCAAAACCAAAAATTCAATGTCCTCTCTGGTCCTCCATACTTTTCAGATCTGCGCATGCACAGTATCCAGGAAGACACCGAAATTGGTGCCAACCATCATTCTTTCTTTCTTTGGCCCTGAAGTCCGCAACATTGAACTGACATCTGTGCTTTTAAATCTCATTTTTGAGGATGCCAGACACAAATCAATGGTGAAATTCGTGGATCCAAGGATATAATTGGATGATGGAAGTGAACAATGGTTGTCAGGAACGTTCAGGGCTGTAACTTTATAATTTTTATCAAAATTATTTCATGTTTCCCAATTTCGGGACATTGGCCCGATGTCATCATTCTTTCCTAATGATTTTTTCACTGTTTGTTAAGTGTTCCTTCCCTATCCTTCCTTGAAGCCCTCCTGTTAAACGCCCAAGTTTTTTGGCTTATTTTTATTGAAATGTTTAGAATTTCTTTGGGAGTTTGACGTGTATTACAGAATGTTTATTCTGTAGATCCACAGGGTTACGTCCTCACCCTAGGGGTGTTTGGGCATTTGGGTCATGCATCTTCTGTCCGATGTATCATTTTTTCTTCATATGAAAATCTTGCTTTACATCGGGTAGCTTTAAAATGTGTTACTGACTTTGGTCCTTTTTTATTCAGTGCATGGGGTCTTGTTTCCGGTTTTTCCTCTGACGTTTACTTTGGCAATGTCTGTTGTTTCAACTTATTATTACTGTAGGATTGTTATAAGATACATGTTATGATATTCTGGTAGTGTAGCAATTATTTTTGGAATTTTGTCCACACTTAGGCTCTAACGGATACTTTTGGGCTCGTCATGTTCCCTTTGGGAACTTGGGCTTTTGTCAAAATTTTTTCGAAAGATTTTTTATTTTGAAATTAATTTTTTGATTTGTATTTTGAATGTTGATTATTATGTATCTTTATCATATATTTATTGTGGAGTTGGTGGGAGTACTATCGACTTTGTTTGATTTATTATGAAAGCTTATTGTTAAAAATGCAAGGCAGGGAAATCTTCCTCAGATTGACATGCTTGTTGCCTTGCTTGTAGTTGATGTACTCCGCTAATTCTTGTCCTACATGTGTTGTTTGGGATGACAAACGTTAGACATGGGTGTCACGGTGTGTTGTTAGCGGTGAGAGGCCAATGCTAGTCCCCTTGCCGCAAAGTCAATTAAGTTTCTCGGTTTCCTATTCAGAGGAACAAGACCGTGGTGATGGTTATGTGACACCTTCAAGAAGTGTGGTACCGTCGTTGCGCTCTGATGAGCAAACAGAGCTAGCTGCCAAAGTGCTCATGAATATTCGGGTGGGGATAAAGCCACTAGCCGGTGGTTATAGTCCCTTGTCTGCAGCTAGCTCAACCGCCGAAGCGGTTACTCTGCCTGTGGGTAACGGGATGCCTGGTAGTCTGTTGCAGACTTGAGAAAGAAGTGGATTGGGTAGAGCGAGCACTTTAAAACATAAACATACTCACCCATGACGATGGAACAAGGGAAGAAGCCAGCAAGTGTTGTGGAAAGCTCGTCGAGGTCTGAAAGGACCGTGAGCGAGAGAGGTCCCTCTCTATCACAGCAACATCTGGGGCCAGATGTTGTGATAAGGAACTTGCTTGAGTCAGAGCATATGTCCACACCTGCCGTTCGGGATGCTCCATATAGATCGCAGCTGGTCTCGGCTACAGTTACAGCTTCTTCCACTTCATCTTCTAAGCACACTCGATCACACTCTAGCTACCCGACTTCGGATATCAAAGCCTGCTACACGAAGAAGAGACCACTCTTCGCTGGTGAAGTTGGACCATCGGGCAGCTAATGAGACGAGGCCTCGATCATCGGGACGTTCGGAGAAAAGGACCATCTCCGACATACCATCCCAGGAGCTGCAAGTGGCGAAGAAACAGAAAACTGCTGCTCCTCAGGCCTCGGTGATGGGCTTGCCATCGCAGAATGCGCAGCTGATCGCAGCATTCCAGCAAGTGCAAGGGCAGCCTCCTCCAGATTCAGAACATGAGCTGTCGGACGGTGCTAGGTCGGTCCAGTCGTCAGCTCTGCAGATGCAAGGGACTGAGATTCACAACTGATTCTCTCGGATGGTGAAAGGGATATGGAAGAAGATTACCCATCCCTTTCAGAACATCACATGGTTGCGATGGATTTCATCCTTCAATTCTACCCTGAATTTGGTCCGTCAAATCAGAATGCTACATCACAGACTTTATCCAGACAAAGGAGGAGGCCCTTTCTTTTCCGGTTCAGTCGAGACAGGTGTTGCAGGCCTTAGGCCTTATAGACAACGCCGTATTTAATTTCTCAAGTATGAGGAAGAAAGGCAGTTTCTTATCTTCATCTTCTATAAACAAACCGTTTCTTGGACCACGTTCATTTAAAACGGTCGGAGAAGATTTCAGAGAGTTCCTCTGCGCTTGGATGAGCAGGCCGAGGATGTGGAGGTATCTTTACCTGGATCATTCACAATTCGCTCAGACACAATTGAGACGGCAATTTCTTCAAATAAAGTGAATTTGGATGCTATGTCTTACACAGGTCATCTTACAAGAGCTATGGCGTAACGTCTCAACGGAAAGGAATTTGCGGACGTTTGTACCTCTCTTAGAGTTCTTTCCAGGGAAATTATGTATACCATGTATATAACTCCGCCCTAACAGTCACTAATTTGGAGTTAATCAGATGTGATGGTGCCCTTGCATCATCATCACTGATAGATGACAAGGTGATAAACTCTCTCCGAGTTGCTCCAGTCTCCGGACATTTGATATTCGACGACAAGCTTTCATTTGTCTATGACCAGGCTACTAAAAAAGTGTCTAATGCTCTGCTTTTAAAGTCGGCATTTCATCGACCCGCTGCAGCAGACAAGAGTAAGGGAGGACGTTCCAGACAGAAATCGTCAAAAGGGGACACCTCTCGAGGGTATAGGAAACCCTCTTATTCTTACTCTGGAGATTATTAGTATAGCGACTCGGGAAAGGGGCGGAGGTCTGATCAGGACTATCGGTCAGATGCTCCTAAGCCTGCAGGATGAGGTTCTTTGCTGGAAGGACGTGGTTTCTCCTCCCGTAATCCACGCAGGTCGTAAAGGTGATGGACAAGACCTCTATTGCTTGCCAGTTGGCGGAAGGTTATCAAGCTTTGCGAAAAAATGGATAACAATCACGGAAGACTAGTGGGTGAGAAGTATAGTATCGGACGGCCTATGGCTATCATTCCGAGCAAAACCCCCAATAACATAGCACTGGACAAATCTTCCGTCAAATCCTTGCAAAAGAGAGTCTCTCATAGCGGAGGTACAAGCTCTCTTATCAAAGGAAGCAATAGAGGTCGTCGAGAATCAAAATTCTCAAGGTTTCTAAGTCATCTCTGTTCCTTGTACCGAAGCCAGACGGCTCATTCCAACCGGTTATAGACCTGAGCTAGATAAACGAGCTCATTGTGGCTCTAAAATTCTATATTGAGACCATTTGATCGGTAAGGACGAGTGTTCGTGTGAATGACTATGCGGCAAGCATAGATCTAAAGGATGTGTACTTTCATGTCCTGGTACATCAGGCATTCAGAAAGTACCTGCGTTTCGCCATACAAGGGAAGGTGTATCAGTTCAGGGCAATGTGCTTTGGTCTGAACCTGGCTCCCTGAGCATTCACTCGAATAATGAACTCTGTAATGTCACACTTCCGAGCTCATTCATCTGCGGTAATGTCGGCGTACTTGGACGTCATTCTACAATGGCAACAGAATTCTTCAGAACGATGTTCAAAGTCTGCTTTTATTACTCCGACGTCTCGGTTTCATCGTAAACGAGAAAAAGTCAGATCTAGCTCCGTCCAAGTCGGATCATTCACTTGGGAATGAGCTTCAAGACTCACAACAATTTGGTTTGTCTGCTGTTACCCAGAACAAAATTAGTCAGTTGTTATGCTCGCTTTTGTCTACACTCAGACTCATTAACAGCGAGGGAATTCATGTGACTGTTGGGGCTGTGCAGAGCAGCTGCGGATCTTATTCCGATGGGTTGCCTGCGCACGCGTCCCCTCCAGATATTCTTTACTCAGAACTGGAGTGTGAAGATGCATTCGCTCCAAACCAGTATTGTTTTAATGGACCTGATAAAACAAATGGTTCAGATTTGGGCAGATATTCAGTGGTTACCTTGCAGAGTTCCGCTGCAACTGTCAGATCCAGCTTTCACGAATATGACGGATGCAAGTCAGACAGGTTGGGGGCACGACCCTAAGTCCCGCAGACTTGAAGTGTCAGGGTCTTTGGGTCCCTCGGTTCCTGGAGAAACACATAAACATCAAGGAGATGATGTCGATAAGGCTAGCGCTACAACATTGGATTCACATAATAGCAGATGCTCATGTTCAGATTTTGTCGGACAACTCAACAGTGATAGCGTACATCAGGAACCAGGGTGGCACTCATTCGATTCCGTTATGCGACAGAGAAGATTCTTCTGTACATCATGAATCATCATGTTCAGCATTCTGTACGTCATATACCGGGTCGTCTGAACATAATAGCAGACTCGCTCTCCCGGAAAGGTCGCCTGTCGCCATCGGAGTGGACGCTCAACAAGCAAGTATTCAGGCAGATTTGCAACAAGTGGGATCGCCCCATGATAGATATGTTCACGACGCACCTGAGCAATCAATTACCAACGTTTGTGTCGCCATGTCCAGACTATCGAGCATATGCAGCAGACGCTCTATCGATCTCATGGGACGAAATGATAGTATATGCGTATCCTCCAACTCCGTTGATTCAGCAGATTCTGTTAAAGATCGAACAGCCTCATTGCAAAATTCTACTAGTTGCACCTCTGTCATCACAGAAACTGTGGATCAATCTTCTTAGGGGTCTGTTTTGGGATGGTCCCTGGAAGCTTCCTCCACAAGAGGACCTTCTTTATCAGGGGAAGTCACATGCACTGCATCACAACTTGGAAGGTCTCAACCTTCAAATATTTCCGTTGTGCGGTCCTTCTTGCACGGAAAACAGTTTACAGGACAAGCAGTGGATGCAATTTTTAACTGCAGGAGGTCCTCCTCTTCGTTGAACTACGCAGCAAAGTGGAAGGTTTTCTTCCGTTGGTGTAAGGACCAGTCGATAGACATTTTTGATCCGTCCATACCAAATATTGCCAATTTTCCTGGTCTATTTGTTTGATGTTTTCAAACTGCTGCCCGTCACTATTAATGGCTATAGGTCTATGTTATCAGACACTTACACTTATCATGATAACTTGGCTATTGGATCTAAGGCTTCATTGTCCAAGCTGGTTAGAAGTTTCTCTATTAACCCTTTACCCAATGAATTGCCCGCATCCGCCCGTGTAATATGCAAATTGAGCAGTTGAAAAAACATATCATGTGACCCCTCATTGGAACAAGCTCATTGAGCTCGTTCCAATGAGGGATCACATGATATGGTTTTGATGGAATTTTTTGAAAAATTAAAAAAAATGATAATTAAAATAATAAATTTTGAGATAGTCTTCATTGGGTAAAGGGTTAATAGACCTAGAACCCTCAGATTAATTTCTAAGTGAAATTTGGCTTGGGTTCTGTTAAAGCTTAAAGAAGCTCTGTTTGAGCCGTTGGATGTTGTAGAGTTCAAATTCTTGACCTATAAAACAGGACTTCTCTTAGCCTTTGCATCTGCTAGAAGAGTTAGTGAACTTCATGCTTTATCGGTTGATGATTCTCACTTCCGTAGTGTGGGTAATACCATTACCCTAACTACGGAAGTAGGATTTCTGCTAAGAATCATACTCCAGATAAACGGCCTGAGTCTATTACCATTAGGGCTCTGTCGTCGTCGGACAACCAAAGACCTCTGCTGTGTCCAGTCAGGGCTATGCGCATATATAAACGGCGATCAGATTTTATAAGAAAAGGAAGAAAACGTTTCTTTCTTTCATTGATTCCTAACAGAAAAGATATTTCTGTACATTCAGTTGCTAGATGGATTCAGCTGGCAATATGCATTGCCTATGAAAATCTGTCTTCGGATCAACTTTCTGTAAATAAGATATCAGTGCATGAAGTTAGAGCGCTGTCCACTTGTTGGGCTTATTCTAACAGTATAGCCATTACTGTTCTCATGAATGCTGCGTACTGGGCACAGCCCTCTACATTTACCAAGTTTTACCTGAGAAATTTAGAGTCCATCTCCGGTGACCTTAGATCTTTGGGTCCTCTTTTTGTTGCTCAGAATGTCGTCTGTTAATGATTACATCTATATTTCTTTAGGCAACCCGTTCCAGCAGTGACTCTGTTCTGCTGCCCTCTTCGTTCTGCGGTCTCGTACCTCAGAACAAGGGAGGGGAGGGGAGGGGGGTGGTTTTTTCCCTTATGTTCATCTCGCTTTATAGTGAAAAGCAAGGGAAGACCTCCTCGGGTGTCAGTAGTCCTGAGTCGGTGTTGGGATGGTTTTAATGTGTAGCTCGGTGTGAAGCAATAACTATGTCTCATTTATGTACTGTTTTTAAAGTGTAGCTCACTGAGAAGCATTTGTTTTTGTCACGTGTCAAACGAGCGTTAATATACACTCCTCGGATGCTTTTAAATGAGTATAAAGAGTCTCATTCTCTGGACTATCTTTATATATTGGCTTTCCTTCACCGAATTAGCATAATGGGTTATGCTGGCATTAAATCGAGAATTATATATTATGTAATACTCAATTACATTGTTGGTGTTATGACTTTCTCGTTTCTCGCAAAGGAGAAACACATATATAATTCCTTTTTTCTCTTATTCTCATGTAGGAGATATTCTTTACTGAAGTGATTGAGTGATTGGATTTTCCTTTATGTCCTAGTCCCTCCTTCCTTTTTACGATTCAGCTAGTCTGGGCCATTGGTTGTTGTATAAAAATATAAATTCTAAGTAATATGTATATTTTTTATACTTACCAATGGCCCAGACGGCGGGTATGGCCCTCCTGTGAGTGGGCACTCATACCTCCCTGCTGTTTACAACATTTAACAGGCAATTATAGAAAGAATGATGGTTGGCGCCAATTTTGGTGTCTTCCTGGATTCTGCGCATGCGCAGATCTGAAAAGTATGGAGGACCAGATAGGACATTCAATTTTCGGTTTTGCATGCAAATTTGGCAGATTGGGGGACAAAATTTGTGTTTGGCCCTGGATTAATTTTTATACAGTTGTATTATGCCCATCAATTTTTGATGGACGTATTATGTTATGGCATTGTCTGTCTGTAAACAATTTTTGTGTCGCCTACTCCTCCAAAAGTTTACATGCTACATTGTTCAAACTTTGCACACATGTTGATCACCAATTGCCATTGTGCATGTGATAAGTGCAGGTAACTCTGTTTTGTATTTCCAGAGTTATGCCCTCTTTTAGTACTTAAAACATTACAGTATTGTGTCGCCTACTCATTCAACATTTTACATGCTATATTGTTCAGACTTTGCACACATCGTGATCACCAATTGCTGTTGTGCATGTGACAAGAGCAGATAACTCCATTTTGTATTTCCAGAGTTATGCCCCTTTTAGTACTTAAAACATTACAGTATTGTGTCGCCTTCTTCTTCAACATTTTGCATGCTTTGTTGTTCAAGCTTTGCACACATGTTGATCACCAATTGCCGTTGTGCATGTGACGAGCAGGAAACTCTGTTTTGTATTTCCAGAGTTATGCTCTCTTTTAGTACGTAAAAACATTACAGTATTGTGTTGCCTACTCCTTCAACATTTTACATGCTATATTGTTCAAACTTTGCACACCTGGTGATCACCAATTGCCATTGTGCATACGACAAGAGCAGGTAACTCCATTTTGTATTTCCAAACTTATGCCCCTGTTAGTACTTGAAACATTACAGTATTGTGTAACCTTCTTCAACATTTTACATGCTGTATTGTTCAAACTTTGTGCACATGTTGATCGCTAATTTCCGTTGTTCATGTGACAAGAGCAGGTAGCTATGTTTTGTATTTCCAGAGTTATGTCCCCTTTTAGTACTTAAAACATGACAGTAGTGTGTCGCCTACTCCTTCAACATTTTACATGCTATAGTGTTCAAACTTTGCACACATGTTGATCACCAATTGCCGTTGTGCATGTGACAAGAGCAGGTAACTCTGTTTTGTATTTCCAGAGTTATGCCCCCTTTTAGTACTTGAAACATTACACTATTGTGTCCCCTACTCCAACATTTTACTTGCTTTATTAGTCCCCTATGGGAACCGTAAGGGGACTATAGGATTGCACTCCGTCCGTCTGTCTGTCTGTTTTTTTATGTTACCACCTCTCCCTCCAACATGCTATAAGCTGCACCTTTCATATTTGGTACATGGATAAATGGTTCTGAGGTGATGATGTATGCTCAAAATTTTTTTTTCAAAATCCAAGATGGCGGAAAGGCGGCCATTTTTGTTGTGTTTTTTAAGCTTTTTTTCTCTATTTTCATGTTACCACTCCACCCACCAACATGGTTCAAGCTACACTTTGCATATTTGGCACATGGATAGAGGGTTGGGAGGGGATGATGCACGTTCAGTATTTTTTTTTTCAAAATCCAAGATGGCGGCCATTTTTGTTGTGTTTTTTAAGCTTTTTTCTCTATTTTATGTTACCACCCCTCACTCCAACATGGTTCAAGCTACACTTTTTATATCTGGCACATGGATAGAGGGTTGTAATGGGATGTTGCACGTTCAATATTTTTTTTTCAAAATTCAAGATAGCGCCATGGCAACCATTTCTGTTGTGTTTTTTAGGCCTTTTTCTCTATTTTATGTTACCACTGCTCCCTCCAACATGGTTCAAGCTGCACTTTTCATATATGGTACATGGATAAAGGGGTTGTGAGGGGATTATGCACGCTCAATATTTTTTTTCAAAATCTAACATCTGTCTGTCTGTCTGTCTGTCTATCTGTTTTTATGTTACCACCTCTCCCTCTAATATGCTTCAAGCTACATCTTTCATATTTTGTACATGGATAAATGGTTCTGAGGGGATGATGCACAGTCAATATTTATTTTTCAAAATCCAAGATGGCAGAATGGAGGCCATTTTTGTTGTGTTTTTTAAGCTTTTTTCTCTATTTTATGTTACCACCCCTCCTTCCAACATGGTTCAAGCTACGCCTTTCATATATGGTACATGGATAAAGGGTTGTGAGGGGATTATGCACGCTCAATATTTTTTTTCAAAATCCAAGATGCTTCTATACTCTAGTGTCTTCTGTGACAAAAACACCTTATGTCACAAAAGCGCCGTAGGGGACTAATACCACCTCGGTGGTCAAACACTTGTTGTTCAAACTTTGCACCCGTGTTGATCATCAATTGTTGTTGTGCATGTGACAGGAGCAGATAACACCAATTTATTTTTAAACGACGAGAATCCTCACCGTTTATAGCTGTTATAATCCTCAAAATGTCCTTTTTCTTGGTGTCACCCATCGTCAATCATTATCAATGAAATTAACCTGTCAATGAATGGACGCTACCATTGTAAATGGCGAGGAGAATTTTCGAAGCAGCCTTGCAGCCCTTTAGAAGTTATCTTATGAATAAAATGATGCTACCGTTTTTTTTATTTTGTGTAGACTTAAGATCACTTGATATGAAAATGTGAAAACAGGTGAATTACCCTTTACCCCAGACGGGGCAGGGGAATGGGCAATGAGTGGAAGGGGGACAGACATAGTCGAGTCAACAAATACTTCAAACATTACCCCAGAGAAACTTGTGCATGTTCCAGTTTTGACAGGCGTATATTGTCCCACTAGGCAGTGCTCTTGTTGAGTTAGCACCAGCTAGTCTGGGCCATTGGTAAGTATAAAAAATATACAAATTACTTAGAATTTATAATATTTCAGCTACACCATCAAGGTATATTTTTAAGTTGGGATTTGACCCACTACAGTCGGGACAAATTAGTTTTACAACTGCTCCCACCCCACCCCCATTTAATCGATCACTCAGGGTGTACAGCCCTTCACTAACCACTATGTTATGTTTCAGAAGTAGGACCCCTCTGCCTGTTGAGAGCTGCAATTTTTCACACCTCTATGGATTTGAGAATCTAAGGACTGGAACAAATTGTGTTTATGCATGTTTTCTGATTTTCAAGGATCTGACAACCAACACCAAAAACAAACTGCCCCAGTACCAGTAACTCTCCTCAAGAAGAAAAGTGATATTTGCAAACCTTCCCTTTTTAAATCCTAAAGGCTAAAAGAGGCTGATATGCAGGTCCTACAAAATAAATTATAAAGGTGATATATTTCCTAAGGGAGTGATATTTATAAATGTGGAATTAATGATCCAGTAATTGTTAAACTTAATGCATCATTTGCAGTGCCTATTAAAAGGCATCGTATTTGTTCAGAGGGCTCTCCAGCCACAACCAAGTAGAAAGGTGGGGCATGTATTTGACAAACTGTTTTGTTTTTAGCTCAACTTGACAAAGTCAAGCTGAGCTATTGCCATCACTTCTCGTCCATCGGCGTACGTTAGTATGTTAGTACGTTAGTATGTACGTCCACAATTTCCTTTGGCACACCTCACAGGTCGCATTTATGATCAGATTACTTTGAAACTTCTTATGCTTGTTTGGGGTGACCTCTAGATGGGAGCTATCGATTTTCTTCAATTTCCGTCAAAAATGTTGCCGCGGCCAACGTTCTTAGAACTTAGTTTAGTCAAACCACAATATTTCCCTTTGGCACACCCTACAGGGCACATTTATGATTTGATTGCTTTGAAACCTGATACGCTTATTTAGGGTGACCTCTAGATGGGAGCTATCGATTTTCTTCAATTTCTATCAAAAAATGTTGCCACTGCCAACGTTCTTAGAACTTAGTTTAGTCAGACCTCAATATTTCCCTTTGGCACACCCTTCAGGGCACATTTATTATCGGATTGCTTTGAAATCTGGCATGCTTGTTTGGGCTGACCTCTAGATGGGAGCTATCGATTTTCTTCCATTTCCGTCAAAAAATGTTGCTGCGGCCAACGTTCTTAGAACTTCGTTTAGTCAGTCCTCAATATTTCCCTTTGACACACCCTACAGGGCACATTTATGATTGGATTGCGTTAAAACCTGGCATGCTTGTTTGGGGTTACATCTAGATGGGGTGACATCTAATTGGGAGCTGTCGATTTTCTTCCATTTCTGTCAAAAAATGTTGCCGCTGACCTTTGAACTTAGTCAGACCTCAATATTTCCCTTTAACACGGCCTTCAGGGCACATTTATGATAGGATTACATTAAAAAATATTATGTGTGTTCCATGTGACCTCTAGATGTGAGCTATTGCTTTTTTTCATTTCCCTAAAAATTTGTTGTTATCACCAACCTTTGAACTTACTGCATTTGTGCATCAACTAATCCCTTTTGCACTCTCTGCAGGGTATATTTATGAATTTCCATAAAAAACCCATTGCCACAAGCAGTGACCTTCTACTTAGTGCATTTGTGCATTAACATCTTCCTTTGGCATGCCTCAGAGGACACGTTCATTATCAGGTTGTTTTGAAACTTTGTATGCTTATGCATGGTGACAAAGATAGAAGCTATTGATTTTCTTTTCATTTCCATCAAAAACTGTTGCTGTTAGCAACAATCTTTGAATTTATTGCATTTGTGCATCAACATTCTTTGACATGGCCTACAGGCCACATTTATCATACATGTAGGATTGTTCTTGAACTTGGTGTGCTCATTAGGCAAGAACTTTAGATAAGAGCTGTTGATAAGCATTCATTTCTGTGAAAAAAGTTGCCATTTACAATAACCTCTGAACATACTGCATTTGTGTATCAACATTCTTCCTTTAGCCAGTCTTACAGTTTACATTTAAAAATGCATGGATTACTCTGACGTTGTGCACACACAATGCTGTTATGTTGAAATTTCATCAAATAACATTGGTACCAATTATCTTCAATTTTGCCATTTCATTTATAACTTACCAAGTTCAAGTTTGTCAAGTTGAGCTACAGTGTCATTGACACTTTCATTTCATTCTGATTGGTGGATTTTGAAAAATGTTCTGCTCTGAAACTACAGTGCCAAATGTTTTGAAACTTTGCTTGGTGGATGACTGAGACACCCTTCACCAACGATCCTCATTTAATGTTGATCGGGTTGCAAACATGGCTGCAATTGTTGCTTATAGTTACTATAGAAACCCTATGGGAAATCACATTTTCATCTTCTTTTCTGGAACTACTAAGCCGACGTGAACCAAACTTCAAAGGAATGATCTATCTACAAACGATCCTCTTTTTGCTCCCGTTGGTTGGAAAATATGGCCACCAGAGACATTCTCTGATTCTAATTGATGGATTTTGCAAAAATCTTCCTCTCTGAAACTACAAAATCAAATGTTTTTAAACTTCACATGATTGAGGACTGGAACACCTTCTACCAATGATTCTCATGTAATGTTGATGTGCGTGTAATGTTGCAAACATGGCTACAATTGCAGCTCATAGTTACCATGGAAAGCCTACTTGTACATGTATGGGAAATCACTTTTTTAGCTCATCTTGACAAAGTCAAGCTGAGCTAATCTCATGGCTCTCTGTCCGGCCGGCATCCGTCGTCCGTCAACACCATGTTTTGGTCTTCTCCTCCAAAGCCACTGGGCCAATTCAAGTGAAAGTTTGTGTGAGTGATGGTCCCAAAGGGGCATTTAATTTTTGTTCAACTCAACATGCCCAGCCCCATAGGGAGGGAATGGGGGAAAAAGCTCCAAAATATTTTTAAAATCTTCTCATGAACCTGTGTGTACAATGACTTGATATTTGCTATGAAGCTTCCTTTTGAAGTGTAGAATCAAGTTTGTTCATACGAAGTTCGTGAAGCAATATTTAGCTTTGTAATGGGACGGGTAAGATTTTTGGCCCCACCCAAAATTTATATTTTCTGAACCGATGGTCCGGTTTGAACCAAATTTGGTATGTGGTATTATTGGGTCATAAGTACTTGACCCATGCAAAAAAAAAAATTCTCCCATCCCCATGGGAACCCTGGGAGCTAAAAATAGAAATATTTTCAAACACCCATATTTCCCAAACCACACTAAACAGAGAGCTTTTATTTGGTATGAAGTATCCTTAGGACCAGTAGAATTGAATGGTGAAAAAAAATTGGCGTTGGTTATGTTAGGGTGTTCTGTAATGGGCATTGAAAAAATACTGAGTCAGGGGGGGGGGGGGGGGGGGGTTGGGTCAGATACAAATTTGTTAAAATAAAGCCCATTGATTCATATTTGGGCTCAATACAGGCACCCATATTTTTTACATAGGGTAATATGGGGAATATTCTTTAAAAATCTTCTTCTTCAGAACCACCAGTCCGAATCTTTTAATGTTTGATATACATATGAGGGTCAGATTCAAGATTGTTCAAACCAAGTCCCTAGGTTAATATTTGGGCTTCCTACAGAAGCCCAAATTTTAACTTTGTTCAATATGGGGGATAATTTTAAAAAAATTTCTTCAGATCCACCAGTCAGAATGCTTTCATATTTGGTATGCAACATCTTTAGGGGGTCAGATTCAAGTTTGTTCAAATCAGTTCCCTAGCTATATATTTGGGCTCGCTATGGCAGCCCAAATTTAACTTGGTGCAATATGAAGGAATTTCTTAAAAAATCTTCTTCAGATCCAACAGTCAGAATGCATTCATATTTGGTACACAACATCTCTAGGGAAGTCAGATTCAACTGTGTTCAAATCGAGAGCCTGGGTTAATATTTGGGCTCCCTATGGGAGCCGGAATTGGCCATTTTGCTGGAGAATTGAAAATTTTGTATTCAGTACCCTCTAGAGGTGTGTAAAGAAGATTAATCCACATAGGTTGTATTATTTTTGTCACTCCTGAGGGACTCAAGGATTGACAGTGTAGCCTCTGGATATGGATTGCTTAATGTAGACTCATTCTTGGACTCTGTTTATATGGTGTTCTGTTCAAGATGAGCGCTTCATGCCCCGTGGGGCCTCTTGTTTATATGTAGTTCCAGGTGAGCGATTACAGGCTCTTTAGAGTCTCTAGTTACATCAAATTACCGATGACGTGTGTCTGTGTTGCTTTCAACAATTTGACATTTTTGCAACTATATCTGCTAGAAAACTTTGAGCTATAACTGGGCAGTATTCCAAAAGTACCATTTGATATTGGTATCTGCATGGGACATGCATGTTGTTGACATTGAATACCATACCGATACTGTGATAAATCATTCAAAAAATACTGATACCCAAACCAAACTTAAAATTTCAATACCTCCCAACTGGAGTCATGATTACATGAACATGCATATTGTTCGAATGAAGAGTATTACGCAGAGGAAAAAATTTGAAATGGTTCAGATTGCCTGTCCGATCCTAATTTTCATTCCCAAACCTAATTTTTAGCTCACCTGGGCGAAACTCAAGGGGAGCTTAACTGATCGTTTTCCGTCCGTTGTCCGTCGATAACTTTACATTATCGACTTCTTCTCATGAACTGCAAGACCAAATTCAACAAAATTTGCTGTGCATGTTCCCTAACATATGTCAATTCAAGTTTGTTCAAATCAAGTTGACCTGCCCCTCGGAAGGGCCACGCCCAAAAAGTGTGCTTAAATCTTAAAAAATCTTCTCATGAACCAGCAGTAGCAGAGACTTGATATTTGGCGTGCAGCTTCCTTTTGAGGTGTAGACTCAGATTTGTTCAAGAGAAGTTCGAGGAGCTATATTTGCCTTCGTTATGGGAGGGGCAAGAATTTTCGCAAAGCCCAAAATTTCTATTTTCCAAACCGAGAGGCGGATATGAACCAACTTTGATATGAAGCCATATTGGTTCATAAGAACTTAATTTATGCCCAAATTTTTTTCCCGTCGCCCCATGGGAACTGCAGAAGCTAAAAATAGAAAAAAATTAAAACGCCCATGTCTCCAAAACTACACGGCACTGAGAATTCTTATTTGGTTTGAAGCTTTCTTAGGACCAACGGAATGGAATGATAAAAAAAAATTGCTATCGGTTTCATCATGGGGTACTTTTTTGGGACTTTTGAAAAAGTGCGGAGTCAGCATTTTTTAACACTGTGGGTAATGGGAAAAACATTTAAGACTACTTTTCTCCCAAACCACTGCTCCAAAAGCTTTAAAATTTCACATATAATATCTTTGGAATATTATTTCACAGGTTTATTGAAATCAATTCCCTGGGTCCATATTTGGGCTCTCTCCGGAAATTAGTTTTTTGTTTTTTTATGCATTTTGGTCCTTTTTAAGAAGGAGAAAAAAAAATTTTAGTCTGAAAAAATTTTGTTTGTGACTTTGAAAATTTCCGAACAAAAATAAAAAAAAAATCTGTTTTTATGCGTTTATCTCAATTTTGGGACGTTCAAGTGCAGGAACTGAAAATAGAAGAAAAATCCTGTGTATTGTGTGGGCACAATCGCTTCATCTAATTGGTATATGCTTTTCTTAGGAGGGGGTGTATGCGGCTTATTCAAGTCAAGTCCCTGGTTTGATAGACTACCATGTCAGGTGAGGGCCCTAAGACCCCCCCCCCCCCCCCCCTGTGGGGCCTCTTGTTTTATGAGCAATTGAGAAAAAAAATGGTTTTGTCCATTTAAATCGATATCTGAAGATGCTTACATGTACATGTAGGGGCGTGGCTTCAAATACATACATGTTCCTCACCAATATATGCCATTTATTTTAATCCTTCATAAAACCCAAATAACGGACAACAATAAAACAAATTCTTGAATAACCAAAATGGTTCAATTTTTGGCCCCCAAAACACAGCTTTTGACCACCTACCCCCACCCCCTGGAATTAGCTCATATTGTAAATTTACAAGGGCTGCAAAGGATAAGTCCAAAGAACCGAATGTGCAATACATTTTTTTGTTAAGGTACTGTGTAAAGTAAGGGAAATTTGTTAACTCTGACGTTCTCACCTCTCCATAAGTTCAAATTAAATATACACAAATTATACATCAAAATTAAGGTTGTGATGGATAGAACACAGCAGACACCAATGGTTCCTGGAATTCTGCTACTGTATTCATACCAGAACTGATAATAAAATAATATTTCCGGAGAACAGCTCATATCCAAATGTGCTTAAATTTAGGGAATATCAGAGGTGGGAATTTCAAAGTAAACAAATTTCCCTTACTTACATAAGCACCTTAAATTAAGGAATGTCAGTATACTAACTGCTTTCTTGTCTTCACATGATGAGAAGAAAACATTTGCCATGGTGATTAGGGCACTCGATCTCTGCATCTCGCGAAGGTGGGTCGATCGAGCACTGGAAATATGGCTCTCAGCACATGCTTAAGGTCGTCGATAATGGAATAACAAAGTCCCCATTGTGGTCTTATGCAAATGTACATTAATGCAGGTTACTGAAGAGATCTGTTAACTCTGCATGCTTCTGCAGATATTGCTGCCCAGCACGGGGTTTCTCTTGTCTCTGAAATAAGTATAGTTTGTGCATATTTAATCATATTGTCTCCCTGTAAATGGAATGGATTTTTTCACCAGTGATGTCTTGTGTTACATTTAGATTACCTTGTCATCAAATCTAGTCATTGCTGTTTTAACCCTTTACCCAACGTAACGGCCAAACCGGCCAGCGCTATTCTCAAAAATAACCTATGTTTTTGAGACAAAATATGAAGAAAAATAGTTATTCAAGAATTTTTTTTGCAAGTGTCGTCTGCTTTTCATGTTAGGTAAAGGGTTAAAGCAGCCATGACTAGATTTGATGAAAAATATCTAGAAAATACTCAGTGGGTTAAGAGTTAATAAACCTCCAGTGTTCCACATCTGCCTGGTATTGAGCTTCCAAACAAGAATGGGCAATCATACGCTGTTTAAATACAGCAAGTTTGTTGGAATTTAAGGACTATGTTACCCAGAAATCTGTCTTACAAAGAAAGGCCCATTGAATATGACAACAATAACTGTGATTAAATTAAATAAATGTTAGGATTAGAGTAACATTTTGTATATACATGTATTGGCAGAAAATGTTTCATTAGATTTATAGTTTTCAGCATGAAATTTGACTTTTAAATTGGAATTCTTGCCAAGAAGCTACAGCAATACCCAATTATAAAATTCTAAAAACAAATTGACTAAAATTATAATAACGCATCTATCAACATGTAAGGCACTTTATTGACAAGTGTATTTAAAAATCCCAGAAATGTGCATGTACATGTATTAGTAATACTTTGACATACATGTAGTGGTGGTGTCTAGCAAAGTCTTGGCTGTCTAATCAGCAACCAAAACTTACAGGTACATACATGTACCACTGCCAAGGTACAGTAACTGCGATAAGCAACTCGAGCAAAAGCCTCTATGTTGGAATATATTTTCTACTGGTACATGCAAACCAAGAAACTCGCCAAAATTGGAACTAGACCCAAAATGTTGTAAACTGCAGTAAATAAACAGACTAAATTAACACAAGATTTGTTTTTCACTCCTGGCTATGTACTGGTTGCACACACAAGGAGATAACAGTACCCTCAATTTCTAAATTATTTAAGAACTGCAAAGTTATTTTTGCAGCAGAAGTTTGTGAGAATAAACCTGATTCTCGCAAGTAGGGCCAAATGTTAAGGCCTGTCAGGTCACTTGCACACAGTAGCTCAAGCTACATGTATGGCAAAGGCACACAACAGTATTTTATTGTTATTTAGCCCCCATATTATATCGAGATTGATATATCCTTAGTTGATAATTCTACAATATTGATATTTATTTTTTTTTTTTTTTTGTGCATTTTCTGACTGGTCTGACTCATTTGCACTGAATAACCTATGTTTACATCTTTGTTACACTCATCTATTGTACATATTGCTGTTGATTGTTTAAGTCGGTCAAGGACCTTGTTTACCTGAATTATGACAGAATCACCTGGAAACTAATAGAACTTTGTAGACATTTCATCTTCTAGGACATTCTATCTGGTTACTATATAAAGGTTTGTCAACAGAATTCAGAAACTCCTTTTTAGAAAGCCATTTCAGAAAAACTCACTTCAGTTGTTTCCATTGGAGATTATTATTGTTTCAGAACAGTGCATTTATTATAGAAGCAGTGCTTCTTTGTGAATTTGGAAGATTGATTCCAAAAAAGAATTTTGAAGAGAATTTATTCGTCTTGGAAAAGAGAATTTATACTTTCTGTGAAACAGAATAATGTTATTTTGTGAAAAGCCAGGATTCTACTGGATTATTTGGAAATTACCTGTGGCACCAATACTTCTTGGATTTTTATTCCATTTGAATTTTGCGGAGCATTTTATTATATTTTATTGGAGACTACTGAAATTTCTATGTGAAAATTTTATTACAAATCTACAGGATACTGTTTCTGAAAACACATTATTGGATTTAATACCACCAGCTGGAAACTTTCTTCACGAGATACTTCACCATTGGATTACTGGATTCTGTCAAACTGTATTTTGGACTAATTCTATAATTGATAAGTACCACTGTTTTTATTTTCTGTAAACCAATTAGTGTAAAAGATCGTTGTATCATTTTTCTTTTATATTAATTTTTTTTAACTAAATTTCAGAATAATTGAATTCATAGTTATTGTTGCTGATTCTCAGATTTCTTTCTGTTACCAATATCAATAATATTTCCATACTGTAACATTGATCTCTCGTTTGAGTAGCAGTCTTTTAGTTTAAACTGAGTATGAAATCATGTACATGATTTGAGATTCTTGCAAAAAATTCAGGAACCTGATTGGTCAGAAAGTCATTTGAATGAATGGGTAACTATATCAAAATTACATTACCAATTTGTTGGTTAACTCTGTATCCGCCAAATTGGCTGTGCCCATTGCATACATGTAATTTACAAATTGAGCAGTTTAAAATAAATTATTTTTCAAACATTTTAACCCTTTACCCAATACAGATGCTATCAAAATTTATTATTTTTAATATCATTTTTTTAAATTTTTTGAAATATTTCAACAAAACCATATCATGTAACCCCTCGTTGGAACGAGCTCGACGAGCTCGTTCCAACGAAGGGTCACATGATATGGTTTTGTTGACATTTTGTGAAAAAATAATATTTTTTCAACTGCTGAATTTGCATATTACGCGGGCGGATGCATGTGATTCGCTAGGTAAAGGGTTAAACAAAACTATCACGTGACCCAACTAGTCTCTTTCTCACATTATTGTTTTTCACTACTAATTTTTAGCTTAACTTGACAAAGTCAAGATGAGCTGTTGCCATCACGCGTGCAGAAGTCTGTTAGTCTGCGAGTCTGTTCACATTTTCCTTTAGCACAGGCCACACCCTGTAGTTCTTGTCTGATCGTCACGAAATTTTATATGCAGGTTTGGGGTCATGTCTAGATGAGACTGTCCCCTTTTGGTCGCGATCGGTCAACCGGTATGGCTGCTCGCACCCAAAACCCGAAAACCATTAGCACAGTCCACAGGTTGTATTTATGAAGGGATTTCATTGTAACTTGGTAGGATGCCTCTTTATAATGCCTAGATGAGTACGACCCCTTTTGGTCATGATCTGTCAACCGTGATGGCTGTCCAAGCCCGAAACCCAAAAACTTTTAGCACAGTCTGCAGGTCATATTTAATATGGAGGGATTTCCTTGTAACTTGGTAGGATGACTCCGTGTGATATCTAGATGAGAACTTCCCCATTTGGTCGTGATCTGTCAGCCGTTAACGACCTGAGCCCAAAACCCGAAAACCTTTAGCTCAGTCTTCAGGTCATATTTATGGAGGGATTTCATTGTAACTTGGTACTTTGACTTCATATAATGTCTAGATGAGAATGTCCCCTTTTGGACGTGATTGGGCAACTGTGACAGCTACAGGGGCCCGAAGACCTGTAGCACAGTCTACAGGTCATATTTATGAAGGGATTTCATTGTTACTTGGTAGGATGACTCCAAATAGTGTCTAGATGAGAATGTCCCCTTTTGGTCACGATTATTCAGCCTTGATAGCTGCCCGAGCCCAAAAACCTTTAGCATAGTCTATAGGTTGTATTTATGGAAGGATTTCATTGTAAATTATTAGATTGACAATATAATGCCTAGATGATGACATCCCCTTTGGTTGTGATTGGTCAACTGTGATGGCTTCAGGGCCCCGAAAACCTTGAGCACAGTCTACAGGTCATATTTATGAAGGGATTTCGTTGTAACTTCGTAGGATTACTCCAGAAGGTGCCCAGAAGACAACATCCTCTTTTGGTCGTGATCATTCAACCATGATGGCTTCCCAAGCACAAAAAAAAAAAAGTTTGTTCATTTCCAGCACTGGGTTTAGTCAGCTGTTTTATATTTACTTAATGCATGTACAATTTATCTTCCAGTCGTCGTATTATAAAATGAGTAATTTCATGAAACTTTTATGCCCCGAGAGGGGGACGCGGTGGCTCAGTAGGTAGAGGTGCAGACTGCAAGCCGAGAGATCCTCAGTTCAAACCCCACCTGCGGCAACTGCATTGTGTCCTTGGGCAAGACACTCCACCCCCCATTGCCCATGTGGGGGCATGGTGGCGCTGTTTACTAAGACGTACTGCATGTCGATGGTGCACTTGTCTTCAACCAATGCTAACCCTGCTTGTATGCCAGTTAGAATGTTGGAGAGCTGACAGTTGCTCGCCATTGCTCGGTGGTTCTCTCTGGGTACTCCGGCTTCCTCCACCCGTAAAACTGTCATGGTCATGATTAGCCATTGGGCAGAAATATGTGACCTTAAACACCAATAAATAAATAAATATACCCCGAGAATTTCTCGGGGAGGGGGTGGGGGTGGGGGGGGGAGGATGGTGGGCATTATTTTCCCCATGTCCGTCCAGCCGTTCATCCTAAATCATAATTAGCCCGACTGTTTACAGTGAGGGCTATAGTCATGACTTTTGTCCGTCCATCTGTCCATCTGTCCGTCTGTTAACATTTAGAGTTTTGGTTAAAGTTTGTGGTAAAGGTTTTTTACTGAAGGTTCAAGTGGGTTTTTTTTTTCCCTGTTTAGTTAACATTTGGAGTTTTGGTTAAAGTTTGTGGTTAAAGTTTTTTTATTCAGCCTTCAAGTACAGGCTACACCCCGTAGTTCTTGTCTGATCGTCACGAAATGTCATATGCAGGTTTTGGGTCATGTCTAGATGAGAATGTACCCTTTTGGTCGTGATCGGTCATTCGGTATGGCTACCCGAGCCCAAAACCCGAAAACCATTAGCACAGTCTACAGGTCGTATTTATAGAGGGATTTAATTGTTACATGGTAGGATGCCTCTGTATAATTCCTAGATGAGAACGTCCCCTTTTGGGCATGATCTGTCAACCATGATGGTTGCCCAAGCCCGAAAACCAAAATCTTTTAGCACAGTCTGCAGGTCATGTTTAATATGGAGGGATTTCATTGTAACTTGGTACAATGACTCTATGATGTCTAGATGAGAATTTCCCCATTTGGGCGTGATCTGTCAACTGTGATGACTTCCCGAGCCCAAAACCCGACAACCTTTAGCACAGTCCACAGGTTTTATTTATGAAGGGATTTCATTGTAACTTGATAGGTTGACTTCATATAATGTTTAGATGAGAAAGTACCCTTTTGGACGTGATTGGGCAACTGTGATGGCTATAGGGGCCCGAAGCCCAAAACCCTTTAGCACAGTCTACAGGTCATATTTATGAAGGGATTTCATTGTAACTTGGTAGGATGACTCAAAATAATGTCTAGATGAGAACGTCCCATTTTCAGCTCAACTTTGGCGAAGCCAAATTTGAGCTTTTATCATGGCCCGTTGTCCGTCTGTCCGTACGTGAACAATTGGATACAGCTCGGGCTAGAGGCCGTATTTATGAACTGATCTTTACAAAACTTCTTGGGTACCTTTGTTATGACTGTGGGACGAGAACGAGTGTTTTTGGGTGCGGTCCAAAATTCAAGATGGCTGCCAGCCGCCATTTTGTACCGACGATGCAGAAATCTGTTTTTTGTACAGAACTTCCATATGAAAGCTCTGATTTGAATAATTTTTTGTATGAATGTTTAGTACCATGGGATACATCACATATAATACGGGTTTTTTTCTTGTGCGTAAATTGTGCAAATTAGACCTATTTTGATGTTTTTTGGTGTTACTTTCAGCACTGTAAGTGCAAATGCCAATACGGCTCGGGCTAGAGGCAGTATTTATGAACCGATCTATACGAAACTTCTTGGGTACCTTTGGTATCACCGTGGGACGAGAACAAGTGTTTTGGGGTCGGGTCCAAAGTTCAAGATGGTCGTTGGCAGCCATTTTGTACAAAATTAGGTGCAATCAGATTTTTGCACAGAACTTCCATATGAAAGCGCTGATTTGAATAATTATTTGTGTGAATGTTTAGTACCATGGGATACATCACATAAAATACGGGATTTTTTCTCATGCAGAAATTATGCAAATTAGATGAACTTGGATTTTTTCAGTGCGACTTACACACAGTAAGTACACATGTCAATATGGCTTGGGCTAGAGTCTGTATTTATGAACTGATCTTCACGAAATGTCTTGGGTACCTTTGTTATCACCTTGGGACGAGAACGAGTGTTTCTGGGTGCGGTCTAAAATTCAAGATGTCTGCCAGTGGCCATTTTGTACCGAAATTAGGTCTAATCGTTTTTTTGTACACAACTTCTATACAGCTCAGACTAGAGGCCATATTTATGAACCAATCTTTACGAAACTTCTTGGGTACCTTTGTTATCACCGTGGGATGAGAGCGAGTGTTTTGGGGTGTGGTCCGAAATTCAAGATGGCCACCAGCAGCCATTTTGTACCAAAATTAGTGCAATCAGTCTTTTGTACAGAACTTCTGTATGAAAGTTTTGATTCGAATAAATTTTTGTATGAATGTTTAGTAACATGGAATACATCACATATTGTAAGGGTTTTTTTTCATGCAGAAATTATGCAAATTAGATGAACTTTGATTTATTCAGTGCTACTTACACAATGTAAGCACACATGTCAATACGGCTCAGGGTAGAGGCTGTATTTATGAACCGATCTTCACAAAACTTCTTGGGTACCTTTGTTATCACCTTGGGATGAGAATGAGTGTTTCTGGGTGCGGTCCAAAATTCAAGATGGCTGCCTGTGGCCATTTTGTACCGAAATTAGGTCCAATCAGTTTTTTGTCACAACTTCTATACAGCTCGTATTTATGAACTGATCTTCACAAAACTTCTTGGGTACCTTTGTTTTCACCTTGGGACAGGAACGAGTGTGTTTTGGGGTGCCTTTGTTATCACTGTGCTATGAGAACAAATATTTTGGGGTTCAGTCAGACCCACTCTGGGACTCAAAGATTTCTTTTCAAATTTAGCATCTGACTGTCACCCAACTTTACAATACTTTACCTATACATTTGTTACAGGCAACGGTCAGTATTTATGTACAGACCGTTACAATACTTTATATGTACCTTTGTTATCAGGTTATTACCTAGATGTTTGTCATTGCTGTGTCACATACTATACATGTACATGTCTTTGTCTTGACAAGTTGAGCTACAGTGTCATTGACACTTTCATTATCTCAATCATTCAGCCTTGATGGCTGCCCGAGCCCAAAAACATTTAGCATAGTCAAAAGGTCATATTTATGGAAGGATTTCATTGTAACTAGTTAGGTTGACTCCATATAATGCCTAGATGATGACATCCTCTTTTGGTCGTGATTTGTCAACTGTGACGGCTACAGGTGCCGAAGCCCGAAAATCTTGAGCACAGTCTACAGGTCATATTTAAAAAGGGATTTCATTGTTACTTCGTAGGATCACTCCAGATGATGCCCAGATGAGAATGTGCCCTTTTGGTTGCGATCATTCAACCATGATGGCTTCCCGAGCCCAAAACCCGAAAACCTTTAGCACAATCTACAGGTCGTATTTATGAAGGGATTTCATTGTAACTTGGTAGGTTGACTTCATATAATGTCTGGATGATAACGTTCCCTTTAGAACACAATTGGGAACTGTGACGGCAACAGGGGCCCGAAGCCTGAAAACCTTTAGAACAGTCTACAGGTCATAATTGTGAAGGGATTTCATTGTAGCTTGGTAGGATGACTCCAAATAATGTCGAGATGAGAACGTCCCCTTTTTGGTTGTGATCATTCAGCCTTGATGGCTGCCCCAGCCCAAAAACCTTTAGCACAGTCTATGGGTCGTATTTATGGAAGGATTTCATTGTAACTTGTTAGGTTGACTCCATATAATGCCTAGATGATGATATCACCTTTTGGTCGTGATTGGTCGACTGTGATGGCCACAGGCACCTGAAGCTCGAAAATCTTGAGCACAGTCTACAGGTCATATTTAAAAAGAGATTTCATTGTAACTTCGTAGGATCACTCCAGATGTTGCCCAGATGAGAATGTCCCCTTTTGGTTGCGATCATTCAACCATGATGGCTGCCTGAGCCTGAAAACCTTTAGCACAGTCTTCAGGCCATATTTATGAAATGATTTCATTGTAACTTGGTAGGTTGACTTCATATAATGTCTAGATGAGAACATCCCCTTTTGGACACGATTGGGCAAGTGTGACGGTTACGGGGCCTGAAGCCCAAAAACCTTTAGCACAGTCTACAGGTCATATTTATGAAGGGATTTCATTGTACCTTGATAGGATGACTCCAAATAATATCTAGATGAGAACGTCCCCTTTTGGTCGCGATCATTGAGCCTTGATGGCTGCCAGAGCCCAAAAACCTTTAGCATAGTCAATAAGTCATATTTATGGAAGGATTTCATTGTAACTTGTTAGGTTGACTCCATATAATGCCTAGATGATGACATCCCCTTTTGTCATGATTGGTCAACTGTGACGCTACAGGTGCCCGAAGCCCGAAAACCTTGAGCACAGTCTGCAGGTCATATTTATGAAGGGATTTTATTGTAACTTTGTAGGATCACTCCAGATGAGAATGTCCCCTTTTAGTTGTGCTCATTCAGTCATGTTGGCTGCCTGAGCCCAAAGCCCGAAAACCTATAGCACAGTCTACAGGTCATATTTATGAAGGGATTTCATTGTAACCTGGTAGGTTTTCATATAATGTCTAGATGAAAACATCTCTTTTTGGATGCAATTGGGCAACTGTGATGGCTACAGGGGCCCGAAGCCGGAAAACCTTAAGCACGGTCTAGAGGTCATATTTATGAAGGGATTTCAATGTAACTTTGTAGGATGACTCCAAATAATGTCTAGATGAAAATGTCCCCTTTTGGTCGCGATCACTTAGCCTTGATGGCTGCCCAAGCCCAAAAACCTTTAACACAGTCTACAGGTCATATTTATGAAGGGATTTCATTGTACCTTGATAGGATGACTCCAAATAATATCTAGATGAGAACGTCCCCTTTTGGTCGCGATCATTGGGCCTTGATGGCTGCCCGAGCCCAAAAACCTTTAGCATAGTCGAAAGGTAATATTTATGGAAGGATTTCATTGTAACTTGTTAGGTTGACTCCATATAATGCCTAGATGATGACATCCCCTTTTGGTTGTGTTTGGTCAACTGTGATTGCTTCAGGGCCCCGAAGCCCGAAAACCTTGAGCACAGTCTACAGGTCATATATATGAAGGGGTTTCATTGTAACTTCGTAGGATCACTCCAGATTATGCCCAGATGACAATGCCCACTTTTGGTCGTGATCATTTAACCATGATGGCTTCCCGAGCCAAAAACTTTAGTACAGACTACAGGTCGTGTTTGTGAAGGGATTTCATTGTAACTTAGTAGAATGACTCAGTTTAATGTCGAGATGAGGATGTTCCCTTTTAGTTGTAATCGGTCTACCGTCATGGGTACACAGGCCTGAAGCCCAAAAACTTTCAGCACAGTCTACAGGCCATATTTATGAAGGGATTTCAATGTAACTTGATAGGATGACTCATTTTGAAATAATTTCACTGTAACTTGGTAACTTTCTTTGACATACGTTAACTGTGAGGGCTACATACATTAACTGTGAGGTCATATTAACCCACCCCTCAGCTCTTTAGTACCATGTACACCTCATATTATGTTTATTAAAAACATAGCATACAGGGAACAGAAATTAACATATTCCCAATTATCACAATTCTTGTTTTATTTCATAATCCTTGAACATTATCCTTTTCATCAAACACAACAGACAGACAAGTTAAGCTACAGTGTCATTGACACTTTCATTATCCCTTCCCACAAGGGACCCAATTGCCTTCATGGGGGCACGATGACGCTGTGTACTGAGGCGTACTGCACGTCGATGGTGCGCATGTCTTCAACCAATCTAACCCTGCCTGTGCTGCGGTGCAGAGTTCAGAGTTACGATGTTGGAGAGCTGACAGCTGCTCGTCGTTGCTCGGTGGTTCTCTCCGGATACTCCGGCTTCCTCCACCCGTAAAACTGTCACGGTCACGATTAGCCATTGTGCATAAGTATGTGACCTTAAACACCAATAAATAAATAAATAAATAAATATTCCCACAAGGGAGGGATATGGCACAGAACTCGTTCTTTCTGTCTATCTGTCAGTCCATCCGTCAGTCCGTCCGTTCTTTCATCAGTTCATCTGTCTGTCCAAACTTTCTTTATGCCATAACTTCAACAAAAGTTAACGGATTTCAATTCTTTTCAGTACATGTCTCTAGGCCAAGTTTGATGACCACAATCCAATGAAAATGATTGAAGTTATTGTCCTGCCCAGCCCTCGCCATTTAGGCATTTTTTTTCTTCCTTTCCTCCAATATGCATTTTGAACTATTTACAGTCACTACATGCGTAACTTTTTTGTACCCCCCCTCCCCTCCCACACACCTTAGGTCCAATTAGGCACTTTTTTTTCTTTCATCAAAAATGCAGTTTTGCAGTTTTGCTTTAAAAGTTTGTGGTTAAAAATCCAGACAAACACCACACACCCTCCTTTTGCCAATCAATTTCATTCTCCAAACACTCTGTTACAATGTCATTTCTTTTTTTCATTTTGGGCAAGGTCTACTGAAGCTGTACACAGTGGTTTCAAATAATATTGGCATTCATTTAACCCTTTTCACAATGCTTTTTGAACTTAGTTTCTCTAAATTTCAAATTAGGCTTCTACCACATACTTTATTACTTTTTATCCCCTCCCACAAAAGAGGAATATAGCACAGACCTCGCTCTGTCCATCCATCTATCTGTCAGTCTCTCCATCCGTCCATCAGTCCATCCGTCTGTCCGAACTTTCTTTGTGCCATAATTTAAACAAAAGTTAACAGATTTCATTTCTTTTCAGAACATGTCTCTTGGTCCAGCCAATGAACATTGTTGAAGTTATTTGTATTTATAATTGCTGAAGTTATTTGTATTTATAATACAGGCCAGGTTTGAATACAGGTTCCACAACTCCCCCCTCCCCCCCTTCAACCCCCCCCCCCCCAAGCCCCCCCCCCCCCCCCCCCCCCCCCCCCCCCCCTTCCCCCACACACACACACACACACACACACACAAATTGTCACTTAGGCAATTATTCCCAAAATGCATTTTGAAGGATTGGAAGTAATGACATGCAAAAAAGAAAATTGACTCCTACAGCCCAACATTGCTTTATGTACTGCATCTTTAATCCTTTGCCTAACACAAGTTGAAGCCAACACTACAAATTATTTTTATGAAACATCAGATTTATGGCTTATTAGTCCTTATTAAGCTCATCAACTTTGTTCCATTAATAGGTCATGAGGTATGTTTTGGAGTAGAGAAATGAAAAAATAAAATTTGAATAGCAAATTTTGTACACCACGAGTGCAGATATCGCAGATTCGTTAGGTAAACGGTTAACAAAAAATGGCTCTAACTATTTTGTGTCTAAGCATTGCCATTGCTAGGACAGTCGGGCTGTATGCTAGACATCACCCTGGTTTTAGGGGTAACTTGTGGATAACTAGACGATGCTTCCGTGCAATTTTAGTCCAGCTAGCTAATTTAATGTACATGTAGCCACCATGACAACCTTATTAGTCCCCTACCGGCATCGCCGGAAGGGACTATAGGTTTGCACTCCGTCCATCCATCAGTCTGTCACTCACACTTTAGTTTTCCGGACTTTTTAGCTCACCTGACTGAAAGTTAGGGTAAGCTTTTCTTATCACTCTTTGTCCATCGTCCGTCATCTTTTGTCCGTCGTCGTCCTACTTGAAGGTGGTGTTTGAGCCTCTTTCTCCTAAACCACTGGCCACATTTTAATTAAATTTCATGTAAGTAGTGGTTATATAGGGGCATTTGGGTTTTTCTTCAAATTGGATTTCTGCTCATATTGTGGAGTGGAGTGGGGCCAAAATGCACAAAATTTTAAAAAATCTTCTTCTCATGAACCAGCCATAGCAGAGACTTGATATGTGGTATGCAACTTCCATTTGAGGTGTAGACTCAAGTTTGTTCAAGAGAAGTTTGACGGGCAATATTTACCTTTGTTCTGAGAGGGGCAAGAATTTTTGCCGCACCCAAAGTTTATATTTTCTGAACCCAGAGGCCGATTTGAACCAAATTTAATATGAGGTATTATTGGGTTATAAATACTTGATTTATGCCAAAAAATTTTTTTCTGCAGCCCCGTGGGAACCACAGGAGCTAAAAATAAAAAAAAATTAAAACGCCCATATCTCCAAAACTGCACGGCACCGAGAATTTTTATTTGGTGTAAAGCTTTCTTAGGACCAACAGAAAGGACTTATAAAAAAAAAATTGCCATCGGTTTTATCATCGGTTTTATTATATTGGTTTCTGCCCAATAACTAATTAATGCTGACGGAAATCAGGTTTTTTTTTATGCGTTTAGTTATGCCCAGAGACATTTACCTACCCAGGCCAGCCAATCTAGAAAATCAAGGAGTGGAAAAAATTGCCCTCTTCAGATTGCTTGGGAGTGCAATTGCACCTGAAATTTTCCATGCAAAAACTTGTATGCTATTTTTGTTATATTCACTTCAAGTATTAATATTGTGACTGAAAAATTGTACTACATAATGGAAAAATTGGCACACACATCTTCTCATTATTAAAAATGTTGCATTCAATTCTTATGTGACTGTCTTCTACACCCAAAATGTATAGAAATGCGCCACAGAATGGGTAATGAATTATTGCGAATCAATGTAACATGGACAAATCGTCTCCTGCTTCCCAGTGTGTTCTTTGTGCCAGTAGGCACAGAAAACACATTGGAACTCAGGGGATGAAATGATTATAGATTTTAAAGGCAGTCCCAAACAGGTCTGGCATTCCAGAAAATTGAGGGGTGCAAAAAATTGCCCTCATTTCTTTCTAGGCGTGCAGTTGCAGGACTCCTACACTGCTAAAGAATGCCAGACCTACCTACCCTTTTTATGACACCGCCAGGGGCATATGCCATGCTTTTCGTTGCTCTTGTTTATGTTTTGAGTCCTTGAAAGTCCTTGAGTTTGGGTTCTATTGGTCCTTGAAAATATGTTGAAAAGGTCCTTGAAAGTTCCTTGAATTTACTGTTCATTTTAGTGCAGGAACCTTGGGTAAAGTCATACATGGACATCACGGTCCAAGCGTAGATTACAACCAGTCCACAATGGTTGTACTGTAAAGGCCTGCTGGATCTGTGATAAATTTAGGGTTAATATAAATTTCTGTTCATCTTCATCATATTGGACACAAATAATAATTGTTGACATGTTGTTTGTTGCATAATGGAGATATCTCAGACAAGTAGATCAAATTTCTCCCCATCTTCTCTGCCTAAATGCTAAAACACATCCATGCCTTGGCATTAATCCAGGTTCTTCTCTCCTGCAGAACATTCAAGTACATCTTCTTTCAAGGTGGTTGGTACAATTTTCAGCTATTCAAAGAAACCTACAACATTGTTTCTGAAGATATATATAATGTCAGAGGTAGATTGTTATAGGTACAAGTGTTGCTGGAATATACATCCTATATGGCCTATAAGAACAAAATTTTACACATTCTGAGTTGATGAATGGACAGGTATATAGTTGGTCTAATATGTGCAACTAATATAACAGCTTTGCAGAAAATAGTGTCAAGTTGAGGCTTCTCACAACAGTGACTTGCATAGGTAGCTGATACAGGACGGGTTTATTTTCCTTAATTTGTCCTTCGTTGGCACCAATATTTCATCTCAGTAGTACATGTACTTAAAAAAAGGCAGAGTATCCTTGGCCTGTGTGTTACCTGTTAGTCTGTGAGGTGATATGAAAAGTGGATGTTTGTTAGTACGACTTACACATATTCACGTTTCCAGTGAGGAATGCAAACAGTCCTGTTGATGTTGTTTCATGCTGTATTTCACAAATATTACATTCGATAACCACTTTATAAGATTGAGGTAAGTGAGAATATCCTGATTAGCTTGATAAAATGTCTTTTATTTATTTTAATCCTTTACCCAACACATCTGGTGGATGTCACTTATGAAAACATTTTTTGAATAATTAAAAAGTTTCCGTTTTTGTCTAAAAAATTTGATGTAATATTTATGGAATACATACACATGTGTATGCTCACTGATTCGTATGTATCCTTGAAAGTGTTCAGAATTTTTTAACCCATTACCCAACGCAGACGATATCAAAATTTATTTTAAATATTGTTTTTTAAAATTTTTCCAAAAATTTCAACAAAACCATATCATGTGACCCCTCATTGGAACGTGCTCGTTGAGCTCGTTCCAAAGAGTGGTCACATGATGTGGTTTTGTTGGAATTTTTGGAAAAATAATATTTTTGTCAGCTGCTGAATTTGCATATTGTGCTGGCGGATGTGGCCGATTCGTTGGGTAAAGGGTTAACTGAAATTCTAGGCTCTTGATAGTGCTGGAAAATCAGAATACAGTACAGCTTACAATGAAGTGGAAACCTACACGTGTGATTTGAACTTTATTTGCACCACATATTTGCTACATTTATAACTTGAATATTGCAATATTCTTTGTCAGTCAGTCATAATTTTCCTCACCTAATGCGCACACCGGTCATAATTCGTTCTCCAAACATGTCAACGAGACATTCCTCCCAAAACTTATTAACCCTTTACCCAGCACACAGTTAATCAAAATTTATTATTTTAATAAAAAATTTCAACAAACCCATATCATGGGACACCTCATCGGAAGAAGCTTGTTCCAATGAGGGGTCACGTGTTATGGTTTTTATTGAAATTTTGTGGAAATTTTTTTTTTTCAACTACTCACTTTGTATATTATGGGGTCGGATGCAGCCAATTCGTTGGATTGTGTTAACATTCAATATATTGTGTATGCCTGTGATACAAGAGTAATACAACTTACATGTACAAGCCAGTATTGCAACAATGATTGTGTAAATATCACTTCATGAGTGCGTTCATCTTGCGATGTATGCCATAAATAGTATTTCGAAAAAATCATGCTAATGCTATAGGAGTAATAAGGTGCAAATACGGCATTGACAATATCGCCTAACGGTACACTTTGCTATACATGTAGGCTATACTATATGTTGAAAAAAAAGCCATGGATACATGTGCATGTAGTACATGTACTTGTCAATGAAAAAAGCCATATACACATGTACAGTACGTGGAGAGTGTATTATCATTAAATCACCTGCAGAGCGGAGATTCCACCTGAGCAATAATTGCAAATTTGTTGCAAAGCGTAATAAGCACAAGCAAGGTTCCAGCCAATGGACCTCCGGGTTAAACCCGGAGGTCCATTGGCTGAAACATTGCTTGTGTTTTTTGTCCACATGTACAGAAAATGAAAGTGATACTTTGGGTGATAACTCCGACTTGATTTAGTTACAATGCACTCTCCATGTACTGTACATTAGTACTTGAAAAATATATTCAGGTTGTTGTTTTGGTGTAATATACATGTACTTACATATACAGGCTTTGGTATTACCATTGTGCATTTTGTTTTGTATATTGCATTTTGATCAGCTGAAATAATACCTGGACCTGAAACTGATTCATGGGAAGCTCTCCAAGAGAAGTTCCCAAGGATCAGTGTCGTGTCTAGGATCAGTGTCACATCGAGGTATTATGGATTGGGAATAAATGTAACAAAAATCAGCAGGCTTTGCATTTTGAAATACATGTAAGGTCGGGGTCTACCATGTAGTAAGAATTAACAGGGCTTCCTTCAGCGATGTTGGGGCCTATTATCTTTTAATTTAATGATTATCTGTTATTCTAACAAGGCCTACATGTACTAATAGGCCCCATAAATAAATTTCCAGTGCTGATCACGAGGTCTTTCAGCCTCAGGCCCAACAAAATGCAAGGCCTGAATCAAACCTGCTGAACTCTCGACATGTCATGTATCTAATGTACATGTACATGATATCAACATTTTTTTAATTTTAATTTGTTTCTTTTTTTAAACTTTTCAAATAATTTCAACAAAACCATATCATATGACCTCTCATTGGTATGAGCCTGACAAGCTTGTTCCAGTGAGGGTGTCACATGAAACCTATATGGTTTCGTTGAAGTTTTTTGAAAAAAAATCTTTTTTTCAACTGCTCAGTTTGTAAATTATGCAGCCGGTTTGTGGGGTAAAGGGTTAAAATTATTTTAGGTGAAGGTCTTGAAAATTCACCAGCATGGTCCTGTTTTTTTTTGTTTTTTTTTAAAACTTGGAGGAGTTTTCGAGCCCTGTTCTCAAACAATGAGGAAATTTGGAAGAAGAAATCTTAAAAAGTAATTTTGTACATGTTTTTGTAACCTCATTGCATTGTCTAAAGCATTTCCACAATTAATTTCTTGTACATGTACAAAAATTTAATATACATATACATGTAGATAAAAAATAACCACTTTCTTGACAGATATGTCAAATCACCAATACATGTTATTGAACTAAAAATACTATTAAATACTATTAGTTAAACTCGAAACATTTAAATTCATTAATATCTTTCTGTTTTATCATCTGAAGCATACATTATGACCCTCATGATCATCTGAACAGTTTATTAAGCTCATTCCAATGGGGTGATAAAAGTAATGTTTGCATCGTAAAAATGAGTATTTTTATTTTTCAAGAAAAAATGCGTCATAGTTACCGGGCCAATAACAGTCATCATAAGTCGAGTTGGGCTCATTGAAATGGTTAGTGCAAAATCTTCATGAAAGTGAACAGTGCTCGTCATCTGCAGTGTCTAGTTCTTATGCAAATGGACTCAAAAGGCCATAACCCATCACCAAATGAATTGGCCATATCCACCCATGTACAAAATGAAATTTACTAATGGAACAGTTGAAAAAAAAAAAATTTTCACAAAGTTTCAACAGTTTTGAGCTCATTCCAAATTGGTTTTGTTCAAAAAAAATTTTATATTTGAAAAAAAATTAAAATTAACATGACAAATTTTGAATCAATTTTTATCCACTGACATACATGTATATCTTTATTTTCTATAGGATTAACCCATCAACTAACATGACAAGAAGACACTTCATTGAGTTTGTTCAAATAAGTGGTGGTAAGCTGTTTTTTAGGCAAAAATTTTAAAATAATTAAATTTGAATGATGATACTTGTAAATGGCGCTGGCTGGATGAGACCATTATCTTAGTCAAAGGATTAATCCTTTACACAATGCACACAATATCAAAAGTTATTATTTTAATTATTTATTTTTTAATTTTTTACAAAAAATTCAATAAAATCGTATCATGTGACCCTCTCATTGGAACGAGCTCGATGAGCTAGTTCCAGTGAGTGGTAAAATGATATGGTCTTGTTGAAATATTTGAAGAATAATATTTTTTCCACTGGTCAGTTTGTAAATTACATGTGCGAATGTGGCCGATTCATTAGGTAAAGGGCTATCCCTCTGCAGACTGATTTCAAAGTACCAAAATTTCAACCTGTGAATTTTCCCCATAATGCAACTAGGAATTCAACCAGATCAGTCATTTAACAGAGCTCATTGAATTTTGTCAAACATTAGATTGTATTGGTTAAATTCCCAGCTGCATTGTAGGAAAAAATTGTGGCTTGAAACTTTACTTTAACATTAGTGCAGAGGGTTAGATTTGTCACACAAGTGACTGAATGCTGAAATCGTCAGCACTATATTTTGACAATAATAATCATTTGTTTGTTTAGTAGGTAGTCTGAGTTCAGGTTGTATTTCCTCATTGCTTTAAATAGAACTTGTTCATTAAATTTTCTACTCCCAAGCCACATCTCCTGATTTCATTTTTGAGGTCAGTCTTTGTCTTGAATGGTTGATACACTTTTGTGACAGAGAATTTTCTGTAAGTTTAGTTATGTTGTTCTCCATTTAAAACCTTTGATGTTTTTTAATTAGTCTAATTTTTTGCCCATTAACTCTTTACCTAATTTTTTTTTTAATTAAGTTGATGGTGTAGTACGTTGGTGATTTACTGTGAGAATTCCACTCAAACAATCACTCTAACTTTAAGGACAGTATAGCAAATTAGTTGATTCAGTTAATTATAATTTATGATCACAGTTGTGAAATTTTATTTTTAGCTCACCTGACTGAAAATCAAGGTGAGCTTTCACAGTCACTCTTTACTAAACTGATTGTTGTCCATTATTCATCATACATGTGTGCCAGCCATGAAGGTGTTGTTTGAGCCTTCTTCTCTCAAACCGCTGGTCCAATTGCAAGAAAATTTTATGTGAATGCTAAGTGGGAATTTCAGTTTTGTTAAAATCAGCTTGATACCCTTTATCAGGCTTATGGGAGGGGGGTAGGGGAAAAATCAGATCAGTTATGAAAACTTCTCATGAACTGATGGATGCAATTTGGAGATGTTTGGTATTCAAATTTCTTTTAAGGTGTATACTAAAGTTTGTACAGAAGTTGGAAAGGCAAGATTTTTGACCTGTCCAAATTTTAGTTTTGGCACCCCTGGGTGGATTTGAATGAAAACTGGAACTCATTTTATGTGAAAGAGGTGTACATGATTTCTATAAAAAAAATTAGCCATGGCCTTCATTGGAACCCCCTCAGGCTAAAAAAGATAAAAATATGTAATTTCAAACTGCCCTACCCCCCCCCCCCCCTCCACCCCTTCCCCCCCCCCCCCCCCCAACCCCCAGAAAACACTGTACAATTGTCAATTTATTTGGTGTGATGCATTCCTAAGTGACATACAATCAGGCTTGTAAAAAAATCCTGATAGCTTTTATTAGGGTTCCCCATATGATGGACGTTTTTCTCCCAAACAACTGCTGCAAAAGCATCCATATTTGATACAAACAGCACGTAATGATGAGTTGCAAGTTTGTTCAAATCAATCATCTGGGGCCATATTAATTTAGGAGTGTTATGAAGTCCAGATTTTAAAGCTGGGGTACCATTTAGGGTGATGGAGAAAACCTTTAAAAACTTTCTTCTCCCCTTTCCACTACTGTTTAACCCTGAAGGGCCAGGACAATATTCTGAATTCACACCAGACCACAGCCTGTCCAGGGGCTTAGCAGTGATGTCAAACCAAGTCTTAGCTGCCTGCAAAGGCAGCCAAGTCATAATTAGCAACCACTGCCTAGGTAATTTGTTTATTGTCGGCAGGACCTCCTCATGATTGCATGTTAAGGGCACCAGTTTTGAGGTCATAAAAGAAATAGGCCTTGAAGGGTTAAACTGATCATACTTGCTTGGTGTTAGTACACCGTAGGGCTGGGCGATATTTCGATATACCGGTAAATACCGGTATTGAAATCAGTACCGGTTAAATATCGTCTATTTTTTGGCAATACCGGTATATCGTCTGTAACGATATTGGTTTGGGTCACATGATAATAAAATTTCAACATGTTTTTTTTCGTAAAATCGCACAGAAAGTTGCTTTGAAAATACAGGAAGTTTATCTTTCCTTATTTCGTGAACAAATGATAAACAGCGAGAGATGAGAGTAACGGAAAACACACCCGACTGTCACGCTGTAAAAACACGGTCACTTGCTGTTGGTCGCATTTGTTTGAACTGTAATCAGCAAGCCATACTTATCGCTTAATTCATTGTCAGCAATCTGACACAAAAATGTTTCAAATCACACTATTCACAATTGCGAAATGTGCAACAATTTTTGTCAAATATGACAGAGGTGTGATTCCATCACTGGGAGAAAACATTGTCGGCTGGTGATTGACACTTGCAGACTATCATGAAAGTGAAGGGTGAACACGTCTTGGAGGCGTGCTTAATAGCAACAGACCGACTGGCCTGGCATGTGACAGATGACATTTGACATTGTCATCTTAGGAAGTTCACTGCTGGAAGATAGGAGAAGGGGAGGAGCTACTACTGGTTCTTTGTGAAACCAGGCCCTCGTAATTCCATCAACTGGATACCCGTTGTTTTGATAAAAAGTTTTGTTTGCCACTGTTTTCATGAAGACACATACGCAATTAACACAATGTGACAATTGACTGGCTCAGTAATTAAACGCTTATCAGTCAAGAGAGGCTGGCCATGTTTTTACAGGAATTAAATTGACAAAGACTAATTTACTTGTATCCCAGATTCAGATGAAAGCCAGTAAACCCATGATAATTTTATGGCTTATTTTCGTATTAAACAATAGGTTCAATAACTTTGTAGACATGGATTATTATGGTCTTCCATTCAAATCACTCATTTTTCCAGAGCAGTAAGTGATACTTCTATCTTTTGCTCCAAAAATATCTTTTTTATTCATGATATCCTTTGCACTTAATATGTGTTTCACACACTGGTGCACGATATACCGGTATATCGCGATATTTTTTCTGATATCGTTACCGGTATTCAGATTCCCATATCGCCCAGCCCTAGTACACCGTAACTAATGCCTGTGTTGGGAGTCCTCGAAAGGGGTTAGGGGGGTTGTATAGGTACATGTAAATTCGACTGGTTAAAATTTACTTCACCCCAATGTTGGAGTCATGATACATGTATAGCCATACATGTTAATGTATGCTGAAAGTGACCTTAATCACAAATAATAAAAAAAAAAATAACTAAAAAATGTTTGGGTGATATCTGGCACACTGTCAAAAATAGCTTTAAGATTTTTAGCTTATGTGTAACTTAAACTTATCAGTCAGTCCAAATTGCAGTTCAATAGAATCCAGTAACATGTCTGATGATGAAACTTTCCAGCTGGTATTATAATGTCCAAGACTGTTACAGTAACAGTATCCAGTAAATTGTAATTAAATTTTTACTAAAAAATCCTGCAATATCCAGTAAATTCCAATAAAGTACTCAGCACAATTCAAATGGAAATAATATCCCACAAGTACAGGTTCCTCAAGTGGTTTGAAAATAATCAGTTTAATAATAATAATAATAATAATAATAATAATAATTGATTTTCTAGAGCGTAAAACCACAAATAGTGCTCTGAAATGCTTGACAGAAATAAATACACTTTTCTGAAATGAAGAGTCACATCTGTTTTGGTTGCCTCTTAGAGAGGTTTAGGAGAATGCTTCAGTAAATAGGAAAGTTTTAAGATTTCTTTTGAAGACATCGAGAGTTTCTGAAGTTCTGACACTAATTGGCAGGGAATTCCACAATCTGGGACCCACGATGGAGAACACACGACCATGAGCCTGATTAGATCTGCTAAAAGGCACAACTAGTTGAATTTGGTTTTTAGATCAGAGACTGCACATTGGTTTATATACAGTGAGGAGCTCTTACAGGTAAACTGGAGCCAGTTTGTGGATACATTTGAATACTAAGATCAATATTTTGAAATCAATCCTCTGTTTAACTGGAAGCCAATGTAATTGTCTTAAAACAGGTGTTATGTGTTCAGAGCGTTTGGTACCAGTAATTATACTAGCAGCAGTATTCTGAACTTTTTGAAGCTTCTGAATCAGGCACTGGGACAGCCCCACTAACACTGAATTACAATAGTCTAGTTGTGAGGTGATGAAGGAGTGCACAAGGTTTTTCAAGTGCTGACTGGTTAAGATAAGGTCGCAGTCTCTAACATTACGAAGCTGCCAGTAGCATTTTTGACATATTTTATTGATATGGATGTCTAGTTTTAAATTTGAGTCCATAATCAGTCCAATATTCCTGGCCGATTCACTTTTCATAGTGATGTTGTTTCCAACCAGAATTGATGTAACAGAGGGTGTAGGCATGAACCCCGGATATCACTAAGAATTCAGTTTTAGAGTCATTCATTTTCAGTTTAAAGTCTTTCATTCATTCCCGCACAAGATTTATGCAAGTTTCCATGTTATTGACTGCAGTGAAGGAGTCACTTGGAACAGATGGGTTGAATTTGATGTAAAGTTGGGTGTCGTCTGCATACAGATGATATGATATGCCATGCTTTTTAAGAAGGCGACCGAGAGAAGAAGTGTACAGAATAAACAAGAGTGGTCCAAGAACTGAGCCCTGAAGAACACCACACTTTAATGTCCTGCTTTCTGAACCTATCTTATTGATGTATATTTGTTGACTGTGACCTTCTAGATATGATGCAAACCATGATAAGACAGTTCCACAAATGCCATGCTGTGTCACTGTCTTCATGAGAATACCATGGTCGACAGTGTCGAATGCTGCTGACAAATCCAAGAGAACAAGCAGTACAGCCTTACCCTCAGACACTGATTTACATGTAACAATGCAATGTCATTGTTGACTCGTAGTAAGGCTGTTTCTGTCCTGTGGTTGGCTTTATATGCAGACTGGAAGGGCTCTAAAAGATCATTTTCATGCAGATGATTTTTGAGTTGTAAAGCAACAACCCTTTCCAACAATTTAGACAGGAAAGAGAGGTTCGATACTGATCGAAAATTCTTCAGGTTGTCAGGATCAAGAGATGGTTTCTTGATGAGTGGAGTAACAAGTGCTTTTTTCAATGCATTTGGAACAAACCCCTCATGTTGGGATGCGGATATAATAGATGTTATGGATGGCAGAAGATAATCAATTGTCTCTTTTAAAAGGAATGTTGGAATTTGATCTAGATCATTGGATTTATTGGATGATGATAAAATCATTTTTCAAATGTCGTCTTCTGAGAGAGAGTGAAAATTAGAAAAATCACTTTTTATGTCAAGATGATCAAACTCTGGTGGTTCACGTGATGGTATACTATACAGAATTACTTGAATTTTAGTTATGAAATAGTCGCTGAATTTTTCCAGAACTTCTTCAGTATTTAGATGATCTGGGAGAATGACTTTTTGTTCTTTACCAAGGAGACTATTGGTTAGCGAGAACAGCACCCTTGTATTAGATGACTCCTCTATAAGAGAATTGTAGTACTCCCTCTTCGCCTTTTTGATGATCTTATTAGTTGTATTTCTTTGGTAGCAGAACATTTGCCGGTGAACCTCAAGCTTCATTTTATTGTAAAGACGCTCAAGTCTGCGGTGCTGCTGTTTAGCAGCTCTAACATCTTCTGAAAACCACTGCACTTTTTCCCTATTAGTTATAATTTTTGACTTAGGTGGTGCATGTTCAGCCATGATGCCCTTAAGAGTTTCTTCAAATAAAGATAGCAATTGCTCAGATGATTTATGACTACTATAAAAAATAGTTCAAACACAGAATCGATGAACTGATATCCATTTTCAAGTTTAATCCTGGTTTTTCACAAGAATAAATCCTGGTTCACACAACAAGAATAAATTTTCCTCAAATTTTGGAAACACTTTTACAATACAAAATGATGCTCTGATCACAAAATAATATTCCATAGAATATATGTGTATATTAAGCTCAGCCCCTAACTATAATAATGCACTGTCCTGTAATAATAATTTCCAATGTTCGATGAATACTGAATGTATAAACTTCTCAGTGCTGTGTGGGACAAAAGCATCAGATGAATGAGTGTCAAAAGTCTGTTGCCAGCAATTTATACAGTCTTCCAATAGAAAGTTTCAGAATGACAAATTTCTCCAATGCTCTAGTGTCCCATTAATTGCTGATCGGTTGAATTAAATCACCTCATTAAGTTTCTAGATGATTCTGTCTGATTTAAAATAAACAAGTTGACCCAAATAAATAATGAGTGAGCTAGAAATAGATCCTGTTTAAGAGTATTTGTAAACATGTTAACACATTGTAGGTACTTCAAAGGTCACTCAGTGCAAATGACTGATCACCCCAGCCAAAGACTGTTTTCTCTAATTAAAAATATTTTTAGAAAGTACTAATTGTCTATAATTATAAACCAAAGACATATCAATTCTGATATCATAATAAGTGCCTATAACAAACCACTAATCAGAATATTTTGATACTTGGTATACAACATCCTTAAGGGGGTTGGAGTCAAATTCGTTGAAATCAAATGCGTGGGTAAATATTGGGCTCCCTATTTTAGCATAACTGGACGTCTGGGCATTATTTCTGTTGTAGCATATCAAAACTAGAAAAAATCATCTGATGACCAACAGAATTGCAAATAATTGTGTGACTTCATTCCTTCGGTAGGGTTAACTAGCTATAGATGCTAATTAACCCTTTACCCAATGAATTGGTCGCATCCGTCTGCGTAATATGCAAATTCAGCAGTTGAAAAAATATTATTTTTCAAAAAATTCAACAAAACCATATCATTTGACCCCTTGTAGCTGGTCGAGCTCGCTCCAACGAGGGGTCACATGATATGGTTTGTTGAAAGTTTTTGAAAAAATGATATTTAAAATAATAAATTTTGATATCGTTTGCATTGGGTAAAGGGTCAAATCCTTCTATAAACAACTTTTTCAGGTGAGTGCTACTGGCCCTCTCGGGCCTCTTGTTAGTAGTTAATATGGCAAGCTGCTGTAGCTATCCCTTTCTGGTTGATTTCCCATATTTTTATCCCCCTGAAAAAATTTGGGATTGATTTAGCCGTGGCACTGTCCATCCATCTGTCTGTCCTCTGTCGGTCTGTAGATGACATTGGTCTCCATTCTCTAATTAATTTTCAACTTTGCCAATTAAAACCAAACTTGGCATGTGGGTTTTGTACATGTATAATGAGAGAAATATTCATATTTATTTTGAGTTAATTGCAAAAGAGCTCAAGATGACGGGGAGGGGGGGGGGGGGGGGCCTTGAACTTGAAATTTTTTTTATGAACTTAAAGTTCCACTGTGTCAGTTAAAACTAAACTTGACATGTGCATTGGGTATGATGAGAGGAAGAACCCTGTGTGTTTAGGTGTCATTGTGCTGAAGGTCAAGGTCACAATGACCTTCATCTTATAAATTTCCCTGGATTTCGCTCTCAAACTAGAATTCTGCTGGGCTGATCAACAGCAAACTTAACATGTGGATTGAGTATGATGAGAGGAAGAACCCTATTTATTGTGGGAGTCATTGTGCCAAAGTCCAGGACATTTTTTGTTTGCATTTGTGATCACAGTACTATATCTGTTGAAATGAACTTTAGTGTTTAATTTATGAACACTGTTCCCTGTTGTACTTGTAACTGGCCCAACCAGGAAAGTTACCTGTGATGTTTATATTCCTCAGGTTTATGTCAGAAATAGTTTTACTTGTCTGGCAAAAAGGCAACTGATGGTCCTTGTGAAGTCCAAAGAGCCCAGAAAGAACCATTGTCAGTTTAATTCTTAAACTTTTCTTAAATATTACCCCAAATTATCATTTATTGCCTTGAAAGCATGCCTGAAAATAAGTAATTTGCCATTTGCAGACTGAGGTCCCTAGAAGATGAATTTGCTGATGCTTTCCCATACTGTGGGCCAATTTATCCTCTGGGTACCTCTTTCTGTTTCGGTTTGAGACTTTGATTCAGATTGAAGTTCACACAGGGTAAATTTAGTGATGCTACCCTGCGGTGCAGGGTAGGATCACTAAATTCACCCTCTGGGGACCTCATTTTGCAGATGACAGTCTTTTTATTTTCTGGCTTGCTTGAAAGTATAGCTTGTTGTGATCACTCACTGGAATGAGCAGAAATTGTTTGGAGGTCTTGCTGATGGAATAGCTTATCTTGGCAGTGGTTTGTAGTGAAGTCTTGGCTGTATGTATAGGCAGCCAAGACTTCACTAGACATTAGTGCTAAGTCAAACTGTTAACTAGCTATGAGCAAGCAAAATGTAAGTAGAATTCTCCAGGCCTTTAAAGAAACGTTCATAATCTATAGCGCGAATCAAATGAACATTATGCGTGAATCTAAATGGATTCTTGTTTTTCTTGCAAACATCCTTTGCATGAATTGATTCTGATTCTCAAATAGATTTGCCCTGAAGCCTGGTCAGCTATGGCCTTCATGTTAAGTTAACTTAAGGGTTAATTGTCAACCTTGTGACCTTTTGGCTTTAATTAGAAGTCTTGATGCACCGACCAAGGAGTCACTATGTTCCCACAAGTTCTTCTCCATGTTAAAGTGGTGAAGTTAGATGCAACATTCAAGTTGATGAAGATTCTTTCTTCCCTGGGAACCCAGGGAAGTGAAGCAGTGCTTGTTTAAGGTGGTAAACAAGCTTTGTTTTATAGGTAAAGTTGGACCCGGTCACCAATTCTTGGGGTGGAAGTCCTCTAAATGGGAAACATGGGTATAAACAATTGGCTGTGCTTGATTTTATATCCTGTGGGAAACCTGGGAAGTGAAGCAGTGCTAAGCTTGTTTACTGTGGTAAACAAACTGTTTTATTGGTAAAATAGGACCCAGTCACCAATGCCTGGGGTGGAAGTACTCTAAAATTGCCAACATGGGTATAAATGCTTGACTAAATTTGACTATCTCCATGGTGCAGTCATGATTAGCCATTGTGCATAAGTATGTGACCTTAAACACCAATAAATAAATAAATAGAAGATTCTTTCATTCTGATTACAGTGTACACAACTGTATGCAGACAAGGTATGCTAAATATTCTAGGTCAAATTGCTGTCTGAATATTTGATCTCAGAAGGAAAAAAATCTCAACATCAAGAAAGAAATCATTGTAAATGAGACAAGACATCAAGTTAGTAAATAATATTCTCTTTTTTTTGTTTGATTTTTATTAGAATCATTTGGTGAAGTGGAAGCTCTTTTAAATGTCAGTTCATTGATAAAAAAAAGTTTGTGATCACGATCGGGATTAGTACAGTAGTGCAGTTATTTCTCAATGAATGAAGCCACTGTTCTTTGTTTGCATTAACAGTCACAGCCTGAGACACATGAATGGAGGGAGTCACATGTTTCAAATAGTTTTGTATAAAGTACATAGTGATAGAAGATATACAGCTTCAGTCCAGTATCTCCACAGAAGGCTATTTTTATAGAGCACTTCAATAATTTAAATGGTTGAAATACATTCCTTTTATTTACAATTCACTTCCAGAAAATTATATCAGATTAAAACAGTGGGATCTTTCAATAACAATAACTTGAAAATAATAGACTATTAATCTTGGGTAGACAATATTCAAATGTGAGTTTTGGTGTCAGTTGTATAATTTTTCTCAATGAACAGATCAGTAGGCGGGTAGTAAAAGCAATGAATACCTGTCACGTCACTTGAGTTGATTAGTTCAGGTGAAAAATCTTTGTGTCTAGTGCCTGGTAGGTCGGTAATTAAAATTGGTTTGTGAGATACCACTGATTAACAGCAGAAAAGCTTTTAAGGATTAGGCAATTACATTGTCATATAAAAAGTAAGTATAGTGAGGGTGGTTCAGCTGATCCCAGACTAGGATTTAACAGAATATGCTTGGTAATATGTACAACAGTAGGCTTGAATGGCTTATGACCTTTAATGTACTGGATGATCCAACACACCATGCAGACCTACATGTAAGACCAGCATGAAGTTTTAAATACAGTATAGCCAGAGATTGTCTGTTGAGAGGCCTACATGTAGAAATAAAAGGCTTATATCATAACTCATTGGTAGGTTATGCTACATAGCCTGGTGGTAACCCGGGGGGGGGGGGGGGGGGGGGGGGGGGAATGTGTTGTGATGCATCTTCACCTTCTCTGTTTTTACTACACAAGCCATGCTGTTTTACATCCTAACAGGTTTCCATTGAAATAAATAGCAACAACAAATGTGCGATCTCGCTTTGGCAAGATCGCACATAAGTATTGCTATTTATTTAGGCAGAAATTTGTTTAAGGTGGAAAAAGCATGCCATTTTCTTCATAATGTAAATGCAATGCTCATGAGTCGAGATAGTTCCGAAAGATCGCTAAGTCATTCTGTCAAAACATGCAAGATGACCAATTTAATAAAGTTATGTTGGTACTACTTTGTCATAACATGCAGTTCGTTTGCATATTAAGAAGTGATGAAACTCCCAGGTAACCTAAACGATCATTTGTGAATTATTTCCAGTGTTTATAGCATCCTTACTTAGTCCTCTATTGAAACAAGTTGCATTTAACATGAAGTGGAAGCCAATTCTGTTGAATAGTTTTTAATTGACTAGCTCTGTCCAAATACCAAACCACTTACCATATCTTCAAAACAAATATGACCTGTTAATTGCATATATGTGAGGTTTTTGAGTAAACAACTCTTATATTTGAATAAAAATCTTGTAATCTATCATGCAATGCAAACTCTGTGCTGTCACTGAATTTTCAGTGTTCATAGACCAGGTAGTTTGTGACCTTCATTGGAAACTTATACCAAAGCCCAAGCTCCCAGGCCACTTGTCTGATTCTGTTTGGAATATGACACTTATGTGCTGTTTATTTACCCACATTTTGTGGAAATTTCCATGCAGACGACCGTTCATGTGCCTTTACTTACAAAGTTATACAGGCATTCTTTCCTGTCCCAGTTATTGATATTCTGATCAATATGTTTTTAATTCTCCTCGAAAACCTCAAAATATCAAACAATTGGAACTACCTGATGTAATCCTAAAACTTTGGCTGTGGTGAGTCTCCATTTCTGATTGTAATGTCATTAAAATGTTGATCAAATTCAAGTCACGATTGAGCAACATATCTAGCTTTAATTCACAGAAAATGAATCTTTTATGAAATTTTTTATATTCAATCATCCGTAATATATTAGCGGGTCAAAAAAATCGAACTGTAGGCTTAAGGGCTAGACCAGTTTCAAGTCCTAACAGCATCAAATTTCTTACAGAATAAGACTGTGGCCTGAAAGTTTGACCACAGTCCTTGAAATTTAATTGGTCCCTGCAAAGCTTTGAAGATTTGATGTTGACATTGGTGGCCTGATTTGAGATTTGTTTTTTTTATGAGAGGATGATTACAAATAAATGTTTTTAGCTCATCTTGACAAAGTCAAGCTGAGCTAATCTCATCGCTCTCCGTCCGTCGTCTGTCGTCCGGCATCTGTCAACACCATGTTTTGGTCTTCCCCTCCAAAGTCACTGGGCCAATTCAAGTGAAAGTTTGTGTGAGTGATGGTTCCAAAGGGGCATTTCATTTTTGTTCAACTCAACATGCCCAGCCCCATAGGGAGGGAGTGGGGGAAAATGCTCAAAAATATTTTTTAAATCTTCTTCTCAAGAACCAGTGTGTACAATGACTTGATATTTGCTATGGAGCTTCCATATGAGGTGTAGAATCAAGTTTGTTCAAACGAAGTTCGTGAAGTAATATTTGGCTTTGTAATAGGAGGGGTAAGATTTTTGGCCCCACCCAAAATTTCTAATTTCTGAACCGATGGTCCAGTATGAACCAAATTTGGTTTGTGGTATTATTGGGACATAAGTACTTGACCCATGCAAAAAAAAAATTCCCGCATGCCCATGGGAACCCTGGAAGCTAAAAACAGAAATATTTTCAAACGTCCATATTTTCCAAACCACATGGAACAGAGAGCTGTTATTTGGTACGAAGTATCCTTAGGACCAGTAGAATTGAATGGTAAAAAAAAATTGCCATTGATTATGTTAGGGTGTTCTGTAATGGGCATCGAAAAAATGCTGAGTCAGCATATTTGCAAAAATTTAAATTTTTTTCTCCTGAACCCAATCATCAGAATCTTTTGATATTTGGTATACAGCATTCATAGGGGGGTCAGATAAAAGTTTGTTGAAATAAAGCTAGCAGAATCTTTTGATATTTGGTATACAGCATTCATAGGGGGGGGGTGGGGGGGGGGGGCAGATAAAAGTTTGTTGAAATAAAGCTCATTGGTTCATATTTGGGCTCTCTATAGGAGCACAAAGTTTTAAGAGAGGGTAATATGGGGAATATTCTTTAAAAATCTTCTTCAGAACCACCAGTCAGAATCTTTGAATGTTTGATATACATCATTGTTATGAGGGTCATATTCAAGATTGTTCAAACCAAGTCCCTAGGTTAATATGTGGGCTTCCTACTGAAGCCCAAATTTGATCTTTGTTCATGTTCAGTATGGAGAGTAATTTAAAAAAATCTCCTCCTTCAGATCCACCAGTCAGAATGCTCTGATATTTGGTATGCAACATCTCTAAGGGGGTCAGATTCAAGTTTGTTCAAATCAGATCCCTAGGTATATATTTGGGCTCACTATGGTAACCCAAATTTTTACTTAGTGCAATATGAGGAAATTTCTTTAAAAATCTTCTTCAGATCCACCAGTCGGAATGCTTTCATATTTGGTATACAACATCTCTGGGGGGTCAGATTCCAGGTTGTTCAATTAGAGTGCCTAGGTTAATATTTGGACTCCATATGGGAACTTGAAATTTAACTTAGTACAATATGAGGGAATTTCTTCAAAAATCTTCTTCAGATCCACTCATCAGAATGCTTTCACATTTGGTATGCAACATCTCTAGGGGGGGTCAGATTCAAGTTTGTACAAATCGGATTCATAGGTTAAGATTTGGACTCGCTATGGTAGCCCAAATTTGAACTTAGTGCAATTCGAAGAAATTTCTTTAGAATTTCTCTTCTTCAGATCCAACAGTCAGAATGCTTTCATATTCGGTACACAACATCTCTAGGGAAGACAGATTCAACTGTGTTCAAATCAAAAGCCTGGGTTAATATTTGGGCTCACTATGGGAGCTGGAATTGGCCATGTTGCTGAAGAATTAAAAATTTTGTATTCAGTACCCTCCAGAGGTGTGTAACTAAGATTAATCCACATAAGTTGTATCAAGGGGCTTCATAGGGGAGCTCTACATTTTACTTTATGATTAACTGAAGAACAGACATGATGCCCAGATTATTTTTGTCACTCCTGAGGGACTCAAGGATTGACAGTGTAGCCTATGGAGATGGCTTGCTTAATGTAGACTCATTCTTGGACTCTGTTTAAATTGTGTTCTGTTCAAGATGAGCACTTCATGCCCCGTGGGGCCTCTTGTTTATCAACAGAGTCATGCCAGAAAATGAAGGAATAGTTCCCAGTTGCAGTTTGGTTTCATATTTCAGTGCCAACCTGTCCTAGCACAGGATAGCTCCATCTGCGCAACAGAAAATGTCTTGTTGCATTACATACATGTACCACAGAAGATAAAGCTTGAATTTTTAGCTGCATGGACACACTCCCCATTTATATAATAGATCTATTTTCATACATTTGTATGTGTACCTATACCATGTATGGTACACCTAATTTCGGCATCCGGGGTGGTCGTCCATCTGTCTGTCTGTCCGTCCATCTGGCGTCCATATCCATTTCTTTGGCATTCGATAACTTGAAAAATATTGCTTGAATTGTCATGTTACTTAATATTTGATTCAAGTTACTGATGTGCCGAGCTGTATAATCTTTGGTGTAAATCTGATAATTTGATCCTGAGATATTAACCCTTTAACCTTAAAATTGAGAATTTTTCCAATCCCTTTGGCGTGAGATAACTCAAAAAATATCAATCCAATTGTCATATTACTTTATATATATCTTCAGGTTACTGATGTGCCGCGTTGTATAGTTTTTTGGTGTAAATCTGATAATTTGATCCTGAGATATTAACCCTTGATCCTTCAACTTGAGAATCCCTCCAATCCCTTTGGCATGAGATAACTCAAAAAATATCAATCCGATTGTCATGTTACTTTATATATGTGTTCAGGTTACTGGTGTGCCAAGCTGTATAGTTTTTGGTGTAAATCTGATAATTTGATCCTGTGATATTAACCCTTTATCCCTTAAATTGAGAACTCCTCCAATCCTTTTCTTCGGCATGTGATAACTCAAAAAAATGTTAATCCGATTATCAGGTTACTTTATGTATTCAGGTTACTGATGTGCTGTGCTGTATAGTTTTTTATGTAAATCTAATAATTTGATCCAGATATATTAACCCTTTATCCATCAAATTAGGCACTCCTCCAATCCATTCCTATATGTACCCATATCATGTATGGTGTACATAATGTCGGCATCCAGGGTGGCCATCCGTCATTCGTCCATCCTTTGTCCATCCATTGATCTGTCCATCCGGTTTGTCCATCCTCTGTCTGTCTGTCTGTCCGTCCGTCCGTCCGTCCGTCCGTCCGTCCGTCCGTCCGTCTGTCCGTCCGTTCATCCATCCGTCCATCTGTTCATCCATCCGTCCGTCCCTCCGACATCTGTATCCATTTCTTTGGCATTCGAAAAATTTTACTTGGATTGTCATATTACTTTAGATTTGTGTTCAGGTTACTGATGTGCCGAGCTGTATAGTTTTTGGTGTAAATCTGATAATTTGATCCTGAGATATTAACCCTTTATCCTTGAAATTGAGAATTCCTCCAATCCATTTCTTTGGCATGTGATTACTCAATGAATATCAATCCGTTTGTCATGTTACTTTATCTATATGTTTAGGTTACTGATGTGCCAAACTGTATAGTTTTTGTTGTAATTTGATCCTGAGATATTAACCCTTTATCCTTTAAATTGAGAATTCCTCCAATCCCTTTGGCATGAGAATACTCAAAAAATAAATACTTTCAGATAACAAAGAGGGTGTGCTGACAAAATGCCCTCTCATGGATTTTACCTGTCCACAAAATTGGTCCTGAGATAATAACAGCTTTCTACTAGTTGCGCGTATGGGTACACATCTGACGATTTAATAGGCCCTTTTTTATAGAATGAAAAGGAGTGATCGGAAAGTGTTATCAGTTATCATTATTCGATTTGTCAACTTGCACAGGTGGTGAAAACAGTTGGAGAATTCTTATTCTTCACTCCCTCATTATATTGCCAGTAAGGTAACGCCTATACAGGCAGCCAAGATATCACTAGAAGTCACGGCAAAGGTACAGTAACTTGCATTAGAACATGGATCTACATGTACATGTACATGTAAGACAAGAAGCTCCCCAAAATTAGAATCGGGCCCTCAGGTGTTAATTTCCAGAAAATATATGCAGTATGCATTCACAGGGGTATAACAGTACTCCCAAATTCTCAATTATTTAAACCCTAGCACTCCGGTACCAGCCCATGGGATCCCCAGGAAGTGAAGCAGTGCTTGTTTACTTTACTGTGGTAAACAATCTCTGGGTTACTGGTAAAATAGGACCTGGTCACCAATGCCTGGGTTGGAAGTCCTCTAAAATGAGCAGTGGGTATAAATGATTGCTGGACTTGACTTTATATCCATGTTGCGGTCACGATAGCCATTGTGCAGAAATATGCAACCTTAACCACCAATTAATAAATAAATAATACTCTGGTACCAGGTAGTGGAACAGAATTGTCTCCAATCACTCTGTTTTTTTCTTTTTTAACTACATGTTTGAATTTACCCAATTATATCTTGTTTGACAGAGTTCACTGAGCTCTGTCAAACAAGATATAATTGGTTAAAAATCAAACAGCATTATGGGAAATATTTGCTGCAGAAAACTTTTTGACATCAGAGTGCTGAGGGTTGACCGAAAATTGATTCATCAAATCTGATGCTCACAAATGAGGACAAATTTTAAGGCCTGACATATTTCCCAAGTGGAAAATACACATTGCAAAAAATGCTGAGGGATTAATATCCTTTGAAGCATCATCTTATCTGGATCCTTGGGTTAAGTAAGGTATCACCTGTGTATCGAAGATATTTTGTGGATCACACAGTGCCAGGTACAGTTTATATAAATCTCACTAAGATAATTTTACTGGGTGTTTCATGTCAAGCAGGTGATTTACTATACTCACAAGGCTTATTTTATATCATAAGTGCTGTCATATTATTTTGTCATCATGAAATAAGTGGTGGAATATTAGGACACAATCACATACCTCACATCCTTTAAAATGTTTTTACACTTACAGAACCAGGTGAAATTAACTGTCCTTGAAAAGTTCCAGAATGTGGCTTTCTCTCAAGAAGCAGAGCCTTTGATAAAAAATAAAAAAGGAAAAATTACATCCACCTTTGTATTTGGGGAAATTTAGCATTATTAGTCTTTGTGAAATACACAGGCTATTGCTTTTATATGGTTTCTTTTTCTTTTTAGCTCACCGAAGGGAGCTTAACTTATCACCGGCCGGCCGTCGTCCTTCGTCCAGCGTCCGGCGCTGTCTTGAGCATTTTTCAAACGACTTCTCCTCTGAAACTACAGGTCCGATTTTCACGAAACTTCATGTGGATGTTCATTACTATATGGCAATTCATGTTTGTTCAAATGAAATGGCCACGTCCCTTGGGGGCTCTGTATGGGGCATAACTCTGATAGCACCGTATGAATTATAGAAAAATTATTAAAAAATCTTCTTCTCCAGAACCAGTGGGCAGAATCTTTTGATACTTGGTATGCAACATCTTGGTATGGGTCTGATTCAAGTTTGTTCAAATCGGCCCCTGGATTCATATTTGGGCTCACTATAGAAGCCCAAATTCGAACTTAGTGCATTTCAGGCAAATTTCGTCAAAAATCTTCTTCTCCAGATCCAGCAGGCAGAATCTTTTGATATTTGGTATGCTACATTGTGGGGTGGATCTGATTCAAGTTTGTTCAAATCGGCTCCCTGGATTCATATTTGGGCTCAGTATGGAAGCCCGAATTCGAACTTAGTGCATTTCAGGCAAATTTCTTAAAAAATCTTCTTCTCAAGATCCAGCAGGCAGAATCTTTTGATATTTGGTGTGCAACATTGTGGGGTGGATCTGATTCAAGTTTGTCCTAACCAGCCCCCTGGATTCATATTTGGGCTCACTGTAAAAGCTCGAATTCGAACTTCGTGCATTTCAGGCAAATTTCTTCAAAAATCTTCTTCTCCAGATCCAGCAGGCAGAATCATTTGATATTTGGTATGCAACATTGTGGGGTGGATCTGATTCAAGTTTGTTCAAATTGGCCCGCTGGGTTCATATTTGGGCTCAGTATAGGAGCCCAAATTTGAACTTGGTGCATTTCAGGCAAATTTCTTTAAAAATCTTCTCAAGATCCAGCAGGCAGAATCTTTTGATATTGGGTATGCACCATGCTTAGGGGGGTGAGATTCAAGTTTGTTCAAGCCAAGTCCCTGGGTTCATATTTGGGCTCACTGTGGTAGCCCGAATTATAACTTAGTTCAAAATGAGGAAGTTTCTTTAAAAATCTTCTTCTTCATATCCAGCAGTCAGAATGTTTTGATATTTGGTATGCAGCATCTTTAGGGGAGGGGGGGGGGGAGATCCAAGTTTGTCCAAACCATGTCCCTAGGTCCATATTTGGGCTCACTGTGGGAGCCCAAATGATAACTTAGTTCAAAATGAGGAATTTTATTTAAAAATCTTCTTCTTCAGATCCAGCAGTCGGAATATTTTGATATGTGGTGTGTAGCATACTTAGGGGGGTGAGATTCAAGTTTGTTCAAGCCAAGTCCCTGGGTTCATATTTGGACTCACTGTGGGAGCCCGAATGATAACTTATTTCAAAATGAGGAATTTTCTTTAAAAATCATCTTCTTCAGATCCAGCAAATGAATGCTTTTGATATTTGGTATGCCGCATCCTTAGGGGGGTAAGATTCAAGTTCGTTCAAGCCATGTCCCTAGTTCCATAAAATTTATCTCTCATGACTTCATTCCTTTGTAGTGTTGATGAACCATATCTAACTGAATGTGACCCCAAATAGTTCTTTGAACCACTTTGTTTGAATCACTTTGCCCGGTGAGCGATTAAGGCCCCTTGGGGCCTCTTGTTTCTTCTTCTTCTCTTGGTCTTCTGTCTTCTATCCACTTTCTTGAACCACTTGATAACACGAATATGAATCTTCCTATCTCGCTGCTTTTTGGCATACTTACACTTACAGACAGTCACAAGTACTCATTCATCTTATGATCTACAGGCTTGTCATTTTGAGGCGAGCAATCACCCCGGGCCGCAGTTGCTCGCCTGAGTTCAAAATTCCATGGACAGTTAACGTCAGCCTAACCCCGATGTCAATATCGGCCGTCTCAAACGGAAATTTTTGCAGATTGAAGGAAGTAACAAAGTGCAATTTGTAAAGTTTGTAATGTGTCGTTGGCGCTGTCACCCAGAGACAGTAACTTTCCAAATATGAGCGAGAGGTCTGCCAATTCCAAAGTTGTAATTAGTTATTACATTGTACATCAGACTGTGTGATTACAGGATGTATCATCCCCAAGCCAGTTCCACCCCTGACAATTTGCTTGGGAAGTTTTGTCCCAAAATCAAAGCCAGGACGATTCATTCCCCTCCCCAAATCTGATTGATTCACCCCAACATAGCTTGGTTATTTGGATGCAAGATAACTATAACACTCACTGTAAGTGAGTGTCATGGGTAACCTGGTATCTTACATCCAAATATTCATTCATCAGCAGACTTGTCCGTAAAAATCAACAAACAACGATGTTAACTGGTCGAGTGCTAGAAACCACTATCATGGCTCTACTGAAAAGTGCTGAAAGCCACTTTCATGGCTTTACACTGCGCATTAGCATGTCATTTGTGCAGCTGTATATAAAGAAATATTCATATAAAACTGTTTTGTTACAATTTATTGGAGAGTGCCAACAGACACTCTCCAATAAATTGTAACAAATCAATTATTGATGAACAAAATCTTGCTAAACTAAGGCTCCTCTTGCTGGGAGTATTGTATCTTTGAAAAAAATACTCATGTTACAAATCACCTTTGAAAAATAATTTAGCACTCTACCAGTTAAGGACCGACGACATCTCAGGACATGGAGAGTCATTGGTCAGACGAGAGTAGGTTCCTGTTTCACTTCACAGATGGTCACATGAGAGTGTGGAGTCATAGAAATACTGCTTATGTGCCCAGGAACTTCAGACCTACTGTTCCTTATGGTGAAGGATTAGTAATGATCTGGGGATGCCTTTCTCATGATTGTAAACTTAATATGGTCACTGTATGTGGGAATCTTGATGGTCATCAGTACTTCTGGAACTTTCTCAATCCAGTTGATGTGCCTCATTTTAACAACCATCCATTGGCTACTCGCCCTGTATTCATGGGCGACAATGCAAGGCCACATCGTTCCCATGCTGAGAGAGCATTCCTTCAGAACAATGCGATTACAACACTACCTTGGCCTGCAATGAACCCGATTTGAATCCATTAGAACATATCGGGGACTTTCTTGGACATTGTGTGCAAGCAAGGCATCTGCCTATAAAGAATTTGGTTGATTTGGAAGCTGCATTGTATGAGGAGTGGCTGCAGTTGCCTCTGGACCATATCAGAAGGCTCGCTGGTAGCATTAGGAGGAGGGTTCAGGCTGTAATCAAGTCACATGGTCGATACACTCGCCACTAACATCAGACACTGCTATTGTGTTCAGGAGATCACAAGTTACAGTTTTAGCTCAACTTTGACATCTGTCCGTCTATCCGTCAACAATTCAATACGGCTCGGGCTAGAGGCTGTATTTATGAACCAATCTTTACAAAACTTCTTGGGTACCTTTGTTATCACTGTGGGATGAGAACAGGTGTTTTTGGATGCGGTCCAGAATTCAAGATGGCCACCGGCAGCCATTTTGTACGAAAATTAGTGCAATCAATTTTTTGTACAGAACTTCTGCATGAAAGTTCTGATTTGAATAAATTTTTGTATGAATGTTTAGTAACATGGACTACATCACATATGGTACACGTTTTTTTCTCATGCAGAAATTATGCAAATTAGATGAACTTTGATTTATTCATTGCTACTTATACACAGTAAGTACGTATGTCAATACGGCTTGGGCTAGGGGCTGTATTTATGGACCGATCTTCACGAAACTTCTTGGGTACTTTGTTATCACCTTGGGACGAGAACGAGTGTTTGTCGGTGCGTTCCAAAATTCAAGATGGCTGCCAACGGCCATATTGTACCAAAATTAGGTACAATCAGTTTTTTGTACAGAACTTCTATATAAAGGTTCTGATTTGAATAAATGTTTGTATGAATGTTTAGTAACATGGAATACATCACATATAATATGGGTTTTTTTCTTGTGCTATAAATTTTGAAAATTAGATGAACTTTGGTTTCTTCAGTGCTACTTATACACAGTTAGTACACATGTCAATACGACTCGGGCTAGAGGCTGTATTTATGAACCAATCTTCACAAAACTTATTGGGTACCATTGTTATCACCTTAGGATGAGAACGAGTGTTTTTGTGTGTGGTCCAAAATTTCTAGATGGCCACCGGCAGCCAATTAGACAAACTTCGATTTATTCAATGCTACTGATACACAGTAAGTGCACATTTCAATATGGCTCTGGCTAGAGGCATCTAACTGTCAACCACCTTTCAATACTTTACCTGTACATTTGTTACAGGTTAGAGTCAGTATTTATGTACAGACCTTTACAATACTTTACATGTACCTTTGTTATCAGGTCATTACCTAGATGTGTGTCATTGCTGTGCACATACTATACTGAGCTACAGTGCCATTGACACTTTCATTTATCAGTAATTACCGGCATTGTTTCATCATGGACCATTCCAGCACCATACTTGTCGAGAGAACATTTTTTCTCAAAAACATTAGTGACAGATATGTGTAATTAGTGCCATTAAATTACTGCGTATTTTCATCATTGTGTTGTCTTTCATTTGTCAATAGACCAATCTTTCCGCAAACAATCACTTTTGGCCATCTTAAAGATAGCATGAAAGTAATGACAGTTTCTATTAACACCACTGCGAAAAAAACAGGGTGCTTAATTAAGTTCCAGGTGTATATTTGGAGCTGTTTGACAATTACAATTCCCTCAGGGCCGTGGGAGTCAAGGAACGGTCTTAAATTTGACGGACTACCGGTACAGTGGATCCCACTTAATTGTATAGGTCTTAATTGAATAACTCTTTTGATGGAAAATAACTTCCAAACACAGAACCATTTAGAATACCTTCAGTACAAATTTGATTTGTTAATTGCATACATGTATATGTCATAGAGTAAACTTCTGTTATTTGAATAAAAAATCTTGTAATATGTTTCCCCGGGGTGAACCCCAAGAAGAGAAACGGTGCTTCTTTACTGTTGTAAACAAGCTGTTTTACTGATAAAATAGGACCTAGTCATCAATCCCTGGGGTGGAAGTCCTCCAAAATGGGCAGCATGGGTATAAATGATTGGCTGGACTTGACTTTATATCCTTGTTGCAGTTTTCGATTAGCCATTATGCAGAAATATGCGACCTTAAACACCAGAAAATAAATAAATAAATAAATAAATAAATAAATAAATAAATAAATAACTTGTAATATACTGACAAATAATCTGACAGTCACTGAATTCCCATTGCTTGTGCACCTATTTGGCCCCAGTACATCCAATACAGGCGGGGTACTCAATTATATTTTGTTTGACAGAGTTTTATGAGCTCTGTTAAACAAAATATAATAAAATAAATGTTCAGTTATCTTACGAATACAGGAAAGTGACAAAATCCCTTTTAATTGAGTACTCCTGTTAATTGAATAATTTTCACTGGTAAGTTAGCAGGGTCTACTAAGCTAAGATATTTTGCAATATCTTGCTTTCATACCGATCTGTTCGCTGATATGGCCAATACACTGCAAGATCAGTTTCAATACCATCACCAGTATCAAATTGAAAGGGAGCGCAGTGGCTCAGTAGGTAGAGGTGCAGGCTGCAAGCCGAGAGGTCCTCGGTTCGATTCCCACCTGCGGCAACTGCGTTGTGTCCTTGGGCAAGACACTTCATCTCCATTGCCCGTGTGGGGGCACGATGACGCCGTGTACTAAGCCGTACTACACGTCGATGGTACGCATGTCTTCAACCAATCTAACCCTGCCTGTGCTACAGTGCAGTGCGGAGTTACGATGTTGGGGAGCTGGCAGCTGCTCGTCGTTGCTCGGTGGTTCTCAACGGGTACTCCGGCTTCCTCCACCCGTAAAACTGTCACGGTCATGATTAGCCCTTGTGCATAAATATGTGACCTTAAACATCAATAAATAAATAAATAAATAAATAAATCAAATTGAAATACTATGCAGCCCTATCTCATGCCCACATTCAAGGTTTTTTTTTAGAATTTTGTGTCTTGGTAATGATGATGTGAATGGCATCCATTTTGTCTCTTGAAAGCACCAAGGTGCCATTTGCTGTGCTTTAGCATTGTAGTTGATGCCTTTATGCTTTTAAGTATTCAACAAAACCATATGATGTGACCCCCACATTAGAACAAGCTCGTTGAACTCATTTCAGTGAGGGGGGGGGGGGGGGGGAGTCACATAATATGGTTTTGTTTAAATTTTTAGCTCACCTTGTGGAAGTCAAGCTGAGCTTATCTAATCGCTCTCCATCCGTTTTGGTCTTCTCCTCCAAAACCACTGACCCAATTCAAGTGAAAATTTGTGTGAGTGACGGTCCCGAATGAGCATTGCATTTTTGTTCAACTCGACATACCCAGCCCCATAGGGAGGGTTGGGGGAAAATGCTCCAAAATATTTTTAAAATCTTCTCATGAACCAGTGGGTACAATGACTTGATATTTGGTATGTAGCTTCCTTTTGAGGTGTAGAGTCAAGTTTGTTCTAACGAAGTTTGTAAAGCAATATTTACCTTCGTAATGGGAGGGGCAAGATTTATGGCCACGGCCAAAATTTCTATTTTCTGAATGAATGGTCCAATTTGAACCAAATTTTGTATGTGGTATTATTGGGCCATAAATACTTGACTCATGTAAAAAAAAAAATCCTGTGTCCCTGTGGGAACCCCAGGAGCTAAAAATAGAAATATTTTCAAACGCTCATATTTCCCAAACCACATGGAACAAAGAGCTGTTATTTGGTATGAAGCCTCCGCAGGACCAGTAGAATTGAATGGTTAAAAAAAATGCCATCGTTTATGCCAGGGTGTTCTGTAGGAGACATCGAAAAAATGCAGAGTCCACATATTTGCAAAAAATTTAAAAAACAATTTGGGGTGTCCGATTCAATTTTGTTCAAATTGGGTCCCTAGGTTAATATTTGGGCTTGCTATGGTAGCCCAAATTTTAACTTAGTGCAATTTGAGGGAGTTTCTTTAAAAAATTTTCTTCTTCAGATCCACCAGTCAGAATACTATTATATTTGGTACACAACATCTCTAGGAGGTCAGCTTCAACATTGTTCAAATCAAGTGCCTGGGTTAATATTTGGGCTTCCTATTGGAGCCAGAATTTTAGCCTAGTGCAGTATGAGGAAATTTCTTTAAAAATCTTTTTCAGATCCACCAGTCAGAATGCCTTCACACTTGGTATACAACATCTCTAGTGGGGGTGAGATTCATTTTTGTTCAAATCGAGTGCCTGGGTTAATATTTGGGCTCCCTATGGGAAACGAAATTGGCCATGTAGCTGAAGAATTTGAATTTTTTTTTATTAAATACCCTCTAGAAGTGTGTAACTAAGATTAATGCACATGGGTTGTATCAAGGGGCTTCATAGGGGATCTCCACTTTTTTCATTATGATCAACTGAAGAAAAGGCATGATGCATGGACTTTTAGTCACTCCCGAGGGGCTCAAGGATTGACAATGTATCCTATCGAGATTGCTTAATGTAGATTCTGTTTATATCATGTTCTGTTCAAGGTGAGCGCTTCAGGCCCTGTGGGGCCCCTTGTTTTTAAAAAATATTTGAAGTAACAAAGTTAATTTTGTTATCGTCAGTATTGGGTAAAGAGTTAATTTGTAAAATCAACTTTGTTGACACCAAAGTTAGTTTGCCTGATAAATTGCATACATGTATTATTTGAACCAAAAATGAAGTTATCGACCATAATCATTATGAAATCAGATAACCGGCCCATCAAATGAGGTCATCAAGCCTGATCCATTAAAACCTGTTCAGTTCTGTCAGTAGATGTACCGGAATTCAACAGCATGTCCAAATTAGACAAATGATCATTTCAATAGCCTTCAGTATGATGTGGAGAGTGTATTATCACTAAATCACCCATAGACTGGAGATTCCACCCAAGCAATTATGAATAATACAGCCCTGGTGATAACTTCACTCCATGGATGATTTTGTTACAATCCACTCTCCACATACTGTAAACAAAAATAAGTGTGACCAAATTTTTGTTTCTTCACTGAATATCACTTCCTCAATTGCCACTGTATTCATTTGTAATGTCTCTCCCAAAACCCTGATATACTTTTCCATTGTAATGATGACCTCTTCACTTTTCCAACTGAAACAGCCCATCTGATGGAATTGAACGATACAGTGGAACCCTGTTTATTGAATAGCCACTTTGCCAATGAGAATTATTCAATTAACAGGAGTATTCAATTAACAGAGATTGTGTCACTTTCCTGTATTCTGGAGATAAAAACTTGGCATTTATTTTATTATATCTTGTTTGACAGAGCTCCAAGAGCTCTGTCAAACAAGATATAATAGATTAAATGACTGTATTGGATGTGCTGAGGCCAAAATAGGTCAAAAAACAAAGGAAAACTAGGGAGAATCAGGGTAATTTCTTGACAGGTTACAAAATTTTTTTCCCTGCAGGAAACCCAGGAAGTGAAGCAGTGCCTGTTCACTGTGGTAAACCGGCTCTATTTTACTGTTAAAATAGGACCCTGTCACCAATGCTTGGAGGTGCAAACCCTCTCTAAAATGGGCAACATGGCTTATTAACACTCACCCCTGATCTTGAGTTGATACTCATGTTGTGGTCATGATTAGCCATTGTGCAAAAATATGTGACCTTAAACACCATTAAATAAATAAATAAATAAATAAATAAATAAATAAATAAATAAATAACAAGATTTTTTATTCAATTAACAGGAGTTTACTCTATAACCTATATTCAATTTAACAAGTCAAATTTGTACTGGAGGTATCGTAAATGGTTTTGTGTTCAGTTAAGAGATATCCAATTAAGTGGGCTCTACTGTACCATAAAACAATCATTTTCTTTCACTCGGTGAAAGAAATGTTTCTTAATCAAGATTGAATTTCACTCTGAATATTTGATGACAGTCCTATCGCAAAAATTAAATGAATAAAGACTTTCAGTAGCTGTTGTTTTATGATTACACTGTGCACATGTAGTTCCACTAAATGTGTTAATATCTTGATGTTTTCAAGCTGAATTAAATGCCAAGTTGACAAACAGGTCATCCAGATTTGTGCATTGGGGCATGGGATATGATCATTGAATTGCAGCACAATCTGTGCACCATTGGAAGTGTTTTCTTTATTTTCATTGTGTTACACTTAAGTAGCTGTACTCGACTGCTGCATGTGTTAACGCACAAGATTATCTGACCTTATTTCCATTACCTTTGTTTATCATAGTGCAGGTTAATTATTGGTTAATAGTGCACTCAATTAATATTTGATCTGTCCAGTTTTATTCCGGGCCCCGATCTTAGAAGTGGACATTCACAGCTTGTATTACTACAAACAACTGAAAACTGATAACATTAACTTACCACCACCACCTCCTCCCCTCCATCCACCAGGGGCTTTATATCCATCCATGGATGTCATGTCAAAAGAGAGTTATTGCATCATATTTCTTCTCTTCTGAAACCGCTAGGTCGCTTTGCTCGAAACTTGGTATGGATGTTCATTACCATATGTCAATTCAAGTTTGTTCAAATGAAATGGACATGCCCACTTGGGGCTCCATAGGGGGCATAACTCTGATAGCTGATAGCACCCTATGTATATTATAGTAATTACTAAAAAATCTTCTTCTCCAGCACAAGTGGGCAGAATCATTTGATATTTGGTATACAGCATTATGGGGTGGATCGGATTCAAGTTTGTTCAAATCGGCCCCCTGGATTCATATTTGGGCTCACTATAGAAGCCCGAATTTGAACTTAGTGCATGCATTTCAGGCAAATTTCTTAAAAATCTTCTTCTCCAGATCCAGCAGGCAGAATCTTTTGATATTTGGTATGCAACATTGTGGGGTGGATTTGATTCAAGTTTGTTCAAATCAGCCCCCTGGGTTCTTATTTGGGCTCAGTATAGGAGCCTGAATTTGAACTTAGTGCATTTCAGGCAAATTTCTTTAAAAATCTTCTTCTCAAGATCCAGCAGGCAGAATCTTTTGATATTGGGTATGCAGCATGCTTGGGGGTGGGGGGGATGGGGGGGGGGGGGGGGGGGTTGAGATTCAGGTTTGTTCAAGCCAAGTCCCTGGGTTCATATTTGGGCTCACTGTGGTAGCCCGAAGTAGTATAACTTAGTTCAAAATGAGGAATTTTCTTTAAAAATCTTCTTCTTCAGATCCAGGTGTCGGAATGTTTTGATATTTGGTATGCAGCATCCTTAGGGAAGGGGGGGGGGGGGGGGGGGGGGTGAGATTCAAGTTTGTTCAAGCCATGTCCCTAGGTCCATATTTGGGCTCACTGTGGGAGCTCAAATTGTAACTTAGTTCAAAATGAGGAATTTTCTTTAAAAATCTTCTTCTTCAGATCCAGCAGTCGGAATATTTTGATATTTGGTGTGCAGCATCCTTAGAGGGGTGAGATTCAAGTTTGTTAAAGCAAAGTCCCTGGGTTCATATTTGGGCTCACTGTGGAATCCTGAATGATAAACTAAGTTCAAAATGAGGAATTTTCTTTAAACAGCTTCTTCTTCAGATCCAGCAGTCGGAATATTTTGATATTTGGTGTGCAGCATCCTTAGAGGGGTGAGATTCAAGTTTGTTAAAGCAAAGTCCCTGGGTTCATATTTGGGCTCACTGTGGAATCCTGAATGATAAACTAAGTTCAAAATGAGGAATTTTCTTTAAACAGCTTCTTCTTCAGATCCAGCAGTCAGAATGCTTTTGATATTGGTATGCAGCATCCTTAGAGGTTAAGTTTCAAGTTTGTTCAAGCCAGGTCCCTAGGTCCATATTTGGGCTCACTGTGGGAGCTCGAATTGTAACTTAATTCCAAATGAGGAATTGTCTTAAAAAATCTTCTTCTTCTGATCCAGCAGCCGGAATGTTTTGATATTTGGTGTGCAGCATCCTTAGGGAGAGGTGAGATTCAAGTTTGTTAGAGCCAAGTCCCTGGGTTCATATTTGGGCTCCCTGTGGGAGCCCGAATTATAACTTAGTTCAATATGAGGAATTTTTCTTTAAAAATCTTCTTCTTCTGATTCAGCAGTCAGAATGCTTTTGATATTTGGTATGCAGCATCCTTAGGGGGGCAAGATTCAAGTTTGTTCAAGCCATGTCCCTAGGTCCATATTTGGGCTCACTGTGGGAGCCCGAATGATAACTTAGTTCAAAATGAGGAATTTTCTTTAAAAATCTTCTTCAGATCCAGCAGTCAGAATGTTTTAATATTTGGTATGCAGCATCCTTAGGAGGGTGAGTTTCAAGTTTGTTGAAGCCATGTCCCTAGGTCTATATTTGGGCTCCCTGTGGGAGCCAGAATTATAACTTAGTTCAATATGAGGAATTTTTGTTTAAAAATGTTCTTCAGATTTAGCAGTCGAAATGTTTTGATATTTGGCATACTGCATCCTTAGGGGGTAAGATTCAAGTTTGTTCAAGCCAAGTCCCTGGGTTCATATTTGAGCTCACTGTGGGAGCTCGAATTGTAACTTAGTTCAAAATGAGGAATTTTCTTTAAAAATCTTCTTCAGATCCAGCAGTCGGAATGATTTGATATTTGGTGTGCAGAATCCTTAGAGTGGTGAGATTTAACTTTGTTAAAGCCAAGTCCCTGGGTTCATATTTGGGCTCACTGTGGGAACCCGAATTATAACTTAGTTCAATATGAGGAATTTTCTTTAAAAATCCTTTTTTTTTTAGATCTACTGGTTAGGATCTTTGGATATTTGGTATAAGCGTTTATTAGGAGGGGCAGATGCAACTTGTTGAAATCAATTCCCTGGGTTGATAGTTAGTCTACCTTGTCAGGTGAGTGCCCTCAGGCCCCCTGGGGCCTCTTGTTGTGAATAGCGCTGGCCGGTTTTGGCCGTTACATTGGGTAAAGGATTAAGCTTTTAGATTGGTCTAATTGAATTATTAGGGTACGTCACAGACTCACCAAGTCAGTTCTGGTTCAGACCCATTATTACATTGTGTAACTGTAAGAATAATAATTATGGTAACAGAGAGAAATCTGAGATCCAGCAATAACTGTAAATTAACTATTCTGAAATTTATAAAAAACAAATTTGAAAGGAATATGGTACAAAATCTTTTACCGTGGAAGGGTTACAAAAAATGGATGAAGAAACTTTCCAGCTGGTATTAAAATGTCCAAGAATGTTCTGCAGAAACAGTAACCAATAAATTGTAGTGAAATGTTCAGTCAGAAAGGTTCATTTATTTATTTATTGGGGTTTAATGACACTTTTGACAGCCAAAGTCAACTTGGAGTTCTTGGGGAGAACGACCGAGCAACGGCGAGCAACTGTCGGACTCCTCAGCATACTATATGCACACAAGCAGGGTTAGCATTGGTTGAAGACAAGCACACCATCGACATGCTGTATGCCTTAGTATGCACAAGGACACAATGCAGTTGCCCCTGTCTGGGATTGAACCGTGGCCCTTTTGGTTTGAAGTCCAATGCTGTAACTACCGAGCCACCGTGCACCCTCGGAAAGGTTCAATCCAAATTCCAGCAGTGTCCATAAAATTCCAATAAAACACTTGGCAAACTTCAAAGGGAAATAATATCCAACAAGTATTGGTGCCACAGGTTGTTCAAAGATAACTCAGTTGATTGTGGTTCAACAGATAATAATAATTTTTCAGCTCACAAAAGTAATATTCCATAGAATATATAATAATAACAGCTGCCAAAATAAGTTTCTGTCCAATAATAATAATCTCCAGTGTTCACTGAAATCTGAATGTATAAACAATTGTCACTTCTCAATGCTGTGTATGTGAAATGAAACCATGAGGCGCCTCAGGTATGCTGATAGAGGTTTATATACAATAAGATGGAAAGTTCCATAAAGAGAAATGTTTCCAATGTTCTTTTGTTCCTCTAATTTCTGATTAGCTGAATTAAATCACCTCATTAAGTTTCTTGATGACTCTGCCTGATTTCAATAAAACAAGTGTGACGCAAGTTATTAATTAGTGTGCTAAAAATTGATCCTGTGTAACAGTATTTGGAAACATGTAATAGGTACCTATAAAGGTTTCTCGGTGCAAACAAGCTATCATCCTAGCCAGTCTGTTTTTTCTCTCTCTCTCTCACTCACTCAATTTATTTATTTATATATTTATTAGGGTTTAATGACACTTTAACAGCCAAGGTCATATCGGGTCGGTGACAGTTTTACAGGTAGACGAAGCCGGAGTACCCAGAGAGAACCACCGAGCAACGAGTAGCTGTCAGCTCCCCAACATCGTAACTCTGCACTGCAGCACAGGCAGGGTTAGATTGGTTGAAGACCTGTGCACCATCAACGTGCAGGACGCTTTAGTACACGATGTCATTGTGCCCCCATGTGGACAATCTGGGTGAAGTGCCTTGCCCAAGGACACAATGCAGGAGTCTGAATCGATCACTCAGACGGTCACCCTTCCAAGGACTAACCAGGCTTGACGTTGCTTATCTTCCGTGATCTGACAAGAACCGGTTACCGCAACGCCACCGCACCCCCCTCTCTCACTCAAAAGTGTTAATACAAAATATTAATTTGTATTAACATTAACCAAGGACATATCAATTCTGATATTATGAATTGGGGCCATAACACCCATTGGAGAATCCTTTTTATAATATTCATTTACTACCAGAAATGCTATTTTCTGGTTTCTCAAGGCTTGTTTGGGTACAAAACATAAAGAAAAGACGAAGCAAACTTACAATTATGCCCTCTAATTTAGGATAATTGCTGTGTATTTTGGGGAGGGAGATGGGGTTCAAAGTCCTGCTTATGTTCTAAAGCGATGATACATTTGTCTTCAACCAGCGCTAATTTTGCTTGTGCCGTTAGTAAGTAAGAGAGTCTGACAGTTACTTGCTGCTATTCAGTTGATCGCTCTGGATACTCCTTAAAACTGTCCAACAAAATAAGACTGCTGTTGAGTGAAATCACTATAAACAAACTCTCATTCCATATAAAATATGACATGAAAGTTCCTTGTCCTTGCAATATAGCAGCATTTCATGTGTTCACTGAAATACCTTAGGCGTCATATTTCCCAGTGGGAACCCCGGGAAGTGAAGCAGTGCCTGTTCACTGCGGTAAACAGGCTCTGTTTTACTGATAAAATAGGACCAAGTCACCAATGCTTGGGAGGGAGGTGCAAACCCTCTCTAAAATTGGCAACATGGCTTATTAATGCTCACCTCTGGTCTTGAGTTGATACTCATGTTGTGGTCATGATTAGCCATAGTGCAGAAATATGTGACCTTAAACACCAATAAGTAAATAAATAAATAGGCGTCATATTTCTACTTGAACATTGGAATGGGGAGGGGAAGCATTTTTATACGCCCGTTTAAAAAATGGTCGTATTATGTTATCAGTCTCTCTGTCTGTCTGTCTGTCCGTCTGTCAGTAAACAATATGGTTTCCATTCATTTAAAGTCAAACGCCTTGACGGATCGACATCAAACTTTCAGAAGTTGTTTTTAGCATTAAAATACAGGTCAAGTTCGATATTGGTGTTTCTCAGTCCATCTGCTGCAGAGATATGGCCCTTTGAAAACACAATTTTTCTAAAAAAAATTGGTTTCCGTTCATTTAAAGTCGAACGCCACGCCTTGCCGGATCGACATCAAACTTTCAGATGTTGTTTGTAGTAATAAAATACAGGTCAAGTTCGATATTGGTGTTTCTCAGTCCATCCGCTGCAGAGTTATGGCCCTTTGAAACCACAATTTTTGAAAAAAAATTGGTTTCCATTCATTTAAAGCCGAACACCTTGACAGATTGACACCAAATTTTTCAGATGTTGATTTTATACACCGTTTGAAAAACGGGACGTATTATGTGAATGGCCTCTCCACCTGTATGTCTGTCTGTCCGTCCATGGACACATTTCGTTTCTGGACGATAACTTTAGTTGTAATGGATTGAGCTGAGTTAAATTTGGCATGTGGATTTAGTATGACAAAATACAGGATGGGTTCGATTTCCGTTTCTAGCAGCCCATTTGCAGTAGAGTTATGGCCCTTTTTTAAGGGAATTTAGCCCAACTTTTCGTTTCTGGACGATAACTTTAGTTTGCCTTGACCGATTTATTTAAAATTTTCAGTTTTTTGTTTTTGACCACAAAATACAGCTCATGTTCACTTTTGACCACAATCGCATATACCTTTCCAGAGTTATTCCCCTTGAATGATTGCAAATTTGTGGATTTTGTGGCTTCCGGATGATAACTTTAGTTTGCCTTGACCGATGTTTTTCAAATTCTCAGATTTTGTTTTTGACCACAAAGCACAGCTCAGGTTCACCTATTCCATAACCGCATGTACCGTTCCATAGTTACTCACCTTGAATGATTGCAAATTTGTGAATTATGTGGTTTCTGGATGATAACTTTAGTTTGCCTTGACCAATTTGTTTCAAATTCTCAGATTTTGTTTATGACCACAAAGCACAGCTCAGGTTCACTTTCGGCCAAAATTGCATGTGCCTTTCCAGAGTTATTGTCCCCCGACCCTTCGGGGGACTATTGTAATCAGCAGTGTCCGTCCGTCTGTCTGTCCGTCTGTCTGTCCATGCGTCCGTCCGTGCATCCGTCCGTCACACCCTTGTCCGGATGATAACTTTAGTTTGGATGATTTTACTGAAACTAAATTTGGTATGTGTCTTACTTGGGTGGAAATGCAGGTCAAGTTCGAAAATGGGCATGCTCCACTGATTTCTACTGGATTTATTCCCCTTTTTCGACTTAAAAAATACAGTTTTTGTGTTGTCCGGATGATAACTTTAGTTAGGATCATTTGATTGAAACAAAATTTAGTATGCCGCTTATTTGGGTGGAAATGCAGGTCAAGTTCGAAAATGGGCACGCTCCACTGATTTTTACTGGATTTATTCCCCTTTTTCAACTTAGAAAATACGGTTTTTGTGTTGTCCGGATGATAACTTTACTTTGGATCATTTGATTGAAACGAAACTAAGTATGTGGTTTAATTGGTTGGAAATTCAGGTCAAGTTAAAAAATGGCCATGCTCTGCTAACAAATTGCATCCTAACAGCTCCCTTGAATTTGCCATCTTGGTCGGGGGATCGGGGGCGTTGCCCTTGTTCCTCTTGAATTTGTGCATTTTGTGTTTTCCGGATTATAACTTTAGTATGGCCTAACTGTTGGACATAGAATGCATCAAATATTTGGTTTCCGGATGATAACTTTTATTATTTTTTTTCCGATTGGTTCCAAACTTGGCATGTTGTTTAATCACAACAAAATACAGGTCAAGTTTGAATAAGGGGTTGGTCCAAACAATTTTCACCCTCACCCCCATCCTTACCCCAACCCTTCAAAAATACGAAACGGGCGTATATTGTCCTGCTACGCGGTGCTCTTGTTAAGTCTGCACCAGTAGTATTCACAAAGATCGCCATTCAAATTTCATTTATTTTTTCAATATTTGCATCAGTTATTATAGCTTGTGATGCCTCATTGAAACACGCACATTAACTTTGTTCCAGTAAGCGGTAATAAGGCATATTTTTTCGGCACAAAATGAAATTTTTTAGTTATTCACTATTATTTTAGCAAAAGTCGTCCATTATTGGTGTTGGGACAAAAGGTTAACAACACTGGCATTATAAAAACATGTATGGACCTAAATTAAAAAAAAAAAAAATCTCTCAACCATCTGTCAGAAACCAAGGCTTGGGTATCAACAATTGGGTCATCTTGATTACAGTCTTGTGAAGTGTGTAGTACATGTATGTACATGTATCCATATGTGTACAAAAGATTGGGTCATCTTGATTTGATCCCCGCTGTGTGGCCATGATGCACAAATGACCTTCAACCACAAATAAATAAACAAATCTGTCAAGATATTGGTCATTTAAATGTAACATTTTTATACCCCCAGCTGGGGTATATAGTAATCGTCTTGTCCAGGCTTGTCATTTTGAAAACTGCAGGAGGGCCATTATTGTTCGCCTCAAATCACCCCAGGAGGGCCAATTTGGGTTTGCCTAAAATGACCCCAAGAGGGACATTGATGGTTTGTGGGGGCCATTTTGTTTCAGCCTGCTGGGTAGACAACGAATATCATTTTAAGGTACATGGTTTGTGTAATTATGATGTACGTCATCACGTAATGTGTAGATGCAGGCTTGAATATTTGGATGCAAGATAATAGGTTACCCATGACACTAACAGTGAGTGTTATAGTTATCTTGCATCCAAATAACCGAGTCCGTATCTATACATTACATGATGACTGTACAAGCCAGTGCATTGTGCTCACCACCAAATGCCGATAATTTGGGGTGAATCAGTCAGATTTGGGGGATGAATCGTCTGGGCTTTGATTTTGGGACAAAAAGTTCCAGGTGATCGTCAGGGGTCGAACTGGCTTGGGGATGATACGTCCTGTAATCACGCGTGACGAGAGTTGTCACAGTCTGATGTACAATGTAAACTAATTACAACTTTGGAATTGGCAGCCCTCTCGCTCATATTTGGAAAGTAACTTACTGTCTCTTGGTGACTGCATCGACGACACACTACAAACTTCACAAATTGCACTCTGTTACCTCCTAAGTCCTCCTTCAATCCGCGAAAATTGCTATTTGAGAGGATCAATTTGAGGTGCCTTCGACTGAATTAATGGGCTGCAGAAATCAGGGTTAGACGAGCGTTTACCGTCCGTGGAATTTTGAACTCGGGGGGCGACTGCGGCCCAGGCGATTGCCCGCCTCAAACTGACAAGTCTGCTTGTCCATCCGTCCCGAAATTCAGTCATGAATTACTTGTAAACAGCCCTCGCAATTCAAATTTTTTGGCTTCGGCAGTCGTTTGCCGTAGCAAATTTTATGTTCTTCGGCAGTTACTACAGCATTTCTGGGAAGGCAGTACATGCAGATGCCGAAGGCATCTGCAGCGAGTGACGAATGCACAATTTTTTTAGTGGGGACTGCGGGGGGGGGGGGGGGACGGGTTCTCGCCCTAGAAAAATTTTGAAATCTGCTATGAAAAGGAGCATTCTCGAGGCTTTTGGGGTGGAAATCCACTTAATATGTTGGATGACAAAATTAGGGTTTTTTTTACTTGAATCCACCCCTGCAATGTCATATGCACGGTCGATTTGTCAGTTTGCGATCGAAATTTGCGGGACTGCAAAACTGATGAATTTCATCTGAGCTGAATATTGAGTAAAATACATTTCAAACTTATTTCTCAGAAAAAACATGCTGTTTGTTTACCTGTATTTATGTATATTCCCTGGAATCACAAAATTAATGTTGACCCATTTTCTGTAAATGTAGAACTCAGTCCGGGAAACCCCCACACATATTTATATATGGAGAAGATGCACATGTGTACGGTGCAAATTCAGTTGTTTTCGAGAGGGGTATCACAATAAACAAACCAATGATAGAATGTTTAAGTAAGTGTAACGTTGGCTGCGAGTTTTCGTTTTCAGCTACCGGTGTGTGTGTCTCATTTACAGTGAACTACTGCATTTCACACATTCGTCCAAACCTGGACCCAAAGTCTGTAATATAATTTTTTGGTTTGATACATCCTGTGGAACAGTATGTACCAAACCAAAAAAATATATTACGGACTTTGGGTCCAAGTTTGGACAAGTCAAGCACCACTGCGAATTATTTCTACTACGGCAACTGTGTTCCGTAGTCAGCGCCGTTTGCTTCAGCAAATCGCTTCGGCAATGCCGATTGCCGAAGCCAATTGCGAGGGCTGTGTAAAGTACTTGGTTGAGTGACTTGATATTTGGTATACAAGTGTATCCTATTGCTGTATACCCATAGTGAAATGCAGGTGTTGTTCAAGATTTTATTGTCAGAGTCATTGCCCTTTATGGACTAATTTGTCCGCCTTGAAATTAATTCATGAATAACTTGCAGAGAACTCAATGGAATGGCTTCATATTTGATGTGCAACTCTATCTTATCTTATTGATGTCTACCCACAGTACAAGGTCCATCCGTCCTTCCATCAGTTGGTCTGTACAGCCATCCGTCCTGAAATTCAATCATGAATAACTTGTAAAGTACTTGGTTGAGTGACTTGATATTTGGTATGCAAGTGTATCCTATTGCAGTATACCTATAGTGAAATGCAGGTGTCGTTCGAGATTTTATTGCCAGAGTCATTGCCGTCCATCCGTGTGTCTGTCCATTCCTCCCGAAATTCAATCATAAATAACTTATAAAGTACTTGGTTGTATGACTTGATACTATGCAAGTGTATCCTATTGCTGTATACCCATAATGAAATGCAGGTGTTGTTTGAGATTTTATTGCCAGAGTCATTGCCCTTTATGGACTTAGTGTTTGTGTATACCCCAAAACTGTATCACCTATAGTCAGGCTTGTTTCTTCTGGATCAGCCAGCTGACTGGATAGGTAAATTTGTTAATTTCAAACTCATGGTAACATATTAACTGTTTATCCAGAATACTGGCCAGTGTTATTGACAAAAATAGCCATTCATACTCTATTATTTTTTTTCTCCATTTTTTGCATCCAACAAAATGAAACTTTTGACCCCTCCTTGGAATGATATTGAGTTCATTCCAGCAAAAGGTTTGACTTGGGTTTATATATATTCCCAAAACTTGCAAATATTATCTTTAGCTGTGTAAGTTATTATCCCCCACAACAATGTCTGTGTCAAGTTCGGTGACCACCGATATCTCTTGAAAATTATGGGAGTTATTTCCCTTTGTTACAAAAATATTCCGTAAATCTTGTTTACTGCATAATTTGAACAATAGTTAACGGATTTCAATTCTTTGTGGTATATATCTATAGCAACAATGTCTACGTCAAGTTGGATGACCAGCGATATCCAGTGAAATTATGGGAGTTATTGCCATTTGTTTAATAAAAAATATTGTGTAATAATTTTTAATGGTATAACTTGAACAATAGATAACAAATCTCAATTCTTTTTGGTAAATGTCTCTATAGCAACAATGTCTACATCAAGTTCGATGACCAGTGATATCTAATAAAAATTATTGGAGTTATTGCCCATTGTTTAATAAAAAATATTGTGTAATGCTTGTTTATGGCATAACTTTAACAATAAAAAAAACGGATTTCATTTCATTTCGGTTTATCTCTCTGTATTAACAATGTCTATATCAGGTTCGATAACCAGCAATATTCCATGAAAATTATAAAAAATTGTTAGTATATAACTCTTTGGGAACAATGTCTACCTCAAGTTTGATGATCACCATTATCCAATGAAAATTGTTAAGAGTTATTGCCATGCCCTCCAATCCCTCTGCCAATCAGGTAATTTTTAGCTCACCTGACTTTCAGTCAGGAGAGCTATAGTGATCACTCACCGTCCGGCGTCCGGCGTCCGTCGTCCGTGAACATGGTGTTTGCGTCTTCTCCTCCCAAACCACTGAACCAATTTAATTGATATTTGAGATAATAGTTTGTTATGACATAGCAATTTGATTTTGTTCAAATCAAGTTGCCTCGCCCGTGGGTAGGGCCACACCCAAAAAGTGTGCTGAAATCTTAAAAAATCTTCTTCTCATGAACCAGCAGTAGCAGAGACTTGATATTTGGTGTGCAGCTTCCTTTTGAGGTGTAGACTCAGATTTGTTCAAGAGAAGTTTGTGGGGCTATACTTGGCGTCGTTATGGGAGGGGCCAAATTTTTTGCCCCGCCCAAAATTTCTATTTTCCAAACCGAGAGGCTGATTTGAACCAAATTTTATGTGAGGGCTTATTGGGTCATAAGTACCTAATTTATGCTGATTTTCTTTTCCCGTAGCCCCATGGGAACCGCAGGAGCCAAAAATAGAAAAAAATTAAAACGCCCATATCTCCAAAACTGCACGGCACCGAGAATTTTTATTTGGTGTGAAGCTTCCTTAGGACCAACAGAAAGAATTGGTAAAAAAAAAAATTGCCATCGGTTTTATCATAGGGTACAGTTTCGGGACTTTGAAAAAGTGCTGAGTCAGCACTTTTTAACACTGTAGGCAATGGGAAAAACATTAAAAAATCTTCTTATCCAGATCCAGCAGGCAGAATCTTTTGATATTTGGTATGCAACATTGTAGGGTGGATCTGATTCAAGTTTGTTCAAATCGGCCCCCTGGGTTCATATTTGGGCTCAGTATAGGAGCCCGATTTCGAACTTTGTGCATTTCAGACAAATTTCTTAAAACATCTTCTTCTCCAGATCCAGCAGGCAGAATCTTTTGATATTTGGCATGCAACATTGTGGGGTGGATCTGATTCAAGTTTGTTCAAATCGGCCCCCTGGGTTTATATTTGGGCTCCGTATAGGAGCCCAAATTTGAACTTACTTCATTTCAGGCAAATTTCTTTGAAAATCTTTTTCTCCACATCCAGCAGGCAGAATCTTTTGATATTTGGTATGCAACATTGTGGGGTGGATTTGATTCAAGTTTGTTCAAATCGGCCCCTTGGGTTTATATTTGGGCTCAGTATAGGAGCCCAAATTTGAACTTAGTGCATTTCAGGCAAATTTCTTTGAAAATCTTCTTTTCAAGATCCAGCAGGCAGAATCTTTTGATATTGGGTATGCAACATTGTGGGGTGGATCTGATTCAAGTTTGTTCAAATCGGCTCCCTGGGTTTATATTTGGGCTCAGTATAGGAGCCCAAATTTGAACTTAGTGCTTTTCAGGCAAATTTCTTAAAAAATCTTCTCCAGATCCAGCAGGCAGAATCTTTTGATATTTGGTATGCAACATTGTGGGGTAGATCTGATTCTATTTTGTTCAAATCGGCTCCCTAGATTCATATTTGGGCTCGCTATAGAAGCTCGAATTCGAACTTAGTGCATTTCAGGCAAATTTCTTCAAAAATCTTCTTCTCCAGATCCTGCAGGCAGAATCTTTTGATATTTGGTATGCAACATTGTGGGGTGGATCTGATTCCAATTTGTTCAAATCGGCCACCTGGATTCATATTTGGGCTCACTATAGAAGCCCAAATTCAAACTTAGTGCATTTCAGGCAAATTTCTTCAAAAATCTTCTCCAGATCCAGCAGGCAGAATCTTGTGATATTTGGTATGCAACATTGTGGGGTGGATCTGATTCAAGTTTGTTCAAATCGGCCCCCTGGGTTTATATTTGGGCTCAGTATAGGAGTCCAAATTTGAACTTAGTGCATTTCAGGCAAATTTCTTTGAAAATCTTGTTCTCAAGGTCCAGCAGGCAGAATCTTGTGATATTTGGTGTGCAACATCCTTAGGGGGGTGAGATGCAAGTTTGTTCAAGCCATGTCCCTAGGTTCATATTTGGGCTCACTGTGGGAGCTTGAATTGTAACTTTGTTCGAAATGAGGAATTTTCTTGAAAAATCTTCTTCAGATCCAGCAGTCGGAATGGTTTGATATGTGGTGAGTAGCATCCTTGGAGGGGAGGGGTGGATTCAAGTGTGTTAAAGCCAAGTCCATGGGTCTATATTTGGGCTCCCTGTGGGAGCCCAAATTATAACGTAGTCAATATGAGTAATTTTTCTTTAAAAATCTTCTTCTTCAGATTAAGCAGTTGGAATGTTTTGATATTTGGCATGGAGCAACCTTAGGGGGGCTGAGATTCAAGTTTGTTCAAGCCAAGTCCCTTGGTTCATATTTGGGCTCACTATGGGAGCCTGAATGACAACTTAGTTCAAAATGAGGAATTTTCTTTAAAAATCTTCAGATCCAGCAGATGAATGCTTTTGATATTTTTTATGCAGCATCCTTAGGGGGTTAAGATTCAAGTTTGTTCAAGCCATGTCCCTAGGTCCATATTTGGGCTGATTGTGGGAGCTCGAATTGTAACTTGGTTCAAAATGAGGAATTTTCTTTAAAAATCTTCTTCTTCAGATCCAGCAGTTGGAATGTTTTGATAATTGGTGTGCAGAATCCTTAGGGGTGTGAGTTTCAGGTTTGTTAAAGCCAAGTCCCTGGGTTCATATATGGGCTCCCTGTGGGAGCCCGAATTATGACTTAGTTCAATATGAGGAATATTCTTTAAAAATCTTTTTTTAGATCCACTGGTCAGAATATTTGGATATTTGGTTTCAGCCTTTATAAGGAGGAGCAGATGCAACTTGTGGAAATCAATTCTCTGGGTTGATATTTAGGCTACCATGTCAGGTGAGTGCCCTCAGGCCCCCTGGGGCCTCTTGTTTTTCTTTGCTCCAAAATGCATTTTGAAGGATTTAGAGTGACTGCATGTGGAAAAATAATTGACTCTTATAACCTCTCCCCTCCCCGGTGCCAATTAGGAAATTTTTTGGGTACAAAATGCATTTTGAAGGATTTAGTGATTACATGCAAAAAAAAATTTTACGCCTATAACACCCACCCTCGTCCAGTCAGGCCTTAAAAAAAAAACATTTTTGGCTCCAAGATGGGTTTGGTCGGATTTAGAGTGATATTATGTGGAGAAAAAAGCCCTACCTATGCCCCTCCCCCCCACACCCCTCCGTCAATTAGGCAATTTTTTTTCTTTGCTCCAAAATGCATTTTGAAGGATTTAGAGTGTTTTCGTGCAAAGAAAATGGACTTCTATAACCCTCCCTCCCCCCAGATGGGCATGTGGTGAGGATTGGCAGCGCTTGGCATTGCAGGCCTTTTGTCTATTTATTCAAGGCTTAACAACACTTTTGATTTCCAAGGTGAACTTGTGTCGGGCAATTTTATGGGTTGAGGAGGCCGGAGAACCTGGACAGAATAACCGAGCATTGGCAAGCAAATGTCAGGCTCTTCAACGTGCTAACTCCGCACAAGCGGGGTTAGCATTGTTTGAAGACAGGTGCACCATCAACGTGCAGTACGCCTTAGTGCACAATGTCACCATGTTATGTGAAAGTCTTAACCCTTCATATACATGTAACACGCCTTACAGCTGCCACTTTAATTCTTTCCTAAATAACGTTACATGTAACTGGTAGAGTGCTGGAAGCCCATATTTGGGCTTTATTCTGAGGTGACGATAGCACAACTTGAAGGCTTGATACTCAGTGGATGTGCTTTGTATTATCTTTGAAGTGATATTATTTAGTCTGTAAGGCTTTCTTTTGTTACAGTTTATGGGAGAGTGCCTACTGGTACAGGCACTCTCCCATAAACTGTAACAAGGCAAAGATATGTGAACAAATATTGATTGCCCAAAATAATTTAGCATTCTACCAGTTAAAAACAAAATAAATCGATCTCTGCCCAGTGAGAGGGTCATAAGCTATTTTTAGTTCAACTTTGGCGAAGCCAAATTTGAGCTTATGCCATGGCCAGTCGTCCGTCTGTCCGTCAACAATTCAATATGGCTCGTGCTAGAGACCATATTTATGAACCGATCTTTACGAAACTTCTTAGATACCTTTGTTATGACCATGGGACGAGAACAAGTGTTTTTGGGTGCGGTCCGAAATTCAAGATAGCCGATGGCAGCCATTTTGTTCAAAATTAGGTGCAATCAGATTTTTGCACAGAACTTCCATATGAAAGCGCTGATTTGAAAAATTTTGTGTGTGAATGTTTAGTACCATGGGATACATCACATATAATACGGATTTTTCTCTCGTGCAGAAATTATGCAAATTAGATGAACTTTGATTTTTTCAGTGCAACTGACACACAGTAAGTACACATGTCAATACGGCTCGGGCTAGAGGCTGTATTTATCAACCGATCTTCACGAAAACTTCTTTGGTACCTCTGTTATCACCTTGGGACGAGAACGAGTGTTTCTGAGTGCGGTCCAAAATTCAAGATGGCTGCCAGTAGCCATTTTGTACCGAAATTCGGTCTAATCAGTTTTTTGTATACAACTTCTATACGGCTCAGGCTAGAGGCTGTATTTATGAACCGATCTTTACGAAACTTCTTGGGTACCTTTGTTATCACCATGGGATGAGAACGAGTGTTTTTGGGTGTGGTCCGAAATTCAAGATGGCCACCACAGCCATTTTGTACCAAAATTAGTGCAATCAGTCTTTTGTACAGGACTTCTGTATGAAAGTTCTGATTTGAATAAATTTTTGTATGAATGTTTAGTAAAATGGAATACATCACATACAGTACAGGTTTTTTTCTCGTACAGAAATTATGCAAATTAGATGAATTTTGATTTATTTAGTGCTACTTATACACTGTAAGTGCACATGTCAATACGGCTCTGTCTAGAGGCTGTATTTAATCAACTGATCTTCACGAAGCTTCTTGGGTACCTTTGTTATCACCTTGGGACGAGAACGAGTGTTTCTGAGTGCGGTCCAAAATTCAAGATGGCTACCAGTGGCCATTTTGTACCGAAATTAGGTCCAATCAGTTTTTTGTCACAACTTCTATACAGCTTGTATTTATGAACTGATCTTCACGAAACTTCTTGGGTACCTTTGTTTTCACCTTGGGACAGGAATGAGTGTATTTTGGGGTGCCTTTGTTATCACTGTGCTATGAGAACAAATATTTTGGGGTTCAGTCAGACCCACTCTGGGACTCAGATTTCTTTTCTAGTTTAGCATCTGACTGTCACTCACCTTTACAATACTTTACCTATACATTTGTTACAGCCTACGGTCAGTATTTATGTACAGACCGTTACAATACTTTATATGTACCCAGTCCTTCCCAGGAAGAAAATCCCACGGGAGCAGTAAAATGCCCTCGTAAGAATGGAGACGGGGGGCATTATGCACTTGTGAATCTAGCCGCTAACTAGTAAGTCCTGTAAAATCGTTTTTTGATGGGAAAATGAGGCAGGTGCCGAAGGCAGATGCCAAAGGCATCTGCGCTAGTGCCGAAGGCACTCACCCTTTTAGGGGGGGGGGGGGGGGCAGGGGGTTTCTACCCCCAGAAATTTTTTTAAATCTACCATCAAATGGAGCCTTCTGGTGAGTTTTAGGGGTTCAATCTACTTTCAATTTTGGGTGGGCAAAAAGACATTTTTAACCGCATGTTACAATTTTCCAGTGAAAATTTTTACATGCAAGTAGAAAAAATCTTTTTTTTAGGTTCATACCTGATTGAAGTACGTCCGTGTAACGATACCTGATTGAAGTACGTCCGTGTACCGATATACGTTTTGTGTGTTTAGAAGCTACATGTATTAGTATTACTCTATTTTCCAGATGTAAAACCATTTCTTAACTTTCTACAGTAAGTCTACAATTATCTATAAGTACAAAAAATTCGGGTGGGACAAAACGTCCCAAAACGAATCGTCTTGGTGCGATTTTCAATTGGGGGGGGGCGATGTGTTCGGGACGAACAGTGTTTGAGATGAAATGATCGGGACGCTGTAATGCGTCGCGCGATTTTTTCCATCAAAGATTTTTTCTGGATGGTCCGCACTTCCGCCGAATCATTTCGTACTCCAATGAGTTTATAGCTACCCAATCAAAATGCATTTTACACTAAGTGGCAGCATTACACGGTGTGTTTGATTATCATGGTTCCGGTTTTTCGCTAAATGTCCGATAATTTTACCGCAAATAGTAATCGTGTCACTTGAAACCTTTCTCCTTCTTTCTTGATAATAATATATGTCCGGTCAAAACACAAGCGTGTTTTTTTGCACCCTGGAAATGGGAATGACGTTCGCGAATGGGCGCGAGCGCAATAGCGCCCATCTCATGGGAAGCACTGTGTACCTTTGTTATCAGGTCATTACCTAGATCTTTGTCATTGCTGTGTCACATACTATACATGTACATGTCTTGACAAGTTGAGCTACACTGTCATTGACACTTTCATTTAATGCAAAAATTGAAAAAATCTACAATTTCAGTGTTGATAGACCAGCGCTGGGTGAATTTGGTGGATATTTTAGGTAGAGAGTTACAGGGTGGCACTTGCCAGCCTAAATTGTAACACTCTATGTCATCTACATTTTGGTTAATCAGAAGTAATAAAACAACTGCTGAACCAAATATAATTTGTATTGTCATATCTGGCATATATGTATACAGTATTTTTGCCAAAATGAGTTACAAATTTGTTCAAATCATGCTTCGATGAGTCAAGTCCGAGCTGGCATAGTAGTCTCAAATTTTGATAGATCTAATACAAATGACCTTTTCTATACCCCCAACTTCTGATGAGTGGTGGCATTATGTTGACACCATGTCCATCCAGGCCTTAAATTTGTTACGATTCACAAGAATCAGTTTTAACTCTCATAAACACCTGTTGTGAGAATCAATTTTCAGTTCTCAAATATTTAGAATTTGATAATAGTGTTACACACATGTGAAAGCAACATGTACATATCTCACAGTAAAAAACACGTGTAGTACCCATGTTCCAACTTGCAGGTTTTTGGTAGTCTTAATGGAAATTATAGTATCGTGGCAATGGTGTCTAGTAAAGACTTGGCTTTGGCAGCCAAGACTTCACTAGACACCACTGCAAAGTGAGGTTTTGTTACTTTATTGTGAGGGTACAAAGAATAAGAATTTTCCTGCCCTTTTAAAGCCACTTTTAGAATCTATGGCAGGAATCAAATGAACATTTTGCGTGAATCAAAATTGATTCTATTTGTTTTTTTTGTGAGAATCATTTGCACGAATCCATTCTGATTCTCGCTTTAATTTTAAGCCCTGCAATCTGATCAGAATCCAGCATCTGTTGCCCATTTGTAAACTTTTTGTTTCCACCAATTAACTCAAGGGGTCCTCCACTAATTGTTGTTAAGAGTTGTTATGTCAACAATTTGGCCTATGTTTTGATGAAGGTCAGCGGGCATGATATTGTCTCTCTGTCTGGCAGCCATCCAGCCAGCACGATAACTTGAACAAACATTCGATTTTTACCAAATTTGGTCTGTTGGTTTTACTCAAGAATGACTTGGATAAGTTCAAATACCAGTCCTGCCTGAATTTCTTCTTCTTTTTTTTTTGGGGGGGGGGGGGGTGGGGTGGGGGGGGGGGCGGGGGGGGGAATTATGCCTCATTGATTGTTTTATTGTCTGTTTCTGCACTATAGTAAGTTTAGCAAACGTTATCTGATTTTTACCAAATTTGTCCTGTGCCTCTGATTATTTCCTGGTTTCAGTAATTTTAGGTGCTAGCACAGATTTCTTTGTAGCCACCACCTATCAACCCAACATCTTTGATGCAAAGCTCTTGTTTTATTGAGGGTTTTCCCTGAAAAGTGGTGCTAGTTTACTGTGGTTTCCTGTGGTAAACAAGCTCTGTTTTATAAGTAAAATAGGACCTGGCCACCAGTGTCTGGGGTGTAAGGCCTCTAAAGTGGGCAACAGAGGTTTAAATTATTGGCTGGATCTGACCCTCATGTTATATCCATGTTACGGCCGTGATTAGCCATTGTGTAGAAATGTGACCTCTAAACACCAATAAATAGATAAATTATTGGGGTTTAACTCTTTTCATGCTCGTGGCAGGTATTCTTGCCCAGGACAGACTTTCTGTTGCCACTGAAATAAGGATAATTTGGGCACCATTGCTGGTCATCCTATAGTACCTGCTTCGGGCAGTAAAACTGCTGCGGGCATCAGTAACGCCCGCATCGGGTTTTAGTTTTCTAGTTTAATTGGTTATAAATTAACAATTATGGATCAATGTGTCTTTGATAATTATCTGTATGCGAGTTTGAAAAGGCAGCAACCAGAATCCCAGAGTAGTTACCCAAAAAGATGTCTTTCTAACCATATACATGTATCACAGAAAATTAAAGTAATCCCTGAAGCGGGCATGCAGTAAACCACGCACCGGGTTGCATAGTGCCCTTCACAGGTTTTACAAAAACAGTGGGGAGTGTCATAATAAATCGAAGTTATGTTCTTACTTTAATAAGGCGCATTTTGTTATGAAGTAAGATTTAGTTTCCTAAAGTGTCTTTATCAATGGAACACTGTCTAATTGTCTGAATCCATGACACACTGCTGTATTTTGTAGCGAAAACACACAACACTGAAATACAGAATGCTTATTATAACCATCCATTTACTTTTGTAACCAAAATGGAACCTTCTTCAACAAAATGCCATAGATGCTGAATTCACCAGTCAATAGTGTTAACTTGGAATTTTTTTGAGAGAAAAAAGTTTTAATCAGAAAATATGTGCAGCAGACTCTCCTATCGTCAAAAAACTGCCTGCAGTTTTACATGATATTTGCCCCGTGCAGGCTTTACAGGATGACCAGCATGAGCACATGTAATCAAAATTTCATTCAGAAAATTGAATGGACTTTTTTCATCAATGATTTCTTGAGTTAAAGTTAGATGAATTTTTCATAAAACTTGTCATGGCTGCTTTCCAGCATCCATGACTAGATTTGATGGAAAATATCTTAAAAATACTCCGTGGGTTAAGAGTTAATGGCAGCCAAGGTCACATCATGTTGACGCCTTCAGTAATCAATCTCGTCTCTTATGGGTGCGTAGTAGTTTCTTTTGATAATTATCCAGATTTGATATTCAGCATGGATGCCATGGCAGCCATTTTGGTTGAGGTTTCTGTCATATAACATATAACTCAATGACACATTCACTGATCATATTCATCTTTTGATGATGTGATGTGTTAAGGGTAGATAGTGGAAGATTTCTTTCAATAACTAGTTTTGATATTCAGTATCATGAGAATGGCTGCCACGGTAATCATCTTTATTTTGGTTTCTGTCAGTCAACTTCCAAATGCCTTGAATGATCAGTCTTATCTCTTGCTGATGGATTGAGAAGGGATAATCGTAGGTTCCTGTCAATAATTGTCTGAATTTTGAATTTATACTGAGTCAAAAAAGAAAGTATAATAGGAACAAATGTGAAAAATAGCATAATAGTTGTAATGTTGCATGTTCGTGGACAAGATGTCGTGCAAAGAGTTTAATGACATGTTGTTATTGTATACATTTTTGCTACGGATTTCAAAATAGCATGTGCTACCCGAGAATGTCAAATGGGTGGGTGAGCGACGATTTTCTTTGTGTTATGTTGTTTTAGAGAGCCCGGGTTATTGAGAAAACATGCTAGTTTTTGTCTTCCGACATTCAAAAAAATCCCAAGGTTAACCGAAAATCAGAGGTTGCATGGCATTGGTATGCATGAGGCTGGGATACCTCCAGATGAGCTTGCTGCTGAGTTACTGTGGCCACTATTTACCATACCACGTCTTACTTGCGGGATCGCTTCCTTCTGGCGACGAGGACAGCAGCAATTACTCCTGGTAGAACTAACAATAGAATCAGTGCACAAACTGTCTGCAACAGACTCGCAAAACATCCGAAGTAGGCGTCCATACCACGGACCTATCCTTACTAAACGTCATCATACCGTCAGATGAAATGGGTACGTTAGCGTGTTCACCAGACTCGGCAACGTTGGAGCACAGTTCTTTTTAGAGATGAATCACCATTTTGTCTACGATGTGCTGATGGTAGGGCAAGAGTGTATGGCCGACGAGAACGGTCTTCTGATGCTTGTGTGCAGGAATGCGACCGTTTTGGCGGGGGTAGTGTAATAGTTTGGGCAGGAATTTCCTTGCACCATCGAATGCAGTAGACCTTCATCGATGGTAACCTGAATGGACAGCAATATAGGGACGATATTCTTAACGCTGTTGTTGTCCCGTTCTTCAGCGCTAACGTCGGATTGCAGGTATTCCAGCAAGACAATGCCCAATGTCACATGGCCCGTATCTGTCGTGACTTTCTTGAGGAGCAGAGCATCGAACTGATTTCCTGGCCCCTACTTTTGCCAGATTTGTCGCCAATCGAGCATCTTTGGGATCAGTTGGACTGTTGGGTACGACTTCATGATCTTCAGACATAAGGCGATTTATGTAATATTCTAAGGAAGGAGTGGAACGCAATACCACAGCATGACATCCAGAGACTTATCAGGTCCATGCGCCGGCGATGTCTTGCCATCCAAGAGGCAAACGGTGGACATACATGCTATTGACTGCATGTGTGAACTTCTCATTTCACCCCAGGTCTGAATTGCAACATCCTGATGTGATGCTGGCAACAGGAAGAACATGAAATTATGCAAATTCATACAGCTAGACTTGAAATAATGAAGTTACAATAATCTGTTTGGGATTAGAGACGATAATACTAAAAAAATTGCTCTGCAAAGTTTATTATACTTTCTTTTTTGACTCAGTATAGTACGGTTGTTGTAAGTTGAATTATGAAAGTTAACTCACTGATCAGTTATTAACGGATGTGAGTCACTGATTTTTATTATTGATGCCATGGCAGCCATCTTGATTTTGATTTTCTTCAGTTAACTCCAGAATGACTTGTCTGATCAGTCTTGTCTATTGATAATGTGTTTACGGTGGGTAGTGGAAGGTTCTTTTCGATAACCGGCTTGACTTGATATTCTTTCTCCAATCAGTCTCAATTCTTGTTCTTGATGATATATGCTATCCTTAGTACTGCAGGAAGGGGTATATGCCGTGCTTCACTTTATTATATCCCCCACAACAAGTTGGGGGGGGGGGGGGGTGGGGGTGGTATACTGGAATCACCTTGTCCATCTGTCCGTAAACATAATTTTGTCCCGAGTTTTTCTCAAGATGTTTTTGGACCAATCTACTCGAAACATTGTATGAATGTTCACCACGATGGGAACCTGTGCACCTGTGATTATAGTTCCAGTCAGATTATTTTTGCCAGAATTATGTCACTATTCGACTTGAAGAAGCAGGCCTATAATTTTGTCAGGAGATTTTCTCAGATGTTTATGTGTCGATTCATTTGAAACTTGGTATGGATGTTTACTTCCATGGAAACCTGTGCACCTGCAATTATAGTTTCGATCAGACTTTTTTTTTGCCATAGTTATGCCCCTTTTCATCTTAGAATAATCATGACGGCAGAGGGTATGGACAGGCCCATCTGGGACAGTCACACCTCTATTTCTTAATTAATTAACTCTTAAATCCACAGATTAATTTTATGATTACAAACACCAGATATTCTTGTACAGATTCGCAGATGACTTAACAGTGTTTCTACATCATTGTTGGCTACTTGTACAGGCAGCCAACATTGATGTAAAAACATTGCCAAGATAAATGCAGCCTAGCAGTCAAATTTTAAAGGAAGAATACTCTTGGATCAACTTGTTTCAAAGCAATATAAAAGTCAGTTTGTGCTGAAATGAGGACTTATGGGTTTTACATGTAACATTTTTTGACATGATGAGTTTATATTTCTGGGAGTCAAATTTCTGGAATAATGTCCTGGAGTGACATGGGGTCTCATCACTGTCATATCTCTTTAACATAATGATTATTTGGGAGAACAGTGCACCAAATGTTCTGCTGACCCAAATCTGATGTGAATTTATGTACCTTTAATATTAGGAGTTAGGATGTGTTCAAATGATGAAATCATGCTTCTTGGATCATATTTAGAGGTACATTGCACCATGAGACCGACAATTTTAACACTTAGAGAAATAGGGGAAGTAATTTTGGAGTCTGATTAGTGATTATGGACCCGTGATAAAGTGATCCGGTGTTTGAATTATAACATATTGGCATGTTGTGTTGATTGATGAATGTTTTAATTCACCTAATTTCCAGTTAAATGGAGTTCACACCTCTATTATTGTTGTTTGGAGTCGATTTCCAAACGGCAGCTACATGTTTGGCTGTCTGCTAAAAAAAAAATTGTCCCCATTGATGTAGGTATTTTGCAACTTTCAGTATTTATTTATTTATTTATTGATGCTTAAGGTCACATATTTCTGCACAATGGCTAATCATGACCGTGACAGTTTTATGGGTGGAGGAAGCCGGAGTACCCGGAGAGAACCACCGAGCAACGACAAGCAGCTGCCAGCTCCCCAACATCATAACTCCGCATAGCACAGGCAGGGTTAGATTGGTTGAAGACATGCGTACCATCGATGTGTAGTACGCCTTAGCACACGGCGTCATCGTGCCCCCTGCGGGCAACAGAGATGAAGTGTCATGCCCAAGGACACAACGCGGTTGCCGCAGGTGGGATTCGAACTGAGGACCTCTCGGCTTGCAGCCTGCACCTCTACCTACTGAGCCACCGCGCTCCTGCAACTTTCAGTAATAAAATTTTTTGGAACTGTGGTTCTAATCCCATTAACCTTTTACGAAATGAATTAGAGGAATCTGCCTGTGTAATTTTTAAATGGAGCAGTTGGAAAAAAAAAATCCTTTTTCAAAATCTTTCAACAAAAGCATATCATGTGAACCCTCCCCCTCATCCTTCCTCATCACCAGAGTCACTGGCAGGGTTAAAGTTTTCTCTAACTAAGACTGCAACTGTATACATGTACACCTGGGGATAGAAGGTTTTTGAATGATTATGCATAAATTTTAAATTTTGCTTTTAAAAAATATATTATTAGTCGAGAAAAGGATCAGATGATGTATAAATTATTGTATGCATTGTTTTTGAATATTGAAAGAAAAATGGAGAATTATCAGGGATTCTTTTGGGTGTCTGCAGGGGCCAAGTATTTAGGCATGATTTTTAGCTCAACTTTGGCAAAGCCAAATTTGAGCTTATGCCATGGCCAGTCGGCTGCCTGGCCGCCTGTCTGTCAACAATTCAATACAGCTCGGGCTAGAGGCCGTATTTATGAGCCGATCTTTACGAAACTTCTTGGGTACCTTTGTTATGACCGTGGGATGAGAACGAGTGTTTTGGGGTCAAATTCAAGTTGGCCGCCGGCGGCCATTTTGTACAGACTTAGGTGAAATCAGATTTTTGCCCAGAACTTCCACATGAAAGCGCTGATTTGAATAATTTTTTGTATGAATGTTCAGTACCATGGGATACATCACATATAATACAGGTTTTTTTCTCGTACGTAAATTATGCAAATTAGACTAACTTTGATGTATTTAGTGTTACTTTCAGCACTGTTAAGTGCAAATGCTGAGAACGAGTGTTTTTGGGTGCGGTCCGAAATTCAAGATGGCCGATGGCAGCCATTTTGTACAAAATTAGGTGCAATCAGATTTTTGCACAGAACTTCCATATGAAAGCGCTGATTTGAAAATTATTTTTTTGTGTGAATGTATAGTACCATGGGATACATCACATGTAATACGTGTTTTTTTCTCGTGCAGAAATTATGCAGATTAGATGAACTGATTTTTTCAGTGCTAGTTACACACAGTAAGTACACATGTCAATACGGCTCGGGCTAGAGGCTGTATTTATCAACCGATCTTCACGAAACTTCTTGGGTACCTTTGTTATCACCGTGGGATGAGAACGGGTGTTTATGGGTGTGGTCCGAAATTCAAGATTTGTACGGCTCGGGCTAGAGGCTGTATTTATGAACCGATCTTCACAAAACTTCTTGGGTACCTTTGTTATCACCTTGGGATGAGAACGAGTGTTTCTGAGTGCGGTCCAAAAATTCAAGATGGCTGCCAGTGGCCATTTTGTACCGAAATTAGGTCCAATCAGTTTTTTTTGTCACAACTTCTATACAGCTCGTATTTGTGAACTGATCTTCACGAAACTTCTTGGGTACCTTTGTTTTCACCTTGGGACAGGAACGAGTGTGTTTGGGGTGCCTTTGTTATCACTGTGCTATGAGAACAAATATTTTGGGGTTCAGTCAGACCCACTCTGGGACTCAAAAGATTTCTTTTCTAGTTTAGCATCTGACTGTCACCCACCTTTACAATACTTTACCTATACATTTGTTACAGGCTACGGTCAGTATTTATGTACAGACCGTTACAATACTTTATATGTACCTTTGTTAACCGGTCATTACCTAGATGTTTGTCATTGCTGTGTCACATACTATACATGTACATGTCTTAACAAGTTGAGCTACAGTGTCAGTGACACTTTCATTTAAGCTTTTGATGGGTATTGATATTAACCATCCCAAATGTGGTTAATGCTTGGTTTTTTGAATACCCTTATTACTTACAAATTTGGTCCTCAGTGAATTGCACTTCCAGCAAAGTAGATTATGTTTATCTCTCGGATATGCATTGGGTGCTGTGCGCGTCCGAAAACAGCCGATTTCAACAAAATTACGATGCTTAGCCCCCTTTAGAGGGTTAATAAATGCTCACCGGAATATTTTGTCCATGCAACTTGTAATGGCACACAAAGACCTGCGAATAGTCAATTTTTCTTGAAAACCTACAAGTTGCTTTTAGAGAAATCCACCGAAAATGGGAATTTTAAGCTTTTAAGGGGTATCTCTCTTTAACCAGCCCAAAATGGGTTAAGACTTCGACTTTTGAATACCCTTACCACTTATAAAAATGTTTCCCCATCAATTTTGCGTCCGATAAAAGAAGGTACCTTTCTCGGTGGTACACCCAGTGAGTGCTGTTGATGTCCAAATACAGCCCATTATATCACAATTTAACTAATGCTGACCGGAATATTTTGTCCATGCAACTTGTAATGTCATACCAAGACTGGGAGTGACCAATTTATCTTGCAAATCTATAAGATTCATTTAGAGAAATCCATGGAAAACATTAATTTTTGAGCTTTTGGGGAGAATTGCTGTTTAACCAGCCCAAAATGGGTTAACGATTGGTTTTCTGAACACCCTTATTACTTACAGAAATGATCCTCGGTGAATTTCACTTCCAATAAAGGAAGTTTATGTTTATATCTGGGTTCATATTTGGGCTCACTGTGGTAGCCCGAATTGTAACTTAGTTCAAAATGAGGAATTTTCTTTAAAAATCTTCTTCTTCAGATCTAGCAGTCAGAATGTTTTGATATTTGCTATGCAGCATCCTTAGGGAGGGGGGGGGGGGGGGGGGGGGGGGGTGAGATTCAAGTTTGTTCAAGCCATGTCCATAGGTCCATATTTGGGCTCACTGTGGGAGCTCGAATGATAACTTAGTTCAAAATGAGGAATTTTCTTTAAAAATCTTCTTCTTCAGATCTAGCAGTCAGAATGTTTTAATATTTGGTATGCAGCATCCTTAGGAGGGTGAGATTCAAGTTTGTTGAAGCCTTGTCCCTAGGTCCATATTTGGGCTCCCTGTGGGAGCTTGAACTGTAACTTAGTTCGAAATGAGGAATTTTTCTTTAAAAATCTTCTTCAGATTTAGTAGTTGAAATGTTTTGATATTTGGCATGCAGCATCCTTAGGGGGTGAGATTCAAGTTTGTTCAAGCCAAGTCCCTGGGTTCATATTTGAGCTCACTGTGGGAGCTTGAACTGTAACTTAGTTCGAAATGAGGAATTTTCTGTAAAAATCTTCTTCAGATCCAGCAGTCGGAATGTTTTGATATGTGGTGTGTAGCATCCTTAGGTGGATGAGATTCAAGTTTGTTAAAGCCAAGTCCTTGGGTTCATATTTGGGCTCACTGTGGGAGCCCTAATGATAACTTAGTTCAAAATGAGGAATTTTCTTTAAAAATCTTCTTCTTCAGATCCAGCAGATGAATGCTTTTGATATTTGGTATGCAGCGTCCTTAGGGGGTAAGATTCAAGTTTGTTCAAGCCATGTCTCTAGTTCCATAAAATTTGTCTCTCATGACTTCATTCCTTTGTAGTGTTGATGAACCATGTCTGACTGAATGTGACCCCAAATACTTCTTTGAACCACTTTGGCCGGTGAGCGATTAAGGCTCCTTGGGGCCTCTTGTCTAGTTTAGCATCTGACTGTCACCCACCTTTACAATACTTTACCTATACATTTGTTACAGGCTACGGTCAGTATTTATGTACAGACCGTTACAATACTTTATATGTACCTTTGTTATCAGGTCATTACCTAGATGTTTGTCATTGGTGTGTCACATACTATACATGTACATGTCTTGACAAGTTGAGATACAGTGTCATTGACACTTTCATTAGATTTTGTGCCCCTCTATAAGTGTGCACAATTTTGTGAAAATCGGTTTCTGAATCGTACGGACAAAATGTGTGGAAAAAAAAAAAAAAAAAATAATCCGTAGAAAAACAATAGTCTTTTCCAGAGGGAAAAGCCTAATGATAAGTTAATAAATCCTACAGAGACTGAGGTGAACATGATTCCATGGATGACTGTTTGTTATAAAACTTACTTGTAGTACATGTATACATGCAGTTGGTTGAGTATTGGCCTTAACCATTTGAACCCTCGTGTCCTGGAATGGTATCACCTTTGTGTACACTTGGAGTGAGATGGGTCAGTCCAATATCAATATACAGGGAGGATAAAATAACTTCAGTCTACAGCCATCTGGCTGCAGACTGCAGTTACCATTTTATCATCAATGCCCTGTGTATTGACCTCTTATAATAAGACAAAAGTGGCTTAGTAGGTAGAGGTGCAGGCTGCAAGCCGAGAGGTCCTCGGTTCGAATCCCACCTGCAGCAACTGCGTTGTGTCCTTGGGCAAGACACTTCACCCCCATTGCCCATGTGGGGGCACGATGACGCCGTGTACTAAGGTGTACTGCACGTCGATGGTACGCATGTCTTCAACCAATCTAACCCTGCATGTGCTGCAGTGCGAAGTTACGATGTTGGGTAGCTGGCAGCTGCTCGTCGTTGCTCGGTGGTTCTCTTCGGGTACTCCGGCTTCCTCCACCCATAAAACTGTGACGGTCACGATTAGCCATTGTGCATAAATATGTGACCTTAAACATCAATAAATAAATAATAAATAAATAAGACAAAAATGGGACAATATATAGCCTTCGACCGAAAAATTGGTCTTACGAGTTCAAAGAGTTAATATTCTCTGTTCAATTCCAATGTAAAATTTCTTAAGTCTTTGTATGTTTCTTCCCCTCCAAAACAAATTCACAATGACATGGGCCCTGGACCCTTTCCCAAAGAGGGCAGAAGAATACTTGATTATGTATTCAGCAGTTTGTATGGATTACTGTTTTATAGTTTTGGAAAGGAAAGGTTAAAATTATGACCATTAACTGGTAGCGTGCTGGAAGCCCATATTTGGGCTTTACTCTGAAGTGTCAGTACCAGCACTTGAAGGCTTCATATTTTGTGGATGTTGTTCATACCACCTTTGAAGTGAATTATTTACTCTGTAAGGATTTGCCATGTTACAATTTATGGGAGAGTGCCTATTGGCACTCTCCCATAAATTGTAACAAGGCAAACATATGTGAACAAATTTTGATGACCAAAAATAATTCAGCACTCTACCAGTTAAAAGAGCATAAAGTTCTGTTATCAGTTGTAACTATTCTACTTGTAAAAGTTGGTCACATCCTGTCTCTCTTGTCACTGTTGATAGACACATGCAGAGTAGGAAGGGATGTCAGTGCATGTATGGAAAATTATCCAGCTGTCAAGACTTTGATATTGTATTAATTTTGCTCACATGCAGAAATTTCTACAAATCATGTAAGTGTGTTGGTGTTCTTGGAATGTGGATGGAATACAGTCTTTCATTATCTTGAGATTCAGATGTAATGTGTTTGTAGTCTGCTGTTTCAAGTTAGGGTTTTAGACAAATTAAGGATGAAATATGAAAAAAAATCTGTTCGGTTCACATTTGATTTATCCTGCTGAGAGTGCTGTTATCCTGTAACCAAAAATAACTAGATGCCCCATGAGAACCCAGGGAAGTGAGGCAGTGCATGTTTACTGTGGTAATAGAATCCAGTAACCAATACTTGGTGTGGAAGTCCTCTAAAATGGGCTACATGGGTATAATTCATTGGCTAACCTTGAATTTATATCCATGATGTAGTCAGGATTAGCCATTATGCAAAAATATGTGACCTTAATCATAAATAAATAACTAGATGATGCCACTTGCAAAACAATATCTTGAGTAACTAAAAACTGTCATTTTTTTTACCTCAAACCATGACCCTTTATTGGAATGATGTTAACCCTTTATCCAGCACACTCCATATCAACATTTATTATTTTAGATATTACTTTTTCAGATTTTTCAAAAAATTTCAACAAAACCATGTCATGTGACCCCTCATTGGAACACGTGCGATGAGCTCATTTGTTGGGTGCAACTAATTTGTTAGGTAAAGGATTAATTACCACTTTATTAACTGGTAGAGTGTTAAAGTATTTTTAGTAACCAAAAATTGTTCACACGTTTTTGTCTTGTTGTCTTGTTATAATTTAAGGGAGAGTGCCTGAAGACACTCTCCCATAAATTATAACAAGGCAGATCTGTACAAAGAAATTTCACTTTAAAGATAACATGAAGCAAATCCACTGAATATGAAGCCTTTAAGCTATGGTACCTGAACTTTTGATTAAAGCCCAAATATGGCCTTCCCACACTCCACCAGTTAACACTTGCCCTCTACGTGTGCTATATTTATGTATGCATGTATATTGTTGAAGATAGTTCATAAACTCACAGCAGCTCAACAAGCTCATTCTAATTATGGGTCATAAGCGATGTTTGGAGGCAGAAATTGAGAAAAAAATAGGATAGCACTCATCACAGCAGTCACAGTACTGGGCAGATATGGGGTTACGTTAGGTAAGGGTTAAACAACATTAACACTCTGCACACTGATGTCAGAATACCCATAGATCAAGCGGCCAATTTTTCCCATAAAGCCAACTAGAAATTTAACCACTTCAATCTTCGTTTTGACATCAACTTTTGGAGCAACTTTTGGAGTTTACCAAGAATCGCAACTTGAGTCATTGCTGTTTGAGGCTTCTTTGCCCTTGAAGACCTGGAGGTTAGTACACATTTTTGTCAAACTTTGCTAGAGTGCATCTGGTGGCTTTGCAGTTGTTTCTAGGCAAGTCTTTGTTGCTTGTACAAGCAGCCAAGACTCGCTATAAAAACTAGAAAATGTAAATAAATGTACCCCAGAGTGTTATAGCAGTTATGGGAATTAATCTAACGACATCTCCTAACAGTACTCATGTAAAATGTTTATAAATGTATTATTGAAAAAAGTTATTACCTGCAATGCCCACTACAGCTATCTTGTTTTTTTACTTAGCGCAGCCTGCAAGTTGCATTTATGTATCAATTCTGATGAAATTTGGCAGGGTGACTCCTTATGATGAGTAGATGAGAACATCCTCTTTTAATGCTTGGCCGCTTGGGCAGCCATCCTGGATTTCTTCAGAACACTGTGTAGGTCGTATTTATTGGAACTTAGCTGGATGACTAATGATAGCGACCACTTGCAATGGCTGCCACAGTAACCATCTGGGATTTCTTCACCACAGACTATGGGTTACGTTTTGCACATCAGTTAACTTGAAATTTGGCAGGGTGACTTAGTATGATGAGTAGATGAGCATGTCCAGTTTTGGTAACAAAAGCCATCTTTTATTCCTTCAAAACACCATGTATGTCGCATTTATGCATCAATGTTCTTGAGGTTTGGCAGAGTGACTTAAGACAAGTGGATAAGATTGTCCAGTGTTGCTCACAATCAGCCACACATAATGGCTGCTATGACAACCATCTTGGATTTTTTCAGCACAGCCTTCAGGTTGCAGTTATACATCAGTTTTATTGAAATTTGTCAGGATGACTTAGTATGATGAGTAAACAAAAATGTCAAATTCATTCACCTGTCTGTCATCCTCAGTGGCTACCATGGGAACTATTTTGGATTTCGGGAACGCGGTGGCTCAGTGGTAGACTGTTGGACATCTATGCCAGAGGTTCCGAGTTCGATCCCCGTCCAGGATGCCCCGTGCTGTGTCCTTGGACAAGACACTTTATCCCATTTGCCAACATGTGGGCATGATGACGCCGTGTACTAAGTTGTCCTGTACATCGATGGTGCACATATCTTCAACCGCTGTAACCCTGCTTGAGTGAACCTTGAACAGAGTTAGAATGTTGAGGAGCTGACAGTTGCTCGTTGATGTTCAGTGGTTCTCTCCAGGTACTCGGGCTTCCTCCACCCATAAAACTATCACAGTCACGATTAGCCATTATGCATAAATATGTGACCTTAATGCCAATAAATAAATATAAATAATCTTGGATGTCATTTTTTTTTTTTTTTTTTTTTTTTTTTTATTTGGGTTTAACGACACATTAACAACCAGGGTCATATCATGTCGGTGACAGTTTTACGGGTGGAGGAAGCCGGAGTACCCGGAGAGAACCACCGAGCAACGACGAGCAGCTGTCAGCTCCCCAACATCGTAACTCTGAACTCTGCACCGCGGCACAGGCAGGGTTAGATTGGTTGAAGACATGTGCACCATCGACGTGCAGTACGCCTTAGTACACAGCGTCATCGTGCCCCCATGTACTAGTAGGCAAGCGGGGTGAAGTGTCTTGCCCAAGGACACAACGCGGTTGCCGCAGGTGGGATTCGAACCAAGGACCTCTCGGCTTGCAGCCTGCACCTCTACCTACTGAGCCACCGCGCCCCCTGGATGTCATTATCACATCCTACAGGTTCCATTTATGGATCAATTTTCTGCAAACATGGCAGGATTTTTTTTTCTTCTAGATTACAAAAAGTCGGTAATTATGACAGTTTACTTAAATGCAGCATAAATTAAGTAATTATTACGACATTGATTCCATAAATGACACCCACACAAGGATTCTGGAAGCATCTCAAGGCAAGGGGGGGGGGGGGTGAGCAAGAGTTTAAAAAAGGGCACTCAGCTTTGGGTATGAGTTGAGATCGAGAGTTTACTACATAACATAAATTGTAGTGTTACACCCAATACATTTACAATGCTTTTGCTTTGCAGACGGCACCTTGTTGCACTCAAGGGATCATATAGGGCTTTAGAATTCACCCTACCAATTATATATCTTGTTTGTTTGTTTGCTGGTTGTCGACTAGCTGTTCTGCCATCCCCCCCCCCCCCTCCCCCACCACACACACACACAAACTGCCATTGGCACATGTGAAAGATATTAGAAATAGATACTCTACAGTTTCTTAGTCACAGTTCTTGAAAAGTAAAGTCTTTTTCAAAACTGCACTTATGGCAAAAAGGGCACATGCTGCACCCCTAGCCTCCAGGTAATATTGCAGATGCCTGCTGCACCTCCTCAGCCAACTGTCAGATTTTAATGTCCTTTGGTTTGGTGAGAGACCAGCATGGGTGAAAGGATTTGTCCATGCATATGTACCAGAGTTGTTACACTTAAGAATTTTCTGTATGCATGTTTTGCATTATAACTCAAGCCTCAGTTATTAGGTTTTGATGTCCTTTGGTATGGTGGCAGACCAGCCGGGGAAACGGTTAGTGTTGAAATGATTTTTCAGCTAGTCGACACTGACACAATTAGTACCAAAAAAATCTGTTAACCAATTAGTGAATCACTCATCGATTAGTTGCCTGAGTGTATTCTTTAAAGCCTTGAAGTTTCCACTTTGTGTTCCTTTAAGAAATCGGTACCCCTCTGTTCTTAATGAAGTTTTGCAACATTGTCTAAATGTTGTTATGCACCTTGCAAGATGAAAGGTATTGCACTGCAATATGCAGAATGCGTTGAGTGAGAGACAAGATAAATAGGAAAGCGTACATAACATTACAAATTGAACTCAGTTAGCCGCCATTGTGCGCCCGGCATCACTTCTTGGAGGTTTGGTTCTTCTACCAACAACCTACATCCCAGTTATTATAGAAACAAAACGAGTTATGTTTGAACTCTGACATCTTGTGAATGGGGCAGATACATTATAAGATTGACAGATATATACGGTCGCCATTTGCAATTAGTTCAACTGCAGATAGAATCTTGTCAAACACAATAAACAGTTGTGTCACAGCTTGTGTGTGTGACTAATTGGGGGAGGGGGGGTGGGATACAAAACAGCATGAGTATTGTAGGAAATGAGCTATGCCACTATTCAAGTTATTGTGTTTAGATATGTTAATTACACATGATACGCTGGGATTGGGATTTTGTTTTAGTTTCAGGATTTTGTTCAACAGACGAGTTTTTCAAACTTTTTCCTGTTCATCTGAACTTGAAAGTTAAATAATAAACCCAAGACTCGACTCTTAACAAAACCTACACCAAGATTTCACAACTGAAGAGCTCCAGTTGCTAATAACCACAAACACAGGCACCAATAACAACAACAAGAATTTAGTTAAAACCACAGTTTTGTAGACTTAGTTTAGCATATGACATTGCATAACCGACAAGTTGATTAATCGTCGACAACTACCTGGCGATTAATCAATTAGTAAAACTCCAAATGGCATTAATCGTTTCAACACTAGAAAGGGTATCTACATATTGTCCACATATCATCCACATATACAAGAGTTAGGGCTCATGTTACACTTAACAAATTTTTTACCAACATTTTGCTTCACATGCCAGCCATTGTGCAAAAATATGTGACCTTAAACACCAGTAAATAAATAAATAATTTGCATTACATGTACAACTCGAGCATTGGTTGTTAGATTTTCATCTTGTTTGGTAAAATGGCAGACATTTATGCCATCTTTTGAAATGCTAACACTTCAGTGAGTAGCATACATGTATACTACTGTGCAATGCTTTGTGCTGCTCTACCTTCTTGTTATCTGATCAGCCATTCAGATTCCTTCAAGTTTCTCTTGAGTACAGTACTGTGATCACAAAAATGGCCAGACAATTTACTGGATCATAATCTGGTTGAAATTGTCTGCCCGAGTGAGTGTCCTCAAGGCAACACCTGAAGTAGATCTGTGCTTGTTTACTGTGGAATTGGAATGCAAGTTATGGTTTACTGATAAAATAGGACATCATCACTAATGCCTGGGGTGGATGTCCTCTAAAGTGGGCAGCACAGGTATAAAAGTTTAGTTTTTCTTGACTATTCTTGTATTAAAAAGACATAGAGGGAAATTGTGACCTTAAACACCAATAAATAAATAAGTAAATTAAAAAAATAAATGTACTGTGAGTGTGTGAATCTTGTGTAGCAGTCATTTGACTTTGATAGAATGGGAAAAATAAATCCCTGTGAATTCATTTGTTGAAAATACCCCACTGTGAAGTTGGAGATTTGCCCAAGTATTTTCACAGTCTACCTTTGATATTTCTTTGTTTACTTGTCTGATATATATGTTATGAATGAATGGTTGTTGGTGTGTGGAGGTCATTACAACATCCATGATGCCCTTCATGCTGACTAATTAACTGAAATCTTAGAGGATGAATCACTGCAAGCTTTGAAGGATTTTAATACAGAATACTTCACTTCATAGGGACTGCAGTGGCTCAGTGGTTAGAGCATTTGCCTTTAACTCTTAAGGGCCTGGACAATTGTCTTGAATTCACACCTGACCACAGCATGTACCCATACAGTGGCTTAGCAGTGATTTCTAGTCAAGTCTTGACTAGAAACCATTGCCTAGGTAATTTGTCTCTTGTTGGCAAAATTTCCTTATGATGACATGTTGAGAGCACCTGTTCTGAGGTTGAAAACTCGGAAATAGGCCCTTAAGGGTTAAACAGTTTGACGTGTCGATCCTGACAAAAGGTAACTGATTTGTGGCCGTGCCTGTTGAAAATGCCGTTAAACCGCAGTAAACAAACTTAACTTCATGCCAGTTAATATAATATCCCGTTCATATAGCCACTGCTCCCCCATAGCAAATGAAAAATATTCAATTGATATGAGCATTCAATTAACAGGGATTTGTTTACTTTCTTGTATTCTAGAGATAAATTGAACATTTATTCACTTATATCTTGTTTAATAGAGCTCACATAGCTCTGTCAAACAAGATATAATAGATTACATGCCGTATAGTATGTACTGTGGCCAAATAAGTCTATAAACAAGGGGAATTTAGTAACTGTGAGGGTAATTTCTCTACCTATTACAAGTTTTATTCAACAGGAGGTTGTTCTTTAACTTTTATGCTATAAACAGGTCAAATTTGTACTGAAGGTATGGTAAATGGTTTTGTGTTTTGAAGTTATATTCAACTAACAAGGTTATTCAGTTAAGAGATATCCAATTAAGTAGGACCCATTGTATAATGGTCAATTCTCTCTGATGGGAAACCCTGTGCCATTGTCATTTATTTCACACCATCCTGTCACGGTGTGGAAATAATAATATTGGTAACAGAAAGAAATCTGAGAAACGGCAACAATAACTAGGAATTTAACTGAAATTTAATTTAAAAAAATATTATAAAAAAATGATACAAAGATCTTTTACACTAATTGGTTTACAGAAAATAAAACAGTGATATTTATCAGTTATTGAATTTGTCCAAAATACAGTTCGACAGAATCCAGTAATCCAGTGGTGAAGAATCTTGTGAAGAAATTTTCCAGCTGGTAGTATTAAGTCCTAGAATGTATCTTAGAAACAGTATCCCGTAGATTTGTAATGAAATGTTCACTTAGAAATTTCAGCAGTCTCCAATAAAAGATAATAAAATGGTTGGCAAAATTCAAATGAAGTAAAAATCCAATAAGTATTGGTGCCACAGGTAATTTAAAAAATAATCCTGTAGAATCCTGGCTTTTCACAAAAATATATTCTGTTTCACAGCTTGTATAAAATCTCTTTTACAGGTCAAATAAATTTGTTGCAAAATTCTTTTTTTTGGAATCACTTTTCCAAATCGCAAAGATATCTGCTTCTATAATAATACACTGACCTGCAGCAATAATAATCCTCAATGTAAACAACTGCTCTGTTATGAATAGAATGTATATCTGAAATGAGTTTATTTGAAATGAGTTCCCTGCGGGAACCCCTGGAAATGAAGCAGTGCCTGTTCACTGCGGTAAACGGGCCCTGTTTTACTGGTAAAATAGGACCCAGTCACCAATGCTTGGGAGGTGCAAACCCTCTCTAAAATGGGCAACACGGCTTATTAACCCTTTACCCAACGCAGACGATTTCAAAATTTATTATTTTAAATATCATATTTTAATTTTTTTCAAAACATTTCAACAAAACCATATCATGTGACCCCTCTTTGGAACGAGCTCAACGAGCTCATTCCAAAGAGGGGGTCACATGATATGGTTTTATTGAAATTTTTAGAAATATAATATTTTTTCCAGCTACTGAATTTGCATATTACGTGGGCGGATGCGGGCGATTCGTTAGGTAAAGGGTTAACGCTCACCCCTGCTCTTGAGTTGATACTCATGTTGTGATCATGATTAGCCATTGTGCAAAAATATGTGACCTTAAACACCATTAAATAAATAAATAATTTGAAATGAGTTCTTGAATTCCGTTGACAAAGATATTTATAGTTTATCAGTCAGAAACTTCCAGAAGAGAGAAATTTCTCCAATATTCTAGTTTCCATCAATTTTTGATTGGTTGATTAAAATCACCTCATTTAGCTTCTGGATGATTCTGTAATAATTGATGTAAACAAGGATGACCTACTTAAACAATTAAACAATCAATTGCTATATGTACAGTGATCTAAAAATAGATTCTGTGTAACAAGATGTAAACATATTGACAGATACACTCAAAGGTCACTTAGTGCAAATGAGTCACACCAGCCAGAATCTGATTATTCAGCCTTATTGTTAAAAAAACAAAAACATGCCTTCAGAAAAATATCAATTGTGGAAAATTATCAACTAAGGACATATCAATTTTGATATAATATGGGGGGGGGGGGAGGCAGGGAGGGGCTATAACACATCCCTTTAGAGTTTTAACCATGAAAGAGTCTTAATTCAAATTTGACAAACTATGTTGTGGCAGAAAAGTTACCTTGACATAAAATTAAGAAGAGTTCCCGTGGACAATAGTCAAATCACCTTGGTAGTGATCTCTACTCAAGTCTTGGCTGCTCCTAGATACTGAGACTTAGCTTGAAATCAGTACTAAGGCACTAAACCCCCAAGGTAAGGTGTAGAGATATGTCAGGAAAATTGTTGAAATTCTTCAGGGTTAAAAGGACATTTTCCTTAGATTTATTTTGAGAACCTTGCTTTTAGAATGGATTACTTTATAAATGATTTTGAAGATGGGTATTTACTTCTCATTCTGAAATCAGGTGTTAAAGAGAGGACAGAGTGATCATTTGCCTCAAATGACATGTCTGTTCACTGCACAAATTTTTTCAACACAACATAATTCACTGTAAATTCATTGCTAATATCACCTGTTCATAATGTTTTGGTGACGGAAGTAATATCCTGTGGGTACCCAGAGGGAGCTCCAGGAAATAGAGCACTGTTTGTTTCATAAGTGGCTGGGTGGGGAGTGGATAAACTGGGGTTATTTCGACTGCTGTGGAAGATAAACTAGGTTAGCCTAGTTTATCTTCACAGGCATGGGAAGATGTGCAGGGTGGATTCTGTTTCACTAATAGAATCTGGTAGTGAGCATGGTGGCTCTTTGGTAAGAGAATTGTACCGTGGATCAAAAGGTTTTAGGACAAGACTCTTAATCCCAATTCCCAAGTGGGATCATGGTGGTACATTATTCTAAGTGCTACAGCATGTCGACGGGGCACATGCCTTCAGTCGATGCTAACCATGTCTGTGCAGGGTCATTAAGTTGGAGAGTTCAGCTATTACTGATCACTGCTCGGTGGTTCCCTCCAGGTACTCTGACTTCTTCCACACACAAAACTATATAACACGATGTGACCCTGGCTGTTGGAAGTGTCATTAACTCCTTGCATGCTGCTTGCAGATATTCCTGAACAGGACATGAATTTCTCCTTCCACTGAAATAATATAATCTGGGCGCATTTAATCAAATTTCCCTCCTGTAAATGTCCTGGAGTTTTTCACCAATCATTTCTTAAGTTAAATTTAGTTAAATTTTTCAGCAAATTTAGCCATGGCTGCTTCACAGCAGCCATGACTAGATTTATGAAAAATATCTTGAAAATACTTATTGGGATAAGAGTTAAATTCTTACTCCTATTTATATAAATAGGATACTGGAACCAATGCCTGGGACATTAGTATCCAAGGGTGGACATCATAATTATACATTTGTACTTGACTGCTTAAACTAGAATGTTCGGAGAACATGCAGTGTAATTTTTTTTGTTTGCAACCAAAGAATTCTTTACACATAAAAATATTAAAATTGATGATGTGTGCAATTTTTGTTGGTGACAACTGCTTTATTTTTTTCACATTCAACCAAGATTGAGTGAGCAACAGCAGGGTATCTTTAATGTTAGTGTAGTGGTATTAGTTAAGGACAATTAACCTTAAAAGCTCTATTATGACAAGTAAATTAATATTTCCTGGTCCTGAAATAACATATCACCCTTGTTAAGGAATGGTGAAGATTTGTTTTCAGAGTTCAAACAGTGCTCACACATAACTGAGTTGACAAGACTGCATTCAATCAGGAAGATGATTTCTGTATTATGACTTCCTTGGTAATACTGTATGGTTGATGTCATTCAGTTTGATTTTTTCATTTTTATCTTGGGAAAGTAAGTAATTTTGATTTTTTTCACCTGTTGAGTTTTCTAAGTACATATATTATCCTGTTGTGAAATACACCTGACTTCTCATAAGAATGGGTCATTCAACCTTTTGTTTCATTCCTTGCACAGTGATGTTGAAATAACATATTTTCCGACTGAAAATGCCTCAACTGGGAAGTTAACCAATTTAGTCAAACATACTGGTCTCAGTTAGAGTGTGTGTGAGATCACTTTCAAATGTATTATGTAAAATGACTGAAGAGTGTGTTTGGCAATTTAATTTTATTATAACCCTTCACCTAGTATACATTACTTTGATCACCAAAGTGGCATATTTTGCAAACAGAATGTGTTCCGATTGCGACTCAGTTGCCCCTGTGGTCAAGATTTTGTAAATATAATATTGTGAAAATAGCATCTGAGATTAACTCTCAACTTGCTGAGTATTTTTAAGACATTTTCCATCAACTCTTGTCATGGTTGCTATAAAGCAGCCATGACTAGATTTACTGAAAAGTGCATCTAAATGTAACCCAAGAAATCATTGGTGAAAAAATCCACGCAATTTACTGGTTGAAAACTTGATTAAATGTGCCCAAAGTTATTCTTATTTCGTTGACAAGGGAAATCCTATTCTGGGCAGGAATATCCGCCAGCAGCATGCAAGGAGTTAAATGTTCACACATTCTATTTTCAACAAGTTATATTCTATTTGTACATTGTTATATACAGATTATCACCACAGTGTGTGTCTCCGGGAATTCAGACCAAGTCGAGTTGTAGGAACAGAATAGTATTTCGACGAGCCCGTTAGGGTGAGTCGAAATGCGATTCTGTACCTACAACGAAACATGGCCGCCAGAGGCATTATTTGATTCTGGTTGGCGGATTTTGAAAAATCTTCTCTGAAACCACAGGGCCAAATGTTTTGAAACTCTGCATAGTTGATGACTGGGACCCCCTCTACCAATGATCCTCCTTTAATGTTGATCGGGTTGCAAACATGGCTTCAATTGCAGCTTATAGTTACTATAGAAATCCTGTAGGAAATCACATTTTCATCTTCTTCTCTGGAACTACTGAGCTGACATGAACCAAACCTGGCAGGAATCGTCTATGGAAGGTCCTCTACAAACGATCCTCATTTTGTTCCTGTGGGTTGAAAAATATGGGTGCCAGAGGCATTCTTTGATTCTGGTTGGTGGATTTTTCAAAAATCTTCTCCTCTGAAACTCCCAGGCCAAATTTTTTGATACTTCACATAAATGATGCCTGGGTCCCCCTCTACCAACGGTCCTCATTTAATGTTGTTTGGGTTGTAAACATGGCCATAATTGTGACTTACTGTTACTAAAGAAACCCTACGGGAAATCACATTTTCATCTTCTCTGGAACTACTGAGCCAACGTGAACCAAATCTGGAAGGGATAGTCTTTGGGAGGTCTTCTACAAAGGCTCCTCATTTTTGTTACTGCACATCGAAACATTTTTAGCTCAACTTTGGCGAAGCCAAATTTGAGCTTATGCCATGGCCCGTCGTCTGCCTGTCCGTCTGGCCGTCTGTCCGTCAACAATTGGATACGGCTCGGGCTAGAGGTCGTATTTATGAACCGATCTTTACGAAACTTCTTGGGTACCTTTGTTATGACTGTGGAACGAGAACGAGTGTTTTTGGGTGCGGTCCGAAATTCAAGATGGCTGCCAGCTGCCATTTTGTACCGACGATGCAGAAATCTGTTTTTTGTACAGAACTTCCATATGAAAGCTCTGATTTGAATAATTTTTTGTATGAATGTTTAGTACCATGGGATACATCACATATAATACGGGTTTTTTTCTCGTGCGTAAATTATGCAAATTAGACTAACTTTGATGTTTTTTGGTGTTACTTTCAGCACTGTAAGTGCAAATTCCAATACGGCTCGGGCTAGAGGCCGTATTTATGAACCGATCTTTACGAAACTTCTTGGGTACCTTTGTTATCACCGTGGGACGAGAACGAGTGTTTTGGGGTCCGGTCTGAAATTCAAGATGGCCGATGGCAGCCATTTTGTACGAAATTTGGTGCAATCAGATTTTTGCACAGAACTTCCACATGAAAGCGCTGATTTGAATAATTTTTTGTGTGAATGTTTAGTACCATGGGATACATCACATATAATACGGGTTTTTTTCTCGTGCAGAAATTATGCAAATTAGATGAACTTTGATTTTTTCAGTGCTGCTTACACACAGTAAGTACACATGACAATACGGCTCGGGCTAGAGTCTGTATTTATGCACCGATCTTCACGAAACATCTTGGGTACCTTTGTTATCACCTTGGGACGAGAACGAGTGTTTCTGGGTGCGGTCCAAAATTCAAGATGGCTGCCAGTGGCCATTTTGTATCGAAATTAGGTCTAATCAGTTTTTTGTACACAACTTCTATACGGCTCAGGCTAGATGCCGTATTTATGAACCGATCTTTATGAAACTTCTTGGGTACCTTTGTTATTACCGTTGGATGAGAACGAGTGTTTTTGGGTGTGGTCCGAAATTCAAGATGGCCACCAGCAGCCATTTTGTACCAAAATTAGTGCAATCAGTCTTTTGTACAGAACTTCTGTATGAAAGTTCTGATTTGAATAAATTTTTGTATGAATGTTTAGTACCATGGAATACATCACATATTGTAAAGGGTTTTTTTCTCGTGCAGAAATTATGCAAATTAGATGAACTTTGATTTATTCAGTGCTACTTATACTCTGTAAGTGCACATGTCAATACGGCTTGAGCTAGAGGCTGTATTTATGAACCGATCTTCACAAAACTTCTTGAGTACCTTTGTTATCACCTTGGGACGAGAACGAGTGTTTCTGGGCGCGGTCCAAAATTCAAGATGGCTGCCAGTGGCCATTTTGTATCGAAATTAGGTCCAATCAGTTTTTTGTCACAACTTCTACACAGCTCATATTTGTGAACTGATCTTCACAGAACTTCTTGGGTACCTTTGTTTTCACCTTGGGACAGGAATGAGTGTGTTTTGGGGTGCCTTTGTTATCACTGTGCTATGAGAACAAATATTTTGGGGTTCAGTCAGACCCACTCTGGGAATCAAAGCTTTCTTTTCTAGTTTAGCATCTGACTGTCACCCACCTTTACAATACTTTACCTATACATTTGTTACAGGCAACGCTCAGTATTTATGTACAGACCGTTACAATACTTTATATGTACCTTTGTTATCAGGTCATTACTTAGATGTTTGTCATTGCTGTGTCACATACTATACATGTACATGTCTTTGGCTTGACAAGTTGAGCTACAGTGTCATTGACACTTTCATTTGATTTTGATTGGTGGATTTTGAAAAATGTTTCCCCTGAAACCACAGGGCCAAATGTTTGGAAAATTTGCATGGTTGATGACTGCGACACCCTCTACCAACGATCTGCATTTAAAGTTGATCGGGTTGCAAACATGGCTGCAATTGCAGCTTATAGTTACTATAGAAACCCTATGGGAAATCGCATTTTCATCTTCTCTGGAACTACTGAGCTGATGTGAACCAAACTTCGCAGGAATAGTCTCTGAGAGGATGGAAATATGTGGCCGCCAGAGGCTATATTATAATGCTTAACCCAATGCCTCTCCTGTCTGCATGAAGATCGGTATGTCAGAAAATACGTGTTTTTTTGAGAATCTGGTAAGGGTTGGTTCCAGTTTTCTCCACTGAGAACTGGGGGGAAAAAAAACAAAATATTGTGTATACAGTACAAGTCAAAACAAGTTGTAGCATAACTGCAATAAACTAAGTAAACTACTGCTCCTGCACTGACAAGATCAGAATCTGATATTTTCTAGAAATCTATCAGTGAGAGCTTTCCAGAAAATGATGTCAGCTTCTGGTCTTATCAGTGTAGGAAGAGAAAGATACATAGTTTATAGGATTATCCTGCAACTTATTTTGTCTACTACTGTAAACAAGTGCAGCTGTAATTATTTTAATAAATGTATTACTCTCAAGTTACTTATCTGAAATACTGATTGATGACAGGTGTTTGGAAAGCATGGAAGTTTTGTTTATTTTCTTTTCTCAGTAGCAGTCCAGTAAATTAAATCATTTAAGATATGACAAAATTGGAGTAAAATGTGTTTCCTGTAACCCTTTACCTATCAAAAGCTATTTGAAAGAGAATATTGTCTGAAAAATTGTAATTTTCAAAATATTGAACCTTCTTTTACTGATTTTTTTGATGAAACAGAATTCATAAATGTGTGCATTTTCAAGAAATCTTCTTTGAGGCTACAAGTCCAAATGTTTTGAAATTTAATGTGACTGATGACTGTAACCTCCCTCTACCAATATGATCCTCATTTAATCTTCATCGGGTTGCAATTATGGCTGCAATTGTGGCTTATAGTTACTATAGAAACTCCATAGGAAATCACATTTTCATCATCCTCTCTGAAAATCTTGAGCCAGTGTGAACCAGACTTGGCAGGCATGGTCTATGAGAGGTTCTCTACAACTGTTACTCATTTTATTCCTGTTGGATGAAAAACGTGGTCGCCAGAAGCATTCTTTGATTCTGATTGGTCAATTTTGAAAACTCTTCTCCTCTGAAACCACAGGGTCAAATGTTTTGAAACTTTGCATGGCTGATGACTGGGACACCCTCTACCAACGTTCCTCATTTAATGTTGATCGTGTTGCAAACATGGCCACAATTGCGGTTTATAGTTACTATAGAAAAACCCTATGGGAAATCCCATTTTCATCTTCTCTCTGGAATTACTGAGCCGACGTGAACCAAAACTTGGCAGTAATGGTCTATAGGAGGCCCTCCACAAAAGATTCTCTTTTTGTTCCCGTTGGTTAGAAAATATGGCCACCAGAGACATTCTCTGATTCTGTTTGATGGATTCATATGATTGAAGACTGGGACACGTACCTTCTACCAATGATCCTCATGTATTGTTTATGTAATATTGCAAACATGGTCACAATTGCAGCTCACAGTTACCATGGAAAGCCTATGGGAAATCACATTTTTATATGTAGTTCCAGGTGAGTGAGTACAGGCTCTTTGGAGCCTCAAGTATTTATACATGTACCCAATGCAATGTTGTACAGCACCATGTTTGAAGACCAGTGACTTCGATCAGCTGAGAATAGTGGCGATCTCATACCGATTGCAGATGGTAAATTCCGTAATATCTCGGCTCTACAAAACCCTAAATATTCTGATATGAACTGCACACGCTTTTAATGGGGAAACTTTATTGAAATGGCCAGATGTCAAAGAGATTTTAATAGTCAGTGTTAAATATGCAATAACCGGAAACTGCTGGTTGTCATTTAACCGACCGGTTCCTATTGCCGATTCCGATTATTGGTTCATCACTAAGGAGTACTATGGAGATCACTAAATTGGATACCTCTTAATTAATCTTGTTAACTGAATATAATTTCCCAACACCAAACTATTTGCCTTACCTCAGTACAAATTTGATCTGTTAATTGCATATTGGTTATAGAGTACATTCCTGTGAATTGAATATCAACATATCAAATAACTAGTGGGCCAACCCATCCCAGGATAGGGTATCTGTGCAATGGAACACTTCTAGTTGCATTACACGTCAAGGGATATTATCAAAGCTTGAATTTCTAGCTGGTCGGAATTGCACACCCAATTATATAATGGATTACTCTGACAGCCACTGAATTTCCCATGTTAAAGACCTATGTGGACTCCGTGCATCCAATATGGGCATTTATACTGTTATATCTTGTTTGATAGAGCTCAGTGAGCTCTAGTCAAACAAGATTTAATAGAATAAATGTTCTTTTTAATACTAGAATATAGGAAAATGACCAAATTCTTGCTTATTGAATACTTCTGTTAATTGAATATTTTTCATATGCAATATTAATAATCGATTATCAGAGTTCACCAATTCATTTGAAACTTGACAGATCAGTATATCTCCTTAAGTTCTTGATGAACTTCGATTTTCACGTTATCAATGCATAATTACTGCAGTTATACACCTCATCAGTTAAATTTATCGCATCTTTTACCTTTGTGAACACTCATTCATTCCTACATTTATTCTCCGATTCAATCTTTGGTTGATACACTTTTGATAAGTTCTTGTTGGTGTGCCCTTTGTTATTTAAATTTATTTATTTATCTGTTGGAAGTTAAGGTCCCATACTTCTACATAAGGACTCATGGTGACAGTTAAATTTATCGTTATCAGTTACCTTTGTGAACACTCTCATTCCAACATCTATTCACTGATTCATTTGAAACTAGATATACATGACTGTGTTCTGATATACTTGACTAACTTCTGGATGAAGTTTGATTTTCAACATTGTCCTTGCAGAATTACTGGAGTTATGCCCCTGTAACATACCCTTTACCCAAAGCAGATGATATAAATCTTTATTATTTTAAATATTATGTTTTCAAATTTTAAATTTCAATGAAACTTTATTGTGTGACCTCTCATTGGAACGAGCCTGATGAGATTATTCCAGTGAGGGGTCACATGATATGGTTTTGTTGAAATTTTGGGAAAAATATTTTTTCAACTGCTGAATTTGCATATTATGCAGGTGGATGCAGGTGATTCGTTGGGTAAAGGGCTAACTGCTTTGTATACCTGATCTTTATTATTTCATTGCCATTTATTTTTTTTAGAGTTTTTCTGTGATCACTGTTCTGTGTAACAGTCCTTATGAGAAACTGTCCACAGATGATAATGACATTTACTATGATGGGGTAACATTGCACCCATTCGGTTAACTTGATTTACTGTTCATGTGGCAATAACTTGTACAGGCCAGGATCATGGGCACTTGGCACTAGATGAGAACTCGGAAAAATAGATGAATAAATATAACAAGGTATACAACACCCCAGAAACTCTCATTAATTATGAATAACCTGAGAACACCTAACGTTCAAGTGATACATCAGCTTAACCCTTTACCTAACATGAAAAGCAGACGACACTTGCCAAAAAATTTCTTGAATAACTAATTTTTTGTCTCAAAAACATAGGTTATGACCCCTCATTGGAACGAGCTCGTTCCAATAAGGGGTCATAACCTATGTTTTTGAGACAAAAAATGAAAAAATAATGAAAATTAATAGGCGATTTTTGAGAATAGCTCTGGCCGATTTTGGCCGTTACGTTGGGTAAAGGGTTATAGCTTATTGTCGTGTCTTTCATCTGACACCAGGTATATGGAAATACATCAAGTTTTTCACATTTGAACATAATAGAAAGAAGATCGGTTGCCTTGTTTTGAAAAGGGGTGTGAATATACCTTGTTATATTTATACGTGTTCATATATAACTGTTAAGGGGGCGAAGATGATTGATGAAAAATAAGTTATCAAATAGCAATTTTTTCAAGTTCTCAGCTTGTGCCAAGTATCTGTGGCCAGAATTGTAAAATGAATATCCTGGAAGTGCACTTTCTGCATAACATAGATAGGCAACCTGATTCAAAAATTAAATTTTACTGTTTAAATTTGAAATCAGAAAAGGATATTAGATTTAAATAATGAACTGGAAATTTTGAACAAACTCTTATTAGTGTTTATGTTTCTGGTGACAAAAGTATGGGAAATGCTAGATGGGTTCCATGTTTTTGCAGTGACGGAAACGCATTACTGTGAAATATCCTGGCATGTACAGTATGCCCGGCGTGGACTTGTCACTTTCCACAGGTTGGGCAGTATATCCCTGGTCGCAGTGATATTAGATAGCAAACACTAATTATAGGAATAATCATCAAAGATTTAATTAATGAAGCACCGGGTTGTACCCGGTGCTTCATTAATTCAAATTTTGTGGATGATGATTTTTATAACCTCGGAAAATGAATGCGTGGACATCACTGCATGGATTACAACCAGTCCATGGCGGTTGAACTGTACTAAATATGTTCATGAATTAACTCTGAACCTGCTATAAAGTAGCCATGACTTGATTTTATGAGAAATTCAGTAGAGTCAGGCATTAAGAAATCTTTTCTAGGAAGGTTGCTCCTATTTGTAGAGCAAACGTGTTAACCCTCAGGAATACCCGGGAAATTCCTAGGAATTCAACGTTGTTCCCTGCGTCCCTGCAAAAAGATCTTAGGCTGCAAATCCCGAAAAATATCAATCAAAACATTTGGCAATTTTGAAATGATTCGAGGGTTGATTTGCGATCAGTTTTAAAAGGGTCTTGGCATCATTACCCTGTTTAAAAATCATTAAAATGATCATAAAATTTATTATACCCCACGCAACGAAGTTGCTGGGGTATAATGTTTTTGACTGGTTCGTCTGTCAGTCCGTCAATCCTACTTGTTTTCCAGACTTTTTTTCTACACGCTTCCAGATATTGAGCTGATTTTTGGTATGTGAGTCTAACATGGTGGCCTACAGATCAAGTTTGCATTTTTTTCCGCTCCACTGATTTTTACCGAAATTACGGCCATGGACTCGGAAAAATTCACCAAAATTACAGTTTTCCGGACTTTTTTTCTTCACGCTTCCAGATATTGAGCTGATTTTTGGTATGTGAGTCTAACATGGTGGCCTACAGATCAAGTTTGCATTTTTTCCCGCTCCACTGATTTTTACCGAAATTACGGCCCTTGGACTCTGAAAAATTAATCAAAATTACAGTTTTCCGGACTTTTTTTCTACACGCTTCCAGATATTGAGCTGATTTTTGGTATGTTAGTCTAACATGGTGGCCTACAGATCAAGTTTGCATTTTGTTCCGCTCCACTGATTTTTACTGAAATTACGGCCCTTGAACTTTTGAAAAGTTCATCAAAATTTCAGTTTTCCGGACTTTTTTTGTACATGCTTCCAGATATTGAGCTGTTTTTGGGTATGTTAGTCTAACATGGTGGCCTACAGATCAAGTTTGCATTTTGTTCCGCTCCACTGATTTTTACCGAAATTACGGCCCTTGAACTTTGAAAAGTTCATCAAAATTACAGTTTTGCAGACTTTTTTCCTACACGCTTCCAGATATTGAGCTGATTTTTGGTGTGTTAGTCTAACATGGTGGCCTACAGAACCAGTTTGCGTTTTGTTCTGCTCCACTGATTTTTATTGAAATTATGACCCTTGGACTCTGAAAAATGCATTAAAATTACAGTTTTCCGGACTTTTTTTCTACACGCTTCCAGATATTGAGCTGATGTTTGGTATGTTAGTCTGACATGGTGGTCTACAGATCAAGTTTGCATTTTGTTCCGCTCCACTGATTTTTACCAAAATTACGGCCCTTGAACTTTGAAAAGTTCATCAAAATTACAGTTTTCCGGACTTTTTTCCTACACGCTTCCAGATATTGAGCTGATTTTTGATATGTTAGTCTAACATGGTGGCCTACAGAACAAGTTTGGGTTTTGTTCCACTCCACTGATTTTTACCAGAATTATGGCCCCATAGACTTTGAAAAGTTCATCAAAATTACAGTTTTCCGGGCTTTTTCTCTGCTTGAATTCTTTCATTACCGTTGAAACTACAGAACACTGCTTTCTGCAGTATTCCTAGAATCTATGTTTATTTTTAAAAAATGATTAGAGCTTGAAATATTGGGGCGCGTAGGGTATGTGAGCGTGCTCACTGAGGTTCTTTAATTATTAAAAGCAAAAAAGGATATTTGTACCTTTTTAAAGTGTTCAAAATTTGTCTCGATTGTCTGTTTTCATTGTGGTGACTCAGTTTCAAACACCTGATCACCAACAATTTCTGATGTTTGGTTTGTAAAAAATGTTTTTTTCAACAGACAATTCCTTTTTAATAGGGTTCATTTATATTTTTCCTGCATTTGAATAAGGGTGCCCAAGTTTTGCTTTACAAACTGGAACAATGTAGAGGTATATTTTACCAACAAGAGATACCTTTCCTAGATAAGCAGGTGTTTTTGTATTCGGGAGGAAAATCCTCCTGTAGCAGGCAAGAGTTACATGCATTGAAAGCAATTCAAACTAAGTTTGAACATGATGCATTAAACTCGCACATAATTATTTTGGTTACCTAACAAATCTGTGTATTTATTTACAATGCTTTGAAATCATTCACAAGGGTTAACTCTTAACCAGCTGAGTATTTTCAGGATATTTTTCATCAAATCTGGTCATGGCTGCTTAACGGCAGCTGTGACGAGATTTGATGACAAATTCATCTAAATTTAACTCAAGAAATCATTGGGGAAAATCCATTCAATTTACTTGGAGAAAAGTTGATTAAATTTTAGGCGTCCAAATTATCCTTATTTCAGTGGCAAGAGAAATCCTGTCTTGTCTGATGGGAATATCTGCCAACTGTGTGCAAGGGGTTAATTCCATCAATTCAATATGTATGTAATGCATTGGAATCAATCAAGTGTTAGATGTTTTTTATTTGGCCTTTAAAATGCCACAAAATGTCATGCAGAGGATATTGTGTTGGAATTTATTGTCTGTATAGCAAGGGATATTCTCTGTTTATTCTCTCATGGTAATGGCAAACCAATATGTTTCCATGACAACAAAAGAATGACATACACCAAAGCCAATATATTCAGGTTATTGACATGTTTGTCTCAGACAAGTGCAAGGTGATGTACAATTGCATGTAAATGAAAATCAGAAAATCATCCAATGTAAATGCTTTCTCTTCTTGTGATAATAGCTTCAGATCTGGAAGAACTTAACCCCTTACCAATGCACACAATATCAAAATTTGTGATTTTAATTATTGTTTTTCAATTTTTCACAAAATTCCATCAAACTATATCATGTGACCCCCCGGGGAATGTGCACAACATGCTTGTTCCAATTAGGGGTCTACATGATATGGTTTTGTTGAAATTTAAATTTTTATTTTTTTTTTTTCAACTGCTCTATTTGTAAATTACCTGGGCAGATGAGACTGATTCGTTGGATAAAGGCAAAGGTGTCTGGAAATGCATAATATATTACATGCATGTATATAAAAAATGAATGGGTCACAACTCTCGAAATTAGGAAACACACTCCAGTCGGAATAAAATGTTTATTTTATTTCTTTCAATAACAATTAGGATTTTAAATACATTCAAAATTTATTTGATGTACATTTGCCTATCATACAATACTATTTTCAGCAAAATAACTATCCTTCATCTATTCAATAAATTATTGGAAATAATACAGAGATTTGGGGAAATATCGTTGAAGTTGTCTAGTCAGTCGGTCATTTTTTTTTAACCTAAATCAACTGCTATTAAACCTATTTGGAAAACAGTCAGACCTGCTATGTAAAGTTTTGTTTACTTGTTTGAAGTCATTCTAAACCGAGTTGGAATATAATTCAGTTGAACTTCCATTTAGGTTCCTTGTGAAGACATTTGTAATTCTCAAGCATCGGGCTGAATTCAGTACACACGTGGTATGAAAAGATGCTAAAATAATACAAAAAGCACCATCACAGTATAAGCCTTGGGTATGTAAGTAGAGATTTGGTTTTGTTTCTAGAGTGTGAAAAGACTTGCATGTATACTCAAAAGTTTAGTAAGGAAAAGAGCACAAATAGACAAATACACAGATGTTAGTGAGACCTCTACTCACGTTTTTGCTATCATTGGTTTGGCGAATGAACTTAAAATTGCTTTCCACATCATATTTCAAGATCCTGGAAACGTGTCACCTGATCTGATCCTACATATAACTGAACTTTATGATGCAGATTAAGCTACATGTATATATTAGTGAGAGGAAGAAGCCTATTATGTTGAGATATTTTTTCATAGGTGAAGGTAACTAACTTTGTACTGATTACTACTGAATGTTTGTGACACCTCCAATTAATGTTCTTGATCAATTTAACTTGTTTTCACTTGTAGATTGCCAAGGGTCCTTCAGGTCACAGTTCCCTGAACCCATAATGGTTTTCCCACTGTAATACATATTTCACTGATCTTTATTCAGCCTTATACAAATGTACATGTATGAATGAAAGAATATCTGTATTCTGGACAAGATGAGAGGAAGAACCCTCTTTATTTGGAGTCACTCCTACAACAATCAAAATCACAATGATCTTAAATTTAAATCCATTCTACCGTTTATCTGATGATCAACTTGACTGTTTGCAACTAGCCGGTCTTTACTGGTCTTTATCAGTTAGACATGATGAGAAGAAAAAACATTTGTGTTGGAGTTCAGGACGTTGAATTTAAGTGTCTAATTTCAACTTCAAATCAGTTTACATTTCATTATTGAATACTAACCCATTTCATATGCTTGGCAAAAAGTACCACCAGCTCCAGTGATTCTCAATCGTTTTGTTTTTTTTAACTCTAAGTTTACCCATGTCTAAAAGCCGACAATAAGAAGTTTCTCTTACTCTATTTTTAAGATATCTTTTTGCTTTAACTCATTGCATGCTGCTAGCGAATATTCCTGCAGGATAAAAAATATGATGCAACAAAAATAAGTATCATTTGGGCTTTTTAAGCAAATTTTCTTCTATAAATTGTATCAACATTTTATCCAGTGATTTCCTGAGTTTAATTCTCTTGAATTTTCCATCAAATCTAGTCATGGCTGCTTTACAGCAGCCATGACTAGATTTGATGGAAAATATTTTTAAAATACTCAGCGGGTTAAGAGTTATAGCAGCCATGACTAGATTTGAAGAAAAATTCATTTAAATTTAATTCAAGAGATCTTTGGTGGAAAAATCTATTAAAAATGTTTGATTAAATGTGCCCAGATTTTTATTTTTCAGTGGCAGGAATATCTACCAGCAGCATGCAAGGAGTTAATAACTAAAAAAGTTTCAATTTTTGCTTCAAAAACAAGCTTTTGACCCCACATTGGTGTAAGCTTGAGGAACTTGTCATAACTATGTTTTTGAGGCAAAAAGTGGAAAAATTATAAAATTTGAATGGTGTTTTTTGTGAATAATGCTGGGTAGGAAAAGGGTTGAAATTGTAAATATGAATGATATGACTAGAAGATCGCATTCACACTTCAAATTTTCTTCTTTTTTTTTTTTAACCTCCAAACATGTCAAATAACCCCCTCATTCCAATGAAAAAACAAGGGGATGGCAATTTTTGTGTAGTGCAGGGACTGGGTGGGTTTTGTTGATATATATATGAGGTAGGTCCAACTAGTTGATTATGTCTCAAAACTTAGCTCTCTTGTGGTAAAATGTGCATTTCAAGATTCATATTATTTATATGTTTTTTTTTCTCTTTGCAGTTTTTTGGTGAAGAAGGACACACCTTTATGGAGTTTGTTACAAATAGTGGCGACTACTGCCAAGCTCAACACGTGTAAATATTAGGAAATTTAGGAAATTTTTTATTATCACAAGGTGCTCAGAATCTTTCTGAAAAGATTATCTCATTTCTGGATGGCAGTGGTTGTGTTGTTGCTTGGACATTGTTGTAGCTTTTCAGATTATCGGATGGGGTAACTTGGCAGCAGTAAAGGGAGGTTCAACCTCATCAGTTAGAATCAGTACTAACCTCACTTTATTTTGTCAGAGTGTATTACCACGTCTTTCATTTTGTGTTCATTGGAAAAAGAGAAGAATTATTCATCATCTGGAACCAAATTTCAGAACAGATGAAATCGTTCCACTTCATGCAATAATCAAGCATTTTGTTGTGATATTATTTAATGTGCAAATATAATTGTTGCCAATATATTTGTGTATAGTTTGTCATGAGTAACATAATGGCAAGAAAACCTCAACCAGCAGAGATCACTCACAAGAACATGAGATTTCTCATTACTGACAGACCCACAGATGCCACCATGGATAAATTCATTGCAGTACGTAATCCTTTTGATTTTTTTCTTTCCTGTGAATTTTTTTCTGTGTATACACCAGGTTTGTCAGGCCACTGAAAGTGCTTGAATTTAAAACATGAATTTGTGACCCTTGAATGTTTCTGAAAATTGGACATTTGTGTGTGTGTGTGGGAGGAGGAGGAGAGGCATAAAAATGTCCTTAAAAAATATATTTAGGCAATTGCTTGGCTCATTTAAGTGAAAGTGCATCTCATCTCCAAGTTGTGGTAATTGTGTATTTTTTTGTCTCGCAACTGTCGTTTTCATCCACGGAAAGAAACACTGTCCCAAGATTAAGGTCAGGCACAGGTATTATTATCCTCCCCAGTGAGGGATGTAGGAAAGAACTGAACCAAATTTTGATAATGTACATTTCAGATCAATTCAAATTTGTTCGTATGAAGTTGCCACACCCACAGGGGGAGGAAGGGGGGACTACAAGGGGCATAACTCTGTTAGTACCCACAAAATGTTTTCAAATATAAAATTAAGAATCTTTTGATATTTAGTATGCAAAATCCTTAGAGGGGTTAGATTCAAGTTTGATCGAATCAAGTTCCAGAATTTTAACTTGGTGCAGGGGAGTGCTAGCCTGATTCTGACCACCAGTAACTGCATTGTGTCCTCTGGCAGGACACATAATCCTGTTAGCCCATGTCATGATGTGGAGACACAATGGTGCTATGTACTAAGGTGTACTGCACATTGATAGTGTACTTGCCTTCAACTGCTGCTAACTCTGTATGTAAAGAGTTAGTTGGAGAGTCTGACAGTTGCACAGTGATTTTCTGTGGGTACTCTGGTTTACTCCATCCATAAAACTCTGACACAATGTTACCCTGGCTGTTGAAAGTGTTGTTAACTGGTTGAGTGCTAAATTATTTTTCAGAGGTGATTTGAAACATGGGTATTTTTAGCTCATCTGGACAAAGTCAAGCTGAGCTAATCTCATCGCTCTCCGTCCATCATCCGTCCGTCCGTCCGTCCGTCCGTCCGTTCGTCGTCAGTCAACACCATGTTTTGGTCTTCTCTTCCAAAGCCACTGGGCCAATTCAAGTGAAAGTTTGTGTGAGTGATGGTCCCGAAGGGGCATTGCATTTTTGTCAGATCCACCAGTCAGAATGCTTTCATATTTGGTATGCAACATCTCTAGGGGGGTCAGATTCAAGTTTGTTCAAATCAGATCCCTAGGTATATATATGGGCTCGCTATGGTAGCCCAAAGTTTTACTTAGTGCGATATGAGGAAATTTCTTTAAAAATCTTTTTCTTCAGATCCACGAGTCAGAATGCTTTTATATTTGGTATACAACACCTCTAGGGGAGTCAGATTCATGTTTGTTCAATTCGAGTGTCTGGGTTAATATTTGGGCTCCATATGGGAACCTGAAATTTAACTTAATACAGTATGAGGGAATTTCTTAAAAAATCTTCTTCTTCAGATCCACTAGTCAGAATGCTTTCATATTTGGTATGCAACATCTCTAGAGGGGTCAGATTCAAGTTTGTGCAAATTGGATCCATAGGTTAATATTTGGGCTCGCTATGGTAGCCCAAATTTTAACTCTGTGCAATATGAAGAAATTTCTTTAAAATTTCTCTTCTTCAGATCCAACATTCAGAATGCTTTCATATTTGGTACACAACATCTCTAGGTAAGTCAGATGCAACTGTGTTCAAATTGAGAGCCTGGGTAATATTTGGGCTCACTATGGGAGCTGGAATTGGCCATGTTGCTGAAGAATTAAAAATTTTGTATTCAGTACCCTCTAGAGGTGTGTAACTAAGATTAATCCACATAGGTTGTATCAAGGGGCTTCATAGGGGAGCCCTACATTTTACGTTATGTTCAACTGAAGAAAAGGCATGATGCCTGGATTATTTTTGTTACTCCTGAGGGACTCAAGGATTGACAGTGTATCCTATGGAGATGGATTGCTTAATGTAGACTCATTCTTGGACTCTGTTTATATTGTGTTCTGTTTAAGATGAGTGCTTCAGGCCCTGTGGGGCCTTTTGTTTAGCTCTTCTGACTGCAAGTCAGTGGGAGCTTTTGCCAACACTTTTGTCCGGCGTCCGTCATACCGTCGTCTGTTAACTTTTGCAAACTTGACTTCTTCTCCACAAGCACCAGGCCAAATTCAAACATATATAGACCATCTATGGAATATACCCTTTCTATTTTGTTCAAATGAAGCAGCTGCCATATTCGGGCTCTGGTTAATGCCCCAGAAGCTTAAAAATCTTCCCAGGAACCACCAGAGGGAATGCCTTGATATTTGGTATGGAACATCCTTTCGTGTTAAAGATTAAAGTTTGTTCAAGGGAAGTTGGTAGTTCAATATTTGGGCTCTCTGTGGGGGCATCTCCATTTTGGGCTCCACCCAAAATTTCTATTTCAAGAACCGGTGTGCCAATTTCAACCAAATTTGGCATGTAGTACAAGTGGGTCCCAAGTAATTGATTGATGCCAGAAATGTTTTTTCACAGGCTCGTGGCAACCCCAGGGGCTAAAAACAGAAAAAAATCCAAAAGCCCATATATCCCAAACCACAAGAAACAGAGAACTGTTATATGGTATGAAGCATCCTTAGGACCAGTAGAAGGGATTGGTTAAAACAATTGCCACCGGTTCTATCAGGGTGCCCTGCAGAGGGTATTGAAAAAATGATGAGTCAGCATTTTTGCAGTAAGATTTCCCTATACAAATTGTTCAAGTTTCCAGTTTTATCTCTTCAATCAAATGTTGTCCACATCAACTTGTCAAACACATGCGGGTTTTGTTTACTTTAGCTCCAGGGCATGAAAATAATCGTTTTAACCCTCAAGACCTCTGTAATGGCAGAGGAAAATTGATCTGATTCCTGTATGAATATCTTTAATTTAACCCTCTCAAGACTCAGTGTGTTTTCCAGATATTTTATTTTATGTTGAACCCTTTCAGTGCTGTGTACATATGTTTTTCTGGTTTCTTGGAAACATTTATCTGATTTCTGTATGAATGTCTTTAATTTAACCCTCTCAAGACTTCAGTGTGTTATCCAAAGATTTTATTTCAAGTTGAACCCTTTCAATGCTGTGCACATATGTTTGTTCTGGTTTCTTGGAAACATTTATCTGATTCCTGTATGAATGTCTTTAATTTAACCCTCTCAAGACTTCAATGTGGTTTGAAAGATTTTATTGATGCCTTGATCAAACCTTTTCAATGTTGTGCACATGTTTTTTTTCTGGTTTAAAAATATTTTACCCCCCAAAATAAGCCTCCATAAATTCTCTTTCTGTTTTTCTTTTATTTTTGATGCTTTAACCATTTTCACACAGACTTGAATTTACTGGTGGCAGTAAAATTCTGTTTTTCTAGTTTGAAATTCTTCTTATTCTTTAAAACCACTGGGCCAAATTTATTCATTTTTGGCACAGACCATCTTTGGAATAAATCTTTTCTCCTTCGTTCAAATAAAACTTCTGCCATCTTCAGGCTGGTGGAATTTACTCTTCTGATTATTTCCACCAAAATTACTATATCACTTGGAGTGGGGGTTAAAGCTCCATAAGCCTAAAATGCTGTAAAAATCCTCTCTTTATAAGCCACTTGCAATAATGCTTAGATTTCTTGTTTGGAACTTACTTTAGTGATGCAGATTCACTTTTTTGTTCGAAGAAACTCAGCAAGTCAAAATTTGGGCTACACTCTATTTTGAGATCCAATGGGCAGATGTGAACCAAACAATTTGTGATTTAGTATATAACTGGGTCATAAGTATTTCATTTATGCTGGAATGTTTATTTTTATTTTTCTGGGGTGGGGATGGGGAAGGGAGTGAGGGGGGGGGGGGTACAGAGAACCACATTAGTTGAAAACGACAAAAATTTCGTTTGGTTGTTTTTTTTAATACTTCACAGAACAGAGCTTGCTTAGATGCTTTCCTAGGACTAGTAGAAATGAATGGCCAAAACTGTTTCCTTTAGTTGTGTCGTAGCAAATCAAAAATAGCTCTTGCTGCTGATCACTTACTGATATACTCATCTCTTTTACTATCTTGAGCCAGGGGAGCGTTTTAGGCTGACTTGAGCCTCTCATTTTTCAATGATACCATGCCATGCTACCAGCAAGAGCAGCCTCAGTTCTGCAAAATTTTGTTCATAAATAACTATTTTGTTACAATTTATTGGAGAGCGCAATATCCACTCTCCAGTAAGTTGCAACCAAACAGATTTAGATTAAAAAATGTCTATTACTGCTGAGCAAACATCAAGGTATTCCATACAGGGTAAAGCCACAAAAGTGGCTTCCAGCACTTTTCAGTAGATCCATGATGGTGACTTCTAGCACTCAACCAGTTAACTTCCAATAGACAAACAACCAAATTAGTTCAAGATGAAGAATATTCTTCAATAATCTTCATCTGATCCACTAGTCAGAATCTTTTGATATTAAGCATCCTCAGGAGGCTCAGATCCAAGTTTGTTGTGTCCAAGCCCCTGGGATCATATTTAGGCTCCTTATAGGAGCTGGTTTGTTAAATTAGTTACCATATGAGGAATAGTCTTTAAAGATCCACCAGTTAGAAAAAGAAAATTCGCCCTATAGACCCCACACCCCGATGTTGACACAATTCGAGTTTGAACACTGGATTCGCCACCTGCCCTGGAAACTGGAAAATATAGATTTAGAATTCCAGGTCCTGGAAATCCAGGCATTTGAATCACATGATATGGACATCAGAGTTACATGTAATCATATGACTTCACTCCGCATTAGTTTTACTCAGCAAAGGTAAGCAAACTTGTCAAACATATAAATGTTGAATGTAACCATAAATCCTTCTTTAAACAGCTCTCTCTGGTGATCGATTAAGGCTCTTTAGGACCTCTTTTTTTGCTTATGCAATAACTTCAACAATAAACATCGCTCGACCATCCATCGTCCGTCCGTCATCCGTCAACACGATGTTTTGGTCTTCTCCACCAAAACCACTGGGCCAATTCAAGTGGAAGGTTGTGTGAGTGATGGTCCCAAAGGGGCATTACATTTTTGTACAACTCAACATCCCCAGCCCCATAGGGAGGGGGTGGGGGAAAATGCTCCAAAATATTTTTAAAATCTTCTCATGAACCAGTGGGTACAATGACTTGATATATGTTACGGAGCTTCCTTTTGAGGTGTAGAATCAAGTTCAAACGAAGTTCGTGAAGCAATATTTGGCTTTGTAATGGGAGGGGTAAGATTTTTGGCCCCGCCCAAAATTTCTGTTTTCTGAACAGATGGTCCAGTTAGAACCCAAGTTGGTATGTGGTATTATTGGGTTGTAAGTACTTGACTCGTAGAAAAAAAAAAAATTCCCTCGTCCCCGTGGGAACCCCAGGAGCTAAAAGTAGAAATCTTTTCAAACGCCCATATTTCCAAAACCACACAGAACAGAGAACTGTTATTCGATATGAAGTATCCTTAGGACCAGTAGAATTAATGGTAAAAAAAATTGCCATCGGTTATGTTAGGGTTTTCTGTAGGCGGGGGCACCAAAAAAATGTTGAGTCAGCATATTTGCAAAAATTAAAAAAAATGTTTTCTCCAGAACCAATGGTCAGAATCTTTTGATATTTGATATACAGCATCCATAAGGTGAGGAGAGTGGGGGGATCTGATACAAGTTTTGTTAAACTGAACACCATTGGTTCATATTTGAGCTCAATACAGGAGCCCAGACTTTTAACTCAGGGCAATATGGGGGATAGTCTTCAAAAATCTTCTTCAGATGTTTTAATGTTTGGTATACATCATTGTTATGAGGGTCAGATTCAAGATCCATAAGGGGGGAGGGGTCTGATACAAATTTTGTTAAAATGAACACCCTTGGTTCATATTTGGGCTCAATACAGGAGTCCAGATTTTCAATTTAGGGCAGTAAGGGGAATCGTCTTTAAAAATCTTCTTCAGAACCACCAGTCAGAATCTTTTAATGTTTGGTATACATCATTGTTATGCGGGTCAGATTCACGATTGTTCAAACCAAGTCCCTAGGTTAATATTGGGGCTCCCTGTGGGAGCTGGAATTGGCTGTGAAGAATTAGAAATTTTGTATTCAGTACCCTCTAGAGGTGTGTAACTAAGATTAATCCACATATGTTGTATCAAGGGGCTTCATAGGGGAGCTCCACTTTTCGCATTATGATCAACTGAAGAAAAGGCATGATGCTTGGAGTATTTTAGTCACTCCTGAGGGGCTCAAGGATTGACAATGTATCCTATGGAGATGGTTTGCTTAATGTAGATTCTTTCTTGGGCTCTGTTTATATCGTGTTCTGTTCAATGTGAGTGCTTCAGGCCCCATGGGGCCTCTTGTTTTTTTAATTTTTTTAAAACATTTCAACAAAACCATATCGACTCCTCATTGGAACGAGCTCAATGAGCTCATTCCATTGAGGAGTGATATGATATGGTTTTGTTGAAACTTTTTGATATTTTTCTCAGCTGCTAAATTTGAAAATTACGCGGGTTAGAAACTGATTCGTTAGGTAAAGAGTTAATCCACCAAGTCTCTCACGCAACAACTTGTTTTATTACCTCAGTTAAAAATCCCCATTCTTATGATATTCAAAGATGTTTATCGGTTTTGTGTCATTTGCCCTTAGGTAAAGTTGAATGTGGTTTTCGACTTGTGGAAATGATGGAGACTGTGGATCTCGATACCACATAAATACAAATTACACCCAATTAATTGATTAACTGACCAGTCATTTGATTTACTACTTGTTGACCACCAGTCAACACAATCAATGCCCATTTTACTTCAACTTTTAAGGGCCTGGACAAATTTCTTGAATACCCGCCAGACCACCACCTGCACATTGCCAGCAGCTAAGCAGTGACTTCTAGTCAAGTCTTGGCTGCCCATTTAGGCAGCCAAGACTTGACTAGAAACCACTGCCAAGGTAATATGTCTATTTTCAGCAGGATCTCCTCGTAATTGCATGTTAGGGATATCTTTTCTGAGAACGTAAAAGTCAGAAATGGGGCTTTAAGCGTTAAAGGCATGTTCGGCGATTTCCAACTTTAGAAGTCTGTCATGACTTTTGAATGATGTGAGTGGTCAAACACATTCCTTTCTCAAAACTCCGGAGCACTGTAATGTTAGTCTTGGAGTCGATTGCCTGCCACACAATGATAAGCCTGAATCAAACTAGCTCCTGACTATTTGTTAATGTCGCACTTGTAAGCTCCTTTGACAGTAGATCTAACAAACTGGAATTGTTGGGGATGTTTGGGTGCATTTTACTCAGTTTCAGTAGAAATTCGCCAACAGTCGGAATTGGAATCTGACCATTATAGGGTAAAACAGTTGGCAAGGGTCATGATCCTGTCTCACAATCAGCACATCAGTAGACTAAGGAGTTGATACAGTAAACAGGTTAAAGATACTAGAGTATGAAAAGAATATGAATTTTCTTCCAAATTCTGAAAATAGAAGGTTCTTTTCTTGAAGTTTGTTCCCCAAATTCCTGATTGGGTGATATACAAGTCAGCCTAGAACCCAGAACATTCTGTCTTTTCTGAAGTAAACAACTGTGACCTAATTAATGAAAATCAGTGTTTTAAAAATAGATACAATGTAAAAGAACTACTGTCTTTAGTTATAAACAACTTGTTTATTTATATAGGTCACACCAATTTATTGTAAGATGTTTACTTCATAGAAAACTAAGTGTGGCTTCTGGAAGGTTCCTCTGAACTAACTGTAAACTATTACTTGATCCTTGTTAAAATCTGCTTTATTTAATTCAAAATAATTGAAACGATCACTGTATTACCTTATTATAAACCAATGCTCTTGATTTTGATATTATCAGCAGGGCCTCATAACATAGTAGTTGGATTCAAATATACCCGGTACATATCTTATGGCAAAACAAGTGTTGTTGAGACACACAGTGAATTTTTTTTATTTATTCAAGACTTTTTTCCACAAGTATCATCACCCACTAGCCACTTCAGGTAAAGGATTAACCCTTTACCCAATGTAATGGTCAAAACCGGCCAGCGCTATTCACAAAAATCGCCAATTAATTTTCATTATTTTTTTATCTCAAAAACATAGGTTACGGCCCCTCTTTGGAACGATCTCACCATGCTCGTTCCAATGAGGGGTCATAACATATGTTTTTGAGACAAAAAATGGAAAAAAATTAGTTATTCAAGAATTTTATTTGCAAGTGTCGTCTGCTTTTCGTGTTAGGTAAAGGGTTAACATGGGGGTGGGGGGTGGCTCAGTGGTTAGAGCTTTGAACCTCAAACCAAAGCCAGTCCCTTCATTCTGATAGGCCATGCGGGGGGCACAGTGGTGTAATAAGGCATACAGCACATCCATGGTGCTTTTACCATCAGCTGCTGCTAACCCTGCCTGTGCAGTGTTAGTATGTCTGACAGTCACTGTCGATGCTTGGTGGTTCTCTGAGTACCCTGGCTTCCCCACCCGTAAACCTGTCCAACACGATGTGTCCCTGGCTGTTGAAAGTGTCATTAAACCCCATAATACAAACAAACAATGGATTAACATCAAATCTAATTCTTAGTTTGGTAAATTTACATGCATAGGTTAAGATTGATACTTTTTCGTTTATTTTGTAGGAATTGAATAAACATGGTGCGAAGGAGGTTGTTAGGGTTTGTGATCCAACTTACAAAACTGATAAACTTTTAGATGCAAACATAAGGGTTTTGGTAAGTTAAATATGACATATTTAAACTTTCATTAACACATATCTCTCTCTGTACTGGGTCTGCAATTATCATGGTGCATACATTCCATTCCAAAACTCATTCTTAAACCTGTCTGCATATGGGCTGTGAGCTCCGAAAAGTGACCTTACAGGATATCCAATGAAAACAGAGAAAGACGTCAAAAACGAACAATGTACAAATTGTGGGCGTGATCGAATAAGTTTTATAAACACACGCGGCTTTTTTTTTTTCTTTCCATACGAGGAACGTACTGATTTAATGTATTTAATAAATTAAAACTGATTACCATAACTAAATAAATGTTTTATGTCTGAGATAGAATCAGACTCTCAAAACATTCTCTTGAATTCTGATGAATTGAACAGTTCTTTGCCAACGAAATAGCGGAGGCGACAGTGCAACATGCATTCTTGACTTTCAAGAAGACGTATCCAATTATTTGGTTGTTTCCATATTACTTTACATGTTTCCTATTAATCGATGACATTAATGTCATAAAACTTCGAGACACACAGCATTTTCTGATGAAAATTAACACCCACAAAAGATATATTGACAAAAACACGCCGATTTCATTGTTTTCCAAGAGAGTTCGATGGGCTGTCAGCAGATGTGAAACGACTGATTTTTCGCTTCATTCTGTTTGGTTTGACCTGTGTAAATGATGTTTCGCACTCACTGAATTGTTCACATCAATGAGTGTTTCTATTTTTAAATCACTTTGTAACATCGAAAAGAAAGTTGCCGAGAACTTGGACAGAACTTCCATATGAAAGCACTGATTTCAATAATTTTTTGTATGAATGTTTAGTACCATGAGGTATCATATGGGTTTTTTTCTCGTGCTTAAATTATGCAAATTAGACTAACTTTGATGTATTTAGTGTTACTTTCAGCACTGTCAGTGCAAATGCGAATACGGCTCAGGCTAGAGGCTGCATTTATGAACCGATCTTTACGAAACTTCTTGGGTACCTTTGTTATCACCGTGGGATGAGAACGAGTGTTTTTGGGTCCGAAATTCAAGATGGCCACTGGCAGCCATTTTGTTCAAAATTAGGGGCAATCTGATTTTTGCGCAGAACTTCCACATGAAAGCTCTGATTTGAATAATTTTTTGTATGAATGTTTAGCACCATGGGATACATCACATATAATACGGGTTTTTTTCTCATGCAGAAATTATGCAAATTAGATGAACTTTGAGTTTTTCAGTGCTACTTAAACACAGTAAGTACACATGTCAATACGGCTCGGGCTAGAGGCTGTATTTATCAACCGATCTTCACGAAACTTCTTGGGTACCTCTGTTATCACCTTGGGACGAGAACGAGTGTTTCTGAGTGCAGTCCAAAATTCAAGATGGCTTCCAGTGGCCATTTTGTACCGAAATTAGGTCCAATCAGTTTTTTGTCACAGGTCCAATCAGTTTTTTGTCACAACTTCTATACAGCTCGTATTTATGAACTGATCTTCACGAAACTTCTTGGGTACCTTTGTTTTCACCTTGGGACAGGAATGAGCGTGTTTTGGGGTGTCTTTGTTATAACTGTGCTATGAGAACAAATATTTGGGGGTTCAGTCAGACCCGCTCTGGGACTCCAAAGATTTCTTTTCTAGTTTAGCATCTGACTGTCACCCACCTTTACAATACTTTACCTATACATTTGTTACAGGCTGCGGTCAGTATTTATGTACAGACCGTTACAATACTTTATATATACCTTTGTTATCAGGTCATTACCTAGATGTTTGTCATTGCTGTGTCACATACTATTTTTGTACATGTCTTGACAAGTTGAGCTACAGTGTCATTGACACTTTCATTATTGTTGTTTCTGTTTTTATTTGAAGTTACGCTGTGGCGTAAAAATGACTAAAGTTGTCTGTGCTGTATTCAAGCTCTACTCTACATCACTACTAGTCATTACAGTACAAATAGATCATACTGACAAAGCCTTGCGGTGTTCTATTTTCTAACAGTATAGTTGGACTGCGAAATTGAATGTGATTTGTTTTTTACAGCCCTGGATACAGCATATCCACAGCCTACATTCATTACAACCTCAAAAGCCGCAACACCTCATGTCAAGCGCAATAACTTGTGACCAGTTTCGATGCTACGAGTGGCGGTGAGGTGAAGGGCATAATTTACCCCCTCCCCAAACATAGATTTTGCCAGCCATCCCCTTTCTCCCATTCATCACAAACACTTTCACACACCCTCTCTAACACAAACATTGACTCTGCTTTTTTTTTGTTATTCTCATACACACCCAGCCAATGAACTTATTCAGTAAAGAATTACAAGCTCGAATGCAGTTAGCCTACATAGTTTGTGAATCTTGCCCTCAAAATATGGGTCGTAGGCCCTACCTCATTATTTCAACGTTCAAAAACTGTGTGAACCTTTAAAAGCCACCAGAATAGTCTGAAAGCACAATTTTTTGTCTGTTTTTTTTTTTTTTTTGGAGGGGGGGGGGGGGGGAAGGAGAGGTCTGGGAGCTTGAGAAAAATTGAATCACCTCACCCCTCCCCCCAAAAAAAACAAAATAATAAACAAATAAATAAATAAAAATAAAACCCTCTAATAAATCTTCAAGGATTGCTCCTGCCTTAAAAAATGATTGATATGCACCTCTACCCCCCCCCCCCCCCAACCCTTTCTCCCCCATGGTGAGCATATCATGTCCCTTACTTGCCCCCACCTCCCCCCCCCCCCTCCCCCTGCAAGATTTTCTAGCGTCGCTCCTGCTACTGGTCAACTTAGGTAGCTCACAATTGTGTCAGTTTTTCTTTCAATTGGAGCCTTATTAATTTTGTGATCTTGATACAACTCAATTATATTATTTAACAAAATTTCTAAAAATGACAAAATTCAAGTATCTTTCAAAACTTTCCTTCGAAGCTGTTCGAGAACATTTCTCGGTTGTGGTAATTGTTGCTGGGACCAATAATGTATACCATTTTCCTAAACTCATTTTAAGAAGGGATTTGCGTTTCAAAGAAGTTGAAAGTTAAAAAAAAAAACCTTCAGTTTTTTTCCAGTCCTCATAGGAGGTGGGGGTGGGGTGGGGGGGGGGGGGTGTTGGGGGGTGTCAGCTGTAAACAAAAATACACGAGGTCCAAAATTTAGCCCTTTGAATAATCTCTGGTGGGGTCAGACAAGACAAGACACTAGGCCCTGTGGGGTGCGCCCTCGCCCCCCCCCCCCTCCTCCGAAGCCGAACCATTTTTAGCTCAACTTTGGCGAAGCCAAATTTGAGTTTTTGTCATGGCCCGTCGTCCGTCTGGCCGTCTGTCCGTACGTCAACAATTGGATACGGCTCGGGCTAGAGACCGTATTTATGAACCGATCTTTACGAAACTTCTTGGGTACCTTTGTTATGACTGTGGGACGAGAACGAGTGTTTTTGGGTGCGGTCCGAAATTCAAGATGGCTGCCAGCCGCCATTTTGTACCGACGATGCAGAAATCTGTTTTTTGTACAGAACTTCCATATGAACGCTCTGATTTGAATAATTTTTTGTATGAATGTTTAGTACCATGGGATACATCACATATAATACAGTTTTTTTTCTCGTGCGTAAATTGTGCAAATTAGACTAATTTTGATGTTTTTTGGTGTTACTTTCAGCACTGTAAATGCAAATGCCAATACGGCTCGGGCTAGAGGCCGTATTTATGAACCGATCTTTACGAAACTTCTTGGGTACCTTTGGTATCACCGTGGGACAAGAACGAGTGTTTTGGGGTCCGGTCCGAAATTCAAGATGGCCGATGGCAGCCATTTTGTACAAAATTAGGTGCAATCAGATTTTTGCACAGAACTTCCATATGAAAGCGCTGATTTGAATAATTTTTTGTATGAATGTTTAGTACCATGGGATACATCACTTATAATACAGGTTTTTTTCTCGTGCAGAAATTATGCAAATTAGATGAACTTTGATTTTTTCAGTGCGACTTACACACAGTAAGTACACATGTCAATACGGCTCAGACTAGAGTCTGAATTTATGAACTGATCTTCACGAAATGTCTTGGGTACCTTTGTTATCACCTTGGGACTAGAACGAGTGTTTCTGGGTGCGGTCTAAAATTCAAGATGGCTTCCAGTGGCCATTTTGTACCGAAATTAGGTCTAATCAGTTTTTTGTACACAACTTCTATTCAGCTCAGACTAGAGGCCATATTTATGAACCAATCTTTACGAAACTTCTTGGGTACCTTTGTTATCACCGTGGGATGAGAGCGAGTGTTTTTGAGTGTGGTCCGAAATTCAAGATGGCCACCAGCAGCCATTTTGTACCAAAATTAGTGCAATCAGTCTTTTGTACAGAACTTCTGTATGAAAGTTCTGATTTGAATAAATTTTTGTATGAATGTTTAGTAACATGGAATACATCACATATTGTAAAGGGGTTTTTTTTGTGCAGAAATTATGCAAATTAGATGAACTTTGATTTATTCAGTGCTACTTACACAATGTAAGCACACATGTCAATACGGCTCAGGGTAGAGGCTGTATTTTTGAACCGATCTTCACAAAATTTCTTGGGTACCTTTGTTATCACCTTGGGACGAGAATGAGTGTTTCTGGGTACGGTCCAAAATTCAAGATGGCTGCCAGTGGCCATTTTGTACCGAAATTAGGTCCAATCAGTTTTTTGTCACAAGTTCTATACAGCTCGTATTTATGAACTGATCTTCATAAAACTTCTTGGGTACCTTTGTTTTCACCTTGGGACAGGAACGAGTGTGTTTTGGGGTGCCTTTGTTATCACTGTGCTATGAGAACAAATATTTTGGGGTTCAGTCAGACCCACTCTGGGACTCAAAGATTTCTTTTCTAGTTTAACATCTGACTGTCACCCACCTTTACAATACTTTACCTATACATTTGTTACAGGCAACGGTCAGTATTTATGTACAGACCGTTACAATACTTTATATGTACCTTTGTTATCAGGTCATTACCTAGATGTTTGTCATTGCTGTGTCACTATACATGTACATGTCTTTGTCTTGACAAGTTGAGCTACAGTGTCATTGACACTTTCATTTAGCTCAACTTTGACATAAGTCGAATTTGAGCTTATGCCATGGCCAGTCGTCCGTCTGGCTGGCTGTCCGTCAACAATTAAATATGGCTCGGGCTAGAGGTCATATTTATGAACCTATCTTTACGAAACTTCTTGGGTACCTTTGTTATCACCGTGGGACGAGAACAAGTGTTTTGGGGTCCGGTCCGAAATTCAAGTTGGCCACTGGCAGCCATTTTGTACAAAATTAGGTGCAATCAGATTTTTGCGCAGAACTTTCACATGAAAGCTCTGATTTGAAATTTTTTTTGTATGAATGTTTAGTACCATGGGATACATCACATATAATACGGGTTTTTTTCTCGTTCGTAAATTATGCAAATTAGACTAACTTTGATGTATTTAGTGTTACTTTGAGCACTGTAAGTGCAAATGCCAATACGGCTCGGGCTAGAGGCCGTATTTATGAACCGATCTTTACGAAACTTCTTGGTATCACCGTGGGACGAAAATTATGCAGAAATTATGCAAATTAGATGAACTTTGACTTTTTCAGTGCTACTTACACACAGTAAGTACACATGTCAATACGGCTCAGGCTAAGGGCTGTACTTATGAACCGATCTTTACAAAACTTCTTAAGTACCTGTGCTATCACTGTGGGATGAGAACGAGTGTTTTTGGGTGTGATCCAAAATTCAAGATGGCCACCAGCAGCCATTTTGTACCAAAATTAATGCAATCAGTTTTTTGTACAGAACTTCTGTATGAAAGTTCTGATTTGAATGAATTTTTGTAGGAATGTTTAGTAACATGGAATACATCACATATAATACAGGTTTTTTTCTCGTGCAGAAATTATGCAAATTAGATGAATTTTGATTTATTCAATGCTACTATATTATACACAGTAAGTGCACATGTCAATATGGCTCGGGCTAGAGGCTGTATTTATGAACCGATCTTCTTGAAACTTCTTTGGTACCTTTGTTATCACCTTGGGACGAGAACGAGTGTTTTTAGGCGCGGTCCAAAATTCAAGATGACTGACAGTGGCCATTTTGTACCGAAATTAGGTCCAATCAGTTTTTTGTCAACTTCTATATAGCTCGTATTTATGAACTGATCTTCATGAAACTTCTTGGGTAGCTTTGTTATCACCTTGGGACAGGAACAAGTGTTTTTGGGTGCCTTTGTTATCACTGTGCTATGAGAACAAATATTTTGGGGTTCAGTCAGACCCACTCTGAGATTTCTTTTCCAGTTTAGCATCTGACAGTCGCCCTCCTTTACAATACTTTACCTATACATTTGTTACAGGCTATGGTCAGTATTTATGTACAGACCATTACAATACTTTATATGTACCTTTATTATCAGGTCATTACCTAGATGTTTGTCATTGCTGTGTCACATACTATACATGTACATGTCTTAACAAGTTGAGCTACAGTGTCATTGACACTTTCATTTCAAATTCACTTTTTCTTTTTCCACATTTATTTTGCTGATAAGACCTTTGAGCATTGTTATATCTTTGGTGGTCCCTTAAGAACATGATAGGTAAAAGATATAGGTTTTATTTGCTTTGAAAGTTACTTCTTCTGTTTTCATATTTTTTATCAAAATTGGATTTTTACACACGCACACACACACACACACACACACACACACACACACACACACACACACACACACACACACACACACACACACACACACACACACACACACACACACCCACACACACACACACACACACACACACACACACACACACACACAAAAAGCATAACAAGAAAAGATCAAGGCAAAGCACTTCTCCCTCTTCTTTTCCTTCTACTTCTTCTTTCTCTCAGAGTAAGTGCCTAAATTTGCAAACATCTCCGGTCCATATTGTGACTGAAGATGCTCGCAAATTGAGTAATGCTGTCTCGCCTTGTCTTGTTCCTCTACCTCCTACTCCTCAGCCTTTCTTCTCTGGTTCTCCTTGTGCTCTCACTAGAACTCCTCCTCCTCCCCCTTCTGTTTCTTCTTCTGCTTCTGTTTCCTCTCCTGCTTCTGTTTCATCTTCTCCCCTTTCCCCTGCCTCTAGTGTGGTTCAACCGGTATATCGTACTCAGAGAAAGTCAAATCACCGAGCCGCAACTCGGGCCGCTCATTTGATTCTAAATTCTCCCAGTTTCGGCATAAAAGCGGAGTTAGTTTTGACAAAAGGAATTGGCGCCTCCCCGATGTTTGTAAAAACATCCTTATGATTGGAAGTTCAAATTTAGGACGCATTGATCGAAATCCCCATCCAGACATCCAGGTGGAGTGTTACCCCAGCGCCAAATTCAATCATCTGCGCTCTATGTTTAAAGGGCACAGGGGCCAGTCCAGTCCCCAAACAATATTATTAAATATTGGTGTGAATTCTCGAAACGATAATTCTGATCTCGTATTTAAGCAGTTGCGGAATATGCTTAGCGATATCAGGGTCAAGTTCAGATCAGCAAAAATTTATTTCACTGAACTAAACTTTTCGCAAAAACTCCCTCAGGCTGAGAGGAGAACCCTGAGCATCATCAACGAAACCATTCGGAAAGTGAAGGAAGTTAACGTTATACCAAAAATTGATGACGCGAAGTTTGATGTTGCTCAGGATTTAATCCATTGGACCACGAGAACCGCCAATATTATGTACGATCACTGGTTGAACCACCTGAATTTAAACTAAGTAAAGGCAAAGGTAACAGCCGCCTAACAGATGTGGGATTAGGAACTAATGTGGTTAACCTGTCTGGCACCAATGACCTAACAACCCAAGAGAAATCGCTTTTAGATCGTGGTTTAACTTTTGTACCAGCACCAAAGCCTAAAACTGATAACCAAACAAATTTACCATCATACAACAGTAATTTTCTTAGGCAAATGAAATTAGCCGACCGCTTTAGAAACTCCAGCGGTCAGAAACTTCCTTTCACAGAATCATCTGGTTGGTCACCTCCAGATAGTGAAGTAGATCCCGAAATTATTGAGGCTAGCAAACGAATAATCAAAAAGATGTTCAGCATGAACATACTCTCCGATAAAGACAATTTAACAGCTGGTGAACAGAGAGCCCTCACGAAACTTCAAAAAAATAAGAAATTAGTAATTAAACCAGCCGACAAAGGTGGGTCGGTAGTTGTTCTATCTCGGGATAATTATATAAAGGAAGCCATGAGACAACTCAGCAATACTAAACATTATAAGAAAATAGATTCACTTATTTGGCCTAGTAATATCGAAAAATTCAATAAGATCTTAAAATTTCTCCTCGACGAAGGTCACATTACCAAAAAACAATTGAAATATTTAAAAGCTAAGCTCAGTGCTCAAACAAGACAATTTTATATCCTACCAAAGATCCACAAGGACCGTTCTTCATGGACGGATGACTTAACTCCACCCGGGAGGCCAATTGTATCAGATTGTAATTCGGAATCTTATGCGATCTCGGAATTAATTGATTATCATCTGAAACCTATAGCAAATAGACATCCGAGCTATCTAAAAAATACACAGGATTTCCTGTCCAAAATTTCGAAATTGAAAATATCAGAAAATGCAATTCTGGCTACTTTGGATATCGACAGTATGTATACGAACATTGATATTGATAAAGGTGTTAAATCAGTTAAAAATGCATTTGAAAAATATCCGGATGCAAAACGCCCGGATGAACAAATTTTGGATCTTTTAGAGCTGAGCTTAAAAGGTAATGACTTTCAATTCAATGGAGAATATTTTCTACAAATAATGGGTTGTCCTATGGGTAAAAGATTCAGTCCTAATTTTGCACGCATTTATGTAGCGGAATGGGGGAAAATGCCTTAAGCAAATGTGCAAAGCATCCTCTCGTATATCTCAGGTATTTAGATGACATTTTTATTATTTGGGAACATTCAAAAGAAGATTTTGATGAATTTTTAGAAACTTTGAACAATCACGACCCAAATATTAAATTGAAAGCTACTATCAGTGAAAATTCTGTTGATTTTCTCAATGTGACCGTGTATAAAGGCAAGCAATTTCAGGCGTCCGGTCATTTAGATTATAAAGTGTATTTTAAACCAACTGATTCACATCAATTGTTGCACACAAAATCATTTCATCCTCAACATACATTTAAAGGTATCATCAAATAACAACTCATTCATTTCCACCGCAATTCAAGTGATAAGGTAAATTTCAATGAGGCTTGTTCTACTCTATTTGGCGCCCTCAGATCGAGAGGGTACTCGCAGCGCCTTTTGCGTAGCCTGAAATCCCAAACCCTGAAAAAGCTCGAAAGTCCAGCTGAAACTACCGATTTCGAACCACTGAAGATTGAACACAACAGACCGTTGCAAAATGGTAGTGGCGCGGAATTTAATTGCAAAAAACCTCGATGTAGATTGCATACTTTTATGGCTGATCAGAAAGAGGAATTTTCCTCCGAACAGACGAAAAATCATTATCAGATCCGTAACCCCCTTCATTATGATTCACCAAACATTATTTACCTTATCACATGTAAGCGCTGTCGGAAACAGTATGTTGGTCAAAGTCAAAATCCTTTCCGAGAACGTGCTACTAGACACAAACAGGATATAAAACATAATGCTGATGCCCCAGTAGCACAACATTTTAACCTTCCTGGCCATTCTTTGGACGATTTCGAAATCCATCCTATTGAACAACCACCAATTAAAGACACATTAGAAGAAACGGATGAATTTAGAAAAAAACGTGAAGCTTTTTGGATCAATACGCTTCAAACCCTCTGGCCATTTGGTATGAACATATCAGAGGGCGAATGCGAAAGGAGGTCCATCATTCCTTTCACTTTAACGTACAACAGAATGAATATCGAAATAGCAAAAATGTTAAAAGATGAATTCAATTTTACCAATGCTAAATTAAATGAACCTTTGAATCTTCGACCTGTCATCGCCTACAAGAAAAACAAAAGCTTGCGTAACATCCTTGTAAGGACTAAATTAGAGCCCATCAATGAATAACATCAATTTTTGCCAGTCAGTTTAACCAGTACAAACATCACGTTTAAATCAATTTTATATACTTTTTTGTCATGTTTGAAACCAAACAGGGTTCAGTAAATGAAAACAATTTTTCGGCGGCATATTAAAAGAAAAAAACATTTCAGTAGGAAATGTCTGTGCCAGTGCGATTTTTTAACCTCAAACACACACACACACACACACCACACCACACCACACCACACCACACACACACACACACACACACACACACACACACACACACACACACACACACACACACACACACACACACACACACAGTCTTGTCTACTCTACATACCGAGGTACCCCATTGTTTGTCCTTTGTGTGGACTAACGGTTTCTACCTCGTTTTGCCGGTACAGTTCTGGGAAAACAACCGAGGTAAAGGGTTTCTTTTGTCTTTTGTACCTCGGTAAGGCGAAACACGCAAACTCTTTTGTCTAGTTACCTCGTCAAGTTGGTAAGACAAACCCACACACACACACACACACACACACACACGGAAAGCATAACAAGAAAAGATCAAGGCAAAGCACTTCTCCCCTTTCTTTTCCTTCTACTTCTTCTTTCTCTCAGAGTAGGTGCCTCAATTTGCAAACATCTCCGGTCCATATTGTGACTGAAGATGCTCGCAAATTGAGTAATGCTGTCTCGCCTTGTCTTGTTCCTCTACCTCCTACTCCTCCTCCGCCTTTCTTCCCTGGTTCTCCTAGTGCTCTCACTAGAACTCCTCCTCCTCCCCCTTCTGTTTCTTCTTCTGCTTCTGTTTCCTCTCCTGCTTCTGTTTCCTCTTCTCCCCCTTCCCCTGCCTCTAGTGTGGTTCAACCGGTATATCGTACTTGGAAGTTCAAATTTAGGACGCATTGATCGAAATCCCCATCCGGACATCCAGGTGGAGTGTTACCCCGGCGCCAAATTCAATCATCTGCGCTCTATGTTTAAAGGGCACAGGGGCCAGTCCAGTCCCCCCAAAATATTATTAAATATTGGCGTGAATTCTCGAAACGATAATTCTGATCTCGTAGTTGAGCAGTTGCGGAATATGCTTAGCGATATCAGGGTCAAGTTTAGATCAGCAAAAATTTATTTCGCTGAACTAAACTTTTCGCAAAAACTCCCTCAGGCTGAGAGGAGAACCTTGAGCATCATCAACGAAACCATTCGGAAAGTGAAGGACGTTAACATTATACCAAAAATTGATGATGCGAAATTTGTTGTTCAGGATTTAATCCATTGGACCACGAGAACCGCCAATATTATGTACGATCACTGGTTGAACCACCTAAATTTAAACTAAGTAAAGGCAAAGGTAACAGCCGCCTAACAGATGTGGGATTAGGAACTAATGTGGTTAACCTGTCTGGCACCAATGACCTAACAACCCAAGAGAAATCTCTTTTAGATCGCGGTTTAACTTTTGTACCAGCACCAAAGCCTAAAACTGATAACCAAACAAATTTACCATCATACAACTGTAATTTTCTTAAGCAAATGAAATTAGCAGACCACTTTAGAAACTCCAGCGGTCGGAAACTTCCTTTTACAGAATCATCTGGTTGGTCACCTCCAGATAGTGAAGTAGACCCCAAAATTATTGAGGCTAGCAAACGAATCATCCAAAGGTGTTCAGCATGAACATGCTCTCCGATAAAGACAATTTAACATTTTAAATTTTGTTTTTAGGAAGTCCAGGGGCGGAATGTTGCTTTTTCCGCCTCGTGTAATTTTTTTACAGCTGACCTCCCACTTGTCCTCATGAACTGAAGTCCCACATGGTGACAATTGAGTTCTTTTTTCTGATGAAACATGAAATAATAATCTTGTTCGATTGATTGGTTGGATGATAAGGTAGACTGCATGTAAGCCTGAAATAATTAGGTGATGTAATTTCACTGCAGCATGATGCCAATATCACAAATACGCATACACATCAACACAGAAGGGAATACCTGTGAGTGGGCGGAGGGGGGGGGGGGGACGAGGAGGGGGGGGGGGGGGGTGCTGTAAAAATAATACACTAGGTCCAAAAAGCAATGTTCTGCCTTGGACTATCCCAAAAAACAATTTGAGCATAAAAAAATTGTCTTTTTTGGGGGGGGGGGGGGGAGGGCATTTTTAGCTCATCTTGACAAAGTCAAGCTGAGCTAATCTCATCGCTCTCCGTCCGTCGTCCGTCAACACCATGTTTTGCTCTTCTCCTCCAAAGCCACTGGACCAATTCAAGTGAAAGTTTGTGTGAGTGATGGTCCCACAGGGGCATTTCATTTTTGTTCAACTCAGCATGCCCAGCTGGCATAAGAGGGGTAAGATTTTTGGCCCCGCCCAAAATTTCTATTTTCTGAACCGATGGTCCGGTATGAACCAAATTTGTTTTGTGGTAGTATTGGGTCATAAGTACTTGACCCATGCAAAAAAAAAAATTCCTGCATCCCCATGGGAACCCTGGGAGCTAAAAATAGAAATATTTTCAAACGCCCATATTTCCCAAACAAAGTCAAGCTGAGCTAATCTCATCGCTCTCCGTCCGTCGTCCGTCAACACCATGTTTTGCTCTTCTCCTCCAAAGCCACTGGGCCAATTCAAGTGAAAGTTTGTGTGAGTGATGGTCCCACAGGGGCATTTCATTTTTGTTCAACTCAGCATGCCCAGTTGGCATAAGAGGGGTAAGATTTTTGGTCCCGCCCAAAATTTCTATTTTCTGAACCGATGGTCCGGTATGAACCAAATTTGTTTTGTGGTAGTATTGGGTCATAAGTACTTGACCCATGCAAAAAAGAAAATTCCTGCATCCCCATGGGAACCCTGGGAGCTAAAAATAGAAATATTTTCAAACGCCCATATTTCCCAAACCCCACGGAACAGAGCTTTTATTTGGTATGAAGTATCCTTATGACCAGTAGAATTGAATGGTAAAAAAAAAATTGTCATCGGTTATGTTAGGGTGTTCTGTGTAATGGGCATCGAAAAAATGCTGAGTCAGCATATTTGCAAAAATTTGAAAAAATCTCTTCTCCAGAACCAATCATCAGAATCTTTTGATATTTGGTATACAGCATTCATAGGGGGTCAGATAAAAATTTGTTGAAATAAAACTCATTGGTTCATATTTGGGCTCTCTACAGGAGCCCGAAGTTTTAACATAGGGTAATATGGGGAATATTCTTTAAAAATCTTCTTCTTCAGAACCACCAGTCAGAATCTTTTAATATTTGGTATACATCATTGTTATGAGGGTCAGATTCTAGATTGTTCAAACCAAGTCCCTAGGTTAATATTTGGGCTTCCACAGCCCAAATTTTATCTTTGTTCAATATGGAGGGTAATTTAAAAAAATGTTCTTCTTCAGATCCATCAGTCAGAATGCTTTGATATTTGGTATGCAACATCTCTATGGGGGTCAGATTCAAGTTTGTTCAAATCGGATCCCTAGGTATATATTTGGGCTCACTATGGCAGCCAAAATTTTTACTTAGTGCAATATGAGGAAATTTCTTTAAAAATCTTCTTCTTCAGATCCACCAGTCGGAATGCTTTTATATTTGGTATACAACATCTCTAGGGGGGTCAGATTCCAGGTTGTTAAATTCGAGTGCCTAGGTTATATTTGGGCTCCATATGGGAACATGAAATTTAACTTAACAATATGAGGGAATTTTTTCAAAAATCTTCTTCAGATTCACTTGTCAGAATGCTTTCACGTTTAGTATACAACATCTTTAGGGGGGTCAGATTCAAGTTTGTTCAAATCGGATCCATAGGTTAATATTTGGGCTCGCTATGGTAGCCCAAATTTGAACTTAGTGCAATTCGAAAAAATTTCTTTACAATTTCTCTTCTTCAGATCCAACAGTCAGAATGCTTTCATATTCGGTACACAACATCTCTAGGGAAGTCAGATTTAACTGTGTTCAAATCAAGAGCCTGGGTTAATATTTGGGCTCTCTATGGGAGCCGGAATTGGCCATTTTGCTGAAGAATTAAAAGTTTTGTATTCAGTACCCTCCAGAGGTACTAAGATTAATCCACATAGGATGTATCAAGGGGCTTCATAGGGGAGCTCTACATTTTACTTATGATCAACTTGAAGAAAAGGCATGATACCCAGATTATTTTTGTCACTCCTGAGGGACTCAAGGATTGACAGTGTAGCCTATGGAGATGGCTTGCTTAATGTAGTCTCATTCTTGGACTCTGTTTAAATTGTGTTCTGTACAAGATGAGTGCTTCAGGCCCCGTGGGGCCTCTTGTTATTTTTCAATTTTGATGTACGACAACCTTTAAAAAAATTTATTTCAAGGCAAATGAAACTGTCATGTTCTTAAGTGACCACTAATGACATGCATGACAATGCTAAAAAATCTCCTATTACTGAATGTATAAAAAGTAGATTTGAAAAAATGCTTTGGCCCTTGGCAGACCCCTGCTCCCCGGGACCCTGTGTCTTGCAGTTTTTATCCGCCCACCTCCCCCAACAAATTGTTTTTTTATTTCTTTTATTTATTTTTTTTACAACTGATCCACCCCCTCCCTCCCTCCACCCCACCCCGGGAATACTGAGACACAAAAACAATACTTACCACGTTATCGTGTAAAATAACTTATTTTGCACAGTATTGTTTTTGTTTGCTTGTTTGGGTTTTTTGCGTGTCTTGTTAACTGATCCCTTTTCTCCTGGCAGGAGCGAGAGGTGGTTGGGAATGGGAGTTGTCTTGAGAAACTAAAAACTAGTCGGCAATCGATAACTCGAAATCAGGTGATTCGAATGTATGAGATAACTCGAAGTTGGCTATCGGTCATAGCAATCAGGGACTAGAAATCACCCTCCCAGAAAATATAGACCGTCGCTGTTCTATATTTTCTGGGAGGTGTGGAGGTGGTTCCTTTGTCCAGATTACAAGTTCTGTGTACTTGTGTTCAAGGCTTCCAAATCCCTCAAATGCATCTGAAGTGCATAACTCGAAGACTGGGATAAGTCGATGTTATTGGTTGGTACCGTAAACTTCGAGTTTCGACTGTACATGTGAATTGTGATTCTGCAAAATGTGTTAATGGTGGTGTTGAAAACTACTGAATGGCAACAAAATTTAGAATTGGGAAGACAATCTTGCAGTACATTGTACTTCAAGATAACTTGTTAATGGAAGCTCAAGTAAATAAATCAGTTTTTGTGATGTGCCTAAAATTATGTTGTCTTCAAGTTTCTTTTCACGCCATTTCATTTCAAAGAAAATGATGGCATTTGTCAGCCAACGTTTTACCTAGGCAACAAAATATTACAGGTGCCTCTCTGTGCATGTATGCATGTAGTGGTTGATCCTGACCCCTTGATCCACTTCCAGATTTGTGTTTAGAGCCTTCAACAAATACGCTTATTGAAAAATCATAATGCCTCCTACTACATTATTGGTTGATACTGGAAAATTAATAGATGAAATGTTGTCACCGAAATGAGATACGCGATTGCTCATTCTCATACATTGCTGGAGTCAGTGACCCCCCCCCGAAAAAAAAAAAAACCTGTCCAGAGACGTCAGGTTACCAAGGGCCGGATTCAGAAATATAGGGGGCCTGGGCAGCCTCGAGTAGAAGCTCAATTTTTTCTTGCGCTCATAACATCCAGATCCCGAAGTGGATTGGCCGACGAGTGGCTTAATTGGGGTCTTGTGGGGAGGGAGGGGGGGGGGGGGGTGTTGTTACCCCAAGTAAATTTGGATTTCTGGGGGCTCTCCGGAAGTTTCTGAAAGCACTCTGAGCTCCAACATGTGGAACATTTCAACAGAAAAATGGGTGTTTCGAACAATATGACAAAATTCCCTGCCAGATGTGGGGGCCCTTCAATTGTGGGGCCCTGTGCGTCCGCCCAGTCTGCCCATTCTTAAATATGGCCCTAAGGTTACCTGACTGCTCTGGGAATATTTGTTTCAGTTTTTCTCATCGAATAAAGGGATGTATGACCTATTTGTGGCCTATAACAGTCTCTCCCGACAAAAGGAGTAAAACTTGTGTCAGTATATATCAGTCACCTTTTTAGGTTTCATGTATAGAAGACTCATACGGGCCATTAGCTGAACCTAACTTTGATTTAAATACAATTTGCGATTTATGGATTTATTTATTGGTGCCAGCATCGAGGCTATATCATGACTCAACATAACTATGAAGTCAAGTCTTGCCAATCATTTATGCCTATGTTTCCCACTTACTGAGGGATGACACCTAGCGGCGTTGGTTACCAGGTCCTATTTTACCAATGGAGACAGGTGGAGAACAAGCTACATCAGTGGATATGCAGACTTTTATATCCTGGGCGTCCAATGGGAAGAAGTTTTGAGATTGATATTGATGAGTTTGATATTACCAGCACACATACCCCAACATGTGGCCAAACACATTGAGCTTGATAATCACTCCCGGCAAAGATTGAGACTAATGACAATCAGGCAACTTTCAAAGGAAACTCACAGAGGTCTTAGCTGAATCTTCATTTGATTTCAAGACATTTTAAAATTGAAATTGTTCAGTTTGATGGCCCGCTCCATGACTTATATAGGGCCTACATGTTCAGACCCAAACGTGTTTCAATGTTATGTTTAAAATCGAGACGCATTTTAGAGTTTTGCTTCACCACAACTAAATGCGTTAAGAAAATCCACACTAAGTTGTGTTTTGGAGCAACTGAACATCTTAACACGTTCCGAAATTGGACACAAATTGACGAGAGAAAACACTTGTACGTAATCCTTGCACTTCAGAGGCGCTTAAAAATTGAATACGAGATTTTGTAAGCATTTTGGTGTTTAAATTCTAGGGCTGCAACGGTACACTTACCTCACAGTTCGGTACGTATTCCGTTTTTTCGGTGGCGGTACAATACGTATTGCGGTACATTTTTAGCTCACCTGACTGAAAGTCAGGGTGAGCTTTTCTGATCACTTTTCGTCCGTCGTCCATCGTCCGTCGTCCGGCGTCCGTCGTCCGGCGTGAAGGTGGTGTTTGGGTCTTTTTCTTCCAAACCACTGGCCGCATGTTAATGAAATTTCATGTGAGTAGGGGTTATATAGCGGCATTTTGATTTTTGGGCAAATTAGGTTTCGGCTCATATTGAGCAGAGGGGTGGGGCAAAAATGCTCCAATTCTTAAAAAATCTTCTTCTCAAGAACCAGCAATAGCAGAGACTTGATATTTGGTATGCAGCTTCCTTTTGAGGTGTAGACTCAAGTTTGTTCAAGAGAAGTTTGTAGGTCTATACTTGGCGATGTTATGGGAGGAGCAAAAATTTTGGCCCCACCCCAAATTTCTATTTTTTAAACCGAGAGGCCAATTTGAACCAAATTTTATGTGAGGGCTTATTGGGTCATAAGTACCTAATTTATGCAGAAATTTTTTTTCCTGTAGCCCCGTGGGAACCACAGGAGCTAAAAATAGAAAAAAATTAAAATGCCTATATCTCAAAAACTGCACGGCAGTGAGAATTTTTATTTGGTGTGAAGCTTTCTTGGGACCAACAGAAAGGATTGGTAAAAAAAAATTGCTATCGGTTTTATCATAGGGTACTTTTTCGGGACTCTGAAAAAGTGCTGAGTCAGTATTTTTTAACACAGTAGGCAATGGGAAAAAAATAAAGAATTGTTTTCTTCCAAACCACTGCTCTAAAAGCTTTCATATTTTACATATAACATCTTTGGAACATTGATTCACATATTTGTAGAAATCGAATTCCTCGGTCCATATTTGGGTTCCCTATGGGAACCCAAATGTTCAAATTAGTGCAATATGAGGGATATATTTTAAAAATCTTCTTCTTCGGATCCACAAATCAGAATCTTTTGATATTTGCTATGCATCATCCTTAGGGGGGTGAGATTGATGTTTGTTCAAGCCAAGTCCCTGAGTTCATATTTGGACTCCCTTTGGGAACCCAAATTGTAACTTAGTGCAATACGAGGTATATTCTTTTAAAATCTTCTTCTTCGCATCCACCGGTCAGAATCTTTTGATATTTGGTATACAGTATGCTTAGGGAGGTGAGATTCAAGTTTGTTCAAGTCAAGTCCTTCGGCTCATATTTGGTCTCCCTGTGGGAGCCCAAATTATAACTTAGTTCAATATGAGGAATATTCTTTAAAAAAAATTTTTTTTTCAGATCCACCAGTCAAAATGTTTTGATATTTGATGTACAGCATTCTTAGGGGCTGAGAGTGAAGTTTGGTAAAGCCAAGTACCTGGGTTCATATTTGGGCTCACTGTGGGAGCCCAAATTATACCAAAATTTTTATTTTCCAAACCAAAAAGTCAATTTGAACCAAATTTGATATGAGGGCTTATTGGGTCATAAGTACTTAATTTATGCCGAAAATTGTTTTCCTGTCCCCCACGGGAACTGCAGGAGCTAAAAAATTTTTTTCTTTTTAAATGCCCATATCTCCAGAACTACATGGCACTGAGAATTTTTATATGGTGTGAAGCTTCCTTAGGACCGGAAGAAAAAAATGGTAAAAATTTTATCATAAGGTTCTTTTCTAGGACTAAAAGTGCCGAGTCATCATTTTTTAACAGTGTAGCTAATGGGAATAACGTTGAAGAATCTTCTTCTCCCAAAACACTGCTTCAGAAGCTTTTATTTTTGGGTTCCCTATGGGAGCCCAATGTATAACTTAATTCAGTATGAGAAATATTCTTAAAAAATCTTTTTTTTCTGTTACTCCTGTCAGAATCTTTTGATATTTGATTTTTGATTTTCTTAGAAGTGGCAAATTGAAGTTTGTTCAAGTTCTGCTTTATTGATAAAATTGGGCCCAGTAACCAATTCCTGCGTTGAAAGCCCTGTAAAGTGGGCAGTAATAGGCATAAACGATTGACCAAACCTGATATTATAATTATGCCTCTGTAATGATGTAGCCTTAGAAAGTGACCTTAAATTCCAATAAATAAATAGATAAATTATTGAGTACCCAATATGGGGATCTAACATATGAACACTCTGGGTTACTAAGTAGAGAAAACACTTTTATGTTGAAAAACTGATAATAACCACAAGGCAGAATCTCTTGCTATTTTGGTGATATGACTCGGCCAGTATCAGGTGAGCGCCCTCAGGCCCCGTGGGGCCTCTTGTTTCTAACATTATTCGTCCAAAAACTGATGGTGAATCATGTTTGCAATATGCTAGAAGCCTAGCATGCTGCTGGACTGCTGTGGCAGCTGTGCTGTGCAGAAATGCACTGCAACCAAAAAACTGAATAATTTATAACCCCTCCCCCCCTCCCCCTCCCCCCCCCCCCCCCCCCAGATCTGACGTGTGCATGAAGGCAAAACAGAAATACGCAAATAAAACAATGCAAAACTTGATTGGTGAATTGTTGAATAATCAACCATTAAATAATAGTCTTACTTCTCCTGACACACATTCGGAATTACCCAAAGCTCAAGTGACGTCAAGTCGGTTATTTATAGATGCATGACATGCTGTTCTGTTTGTTTGCAAACTGTTTGCTTGTGTCGACTCTTACAAATTTTCATACAGACCCAATTCCCAACAGCCGTCCATTAAAAATAACAGCATGCTTCTATGCACCTGACTTGGCAAAACAGGACAGAAAAAACACATGGTTGACCACATGCTAAATGTCTGACGTCAATATGAAAATGAGTGTTGTTTGTCACGAACCAATAGAAACGTATCCCCAAATCACATGATCAACATGGTCATGAATATTGAATATATTTATCGCTTGTCCGAACTGCACCAACTTTGTGGAAGACCCCACCACATCCGATTGTTTTATGGACTTGAAATTCCACACTTACTTTTATTGTCAAGTGATTTGAATAAGTTAAATTTTTAAAATGAATGTTTGAAATCGTATGTATAAAGTTTTTTTTCTATTTAAATACTGACCTCACCAACTATTACAAATATTATCCACCAAGATTATATGCCCCAATTTCCCAATAAATTTTGATGATTCCAGGTCTGTACAATCGGGTGAGTTACTGAGTGTGTGTGTGTGTGTGTGTGTGTGTGTGTGTGTGTGTGTGTGTGTGTGTGTGTGTGTGTGTGCGGGATGGGGGGGGGGATAGGGGCAAGCCCCTTCTATTTTTCAGAGAGAGGGAAAGGGAGAACAGTTTGATCCTGCAGAGAGTTTCCTTGAAATTCACATCCGACTTCATGGTCCCTGTTTTGGGGGGTGTTGGAATTTTCCTGCTGTGACCGCTGTGCCATGAGCGTACTGAAAATTAGGCTGAATGAACCGAGTATTGTACCGTGGAAAAATACTGCGGTGCACCGAGACCGCGGTGAACCGTTGCAGCCCTATTAAATTCCAAACCGAAATACGTGCTTTGCATAAATGACACTCAGTAATCATGTCTTTGTCTTGTGAATATCAATTAATCCAAAGCTTGTTAGGGGACAAAAAATAAGAGAAAATAACAATTTAAAATTAATGGACAACACATTAATATTTAGCAAAAAACAAATAAAAACCCAGCCTGTATTTGTTTAATAATTTTTACAGTTGTCCTTGAATAGGCCTATGCACATGTGCAGGATTTTTGATTGGGAGTGGCAAAATATGCGAACTAATGTATGTATAGTATGCTAGGGTGGTACATTTAGATAATTCTCTATGCAGAGCAGTGCAAATGGAAGACTTAAGAGTCACTGGTACTGCATAGAGAATAATAAAATTTTACCACAAAATTATCAGGGTGAATTTTAATGCGGCAGTGTTGTATGTGAATCCATCCATGAATAAATCTCTAAGAATTGTTTTCCTGAAGTCGTCATTAAGTGGGACAGGATATGTTGTAGGCATAATAAATCCCGCTGGCTGGACGGCGGTGGGATTGAGTACGCACCATGGTTGGTTGGAGATTTGGTGTTAGTTCTCTCAAGAAAAAATTGTCATCCATGCTCTGCTAACTTTGCGACGTTGTGCATGTTGGCCCATATTGCCATTACTGGAGATGGCAGTGCAAAATTTCTGTTGGTCCCGTTTCTTATTCTTCTGCTTTTTTTTTTTGTTTGTTGTTTTTATTGTCTGTTTTCAACCTACTAGTTATATTGGTGAGGAGGGTTGTGTGATAATGGGTTTTCTTTATCCCCCCCCCCCAACAAAAAACAAACAAAAAACAAAAACAAAAATGAACAAGAAATAAACAAAAATGAATTAAACCATATCCACAGTGAATTAAAGCTCAGATGGTAGTTTGTTATCTTCTTTCACTCTTAAATATTGCATTTTTTTCGAAAAAGAAATAACTTGCTACTGTTCGCTAAACATTCACATTTTCACGAGAGATAACGCTGCACATATGCATCGTATAAGTATTACGTTGAAACGTCAAACGGTTGATTCAAGTTATGGGGCTCTTGGAAGTCCCTCTTTACATGTGTTGACCCATTTATAAATGTCAGATGAACCTAAAGTAAACTTTGTTGGAATCCTCGATTTCAGGAGAGTAGAGATGTAACTCTTAACTCAATTTCAAATTTTTGACCCCTAAGGTCCCTTTTCGCAGCTCACGGCCCATATATTATGTGCTGTTGACAAACACTGCCTTTTACACAACAGCAAAATCTTGACTCATGACTGTCAATTAACTGCTCGAGTGCTAGAAGCCACTTTTATCGCTCTATTGAAAAGCGCTAGAAGCCACTTTAGTGGTTTTATACTGGATGCATTAGCTTGTTTCCTCAGCAGAAGAAGAAACTTTTTTTTAGTCCCCTACCGGCATTGCCGGAAGGGTCTCTTAAGTTTGCACTCTGTCAGTCTGTCAGTCTGTGGGTCTGTCAGTCTGTCAGTCACACTTTAGTTTTCCAGAGTTTTTTTTGGAAACGCTTCAACGGAATGATTTCATTTTTGGTAAACTACTATAGAACGATGACTTACAGATCAAGTTTGAGTTTCATGCTGATTGCATTATTCTTGTGTGAGTTACGGCCCTTGGAAATATGGGAAAAAGCACCAAAATATCAGTTTTCCTGAGGTTTTTGGAAACACTTCAATGGAATGATTTAATTTTTGGTAAACTACTATAGAACAATGACTTACAGATCAGGTTTGAGTTTCATGCTGATTGCCTTATTCTTGTGTGAGTTATGGCCCTTGGAAATATGGAAAAGCGCCAAAATATCAGTTTGCGGGATTTTTTCTGGAAACGCTTCAACAGAATGATTTCATTTTTGGTAACCTACTATAGAACGATGACTTACAGATCAAGTTTCATTTACACTCTGTCCATCTATCTGTCAGTCTGTTGGTCATACTTTAGTTTTCCGGTCTTTTTTGGAAAATGCTTCAACGGAATGATTTCATTTTTGGTAATCTATTATAGAACGATGACTTACAGATCAAGTTTCATTTGAACTCTGTCCATCCGTCAGTCTTTCAGTCAGTCTGTCAGTCACACTTTAGTTTTTGGGATTTTTTTTTTTTTGGAAATGCTTCAACCGAATGATTGTTTACATTCGGTTGAAGCATTGACTTACAGATCAAGTTTGAGTTTCATGCTGATTGCGTTATTCTTGTGTGAGTTATGGCCCTTGGAAATAAGGAAAGCGCCAGAATATCAGTTTTCTGGACTTTTTTTTGGAAATGCCTCAACGGAATTCATGCTGATCACATCTAAGTGTTATAACATTTGTATAATTATTAAAGCTCATTAGTCCGGTAGGGGACATTGTATTGCTTCAGTGATATGTGCGCTCTTGTTAATATAAATTTGAACAAAATCTTGCTAAACCATGGCAACTCTTGCAGGTAGTGTGGTAAAAAATTCCCAGTTTCAAACCACTTTTGAAAAATAATTTAGCACTTAACCAGTTAATATAATACATACATCGTGATTGTTAAACTTAACTTTCAACTTTCTTAATTTAACGCCAGTTAGTTCTGGGCATTTCTTTGCATCTTCTCAGTGAGCAGCCGGGAGAACCAGGAGACTGCTGCAGACAGCTGTTGATACAATGCTCTTGCTCAACCAGAAAAACAGAGCAACCAGGTATCACTCTTGCCTTAGGCTGTGATTACTCAAACCAAGTTTATGCTTGATAAGGAGAATGCATATGCAGATGTAATTGTTTGTTCATTGAATTATAGGAAACAATCGTAATAGTTTTATTTCATTTCAAGTTCACTTGTTTTTTATTCAACTCATTTACCTAACATGAAAAGCAATCGACACTTGCAAAAATAATTCTTGAATAACTAATTTTTTTCATTTTTTTGTCTCAAAAACATATGGGCCAAAACCTATGTTTTTGAGGCAAAATTTTTTAAAAATAATGAAAATTAATTGGCGATTTTTTAGAATAGTGCTGGCCAATTTGGGCTGTTACATTGTGCAAAGGGTTAACATGTTTTAGAACTATCCTGCCCCAGTTTAATGCATAAAATATGGAAAATATGTGTTATGTTACAGAAACCGAAAGCAGATTTTTTTTCTTCCAAAACCAAACCGAAACTGAACCAAGGGAAAATTTCAAACCGACCAGCTCTAACCAGCAGCCACCTCAGGCATATAAATTGTCAACAATTCCATTGGCTCACTGTACAGGCTGCATCTCTCACCCGATCAGTTCCAAATTTCATAAGTGGCTTTGGGGCAATGTCCAGATGGGAGCTGTTGAATTGTTTCGAATTTTGTTGAAAAACATGGCTGCCAGCAGCCATCTTAGATTTGGCATATAAATTGTCAACAATTCCATTGGCACACCCTACAAGCCCCATCTCTTACATGATCTTTTTCAAATTTCACATGTAGCTTTGGTGTGATGTCTGGATGGGAGGTATCAAATATTTCTGAATTAAATTGAAAAACATGGCCACCAGCAGCCATCTTGGATTTGACATATAAATTGTTAAGAATTCAATTAGCACACCCAACAGGCCACATATCTCTCCCAATTTTTTTCAAATTTCATATGTAGCTTTGGTGTGATGTCTACATTGGAGCTATCAAGTTTTTCTTAATTTCGTTCAAAAACATGGCCGCCATTGGCCATCTTGGATTTGGCATATAAATTGTCAACAATTCCATTAGTACACCCTACAGGTCGCATCCCTCTCCTTATCTTTTTCAAATTTCATATGTAGCTTTGGTGTGGTGTCTTTTCTGTAGAAAATTACATGACTTTGCATTGAGAGAGCTTTCTATTTAGTTCAGTCTCTTCTTGGACAAGCTGAGCTGCAGTGTCATTGACACTTTCATTCTGTTTTGCTTGAGGTTAAAGTGAAATACCAATAGAGTACCTTCAGCTTCTGGTTATTTTTATTTTTAAAATCGTAAACCATCCTCAGTGCTGGAACAATGGCTGTGCATGTAGCTCCGGTGCACCCACAGCTCACCCTCACAGACTCACACAACCTAGAGTTTCATTTCTAATTGTGACTGCTGGTACATTATAGCAAGTACCGGCTGATACTGACACAGCAGTATCCACTGACCCAAGAGACGGAGGGTCAGTTACATTTGTCTAGAGCTAATATGCTTCAAGAACGGCATGTTGACACAGCTGATGAGATCAGCCACACCATGCCTAACAGGTTTAATGCATCTTCACAGATGGCCAACACAGTATTAAAGATATCCTTACATTTACATTTACATATATTACATCCTATATTGTTATTCTATTATTGGTTTGGAAATTCAAGTTCGCTCAAAACGAAGGCAAATTGTGTCTTCGCTCAGACTTCTATATGATACAAACAGGTGCGCAAGGCATTGTCAGCACAGTCCCCACATAGTCTATTAGTCTGTAATTAACACATCTTCGACTTCTCTCCTTGGGCACTGATTTGCTCACCCTCACATCAGTCGTGAGCATTGTTTCATCTTCACAGGCATGGTTTATGCCATGTCACTATTGTCAAATATGTCCACTTTAAGGCTGCACAGGAACTGGGAGGCTTGGTAGGTCTTGTGGGCCTAGACCAGGTGATGGTGAGGTGGGTGGGGTCACTGTCAACTTCAAACTCAGTCTTGATGTCATTTGTCATCTCGATCCACTGTTCGTTACCATGTAGCCTCACTGCGGAGAGGCATGGGCATCCAGGTAGATGGAACTGTTTCCCCCCTTGGATGAGGTTGGGAAATTCCACATGTATTTCATTGATGAGATCATTCATGGTAGACTTTAGTTTTGGTGGACTGTGTATTTCTTGAAATATGCAATCGTCTTTCAAACTCGCCTCCTGGAACACAGCCTGGGGTGGGATGCGGTAGTGGCCCAGAACCAACATCTCTACTTGGGTCAGCCTGAGAATAGACTAAGGCTTGGAGGGGTTGGCTGCTGGCCTTTTTCCTGATGGGTATGGCGGAAGAATCTAGTCTGCTTGCTGCTCCTTGTTGCTTGCCATCTATTCATTTTCTTCATTTGAAAAGTACCACTGCTTCAAAGTGAATTAAGCTTGTTACTCAATGTTATTGGGTAATTAGCAGTCAGTTTCGTTTCAATGGTATTGCTGCTAGCTAATGGAGTCGACCTTAAATCAAAATTTCAGGAAAAAAAAAATGTTTTCAGTGGCAACAGAGATTTACTATTTGATACTTCGCTTCTGGTAGAGATGAAAATTCAGATATGGGAGTCTCATGATCATCAGGACTGAGTAGTTTATTATTTGCTTAAGGTACATTCTGTCAGGCCCAAGTATTATGTAGATAATTTGCATAAGTTACATTCTTTTTGAACTGAAGCCACTAAAACATTATTTCCATCTAGATGACTACATTATCGTGATTCAACATCTATCATATACATATTCTTCTGTTTCACAGAATAGACGTTTAATCATTTTGTTTTTCTTTAAACTGTTTCAATCATGCAATGGAAGTTATTTTTTCCACTGTTCTGCACCATCTCTGCATTAGTGACGTTTTTACAAACATACTTTTAAAGTTAGGGACGTTTGGATCAAGATGTGACCGGTGGGGGACGTTTTGATCAATTTTGTTTAGGGATGTTTTTGCTTTAGAGCATGTTAAATAGTGACCACAAGTGTTAATGGTGGTGAACAAAACAAGTAATGCTCTGGCTGAAAGATTGACTGACTGATCAGTTGTTGGTTTAAATCACAGATGGGGAGGGGGGGGGGGGGGGAATGGGTTCATATTCATGTGTTCCAACAAACACTCAAATGTTTGACAACTTGGCACACGGCACAACCCGACTTGACGATGAGCCTGAATGTGTAAACTCCTAACTGATAAATACTTTCTGTAGACTATTTTTCAGTTCAGATTCTCAAGGTACTTGCTTAGTAGGTATGAGAGGTTTGATGCGTTGCTGTCTATTGACCAAGGTGATTGTTTTTTATGTGTACCCATACTATGTATGTAACTCAAAAAATATCAATCCAATTGTCATGTTACTTTATATATATCTTCAGGTTACTGATGTTCCGAGCTGTATAGTTTTTGGTGTATATCTGTTATTTTGATCCTGAGATATTAACCCTTTATCCTTCAAATTGAAAATTTCTCCAATCCCTTTGGCATTCGATAACTTGAAAAATTTTTGCTTGGATTGTCAAGTTACTTTATATTTGTGTTCAGGTTACTGATGTGCCGAGCTGTATAGTTTTTGGTGTAAATCTTATAATTTGATCCTGAGATATTAACCCTTTATCCTTCAAATTGAAAATTCCTCCATTCCCTTTGGCATTCGATAACTTGATAAATATTGCTTGGATTGTCAAGTTACTTTATATTTGTGTTCAGGTTACTGATGTGCCAAGCTGTATAGTTTTTGGTGTAAATCTGTTATTTTGATCCTGAGATATTAACCCTTTATCCTTCAAATTGAAAATTCCTCCATTCCCTTTGGCATTCGATAACTTGATAAATATTGCTTGGATTGTCAAGTTACTTTATATTTGTGTTCAGGTTACTGATGTGCCAAGCTGTATAGTTTTTGGTGTAAATCTGTTATTTTGATCCTGAGATATTAACCCTTTATCCTTCAAATTGAAAATTCCTCCCCTCCATTCCCTTTGGCATTCGATAACTTGATAAATATTGCTTGGATTGTCAAGTTACTTTATATTTGTGTTCAGGTTACTGATGTGCCAAGCTGTATAGTTTTTGGTGTAAATCTGTTATTTTGATCCTGAGATATTAACCCTTTATCCTTCAAATTGAAAATTCCTCCAATCCCTTTGGCATTCGATAACTTGAAAAATATTGCTTGGATTGTCAAGTTACTTTATATTTGTTTTCAGGTTACTGATGTGCCGAGATGTATAGTTTTTGGTGTAAATCTGATAATTTGATCCTGAGATATTAACCCTTTATCCTTCAAATTGAAAATTCCTCCAATCCCTTCGGCAGGAAAGAAATTGTGTCACGCACTTCCCCTCATCATGTTGATCATTTTTGTGAAGTTTCATGAAAATGCGGCTAAAACTGTGGAAGTAGTTTGCTCCACAAGTTTACATAACAAAATCCAATATGGCCACCAGTCGACCATCATGAAACCGAGCAGGAAAGAAATGATGTCACGCACTGCTCCTCATCATGTTGATGAAAATGCGGCTAAAACTGTGGAAGTAGTTCACTCCACAAGTTTACATAAAAAAATCCAAGATGGCTGCCAGTCGGCCATCTTGAATCCGATTGGGAAAAAAATTAAGTGACGCACTGCTCCTCATCATGTTGGTCATTTTTGTGAAGTTTCATGAAAATGCGGCTAAAACTGGAAGAAGTTCACTCCACAAGTTTACTAGTGCAACGGACCTACGACAACGGCAGCGACAACAGACCGACTGATGGACAAGTTGACTCCTATACACCCCTCCCCCTAAAACTTTGTTGTGTGGGGGTATAATTATAGGGGATTTTGAGTGGAATCACTCTATCAGTGTTCACTAACTTTCACTTCTGGTTCTTGGCCTCATACACGTTTCTGAAAATTCCAGGAAAACGATTTTCCATGACACATTTGGGTAAATTTTCATTTTCCATGAGAAAAACATGTGCAAATCGATTTACTAATAAAAGCAAAGCATTTTCAAAGCATTTGCAGCATTTCGACTGACCAAATGAACTTCGATAATGCTAAATCTGATGTTGCCTGTTGGCTTGCGTACATTGTTTTTATGTGTACCCATACTATGTATGGTACACATAATGCCGGCATCCGGGGTGACCATCCGTCGTTCGTCCATCCTTTGTCCGTCCATCCGTCCGTCTGTCCGTCTGTCCGTCCGTCTGTCTGTCCGGTATCTGTATCCATTTCTTTGGCATTCGATAACTTGAAAAATATTGCTTGGATTGTCAAGTTACTTTATATTTGTGTTCAGGTTACTGATGTGCCGAGCTGTATAGTTTTTGGTGTAAATCGGATAATTTGATCCTGAGATATTAACCCTTTATCCTTCAAATTGAAAATTCCTCCAATCCCTTTGGCATTCGATAACTTGAAAATTATTGCTTGGATTGTCTAGTTACTTTATATTTGTGTTCAGGTTACTGATTTGCCGAGCTGTATAGTTTTTGGTGTAAATCTGATAATTTGATCCTGAGATATTAACCCTTTATCCTTCAAATTGAAAATTTCTCCAATCCCTTTGGCATTCGATAACTTGAAAAATATTACTTGGATTGTCAAGTTACTTTATATTTGTGTTCAGGTTACTGATGTGCCGAGCTGTATAGTTTTTGGTGTAAATCGGATAATTTGATCCTGAGATATTAACCCTTTATCCTTCAAATTGAAAATTTCTCCAATCCCTTTGGCATTCGATAACTTGAAAAATATTACTTGGATTGTCAAGTTACTTTATATTTGTGTTCAGGTTACTGATGTGCCGAGCTGTATAGTTTTTGGTGTAAATCGGATAATTTGATCCTGAGATATTAACCCTTTATCCTTCAAATTGAAAATTCCTCCAATCCCTTCGGCATTCGATAACTTGAAAATTATTGCTTGGATTGTCTAGTTACTTTATATTTTGTTCAGGTTACTGATTTGCCAAGCTGTATAGTTTTTGGTGTAAATCTGATAATTTGATCCTGAGATATTAACCCTTTATCCTTCAAATTGAAAATTTCTCCAATCCCTTTGGCATTCGATAACTTGAAAAATGTTGCTTGGATTGTCAGGTTACTTTATATTTGTGTTCAGGTTACTGATGTGCTGAGCAGTACAGTTTTTGGTGTAAATCTGATAATTTAATCCTGAGATATTATCCCTTTATCCTTCAAATTGAAAATTCCTCCAATGCCTTTGGCATTCGATAACTTGAAAAATATTGCTTGGATTGTCAAGTTACTTTATACTTGTGTTCAGGTTACTGATGTGCTGAGCTGTATAGTTTTTGGTGTAAATCGGATAATTTGATCCTGAGATATTAACCCTTTATCCTTCAAATTGAAAATTCCTCCAATCCCTTTGGCATTAGATAACTTGAAAAATATTGCTTGGATTGTCTAGTTACTTTGTATTTGTGTTCAGGTTACTGATGTGCCGAGCTGTATAGTTTTTAGTGTAAATCTGATGATTTGACCCCCAAGATATTAACCCTTTATCCTTCAAATTGAAAATTTCTCCAATCCCTTTGGCATTCGATAACTTGAAAAATATTACTTGGATTGTCAAGTTACTTTATATTTGTGTTCAGGTTACTGTTGTGCCGAGCTGTATAGTGTTTGGTGTAAATAATCTGTTATTTTGATCCTGAGATATTAACCCTTTATCCTTCAAATTGAAAATTCCTCCAATCCCTTTGGCATTCGATAACTTAAAAAATATTGCTTGGATGGTCGAGTTACTTTATATTTGTGTTCAGGTTACTGATGTACCGAGCTGTATAGGTTTTGGTGTAAATCTGTTATTTTAATCCTGAGATATTAACCCTTTATCCTTCAAATTGAAAATTCTTCTAATCCCTTTGGCATTTGATAACTTGAAAAATATTGCTTGGATTGTCAAGTTACTTTATAATTGTGTTCAGGTTACTGATGTGCTGAGCTGTATAGTTTTTGGTGTTAATCTGATAATTTGATCCCGAGATATTAACCCTTTATCCTTCAAATTGAAAATTCCTCCAATCCCTTTGGCATGAGATAACTCACAAAATATCAATCTGATTGTCATGTTACTTTATATATTTATTCAGGTTACTGGTGTGCTGTGCTGTATAGTTTTTTATGTAAATCTGTGATAATTTGATCCGGAGATATTAACCCTTTATCCATCAAATTAGATACTACTCCAATCCATTTCTTATCAACCTACCTCAATTGTTTACAACAGGCTTGCACTACAGTGGAAGAACCTAACTCGGATAAAATACTCTCTATTTTAATCTTTCCCAAGATTTGGGAAAGAAAAGTGGTGTAAAAACACCACGAAAAAATAAGCCAAAACTGGGCCGAGCGCCATCGGCGCACACCCAGTATGGGACGCTTTTCCATAGTACAAATCCACGACTTCCGTAATAGTGCGCAATGCATCAATTTGTCATTCTTTTTCTATCCGAAGCACGAGCAGGATGTGTTTCCGCCATATGCATTATGAAACAGTGATAATTCAACTCGTGGATAATGGTTTTCCTGTGACTGGAATTATGGATCTGAAGATCGTATAATAACAGGACTGTGTTTTATATATTCTCGTTTATATTTTCAACCACTTTCTCATTGTTTATTAATTACTATTCCGTTTTTGCGACTGTTTTGCGACATCGAGTCATCGCGATTCGACAATGAATTTTTTCGGTAGATAAAAAAAAAAAAAATTTATTGGAGTAGGTGTCGGCCTTCTGGGTTCTGCCACCTTCTCTCGTAGTTGAGGGTGTTCTACTTTCTGTTTCTGTTGAGTTCACCTTTTTCTTCTACTGCTCTCACCTCTGTTCTTTTCAGTTCGGTTCCTTTAGGGCAATTCCTTTTGCCATCGCCATTGGTGCGTTCTCGTGTCCGTTTCGTCCGCACCCGCGGGTAGTGTGGAATGCAGTCGTTTCGGGAGCCTCCCAACTCGACCTCGTCTGATGTGAGTTTACCCCCTCCGTGGGGGATGTGCGGCTCCTCCCGCACCTGTGGGGGGGGGGGGGGGACACTGTCGTTTCGGGGCCGCCTGACTCGACCACGTCTGGTGTGAGTTTGACCCCCTCCGTGGGGGATGTGCAGCTCCTCCCGCTTCCGCAGGGGGGTGGTGAACGCTTTCGTTTCGGGTCGCCCGATGAGAATTGCTCCTCCTCCGTGGGGGATGTGCAGCTCCTCCCGCACCAGCGGGGGGTGGGGACCACTGTCGTTTCGGGGCTTCCCGATTCGACCATGTCTGGTGAGAGTTATTCCCCTTCCGTGGGGAATGTGCAGTGTTTTTACTGTGGTGGATACTGCGGGAGCTGTTGGTTTTCTGGTGTAGAGATGCCTGGTTCCGGGACTATGCGCCCTCTCCAGTTGACATCTGAGGCTGTCACTAGGGTTGTGACTCCTCCTTTGGAGGCCGAGCTTGGTGGCTCTCTCCTCTTTTCCGCCAGTTCCAACAGCTCCCGTCGTATCTGCTGCTACTGCTGTTCCGTCTACAATGTCATTGGGCACCGTTTTTAGCCGGCCTTGGCTTCTCCCTGCCAGGGTCTGCAGGGATGTCTGTAGTGTGGTTGTGGGGTTTCGGCCTCAGCCTTCCCAGACTTCCACTCGGCGAAGTCAAATGGGGCTGCCGACTGAACCCCATACTGTGTCCTCTCAGCCATTGAGCACAGTAGTTTTATACCTGCAGTGGTCTGCTGCGGTGTCTGGTTGTGTAGACGTGGGGGTATCGGCCTCAGCCTTCCCTGACTTCAACTCGGCGAAGTTGGAATTGGCTGCCGGCCGGACCCTCTCCTGTGGTCTCTGCGCCGTCGAGCACCACAGTTGTCTTTGGATTCGGTTGTTCTTAGTGGGACACTATGAACTCCGTGGCGTTTCCGTCCACTCATTCTGGCCACACGACCAGTTTTGGGGGTCCAACGTCTTTTGTGCAGCCTGGACCTTCTGCCCTGCAGAGGTCAGCGGTGAGTCTCATGGGTTCCTGCTATGTTGATCCTCGGGGTGTGTCACACCCCTATACACGTCTGCCTTCAGACGTTTTCGGCTGCCACCCGTCGTCCCATGTCGGGTCTTTTGGAGGATCGTGACCCTTCGCTGGTTCAGAGGGTCAGAGGTGAAGCCACTTTGCCGGTTCGTTCCCCTGTCGAACCGTCCAGTACGGGCAGTGAGCTTAGGGAGGCCCTCTCCTTACTCACTCAGGTTCTGTCAACGAGCCTTCCTGTTGCTTCCAGCGAGGCAGCGAGTGGTTTCCAGGCGCCTCCTATGGCGCCGCCTCCCGGGATTGGAAACAGGCCGCTTTCTGATCCCCTGGTGTTCCGACACCATGGGAGGCGTCGGCTGGTTTGCCCACGATGGGCTATGTGTCTTTGGACTCAGGGGAAGAGTCAGACATGCTTGATGTCGAGAGCCAGCAGTCTTCGGACTTGGGGGCAGCTCTTGATTTCATGTTTGGGTTCCTTCCGGATCTCAAACCATCTAACCAGTCGACAGTGTCAGCCAGGCAGCGATCATCGGACGCGCGCCAACAGTCTATGGAGCAACCTGCTTCTGGGCGTCTTCGACCGTGCCCTTTGGTACAGTTGGTTGAAGCATTTTCAGCCTTGGACTCCAAGCTAAGTTCCAAGGCTATGAAGGCTCCGTTCTTCACCAGGGTTGACACCTTTTTGCCTCCGGCGCGTTATCGTTCCTACGATTCCGCCAATCCGTCAGTCTACCAGACTTTGACGGTTTTGGATCAGGACTCCAATTCCCTCGGGCTTTCCAAGTCCAAGTCTGCCGTCATTCCGATGACGACTCTGGAGTCCACATTGGGCTTATCGAGAGAGATGCTTGGTATGCTTTCTCTCTCCGATCACGTCGTCTCAGCTTTTGCTGCTTATCTGCCTTCAGATAAGTTTGACGAGGTACAGGCTCCTTTGCGTGTGCTGTCCAAGGCGCTCATGCATCTTACTCACACGCATGCCTGTAACACGGCTAATCTGGAATTAGTTCGAAGGGACTCTGTGCGGGACACAGGCCGATCCCTTCCTGAGGAGCAGTACGCTACTCTTCGATCTGCTTTTTTTGCAGGTCCGCAACTTTTCCATGATTCTGTGTTGACGGTCCGGGATGACGTCCTACGTCATTCCAACGATCAGCTGCTGTTTTCTTCAGCTTGATCAGCCTTCTAGGGTAGGCACGGGCTGTTCCAAGCCTAACAAGTACCCTCTGCTTCCTCTGCGAAGCAAGAGGGGCTGATCCTTCTGCCACCGCTTCTACTTTTTACTCAAGGGGTAAGGGTAAGCGTCGGCAGTCTTGAGGGAACTCCCAGGATTCTTCATTCAGTAGAGGTGTTTTCTCCTCTAGCGAGCCTCGTCAGGGTTCGCAATGAAGGTCCTCACCTCGACTCGTCCCAGGTTGGAGGAAGGATAGCAGAGTTTGCAGACCGTGGGCCACGATCACATCCGATCCTTGGATGTTAGATGTTGTTTGGTCCGGGCTGCGAATATCTTTCCGACGGCACTCCACTCTGTCCGGGGTGCCTTTTTCCAACCACAGTTCCTTCAGACATTTTACGTCGGGAACTTTTGTCCACGGAGATAGACAAATCTCCTGACAAAGGGGGCGATTGAGGTCATCAAGAACATTAGGTCAGTGGGTTTCTATTCCCGCCTGTTCTTGGTGCCGAAGAAGGACGGCCGACTCCGACCGGTTCTCGATCTGAGTTTCCTGAACCAGTCTATCATTGCTCCCAAGTTCAGCATGGAGACTTTAATGTCGGTCCTCCGTTCCATTCACCAGGGAGATTTCGCTTCCAGCTTTGACCTGCGAGACGCTTACTTTCACGTTCCGATTCATTGGGCGTTACGGAAGTATCTCAGGTTCTTTTTTCTGGGGCGAGTTTATCAGTTCAAGGCCATGCCTTTCGGCCTCAACCTGGTTCCTTGGTCCTTCACCAGACTGATGTCGCATGTGATAGCTTTCCATCGCACACAGTCCAGGGTGACTACTTCGGCATATCTGGACGATATCCTCCAGAGGCATTCCAATGCTGCCTTCCTGGAGTCGGATGTCGCCACTCTGTTGAGCTTGCTCACGTCGCTACGTTTCAGAGTCAACGAAGAGAAGTCGGACCTGGTCCCTTCTCGGTCGTTTTATCATCTGGGGATGGCTTTCCGCACACAATTCAATTTGGTGGCGGTTCCCCAGGCCAAGGCTGTGATTCTCTCAGCTTTTGCTCCGACTCTGACCCAGTCCACTTCCGCGACGACTCGGAGTTTTCTCCGGCTAATCGGTCTCTGCTGTTCGGTGACTGATCTCATTCCTCTAGGTTGGCTGCGTGTCAGACCTCTCCAACACTTTCTGCTCAGTCGTTGGAGGCCGAATGTAGATTTTCTGGATCTGGTGCTTCAGTTTCCAGACTATCTTTATCCTCACCTTCTCCTCTGGGCGGATGTCCAGTGGCTTTCACAGGGTGTTCCGTTGGACTTACCCACGTCCGATCGCGTTCTGACGGCAGATGCCAGCGATCTCGGATGGCGTGCGACGTTAGATCCTCTAGGTCTTTCCATTCACGGGATGGTGGACCAGGATCATGCAGCTCTACACATCAACCAGAAGGAGCTTCTTGCTCTTCTTCTGCGTTTCAGGCAGTGGATCCCTCACCTGTCGAATCGCCAGGTCCTTCTGTTGTCCGACAATTCGACAGTGGTTGCTTACATTCGGAACCTGAGCGGCACGCACTCAGTTCCAATGTACGAATTGGCTTGGGATCTTATACTGCTCGCTCAGGATGTCCACGCCAGGGTGGCTGTTCGTCACATTCCCGGTCGCCTGAACGTCCTAGCCGACTCCCTGTCCCGTCGGGGCAGGGTCATTTCCACCAGGTGGATGCTCCACATGGCGGGTTCCATCGATCTCTTGTGACTAGTTGGAACCATCCGGTGGACACTTTCGTGTCCCCATGTCCAGATGCTCTGGCTTTCGCCGTGGACGCTCTGGCCCACCTTTGGGATGGTCTTGTCGGCTACGCCTTCCTACCAGTTCCGATTCCGCCTCAGGTTCTCACCCAGATATGAACCTGCAGTCGTCGAATCCTTTCGATCACACCCGACGCTTCGGTGGGTGTGGATCAATCTGCTCCGCTCTCTGCTAGCGGCGGTTCCGGCATGTCTCCTTCTACCTCGCGACTTTCTTTGCCAAAGTCGCCCGGGAGGTTTTCAAGTTGACCCGACTTCATTGTGCCTTCGCACATGTCTTTTATCGGGTCCTGTCTCCTCCGTAGTGGTTTTTCGAGACACGCAGTGTAGTTGTTTTTCTTCAAGGAGGCACTCACTCCACTGGTTTAGCCTCTGTGGCTAATTGGAAGGTTCTTCTGTCAATGGTGTGCGATCACTCTGTTGCTTCTGTCACTCCTTCGATCACACTGCTTGCGGAGTTTTCTGGTATATGTTTGTTTCTGGGGGTCTCCAGCAATGGGTACTTGTCCATGCTTCGGAGACATTTTTTCCTATGTGATACCGCATTGTTTCGACATTCATCCTTGCCTCTCCGAGCTTGTTCAGCTCTTTTCCTTGAAAAGGCCTTGGACTTTGCAGTTTACTCCAAGGTGGTCACTTTCTTGGGCGCTGCTCTGCTTGGTGGTGGGGGGCGTTCACGCCTTTATCCTGGATGAATATGCATTTTCCCACATGCCAGATCTCTCCTGCATCCATTTATTGATGGACTTGTCTTGCTATTCGTGCAGCTTCCGCTCATCTAGCTACTGGTGATTGTATTACCAATTGTTTTTCTGCCACGAGGTGCGTGCATTGTCTTCCTCTTTTAATAACTCTGTCATGTTGTCGGATGACTGATGTTATACTGGCAGCCTTCTGGAGAAATGCTACTTTCTCCTTTTCTCTGCGACAGTTGCAGGAGCCGACAGAGACCCGTGGGGCCCTCTTTCTTCAGCTCAGGATGTTGTCTATCCAAGCTTTTCAGCTTTTTTCAGGGTCGGTTCCAGCTTTGTGCTGTTACTGCCCTTTTCTGTCTGTACGTCGCACTTCACCATACGCCTCATCTTTCATTGGCTTTTCTAATGTTTGTGATGCTATGGTTTGATAGGCCTAGGGATCTCTTCCTCTGTCCACGGTCCCAGTGCTCTTGAGTTATGTGTGGGTTGGTTATGTGATTCCCTCCAGCCTTTTGTCTATTCAGCCTGTTGTAAACAATTGAGGTAGGTTGATAAGAAGTATAAATTTTATAGTAAATTTCCTTTCTTATTATACCTACCGAAATTGTTTACATGGAGGCCCTCCCGTCTTCTTATTCGGGTAAGAATCCTTCCTCCCCGCTGATCGCATAACTCCTGTGTTGTTCGGAATCAAAAGAATGACAAATTGATGCATTGCGCACTATTACGGAAGTCGTGGATTTGTACTATGGAAGAGCGTCCCATACTGGGTGTGCGCCGATGGCGCTCGGCCCAGTTTTGGCTTATTTTTTCGTGGTGTTTTTACACCACTTTTCTTTCCCAAATCTTGGGAAAGATTAAAATAGAGAGTATTTTATCCGAGTTAGGTTCTTCCACTGTAGTGCAAGCCTGTTGTAAACAATTTCGGTAGGTATAATAAGAAAGGAAATTTACTATAAAATTTATACTTCTATATGTACCCATACCTTGTATGGTGTACATAATGTCGGCATCCGTGGTGGCCCTCCGTCATACAGCTTTCTACTAGTTGCGTGTATGGGTACACATCTGACGATTTCATCAGCCTATTTTTTAAAGTGTTTTAAAATTAAGGTCAATCACTTCTTCCCATCTGCGCTGGGGTGCAGTATCAATTATTTATTCGAAAGAATATGAAGAGGCTGATCGAATGTTAAAGCTTGGGGGCTCGTATTTTAATAAAATGATCAGTTGTTAAAAGTATCTGCAACTTAAAATAGTAATGCTGAATTGAAAGAAATGCTATAAAAAATCGCCGAGACGCGATAACCACTGGCAGTATTAACGTTTGTAAATTGTATGTCAAGTTGTCAATGTATTGAATTTCCAAAACCAGTGGATTATTTCCAACCAAATGTCAACCAGTCAACCACCCACCCGACCTCGTTTGTCCCCTGTGAATAAATTGCACAGTAATTTCCAGAAAATATATTGATTCAGCCAGAATGTTGGAAACCCTGGAACTGGGCCATATTTCTTCAGAAATGGAAGTACGAAGTTAACAACTTGCCATTTTTCATTTTTCTGCTGTCACTTTTTTATTTCTTTCTCTGACGTATTTGCTGCGTCTGTTGCCTACCTGTCGCTTACAAAGTTCACATTTGTGCATTTTCTTATCAATTCAATCAAAATATGCGGCACACAGGCTTTTAGATTTACGATCCACCTTGATGAGTTGACTTTCTGTCAATTTCGCAGAAAAATATAAATACCGAAATATACGGCTTTTTGATTTGGTTTCAGTACGGTTTTCGGTATCAATATAATACCAAAACCGTATCGAAAATTCGGTATACCGCACAGCACTATTTTACATTGAATGACCTCTGAACTTACTACATTTGTGCATCAACATTCTTCCTTTAGCCAGCCTTACAGTTTACATTTAAAAATGCATGGATTGCTCTGACGTTGTGTGCACAGAATGCTGTAATGTTGAAGTTTCACCAAATAACATTGGAACCAATGATCTTCAATTTTACCATTACACTTATAACTTACCAAGTTCAAGTTTGTCAAGTTGAGCTACAGTGTCATTGACACTTTCATTATAAAAGAGGTGACTGATTTTCTTTTCAGTTATGTTGACCAATAAAGGCCTGGGCAATCGTCCTGAATTCCCACAAGACTACAACCTGTACATGTCTAGTTGCTTAGCAGTGATTTCTAGTCAAGTCTTGGCTGCCTGTTGAGGCAGCGAAGACTTGACTAGAAATCACTGCCCGGGTGATTTGTCTATTGTCAGCTGGACCTCCTAATCATGGCAAGTTAAGGGCACATGCTCTGAGATCACAAAATCTTGAAATAGGCCTTTAACCCTTTACCCAACGTAACGGCCAAAACCGGCCAGCGCTATTCTCAAAAAATAGTCAGTTAATTTTCATTATTTTTTCATTTTTTGTCTCAAAAACATAGGTTATGACCCCTCATTGGAACGAGCTCGTCGAGCTCGTTCCAATGAGGGGTCATAACCTATGTTTTTGAGACAATAAATGAAAAATATTAGTTGTTCAAGAATATTTTTTGCAAGTGTCGTCTGCTTTTCATGTTGGGTAAAGGGTTAAAGGTTAAGGTGTGTCACAAAATTACTGTAGATATGATTTGTGTTGGCAAAAGAAAGCCAGTGTTGTGGCATTGTGGTAGAATGGTACTTGAACAACTTATTCTGTATTTTTCTGAGGTGAATTCCCCTTTGGTACCATCGAAAAGTCAGATACCAAATACCAAACTGATACCACGTTTTTTCCCTGTAAAAATACCAAAGTCAATACCAAACTACTCAAAATTCTAATACCGCTCATCTCTAGTTGTCAGTTTCTGAGGAGTTTGTGCACAGATCACATTTTCTATGGTTAGCACAGACTCGAGGACAGTTGTATGCTGGCACCTTCAAATTGGGTGAACACTCTTTTTGTTCGCCTATTGTTTGTATCAAAAGAAATGTGGCAACTGATTTTCGTTCACAAACATTCCTGAATCTTAAACAAGAATGTGTACACTCGACTTATCATTCAGGTTCATTTCTTTGGTTTTACATAATCATAATCACGATCTACCTTATTAGGTGTGACAAGTAGCTCTATATGTCTGTCTGTCTGTCTGTCTGTCTGTCTGTCTGTCTGTCTGTCTGTCTGTCTGTCTGTCTGTCTGTCTGTCTGTCTGTCTGTCTGTCTGTCTGTCTGTCTGTCTCTGTCTGTCTGTCTGTCTGTCTCTGTCTGTCTGTCTGTCTGTCTGTCTGTCTGTCCAACAAGTTTTTAAACTTGACTCGTTCACTACTTTATTTTTGAAGGTAACTATAACCCCCAGGACTTGATATTTTCAGAAATATCAGTTTGAAATGATCCAGTAACTGACATATGAATATCCTTGGTTTTTTTCACAAGGATTAGTCACTTTCATTGTCAGATTCAGTTGGGACTCTGTAGTTCAGGTTTGTGTGGTAAATTTTGAAGTATTAATCAATATGTTATGCTAGATTACACCCTTTACATATGTAGCACGTTTCGGGTCTGGCTGACCGGTCTCTTCCTCTCTTTTCTGAAACCTACGCTTGGATTCAGGTTTGCAAATACAAAGCCAGAAGAAGCCAGAAGAATGATGTTTGACTTTATGCAGCAATAAATTTTTCTGGTTCACTCAAGTTCAATTGAGGGTTAATGGGTTATATAATATTTATTCCAAATCAATTGGGGGTCAGTGGAGCTCTATTTGCTTCACTAATTCCCAATGTTCAATAATGTTTTAGAAAGGATAGTTCCATTTGCACACTGCTGTCATACCCAATGATATTTTACTGGGAATTCTGGTCACATGATCACCTTGTTTTGTGATTCATTCACTGACAAAACATTGAGGTGACAAGTGTTCAATTCCTGCCGGTCTGTGATTTTATGGTGGATCTTTCAAGTCCGTATTCTAGTTTTATACCCTGTCCCTGAATTTCAAGATGTCAAACGTTGAAACGATCCGGGTTCTCTTGTCAGGGCATTCTTCAGCTTTTCGTCTTTCCCGATTCCTAACTCGCGAAGCGCGTCATGACGACGACCATGCATCGGAAATGGATTTGAAATTTCACGAAGGTCGCAAGGTTGTTTGCCGTGTTGTTGGAAAACCAGGGGCCACAATTACAAATTTTGGTGAGCATGTCTTTCGCTGTGTTGCTACTTTTAAACCCCAATTAGTGATTTTACACATCGGAGTTAGCGAAGTAGGCACTTGTCACCCATTCAGTTTAGATAGTAATATAGATGATCTGGCTACTACTATTTTGAAGCAGAAGAGTGTTTGCAAAGTTTTTGTTTGCCAACTCTTTCCTTGTACTGTTGTCCGTCAACCACGTAGTGGTCCATACTTGTCAGTTGAACAGTATTGTGCAGATGTTGTTGAGACACCCCTGGTTTTGAGTTGATACTCATGTTGTGGTCATGATTAGCCATTGTGCAAAAATATGTGACCTTAAACACCAATAAATGAATAAATAAATATTTGGAAGAAGTTTTACCCTCCTCTTTTAATATCAAATTTTGGTTGCACACCAGGTTGTACTCCATTGCACTGAAACACACTGAAACACCTGTGCGATAGGGTTCATTTTACACCAGAGGAGATGAAAAAATACTTTTGCAGTATTTGTGGTAGCATTGTCTATTACTTAACTCTCTGCACACTGATGTTCAAATACCAAAATATCAACCCGTCCATTTTTCCCATAATGCAACAATGAACTCAACCAATTCAGTTTTGCTTGACAGAGCTCATTGAGCTCTGTCAAGCAAGACTGAATTGGTTTAATTCCAAATGGCATGGGAAAAATTTGCTGCTTGAAATTTCTGTACTTTGACATCAGTGTGCAGAGGGTTAAATAATATGCTTTAAACGTATGTCAACATGTCTTGATGTTTATATGCATGTGGTTTGCGTGCCTGACTCGCCCATCCTTGATAACGTTTATTTATTTTTTTTTTGTTCATCGCTTACATGTTGCTTTTCTGCACAAGTTTTTCACTGCATCTGATGCTCTTTCACCTCAAGGTTTTTTTTTTACAAGTTTAACTAACTTGTGCTATGGAATTTCAAATTTTCAATTTCTGCCCTCTTGACTTTGTTACTAGTATACTGTTAATTTTGTCCTTTTCTATGGATTCTGAATTAGGATTCATTGTTGCCATTGCTGTTTTACTGGGGGTGTGGCATTTTCAGTCAACTGGTTTATGACCCTGGGATGGAAGGGCCATCAGGACGGTGAATGTTTTTGTAGTACCACTTGAGGTCTACCGTGTCATTAGCTTAACTTGACATAGTCAAGATAAGCTATTGCCATCACGCGTGTGGAAGTCTGTTAGTCTGTGAGTCTGTGACGTCTGTTCACATTTTCCTTTAGCATGGGCTATACCCCGCAGTTCTTGTCTGATCGTCACGAAATTTTATATGCAGGTTTGGGGTCATGTCTAGATGAGAACGTCCCCTTTTGATCGCGATCGGGCAACCGGTATGGCTGCCTGAGCCCAAAACCCAAAAACCATTAGCACAGTCTACAGGTCGTATTTATGAAGGGATTTCATTGTATGTCTAGATGAGAACGTCCCATTTTGATCGCGATCATGCAGCCTTAATGGGTACCCGAGCCCAAAAACCTTTAGCATAGGCAAAAGGTTATATTTATGGAAGGATTTCATTGTAACCTGTTAGGTTGACTCCATATAATGCCTAGATGATGACATCCCCTTTTGGTTGTGATTGGTCAGTTGTGATGGCTACAAGTGCCCGAAGCCCGAAAACCTTGAGCACAGTCTACAGGTCATATTTATGAAGGGATTTCATTGTAACTTCTTAGGATCACTCCAGATGATGCCCAGATGAGTTTGTCCCCTATGGTTGTGATCATTCAGCCATGATGGCTGCCCGAGCCCGAAGCCCGAAAACCTTTAGCACAGTCTACAGGTCATATTTATGAAGGGATTTCATTGTAACTTGGTAGGTTAACTTCATATAATGTCTAGATGAGAACGTCCCCTTTTGGACATGATTGGGCAACTGTGACGACTAAAGGTGCCCGAAGCCCGAAAACCTTTAGCACAGTCTACTGGTCATATTTATGAGGGGATTTCATTGTAACTTGGTAGGATATCTCAAATAATGTCTAGATGAGAACGTCCCATTTTGATCGCGATCATTCAGCCTTGATGGGTGCCCGAGCCCAAAAACCTTTAGCATAGGTAAAAGGTCATATTTATGGAAGGATTTCATTGTAACCTATTAGGTTGACTTCATATAATGCCAAGATGATGACATCCCCTTTTGGTCGTGATTGGTCAGCTGTGATGGCTACAAGTGCCCGAAACCCCAAAACCTTGAGCACAGTCTACAGGTCATATTTATGAAGGGATTTCATTGTAACTTCGTAGGATCACTCCAGATGATGCCCAGATGAGATTGTCCCCTTTGGTTGCCTCATTCAACCATGATGGCTGCCCGAGCCCGAAGCCCGAAAACCTTAAGCACAGTCTACAGGTCATATTTATAAAGGGATTTCATTGTAAGTTGGTAGGTTGACTTCATATAATGTCTAGATGAGAACGTCCCCTTTTGGACATGATTGGGCAATTTTGACGGTTAAAGGTGCCCAAAGGCCGAAAACGTTTAGCACTGTCTACAGGTCATATTTATGAAGGGATTTCATTGTAACTTGGTAGGATGACTCCAAATAATGTCCAGATGAAAACATCCCATTTTGGCCATGATCATTCAGCCTTGATGGTTGCCCGAGCCCAAAAACCTTTAGCATAGGCAAAAGGTTATATTTATAGAAGGATTTCATTGTAACCTGTTAGGATGACTCCATATAATGCCTAGATGATGACATCCCCTTTTGGTCGTGATTGGTCAACTGTGATGGCTACAGGTGCCCGAAGCCCAAAAACCTTGAGCACAGTCGACAGGTCATATTTATGAAGAGATTTCATTGTAACTTCGCAGGATCACTCCAGATGATCCCCTTTGGTTGCGATCATTCAACCATGATGGCTGCCCGAGCCCAAAAACCTTTAGCACAGTCTACAGGTCATATTTATGAAGAGATTTCATTGTAACTTGGTAGGTTGACTTCATATAATGTCCAGATGAGAATGTCCCCTTTTGGACACGATTGGGCAACTGTGATGGCTTCAGAGGCCCAAAGCCTGAAAACCTTTAGAACAGTCTATAGGTCATAATTATGAAGGGATTTCATTGCAGCTTGGTAGGATGACTCCAAATAGTGTCCAGATGAGAACGTCCCCTTTTGGTCACTATCATTCAGCCTTGATGGCTGCCCAAGCCCAAAAACCTTTAGCATGTCTGTAGGTCGTATTTATGGAAGGATTTCATTGTAACTTGTTAGGTTGACTCCATATAATGCCTAGATGATGACATCCCGTTTTGGTCGTGGTTGGTCAACTGTGATGGCTACAGGTGCCTGAAGCCCGAAAATCTTGAGCACAGTCTACAGGTCATATTTATGAAGGGATTTCATTGTAACTTCATAGGATCACTCCAGATGATGTCCAGATGAGAATGTCCCCTTTTGGTTGCGATCATTCAACCATGATGGCTGCCCAAGCCTAAAGCCCGAAAACCTTTAGCACAGTCTTCAGATCATATTTATGAAGGGATTTCAGTGTAACTTGGTAGGTTGACTTCATGTAATGTCTAGATGAGAACAGCCCCTTTTGGACACCATTAGGCAACTGTGTTGGCTACAGGGGCCCAAAGCCCGAAAACCTTTAGCACAGTCTACAGGTGATATTTATGAAGGGATTTCATTATACCTTGGTAGGATGACTCTAAATAATGTCTAGATGAGAACGTCCCCTTTTGGTCGCGATCATTCAGCCTTGATGGCTGCCCGAACCCAAAACCCCAAAACCTTTAGCATAGTCTATTGGTCATATTTATGGAAGGACTTCATTGTAACCCGTAAGTTTGACTCCATATAATGCCTAGATGATGACGTCCCCTTTTGGTCGTGATTGGTCAACTGTGACAGCTTCAAGGCCCCAAAGCCCAAAAACCTTGAGCACAGTCTACAGGTCATATTTATGAAGGGATTTCATTGTAACTGTAGGATCACTCCAGATGAGAATGTCCCCTTTTGGTTGCGATCATTCAACCATGATGGCTGCCAGAGCCCAAAGCCCAAAGCCCAAAAAACCTTTAGCACAGTCTACGGGTCATATTTATTAAGGGATTTCATTGTAACTTGGTAGGTTGGCTTCATATAATGCCTAGATGAGAACGTCCCCTTTGGACGCAATTGGGAAACTGACGGCTACAGGGGGCTCGAAGCCCGAAAACCTTTAGCACAGTCTACAGGCCATATTTATGAAGGGATTTTAATGTAACTTGATAGGATGACTCGTTTTGGAATAATTTCACTGTAACTTGGTAACTTTCGTTGATATACGTTAACTGTGAGGGCCACATACATTAACTGTGAGGTCATATTAACCCACCCCTCAGCTCTTTAGTACAGTGTACACCTCATATTATTTTTATCATAAACATAGCATACAGGGAACAGAAATGGAACATATTCCCAATTATCACAATTCTTGTCTTATTTCATAATCCTTTCATAAACATTGAACATTATCCTTTTCATCAAACACAACACACAAGTTAAGCTACAGTGTCATTGACACTTTCATTTTGTGGTACCATCGTGTCCACGATATGTTCTTACTTGCCTGACCTTTTTGTTATGGATTGGTTGTCATCCTCCATAATTTAGTATGCACTTCGTGCTGTTACCCCTTTTTGAGGCTGTGGATCAGTTGAGATCCAACATTTGTGTGTATGCACCCTACTATGTTGGCAGTTGATTCATTTGATACATGATACATGTTAACTTTTTTGATTTTATGTATTGTGTACTTTTGCAGTATCTTGGTGTATTTTTTATCAGGACCAGAGCCTGTAATAACGGTCGGACATCGGACATGTCCGGTCAAATTTACGGTCGGAAAAAAAATTAAATCTCAAAAAAAATTTTTTTTCTTTTCTAATTTTCAACAAGTTGTGTCCACACACCACCGTGTTTCAATCAATAGACATCAAAGGGCGCATAGTGGCATGTTTACGTTCTAGGCGCAGCTTAGTTTCTTTCATCTACATCACTCGGCGTGGTCGTTTGTCTCAAATTGTGCCAGTAACGTTCGGTGCATTGGAAATGTTACATGTAGCACATTGAAACTTTTCTGACAAGACTTACGGAGACTATGATGTCATGACCGCGATTCCAGACAAACGCCCACACTGTCTAGCAGAGTAGTACCATAACTAACATAATTAGTTGGCACAAACCATCAGATTCTGCATCATGACGGAACGGAAGGTACCTAAAATTGCCACGCTGCAGAAATGGAAAGACGAGTACAAATGGCTTGATTTTTCGGACAAAAAACTTAAGTGTTCTTTATGTACAAAATGTAACGAAAAGTTGATGGGCTGTCGAAATTATAGTCTTATGATGTTCGACGGCAGTACAAATTATCTCCTGAGCCTGTTGAAAGATCACGCAGGCAGTCAGATGCATCAAAAAGCATGTAATCACGACAGTCTTGAACAGTTTGGAACTATACCAAAAAAACATATCGTCAAGTCCATACCTGAAGACTGTGTGATAAAAGTTGCCTTTAGGAAGATGTCTGATGCTGAAAGACAGAGAATGAAACGCTAATTTGAGATACCCTATTATATTGGGAATAACGGACGACCATACTCTGACTTCGCAGGGCTTATAGAATTGGCGAAACTGCACAGAGTTGATTTGTCTTCAGCCTACTCTAATGAAAAGGCATGTAAAGATTTTTTGCGCGACATAGCCTATACTCTGTTTGACTTGAGTGTCAAGTCAAAAATCAAGCGTGTTTATATCTGTTCTGTGTGATGGGTCTACAGATGTCAGCACCATTGAAACTGAAGTAATCTATGTCTTATTTGTTGTTCCTGATTCCTTTCAACCTGTTACTATATACTTTGCATTGGAAAGCTTGGAAGATCAATCCTCCGAAGGTATCCTTAATGGTATCAAATCAGCATTCCGGAAAGCTGGTTTATCTGACAAATTAGATCACTTGTTTTTTTTGACGTCTGACCGGACGTAAGCTAACAGTGGTATGTACAATGGCCTCATAGCTAAGCTTCAAATGAAATACCCGTGGATGGATTTCATTTGGTGTGTTTCGCATTGTCTAGAGTTGGCACTGAAAGACAGCCTGAGAGAAACCATTCAAATTGTGGAAGACCCTTTGCGAGATCTATATTCCATATATCATCGATCGTCAAAGAAGTTAATAGAGTTGAAAAAGTTGTATGACATTTTGAAAAATGTGTACAATTTTGAACATGGGCAGGTACGTACGCCCATCAAAATTTTCTGGGACGCGGTGGACTGACCATAAAGTGCGAGCTAAGTGTGGTTTTGTAGACAAGTTCGACCTGTATGTTCAACATATTGAAAACGTTGTAGCCGAATCCGATACTACTACAGCAACAGACAAAGTGTCTCTCAGTGGCAAACTGAAGCGAATGAAATCCGCAAAAGTTTTGCTACTGAGCGCTTTATTTGTTGATTTGTTAGATCGTGTCAAGCGGTTGAGTTTGCGGTTTCAAAATCAATCAGAAACCCTTCTTAGTATAGTTGAGTGTGTGGATGATACCATTTTGCATCACGAAATGTTACTTAAAAAAACTAGAAAAGCAACCTGTTCAGTCCTTCAGTTTCCCAACTCTCAGCTGAGCTCTGTGCTCAGTAAGATTAATGGCGTTGACAACAGCTACCAAGATGTCAAACTGATAGATTTAGCTAATGGAAAACTATTTGTACAGAACCATGTGTGTGATTATGTGGGATCACTTGTGGGGCATTTGCACGAGCGATATGGGATTCTTGTTACTAATCCTTGGCTCCCTGAGGGTGAGAAGAAAATTATCATTGAGTCAGTTACTGCAGCTATGAGATCTGGGGACGCAAAAGCGGCATATCTGCACTGTTCTGGATACAGGCACGTGGGTTCTACCACAGATCTTGGAAACAGGGTATTCAGGGGTCGAAGCTGGCATTAGTGAAGAAGTCTTGACTGAACACTCGAAAGCATTGGCATGTGACAGTGACACGGAAATGCTTTCGAATGTTCTGACAAAACATCTGGCTGCAATTGATGTTTTATATGAACGCTATAAATGTGTGCTATCAGCTCCGTCTTCTGATTTAATTAAAGAACAGTATATTTCAGTGGTCCGTTATGCCACTGCACACACAGAGTGCCAGTTGTACAATCCTATGCAAATGTGGCAAATTCTTTAAAAAAACAAAGGAGACACACACCCTTGTTTATTTGAATTTATTGAACTGTGTTTGTGTTGCCCGTTCAGTAATGCAGAACTTGAGAGATTTTTCTCACAAATGGGTAATGTGAAAACAGACATCCGCAATAGTTTGAAACCTGAAAACCTGCATGATCTCTGCAGGGTTTTACTTGGTCCTTGTTTACAAACATTCTCATCAAGTATAGCCTTAAGGGCAGTGGATAGGTGGTTCAATTCAAAGGGGAGGAGGTTAAACCAACGCAAACGCAAAAAATATGCAAAGCGGGAAAGCAAGCGTTCTTACCCCTCCACTTTTTTCGCCAAGCATAGTAAAAAACATACTGTCATTTTAATTTTTGTATTGAAAGTTGCTGTGTAATGGTGGGTATGCTTAATTCCATATTCCCAAGTGCACTAAATCAGAGAGGTTTTTAAATTATGTTTGTGACTGTGCCTCCCCCCCCCCCCCCCCCCCCCCCCCCCCCCACACACACACACTCACACTCACGTTAGCTGCAAACAACAAACAAGAGTTGAGGGCCCAAATTGCAACAAGGCGTGCCGCGTTCAAACGGTCTTAAACATACAGCTTAAGAGTATTCGAGGAATGCTAGAATCGAGAGCGTGAAACGCATCCGTTTGGAATGCAGCCTACTTTCATTTTCAATTTGAGTGTCGTTTGGTGCTTTGTGCTCGCACTTTATAACAGCGTTCTTCTGTTAAAATGTCACCATGTACAACGTTTTCTATAACTGAAAGACCTAACCAATAATAAATAGTTTCAAAATGATAAAACTGTTTTAATTTAATTGTCTGAGAATGCTCCAGAGAACACGATTTACAACGTAAGTTTTAAAAAATTTCTCAACTTCGGCTTCGGGAAGGGACGCGCCGAGGGAGGGGACGCGCCACCACGTGCCAAGGCTGTCGCTGCACGGCGGGCAATACCCAGCTGCACCCCCCTCACTTCTGTAACTCTGGCGCCGCCACAGAGTACAACACGTGCTTCCAGTAAAAATATCACACGATGTTGAGGAGTCTGAATTCGTTATATTCAATGGTTTACCCAATACCCACCAGTGTGGAGTATGGACGTCAGACCCAGACTGACACACAATATTCCATACATCATCATACATTTATCAAATAACCACGGAAATTTCAAAGGAGTATCAACTGTTTCAAGTGTGTGAGAATGCACCAGAGAACACCATTTACAACGTAAGTTCAAAAAAATTTCTCAACATCAGGAGGGGACACCCTTCCTGATAGCCTTCCCATCTTGGCGTTGCGCGCCAAGGCAGATGCTGCGCTTCTGTAAAGTTGTCCGTCCAAATTTATTTCAGGCACTGATCAGGACAAGTGAGCTTGGCTCTATTTCATTTTAGTATTATAACTTTTCATGTTTAAGTTCTCAATGCCTTTTCCTATTGTGAAATTTCTCTTTTATCATTTCAGTATGCCTAAATGGCCACTGGGGTTAGTCGATGATTTGTTGGCAGTTTCTCAAACGTCAAGTTCCAAGAAGATTAGTTTACCTTGCATTCACACTCTTTCATCCCCGATTGAGGACGAAAGGACACATGTTAGGTTCGCAAGGCACTCCCCCCATCTCCAGTTCACACAGTATTGGGTACATCAGTGTCACCTCATGAATCGGTGTCCTTTTTTGACAGACAATCTACAGCCTCCCAGATTCAGACAAATGTTCATATTCCGATTATAACAACTCAACGTGCACATTTTAGCATGCCTAATTCCATTTGGTTCAGTGGCACTTCAAGGATTAATTCAACCTCTGTCTCGGCTGCATCACCCATTTATCAGGTTTCTTCTGAACCTTTTTGGACAATTCCCCATTGTCCTTCACATCAGCAGCAATCTGTGTCAACCTTTGCCACATCCACCTGTACATTAGTTGCATCCAACCACCTGCCATTTTCAATTTCGTCAATTTTGTCGGCTCTGTCCACTACATCAGTTCATCAGACACAGTATCCTCTGCATTCACAAAACTTTACTCCAACCATTTCATTTACTACAGCAGATCATTCAACAAATCTTTCACTGGAGATTACTGGTCAGTTCAGTGGACATTGTTATGCGAGGGAGGAGAGACGTATGGATGCTCCTTTGTCAGACTCTATTTCCTTGACAGTCAATTTGCCATCTTAGTTTCTTGCTGTGAATGATGAGCCTGCCAGTGAGAAAGCCATTTCAGATGCGGTTGGAACAGCTTTACATTCTGTCCGGGGGGTTAGAAAACCAAACTTTCAGTACCATTCCATCCTCTTGTACCACCATAGCTTTGAATCCTTTTTCTCAGTCTATGGGTCAACCACCATCTAGTCTTATAAGTAAAGATTTTATTTCTTCGGCTCTTACTCTCACATTTCATATTTCACAAAAATTGAAAGGTCAGATTTGTGCTAATGAACATGTCCGTTTGGCATCTCTTTTACCCCAGCAGGATAGCGAGGGGTCATACACCAAGTCATTACGGGACTGGAGCAAGGGCCCTTCCTTAATTTGGGTTCCCAAAACAAAAGTGATTTCTTCTATTTCACAATGGTTTATGGCTTTTGGAATTTTTTGTTCCATTTATGTCGAAAAATTTCTGGATCAAATTCAGTCCCTTCTGCAATATCAGTCTACGGTTCGCTATTTGAACAAAATTGGCTATGATTGGGCATTCTATGATCATTACTTTTGTTTATTGAAGCAGTTAAATCCATCTTTAGCATGGGACTCCATTCACTGGGAATTGTATTTGAAAGCCATGGCGTGTGAGGTCTTCCACAGGGTCGTCCCATCTAGACTTTGCAAACAAAAAACCTTCAGTTTGTGCTCGCCGAGTCCGGCAGTCTATTCCTAATGGATTTTGTTTCCGTTTCCATGATGACTTCGGGTGCGTGGGAAAGGCCGTTTTTCTCATCGTAATTTGCAGTTTCCAAAAGTCAGTAACTCGGGTGAGAAGTCCTTTCGTGAGGGCTCCAGTGGCCGTCCTTCCATGTCCATCGGTAGTGACCCTAATCAAAGTAGGGGTACTCATTGAATTGTTATTGGGTTACGACCCAGAATCTGCAGCTTCTTTAGTTGATGGTTTCCAAACAGGGTTTCGTCTGGGCATTTCTGATGTGGTTCAGTGTAAGGATTCAAAAAACCTCCAGTCTGCTTTTGATTTTCCGGATATTGTACAGAAGAAAATTTCCAAAGAAGTCCTGGCAGGTCGCTTGGCAGGTCCTTTCTGTGTATCTCCTTTTCCGAATTTAGAAGTATTGCCCAGTGGTGTGGTTCCAAAGAAATTCACAGGTGGATATCGTATGAACCACCATCTTTCATTTCCTCAGGGAGAATCTGTGAATGATAGTACACACAAAGAGGCTTCCACAGTTCATTATCAATGTATTGAAGATGCTATTGATCTTATTTCTCAGCTCGGTAGTGGCTGTTTTATGGCCAAAACGGATATTCAGTTGGCTTTTCGGCTAATTTCAGTTAATTCTCTTGACCACCCCTTTCTTGGCTTTAAGTGGGATAATTTGTTTCATTATGATAAATGTCTTCTGATGGGTTGTGCCTCTTCTTGTCAGATTTTTGAAAAGTTTCATTTCATCCCTCCAATGGATATTGCAGCTTCTAAATAGTCTGTTCACACCCTACTGCATGTTTTGGAAGATTTTTTCTTCATAGCTTTTTTGTAAGACACCTGCCAGTTTTATCTCAATCAGTTTTTTGAAGTTATGTGACATGGTTGGGGTTCCAATTGCCAGTGAAAAAACTTTGCCACCAACTACATGTTTAACTTTCCTGGGTATTGAATTTAACACTATGGACATGTCTGCTCGCCTTCCTCATGACAAATTGTTAAAGTGTAAAGACATGATTGATTCTTTATTGCTTCAAGAAAAGGCCTCTTTGAAGGAGTTACAGTCTCTAATTGGGCTTCTGAATTTTGCTTATTCGGTTGTTTTACCTGGCCGAGTATTCCTTCGTCGTCTTATTAATCTTACAATTGGTCTTTCGAAGGCTCATCACAGGAGAGAATAACCAAACAGGTGAAATTGGATCTTCAGTTGTGGCTAACATTCTTACAGTTTTAATGGCAAATTCTTTTTCTCAAACGTCTAGTGATGCATTGGTTTTCCAGATTCAGCAGCTTCCTTGAGTTTTGGGGGGAGTTTTTGGGCGTCAGTGGTTCTATGGAGCTTGGGCTTCGTCTAACAAGGATACCAGTATCACGATATTAGAGTTATATCCCATTGTCTTGGCATTACATTTATTTTCACCATCCTTATTTAACTGGTAGAGTGCTGGAAGCCCTATTTTGGGCTTTACTAAAAGTGACAGGCAATAACTGTCTGTAGCAACATTCTACCTGAGGAATCCTTTATTGTCCCTAATATGAATCAGACTTTTCATACAATACCTTGCTCTCTGACATTTAATTGGATAGTGCCTATAAGACACTATCCAATTAAATGTAACAGAGCAGTATATGATGAGCTTTGATTTGTTGTCATAAAAAACTCAGCACTTTACCAGTTAATCAGCATGTGCTGTTCTTTTGTGATATGTCGGTCGTACAGTGTATCAATTCCCAAACTTCAAAAAATGTACAGCTTCTCCATCTGTTACGACGAATGGTTTTAGTTTGTTTTACAGAACAACATTTTGTTCAAAGCTAAACATGTTCCTGGAAAGTCGAATGCGCTAGCAGATTCTCTTTCTTGTTCACTGGTTGTTATATGGCCCCATATTATATTGAGATTGATACATCCTCAGTGGAAAATTTTTTTGAGATATTTTTTTCTGCATTTTCTGACTGGTCTGGCTCATTTGCACCGAGTGACCTTTGTTTACATCTTTGTTACACTAATATATTGTACATATAGCTGTTGATTGTTTAAGTAGGTCAAGGACCTTGCTTACTTGAACTCTGACAGAATCACCTAGAAACTATTAGAACTTTGTAGAATTTTCATCTTCTGGGACATTCTATCGGGTAACTATATAAAGGTTTGTCAACAGAATTCGAAAACTCATTTTTACTTTTAGAAAGCCATTTCAGAAAGACTCACTTCAGTTGTTTCCATTGGAGATTATTATTGTTTCAGAACAGTGCATTTATTAAAGAAGCAGTGCTTCTTTGTGAATTTGGAAGATTGATTCCAAAAGAGAATTTTGAAGAGAATTTATTCGTCTTGGAAAAGAGAATTTATACTTTCTGTGAAACCGAATAATATTATTTTGTGAAAAGCCAGGATTCTACAGGATTATTTGGAAATTACCTGTGGCGCCAATACTTCTTGGATTTTTACTCCATTTGAATTTTGCAGAGCATTTTATTATATTTTATTGGAGACCGCTGAAATTTCTAAGTGAAAATTTTATTACAAATCTATGGGATACTGTTTCTGAAGAGACATTCTTGGATTTAATACTACAGCTGGTAACTTTCTTCTCAAGATTCTTCACCACTGGATTCTGTCAAACTGTATTTTGGACTAATTCTATAATTGATAAGTACCACTGTTTTTATTTTCTGTAAACCAATTAGTGTAAAAGATCGTTGTATCATTTTTTTTTATATTAATTTTTTTTAATTAAATTTTAGAATAGTTAAATTCATAGTTATTGTTGCTGATTCTCAGATTTCTTTCTGTTACCAGTATCAATAATATTTCCATACCGTAACACTGGTTGCAGATTTCAAGAGCCTTGAACCTAACTGTTTCAGCCGGCCAGTCTTCATTCCAGAGGAACTCAGTTTGACCAACTTACTGGGACCCTTATGAGGTTAACCCTTTACCCAACGCAGACGATATCAAAATTTATTATTTTAAACACCATTTTTTAAATTTTTTCAAGCAATTCTAACAAAACCATATCATGTGACCCCTCATTGGAACGAGCTCGACAAGCTCGTTCCAAAGAGAGGTCACATGATATGGTTTTGTCGAAATTTTTCGAAAAATAACATTTTTTCAGCTGCTGAATTTGCATATTACGCGGGCGGATGCAGGCGATTCGTTGCGTAAAGGGTTAATGGACAATGCTTTAGCACCATCTACTATAAAGTCTTATAATGCAACTTATCGTAGCTTTGTGTCTTTGTACAGCATTTCATATCTGCAGTTGTTTACTAATTTCCATTGATATTATTTGCTTGTTTATTGCTCACTTGTATGATTCTGGTTATGAAGCTAGGTCAATTCTCTCCATCCTTTCCTATTTTCACAAAATTTATAATTTGCCTGATCCAACTACAGCATTTGCGTACATCAAGTGATATCTGCCTCCCTCTCATTTGCCCTTACTGCATCGATTGCTTTGCAGTCTACATAGTTGCTGTGCTCGTGCTTATCAGTGCAGCTTGTACCAATCCCTTTTTAGTCCCCTACGAGAACCGTAAGGGGACTATAGGATTGCACTCCGTTCGTCCATCTGTCCATCTGTCTGTCTGTCTGTCTGTCTGTCTGTCTGTCTGTCTGTCTGTCTGTCTGTCTGTCTGTCTGTCTGTCTGTCTGTCTGTCTGTCTGTCTGTCTGTCTGTCTGTCTGTCTGTCTGTCTGTCTGTCTGTCTGTCTGTCTGTCTGTCTGTCTGTCTGTCTGTTTTTTATGTTACCACCTCTCCCTCCAACATGCTTTAAGCTACACCTTTCATATTTGGTACATGGATAAATGGTTCTGAGGGGATGATGCATTCTCAAAATTTTTTTATCAGAATCCAAGATGGTGGAATGGCGGCCATTTTTGTTGTGTTTTTTAAGCTTTTTTTCTCTATTTTCATGTTACCACCCCTCCCACCAACATGGTTCAAGCTACACTTTTCATATTTGGTACATGGATAAATGGTTCTGAGGGGATAATGCACGCTCAAAATTTTTTTTAAAAAAATCCAGGATGGCGGAATGGCGGCCATTTTTGTTGTTTTTTAAGCTTTTTTTCTCTATTTTCATGTTACCACCCCTCCCACCAACATGGTTCAAGCTACACCTTTCATCTTTGGTACATGGATAAATGGTTCTGAGGGGATGATGCACGCTCAAATTTTTTTTTTAAAAATCCAAGATGGCGGCATGGCAGCCATTTTTGTTGTGTTTTTTAAGCTTTTTTCTCTATTTTATGTTACCCCGCCCCTCACTCCAACATGGTTCAAGCTGCACTTTTCATATATGGTACATGGATAAAGGGGCTGTGAGGGGATTATGCACGCTCAATATTTTTTTTTCAAAATCTAACATCTGTCTGTCTGTCTTTCTGTCTGTTTTTATGTTTAAGTTACCACCTCTCCCCATAATATGCTTCAAGCTACACCTTTCATATTTGGTACATGGATAAATGGTTCTGAGGGGATGATGCACAGTCAATATTTATTTTTCAAAATCCAAGATGGCAGAATTTGGCCATTTTTGTTATGTTTTTTAAGCTTTTTTCTCTATTTTATGTTACCACCCCTCCCTCCAACATGATTCAAGCTACGCCTTTCATATATGGTACATGGATAAAGGGTTGTGAGGGGATTATGCACGCTCAAAATTTTTTTTTTTTCAAAATCCAAGATACTTATATACTCTAGTGTCTTCTGTGACAAAAACACCTTATGTCACAAAAGCGCCGTAGGGGATTAATACCACCTCGGTGGTCAAACACTTGTTAGCATTGCATTTTTGGCTTTTCCTCGAATTGGGGAATTATGTCATGTAACTTCACAACAGAGGTCTCGGGTTCAGCTAGGGGATATTACTATTATGTCTCATCCAGTTGCTGATTTTGTCCCATTCAATTATTACAACCTTACCTATAGGGTGGTAATTGGTTTTTTGCTTTTCCCCAGGGTCCCTCTGTTTTTCGTTGTAATTTTTATATGATATTTAAAAGATGCTTAACCTTCTGCCATTTAAGCTCCACAGTCTTCAAAGGACATAGTTTCAGGATTGGCACAGCAACGTGGGCTGCCACTAATGGTTATTCTGATGCACAAATTAGATCTATGTGCTGTTGGAAATCAAATGCCTTTCAGTCCTTTATTCGCTGTCCCTCGCCACATTAAGTCTTCGACTTCTCATGTTGGTGGATTCAATGGCACTGGAGGCTGTGTGGGGTATTCCAGTTGTTCGTTCACTCTGCTTGGGAAGTAGTGGCATTACTTTTTTTTTCTCATGTAGGATTATTCTGTCTAGTGCAATATGTTGGTCGTAAATACATGTGACGCCTTCAAATGGTACTTGGGCATCGTTTGTGCAGATGGCATGGAGACCTGAGCTGTAGGCTCTCTGTATGCGTCTATTGCATATTGAATTGCACAATGTTGTTTCTTCTTTCATTCTGATATAACCCGCACATCGTGCTTGTGCACTGTGTGGTGATGATTTGTATACTTGAGCAATAGGCTCTTTCTGTATGTGTATACCTTCCCTTTCATAGTGCTGATTGTTGTTCTTTAATGTTTGTACATGATGCTAATGGTGCACCATTTGTGCTGTTGATTTGCAGTTTTGAGCTGGAAACTCTGTATATGTGTTTATGAATCTTTATAGTTCTGCATGATATTTACTGAAGGTTCTGCCTGCACAGGATGCTTGGGCACTGTGTGTACAGTTGGCTTAGAGACCTGAGCTATACACTCTTTCTGTGTTCTTTGTTGTGCTGAGTGTGTTTAATTTAGGCTGGTCCTACTTACCCATGGTGCTTGGGCTTCATTTGGGTTATTAGTTTTGTGGCCTGATCTATATACCATCTTTGTATATATGTACATTGAAAGTTTTCGTTTTATATTTAATTCTTTTGACCACATAGGTCAATGATGACGAATTTTCTGTGTTAGTGACTGGATGGTTCCTGGGCCATGCCCAGGCCTAGTTACCCCTTTTTCCCAGGGGTTCTGTGGCAGACCTCCCTATTTGTTTGTGTTGTTGCAGGTGTTTCCCTGATGTTGGCTATCGTTGGCCATGTTCTTCAGTCGGTTGTGCCACTTGTGTCTGGCTTTACACATTTGTACATTATGCTTAGTGCATGATATTTCCGTGCGGTCAAGCCAGAAAATAAGCAGACTGTCATCTACAAAATGAGGTCCCCAGAGGGTGAATTTAGTGATGCTTCCCTGCCTAGCAGGGTAGCATCACTAAATTTACCCTCTGTGAACTTCAGTCTGAATCAGGGTCTCAAAACTAAACAGAAAGAGGTAACCAAAGGATAAATTGGCCCACTGTATGGGATAGCATCATCAAATTCACCCTCTGGGGACCTCATTCAGCAAATGTCAGACTGCTTATTTTCAGGCCTGCATGCGGTAGGGTTTGTACCCCTCATTGTTTAACGGTGCTTGGGCTTGGTTTTGGACTCATTTGGACTCACTTGTTTACCAGCATCAATTGTTTCTGAGGGGTTTTCGAGTTAGCTATTGTTTCACTTTTGGTGTTCTGTTTGTGGGGCTTTCTCCCTCTTGTGCTTGTGGGCGGAATGCTCCTCTCTATGACTGGATAGGAGCATTTTGATAGTTTTATTTATGCTGCCGACTTTGCTCTTGTCAGGCTAGTTTTCCCTTCCAAACTCCCCACTACTGTAATTAACATTAATGTTAGTGAATTATCTGTTTGGCTACACTGTACGTTATCTGAAATGATTGAAGTAATAAAATCTACGTTACAGTGTAGTCCTTGAATGCATTTATGTGTTATTTTCCTGTTCATAAAATTTGTTCGCTTAGTCATATGTAGCTCTTATTGCAGCATAAATGTAGTTTTAGCGAGGGTTTCTGAACAATGTCCATCAACATCAAAAGTTCCCAGAATAACTTTATATCAGCAGGTGGAGTTTGAACCCAATCGTGGACCAACGAATATTGTGGTAACATATGATGTGTTGCTATATATTCTGCAGCATACCTTTGGAAATAAATTCAAATGCATCATCATTCATGAAGAATTTGTAAACATCCAATTCATTTGTTGTATCATCTATTTGTTTCCGTGAACCAGGGCTACCTGTAAATATCAGAATCTTCTGTAATTTTTTGAATTGCTTCTATGAGACTGTACTGCGACATAATTAGAAAAATACCATCAATTTTTTAAGAACGTGCAATGGAATTGACCAATAAAATCGATTCTAGTATCAGCAACTTGTAATCGGCTATGTTAATTCTCCAGAAACAATCCAGACAATTGGTCATCAGTGAAAATGTAAATATCAGTTGCCAGTCTGTACAGAGATGGATTGAGAAACGGAATTGTCCTTTACTGATAACAAACAAGTTAATAACTTTTAAAATACTTAATGGAATGACATTTTATTTGGAATGCTCATGCATCTTCTTAATGCCAAACACGATGTTCAGTGCAGGTGTTATTCAGAATATTTTTGTTAAGAGTTATTGCCCTTTAAGAGCTTAAGAATCTGTTTCAATTTTACCATTTGCTGTAACTTAGGTACGATATTGCAATTTTAATGATGATAGTGTTCCTTGACTTTGGAGATGAAGTGATGTACAACACTTCTAACATATCACTATCACTTTACATTTCTCTTACTAAAAAAAAATCATGAAAAAGGTTACGTGACGAAAATTAAGATAATCTTTTTTTCAGTTTGTCGTAACCCTTTATCTATTGAATCGTCCGTATCTGCCTGCGTGAATTTCAAATTAATATGGTTTTGTTGAAATATTCTGAAAAACCTGAATTTGGAAAGAAAAAAAATTTAAATTAACAAATTTTGATGTCATCTCATTGGGTAAAGGGTTGACCAAGACATTTGATAGTGCTCCTGGAAACTGAAAAATAATTGTTCTTTTCCTTCCAAGACTACTAAGCTTTGTGATCCCATGGAATAAAAACAAACCATTATTTATCTCCCTTTCCCCCCCCCCCCCCTTTATTTTATGACCTATATAATGTGATTACAATGTCGGTTGCAACAGAAATAGTTAGTTGATGCATAGAACAAAATTATAAACTGACACAGGATTCGTAGTCAACGTGGTGGCCCATTGGTTGTTAATGGTTCGATCCTGACTTGTGTCATCTGCATTGTGTCCATGGTTAAGACACTTCATCCCGATTTGCTACTTGGGAGCATATAGCTCGGTAGGTAGAGATGCTGGCTGCAAAACGAGAGGTCCTCGGTTCGAATCCCATCTGCGGCAACTACGTTGTGTCCTTGTGCAAGACACTTAATCCCAATTGCCCACGTTGGGGCATGGTTGCGTTGTGTTCTAAGGTGTACTGCACGTTCATGGTGCGCTTGTCTTCAACCAACGCTAACCCTGCTTGTATGAAGTTAGTACTTTGGGGAGTCTGACAGTTGCTTGCAGTTGCTTGGTAGTTCCCTCTGGGTACTCTGGTTTCCTCCACCTGTAAAACTGTCCGACATGAGGTGACCCTGGCTGTCAGAAGTGCCATTAAACCCCAATAAATAAATAAATTTGGGAGCATGGTGACATGCTGTATCTGGGTGCAGGACAAGACAATATGCTTGCCTTCAACTGCAGCTAACTCTGTTCATGCTGCTTGAAACATTGTATGAATGTTCACTACCATGGGAACCTTCGCACCTGCGGTTATAGTTCGTCGGTTTAATTTTTCCAGAATTATGCCCCTTTTCTACTTGAAATAGTAGGTCTAGAATTTTGCCTGGAGATTTTCTCAGATGTTTATGGGTTGATTCCTTTAAACTTGGTATGGCTGTTTTCCACCATGTGGACCTGTGCACCTGCGATTATAGTTTTGATCGAACTTTTTGACAGAGTTCTGCCCCATTTCATCTCAGAATGCCTGAATTGCCTAGAATTTTGTCTGGAGATATTCTCAGATATTTGTGCGTAGATTCCTTTGAAACTTGGTGTGGATGTTTACTAACATGGGAACCTGTGCACCTGTGATTATAGTTTTGATCAGACCTTTTTTTGCCAGCGTTATGCCCCTTTTTATCTTAGAATGTGCAAATATTGTCCAGAGAAATTTTCTTCTGAGATGTTTATGGGTTGATTCCTTTGAAACTTGGTATGGATATTTACTACCATGGGATCCTGTGCACCTGCAATTGTTGTTTTGATCGGACTTTTTTTGACAGAGTTATGCCCCCTTTCACCTTGAATGCCTGAATTGCCTAGAAATTTGTCTGGAGATTTTATCAGATATTTATAGGTTGATTCCTTTGAAACTTGGTGTGGATGTTTACTACCATGGGAACCTGTGCACCTGTGATTATAGTTTTGCTTTTCATCTTAGAATGTGCAAATTTTGTCTGGAGATTATCTCAGAAGTTCATGGGTCGATTCCTTTGAACCTTGGTATGGTTGTTTACTAGCATGGGAACCTGTGCACCTGTGATTATAGTTTTGATCGGACATTTTTTGCCAGAGTTATGTCCCTTTTCATCTTAGAATGCGCAAATTTTGTCCGGAGATTTTTTCTCAGAAGTTCATGGGTCGATTCCTTTGAAACTTTGTATGGATGTTCACTACCATAGGAAACTGTTCACTTGCAATTATAGTTTAGATCAGACATTTTTTTGCTATGCCCCTTTTTGTCTTAGAATGCATGAATTTTGTCTGAAGATTTTCTCGGATGTTTACAGGTTGATTCCTTTGAAACTTGGTATGAATGTTCAATACCATGGGAACCTGTGCACCTGTGATTATAGTTTCGATTGGACCTGTTTTGCCAGAGTTATGTCCCTTTTTCATCATAGAATGCATGAATTTTGTCTGGAGTTTTTCTCAGATGTTTACATGTTGATTCTTTGAAACTTGGTATGGATGTTCATTACCATGGGAACCAGTGTTTCCTGTGATTATAGTTTCGATCAGACTTTTTTTGCTAGAGTTATGCCCCTTTTCATCGTCAAATTATGGCAGCGGGGGTATGGACAAGCCCATCCGGGACAGTCACACCTCTAGTTTAGTTTGTCCAAGCCTTGACATTTCATAGGAAGTGCTCAGGGAGAGGTTCCAAGGAAATGATGTCAAGGCTGGAAATTATCAGCAGAGGAAAATGAGATAAAAATTTGTGATAGTTCTTAAAATTAATTCAGCTGGTAATTTTCCGATAAGCCATTTCATAAGGGTGGAGGGTGTGGCATCCTGGCTCTTCCAACCACTTTTTAGCTTAACTTGACTAAGTCAAGATAAGCTATTGCCATCACACGTGCGGTAGTCTGTTAGTTAGTCTGTTCACATTTTCTTTGGCACAGGCTACACCCGTGTAGTTCTTGTCCGATCATCACAAAATTTCATTTGCAGGTTCGAGGTGATGTCTAGATGAGAACATCCCCTTTTGGTCGCGATCATATATATGAAGGGATTTCATTGTAACTTGGTAGGATAACTCGCTTTGGAATGATTTTACTGTAACTTGGTAACTTTGGATGACATATGTTAACTGTTAGGGCCACATTAACCCTGGTCTTAATTCTTTAGTACAGTCTACACTCAAATTATTCTTATTGAAAACATAGCATATAGGGAACAGAAATTAACATATTCTCAGTTATCACAATTCTTGTCTTATTTCATAATCCTTTCATAAACATTGGAACATTATCCTTTTCATCAAACACTACACACAGTCAAGTTAAGCTACAGTGTCATTGATACTTTCATTAGGCCTGCGGGGAAGATGTCCAGATTGGAATACTGTAAAGTCGCCTCGGACTGGGCGTAATCCACATATTGGCAGTGATTTCCACTCATGCGTTTACCAGGAAATAAAAATCATCTGCAAACCTTTAATTATTGAAGCACTGGATGGAAAGTGACAAGTCCACGATGACCATACAGTCTATTCCCCTCCACCTACCATTAGTTAAGAAGTTTTAAAAAAGAATCGTTTGCATTGCATATTTTCAACTGATACAGGGTTAAATTGTTTTTGTCATCAAAATTTGTTCGCATATCTTTGCCTTGTCACAGCTGATGGGAGAGTGCTTATAGGCACTCTCCCATCAATTGTAACAAGGCAAATTCTCACAGGTTAAATAATTTCACTCCAAAGATAATATGAAGCATGTCCACAGAATATGAAATCTTTAATTTGCAGTACCTGCACTTCGTAATAAAGCCTAAAAACAGGTTTGCAGGACTCTACCAGTTACAGTTATAAAATTTCTAAATTAATTCTGGTGACTATGCTCTCACTTCAGAAGCATTAATTTGTTATTTGGTCCAACTGTAAAGACAGGAGGTATAGATGTCAAATTTAGGATATCCCCCACTTATTTTTTCAGTCATATCATATTAACTTTTTACCTAACACTACAGGATGAGACCCTTAGCATACAACATTCTTGAATAACAAAACCTTTTTATTTTTCACCTCAAAAGCTAAGCTTATGACCTCTCATTGGAATGAGCTCCTCCCAAAGAGGGATTATGTTATCCTTTAAAGGCAAAAATGGAAAAATGATAAAAGTTGAACGAAGATTTTTTTTTGAAATACAGCTGGCTGGATATGGCTGTTTCGTTAAGTAAAAGGTTAATAAGGTTATTCAGTTTCCTGCTGTGTGATTAATCCTTTACCTAACACGAAAAGCAGACAACACTTGCAAACAAAGTTGTTGAATAACTTATTTTGTTTCATTTTTTGTATCCAAAACATAGCTTATGACACCTCATTGGAAAAAGTTCATCAAGCTCATTCCAATCAAGTGTTCATCATCTATATTTTTTAGACAAAAAATGAAAAAAATTATTATTTATTTTTGTGAATAGCGCTGGGTGATTTTGGCCGTTGGGTTGGGTTAAGGGTTAAATGAACTCCCTTGTTTTGAAATTTGATATGAATATCCAAAGAAAGGAGTTTTATTTATAAGTGGAGAACTGTATTTGTAGGATTGGCAATTTGATGACGGTAGCCCTCCTCCAAGGGACATTGTAGATGAGTGGATAACATTGCTCCGGACACGATTCTCAGAAGAGCCAGGGTGTTGTGTTGCTGTACACTGTGTAGCAGGGTTAGGAAGGTAAGTTTTATGCTTTCTCCGGAGGACTGTTTCTCCCACTCACTGATATACAATGTTTTTGAGGCACATAATTTAGGTGTGTATGGTACCCAAATTAAAAAAGAAAATTTTGCAGTGTTGAACAGTTCCATATTAAAGTAACTGTGTCTAATGTTTACAACAAGTTACCTTTTGTTTTTTAAAAGTCTGCAATGTCAGTGGGAATGTTGTGTGCCATATTAACTCTTAACCTTAAGTATTTTTAGCTCAACTTTGGCGAAGCCAAATATGAGGTATTGTCATAGCCCGTCGTCCATCTGGCTGTCTGTCCGTCGCACCGTACACACGGCTTGGGCTAGAGGCCGTTTTTATGAACCGATCTTTACGAAACTTCTTGGGTACCTTTGTTATCATTGTGAGACGAGAACGAGTGTGTTGGGCTCTGGTCCGAAATTCAAGACGGCCACTGGCAGCCATTTTGTACAAAATTAGGTGCAATCCGATTTTTGCGCAGAACTTCCATATGAAAGCTCTGATTTGAATAATTTTTTGTATGAATGTTTAGTACCAGGGGATACATCACATATAATACGGGTTTTTTTCACGTGCGTAAATTATACAAAACAAATGTATCGTTGGACGAGACTTACCTGTAAGTCGTAGTTCGACTGGGATTCTACTCTAATTTCACTGGAAGCAGGGGTCACATGAGATGCGCATGCGCTATTATGAATCAGTTTTCAAAGAGAAATGAGAAGTTTGTGAATTTTCGGGTCGGGTGCCCTCGATCTGGCTGGATGCGACCCCTGCTTCCAGTGAAATTAGAGTAGAATCCCAGTCGAACTACGACTTACAGGTAAGTCTCGTCCAACCATACATTCTAGTCCAATTTCACCCAGCAGGGATCACAGACTTTAAAGCCAAAAATTCTCATTTCTGTCAAAATATCAGAGTGGCAGATGGACCGAAACATAGCGTATGTTGATCCATGTACATGTAGTACTAGTATGCTTCAAGTGGAAAAAATTATGTTCCGGTACATTTAAATATAAATAGCTACTCTCACCTCAGGTTACTGTAACACTGTGTCTGCGAAGATGGTAGCGTTAGTTGAACTATCATTGTCCACCAACGGCTTGTTATAAAACTTTGCAAATGTCCCTGCATTTGACCAACCAGCAGTGCGTATGATGTGCGAGTAGTCCAAACCTTTTCTACTGACAGCGGAAGTGGAGGCCGCCCTTGCACTATGAGCCCGAAACACTGCTGTATCTATACCAGCCTGTTGCAATGTCAATTTAATCCACCTTGCTATAGTGTCTGCCGCATGTGGGCGGACTGTACTGATAAATAGCCGACTGGAAATACGAATATCCTTCGTGTGCTGAATATAATGTTTGACGGTGTGCAAAACACAAAGCCGTTTGTCATCTTCAAACTGTGGTAGCACGATCTCCAAAGAGTTCCTTCCAGGTCGAGATTGCTTAAACTTACCAAGCACATGAAAAATCAAACAATTATCTTTTTCTAACATTGTGGAAAGGTCTAACAATTGTAATGTTTGGCATTTTTGTGCCGTAACTAATGCCACTAAAGCTACTGTACGAAGAGTTAAATCATGCAGCGATAAATATTCCACTAATAACTGTTTTCGAAAAAATTGTAACACAACATTGACATCCCATATGACTGTATACCGTGGTAAGGATAGTCGAAGTTCAGCGATTCCTTTCATGAAGCGAGTCATCAGAGGATGCGATCCAACACTCGCTCCCCCGTCACTGTGAATGATAACTGACAGAGCCGACCGAGCTGTATCAAGTGCACTATAGCCCAGGCCGCCCTCATAGAGCTGAGTAAGAAACTGCAGCACGTGTCCAATAGCAGGGGTAAGAATGCTGTAATCATATTCCTGACAAAATTTTATCCATTTATTGAGATAAACAATGTACTTTTTCTGGGTAGATCCACGCCAGGAGCTTAGTAGAATCTCTATTGTTGATGCAGTGAGGCCGTGTCGTTGGAGACAGCCCCTGAGACATGACAAGCCATTAATTTCAGTTTGCTGCTGAGAGGGTGTTGCCCTGATGAGTGAGACAGCATGAGAAGATCCTTCGTCCACAATAGGTTCTTGGGAGCATCCAGCAGTAACTGGTCCAGTAAGGGGTACCAAGGTTGCATTGGCCACTGAGGGACGATCAAGATTCCTGTGGCCCTGTCCTGCTCGATCTTCAGAAGTACTTTGTTGATGATGCTGAAAGGTGGGAAAGCATAGATGATGAATTTATTCCAGGATATAGAGAAAATGCATCCACAGCAAGAGCCTCCGGATCTGGGCCAAAGGATTTATATGCATTGTGTTGTTTATTTAGGAGTGATGCAAATAAATCTATGGTAGGCGTGACAAATTGGGTGCAAATTTGCTTGAAGACTTCTGTATTGAGTTTCCATTCCATTTGATCATCAAAAATGTGAGATTTTTTATCTGCAAGAGTGTTGAGACTCCCCGGTAAATAAGCAGCTGACAGCCACAATGATCTATCAATACACCACAACCAAATAGTAGCAGCCATAGAATTGCACTGTTCAGACCTGGAGCCACCCATGTGGTTAATATACACGATCGCCGTGACATTGTCCATACATAATTGAATATGCAAGTGTTGTGAGGCCATAAAAATTCTGCAAACCCATGAATGCAGCTTTTAATTCCCAAAAATTTATGTGTAATTGTTGTTCGTGTAGATCCCATCGACCACCAACACCACTGTCTGCGACCTGGTCAAGTACAGCACCCCAGCCATCTAAGCTCGAGTCAGTGGTCAAGACATGGTGTGGTGGTGGACAGTTGATATTCCTGTTCTGCAACAACAGGTTGTCAATCCACCAGTGTATCTCAGTTGTTACTGAAGGGAGCAATGTGAGAGGAGCTGAAAAATCAACATGCGATTGTGATAGCGATGTAGTCTTTTGACACTCAATATGTCTGTGATGCAGCGGCCCATATTCAACCCCAGGAAAGGTAGCCACCAAAGTGCCCGACAGTTCTGCCAAGTCCTGAATGTATGGTGTCTTTTTGACCAGTAAAGCTTTACACATGCCGAGAATCTTAAGTTGTTTGAGCGCAGTCAATGTTACAGTCATATCAACAGAATCAATGATGAAGCCTAAATGTTCGAGGCGCTGTGTCAGTGCCAAAATAGATTTTTCCATATTTATGATAAAGCCTAGAGACTGCAACAAATCTAAAGTATCAGCTATGTTTTTCCGGCAGGCTGTAAAATCACGTCCTGCCAAAAAAACATCATCAATGTATGCACTGGATAGGTGACCCTGTTTGTTTGCGTAATGCTGAGAGCGGAAGCTTGAGCAACTAAGTGAAGATACGTGGTGCAGAGGAAAGCCCATTTGGCAGACAACTAAACTGGTAAAGTGAATTTTGCCACACAAACCGTAAGAATTTCCGATGAGAAGGATGCACACTGATAGAATAATAAGCATTTTTAAGGTCAATAGATGCCATGTAGCAACCCGAGCGGACAAGACTGATCAGTGTCCAAGGGGTCCATTTTAAAATGGCGATACACAAGAAATGTATTTAAACTGCTAAGGTTAAGAATGACTCTGTAAGTATTATTTTTCTTTGGTCGCACAAATAAACTCATCCTCTTCTAGAACACCCAGTTCAATGTATTGTCGCAATTCTGCATCAATAATTTTAGTTTCTTTAGCAGTAAAGTTCATAGGCTGGGGAACAAAAGTTTGTCGAGGTGTGGCAATAAATTCCAGGCGAACTCCCTCAATCGCCTGCAAAATAAATGTGTCAGTTGTAAGTTTGCGCCAACGGTGCAAAAAAGGTTTGGTGCATTCAGCTGTAAAAGCAGGGGTCATCCCCGCCTCACCGGCAATGCCATGCTCAGATGTGGTATCATGACCCACAGAGTGTTCAGACACTTTGGTGATGGTGCATTTTGCCTTCTCAATATCATTGGCAGGTTTTTTTTTGTTAATGCAGAAGTTTGAAGGCCTGGAGCCATAATAACTGAGTTGTCCGTAGACAAGCACAAATTATGTGTAGATTGTTTGGTAAAACATTGTCTCAAAGTGTTATTTTGCAAGTGAGGTGAAACGTAACTAACCTTTAAATTCTGTGTGGGGCAGGTCGCTGAGCTCATTGACCCTGTCTTTGTCGAGACGCATTGCCCCTTCGTTGTTGCCAGTAGGGCGGCTTGTTGGGGCCTCCACCTAAAAAAGACTGCCTGAATTTATTGCGAATCCAAGATTGACGTGAAGCTGGTGTGGCGTATGGTTGAAACCTCCTCGATTTGTTATGTTGGCCGCGGGCCGAAATGCGGTTCGAAACGCGATTCGTATCAGCTATTTGTTTGATGCGATTTGGCAAATCCGACCCAAACAGCAAGTCATTAGCACTATCAGAAGAGAGCACAATTCCTTAAATTCATAGTTGAGGTCTGTTTGACTGTCCTCCCGTCGACGCTGATTCAGTTCGTGTGTTGAATGCATAAACAACGCCAAAGAATCCACAAGTTTCCTCAACATCCTTGGAGATCTCGTTTTTCACGAGAGCATCCGCAGCTTGCGTCACGGCAATCATACCTTTAACCATCGTTGTCTGAATCTTCTGAAACTTCAGGTCATGTGACCGAGTGGGCGTCTGCAACTTGTCCCATATCTCTTGATTGACTTTTGTTAGAACCAAACTCTCACAGTTGTCCGGTCGAAGATACAGCCCCAATTTCTCCTTCAATTTGTCCTCCGGTAATATCGAGTGTGCTAACTTGTCCAAAATGCTAGCAAGTTTAGGCTCCACCTTGGCAGAGACTGCCTCTCCCGAATTATAATATGAGGAAAGCTCATTAAAAACTTTCGTAGTAGAGTCAATCGGCCCTGTATCTGCGTGCTGATCTTTCGCGTCGTCAAGAATTTCTCCGTCCGAAACATCAGCATCTCCATCAAATTCATTATTCCCATCAGGTGGAGAGTCAGAACCCATCATGAGTTCCACAAAAGCATTAAATTTGCCAAATGTCTGAGACATTGTGGCCACTGTCTGTTGTAATTCATGAAATGCATCCACATTAACCTCTGACGAACTCGACGAGCCAGCCGACTGTTCAACATCCCCTGCAGTTCGGCCCCGTGGGTCGAAGGCAGGCAGAAGTAGCAACAGGCCTGGAGCCTTGTGTTACCGGGAGCGCATTACTAAGCCTGGAGCTTTTCAATGCCTCCCCTGTCTGTTTTTTGCCTTTAGCACTACCAGAACTGAGTGCCACCATGTCATCCAAAATCGAATCCAAGATGTCTGCAGACTCGGTATTCGGCGATGCCATTATTCGAGTAGAAACAAAAGTTAATAAAGTTGGTAAAACGGCCTAGCAAGCTCAATTAGCACATGAAATGTCAACCAAACGGATCGCAGATACGTTTTTTGTAGATGTGGATGTCTAGAAGAATGTAAATATTCCACGATGCACAGAAAAAACAAGTTTAATCAGCCGAACACAAAATGATGTTATTTAGTACTGAAACAAAGCGACACACTGATTCATAATAGCGCATGCGCATCTCATGTGATCCCTGCTGGGTGAAATTGGAGTAGAATTAGACTAACTTTGATTTATTTTGTGTTACTTTCAGCACTGTAACTGCAAATGCCAATACGGCTCGGGCTAGAGGCCATATTTATGAACAGATCTTTACGAAACTTCTTGGGTACTTTTGTTATCACCGTGGGACGAGAACGAGAGTTTTTGGGTCCGGTCTGAAATTCAAGATGGCTGTTGACAGCCATTTTGTACAAAATTAGGTGCAATCAGATTTTTGCGCAGAACTTCCATATGAAAGCACCGATTTGAATAATTTTTTGTATGAATGTTTAGTACCATGGGATACATCACATAGAATACGGGTTTTGTTTTCATGTATAAATTATGCAAATTAGACTAACTTTGATCTATTTAATGTTACTTTCAGCACTAACTGCAATGCCAATACGGCTCGGGCTAGAGGCCGTATTTATGAACCGATCTTTATGAAACTTCTTGGGTACCTTTGTTATCACCGAGGGATGAGAACAAGTGTTTTTGGGAGCCGTCTGAAATTCAAGATGTCTGCCGGTGGCCATTTTGTACCAAAATTAGTGCAATCAGTTTTTTGTACAGAACTTCTGTATGAAAGTTCTGATTTGAATAAATTTCTGTATGAATGTTTAGTAACATGGAATACATCACATATAATACGGGGTTTTTTCTCGAGCAGAAATTATGCAAATTAGATGAACTGATTTTTTCAGTGCTACTTATACACAGTAAGTGCATGTGTCAATACGGCTTGGGCTAGAGGCTGTATTTATGAACCGATCTTCACAAAAACTTATTGGGTACATTTGTTATCACCTTGGGATGAGAACGAGTGTTTCTGGGTGCGGTCCAAAATTCAAGATGGCTGCCAGTGGCCATTTTGTACCGAAATTAGGTCCAATCAGTTTTTGTACACAACTTCTATATGGATCAGGCTAGAGACCGTATTTATGAACTGATCTTTACGAAACTTCTTGGGTACCTTTGTTGTCACTGTGGGATAAGAACGAGTGTTTTTGGGTGCGGTCCAAAATTCAAGATGGCCACCAGCAGCCTTTTTGTACCAAAATTAGTGCAATCAGTTTTTTGTACAGAACTTCTGTATGAAAGTTCTGATTTGAATAATTTTTTTGTGTGAATGTTTAGTACCAAGGGATACATCACATATAATATGGGTTTTTTTCTCGTGCATAAATTACGCCAATTAGACTAGCTTTGATCTATTTAATGTTACTTTCAGCATTGTAACTGCAAATGCCAATACGGCTCGGGCTAGAGGCCGTATTTATGAACCAATCTTTACGAAACTTCTTGGGTACCTTTGTTATCACCATGGGCCGAGAACGAGTGTTTTGGGGTGCGGTCCCAAATTCAAGATGGCTGCCGGCAGCCATTTAGTCCCAAAATTAGTGCAATCAGTTTTTTGTACAGAACGTCTGTATGAAAGTTCTGATTTGAATAAATTTCTGTATGAATGTTCAGTAACATGGAATACATCACATATAATACAGGGTTTTTTCTCGAGCAGAAATTATGCAAACTAGATGAACTTTGATTTATTCAGTGCTACTTACACACAATAAGTGCATGTGTCAATACGGCTTGGGCTAGAGGCTGTATTTATGAACCGATCTTCACAACACTTCTTGGGTACATTTTTTATCACCTTGGGATGAGAACAAGTGTTTCTTGGTGTGGTCCAAAATTCAAGATGGCTGCCAGTGGCCATTTTGTACCGAAATTAGGTCCAATCAGTTTTTGTACACAACTTCTATACGGCTCAGGCTAGTGGCCGTATTTATGAACTGATCTTTACGAAACTTCTTGGGTACCCTTGTTATCACTGTGGGACGAGAAGGAGTGTTTTTGGGTGCAGTCCAAAATTCAAGATGGCCACCAGCAGCCTTTTTGTACCAAAATTAGTGCAATCAATTTTTTGTACACAACTTCTGTATGAAAGTTCTGATTTGAATAATTTTTTGTGTGAATGTTTAGTACCAAGGGATACATCACATATAATACGGGTTTTTTTCTCGTGCATAAATTATGCCAATTAGACTAACTTTGATCTGTTTAATGTTACTTTCAGCACTGTAACTGCAAATGCCAATACGGCTCGGGCTAGAGGCTGTATTTATGAACCGATCTTTATGAAACTTCTTGGGTACCTTTGTTATCACCGTGGGATGAGAACGAGTGTTTTTGGGAGCCGTCCGAAATTCAAGATGGCTGCCGCAGCCATTTTGTACCAAAATTAGTGCAATCAGTTTTTTGTACAGAACTTCTGTATGAAAGTTCTGATTTGAATAAATTTCTGTATGAATGTTTAGTTACATGGAATACATCACATATAATACAGGTTTTTTTCTTGAGCAGAAATTATGCAAATTAGATGAACTTTTATTTTTTCAGTGCTGCTTATACACAGTAAGTGCATGTGTCAATACAGTTTGGGCTAGAGGCTGTATTATGAACCGATCTTCACAAAACTACTTGGGTACATTTTTTATCACCTTGGGATGAGAACGAGTGTTTCTGGGTGCAGTCCAAAATTCAAGATGGCTGCCAGTGGCCATTTTGTACCGAAATTAGGTCCAACCAGTTTTTGTACACAACTTCTATACGGATCAGGCTAGAGGCCGTATTTATGAACTGATCTTTACGAAACTTCTTGGGTACTTTTGTTAGGGTACCTTTGTTATCACTGTGGGACAAGAACGAGTGTTTTTGGGTGCGGTCCAAAATTCAAGATGGCCACCAGCAGCCTTTTTGTACCAAAATTAGTGCAATCAGTTTTTTGTACAGAACTTCTGTATGAAAGTTCTGATTTGAATAATTTTTTGTGTGAATGTTTAGTACCAAGGGATACATCACATATAATATGGGTTTTTTTCTCGTGCATAAATTACGCCAATTAGACTAGCTTTGATCTATATTTAATGTTACTTTCAGCATTGTAACTGCAAATGCCAATACGGCTCGGGCTAGAGGCCGTATTTATGAACCGATCTTTACGAAACTTCTTGGGTACCTTTGTTATCACCATGGGCCGAGTACGAGTGTTTTTGGGTGCGGTCCCAAATTCAAGATGGCTGCCGGCAGCCATTTAGTCCCAAAATTAGTGCAATCAGTTTTTTGTACAGAACGTCTGTATGAAAGTTCTGATTTGAATAAATTTCTGTATGAATGTTCAGTAACATGGAATACATCACATATAATACAGGGTTTTTTCTCGAGCAGAAATTATGCAAACTAGATGAACTTTGATTTATTCAGTGCTACTTACACACAATAAGTGCATGTGTCAATACGGCTTGGGCTAGAGGCTGTATTTATGAACCGATCTTCACAACACTTCTTGGGTACATTTTTTATCACCTTGGGATGAGAACAAGTGTTTCTTGGTGTGGTCCAAAATTCAAAATGGCTGCCAGTGGCCATTTTGTACCGAAATTAGGTCCAATCAGTTTTTGTACACAACTTCTATACGGCTCAGGCTAGTGGCCGTATTTATGAACTGATCTTTACGAAACTTCTTGGGTACCCTTGTTATCACTGTGGAACGAGAAGGAGTGTTTTTGGGTGCAGTCCAAAATTCAAGATGGCCACCAGCAGCCTTTTTGTACCAAAATTAGTGCAATCAGTTTCTTGTACACAACTTCTGTATGAAAGTTCTGATTTGAATAAATTTTTGTAGGAATGTTTAGTAACATGGAATACATCACATATAATACGGGTTTTTTTCTCGTGCAGAAATTATGCAAATTAGATGAACTTTGATTTATTCAGTGCTACTTATACACAGTGAGTGCACATGTCAATACGGCTTGGGCTAGAGTCTGTATTTATGAACTGATCTTCACGAAACTTTTGGGGTACCTTTGTTATCACCTTGTGACAGGAACGAGTGTTTTGGGGTGCCTTTGTTATCACTGTAGTATGAGAAAAAATATTTTGGGGTTCAGTCAGACCCACTCTGGGACTCCCAAGATTTCTTTTCTAGTTTAGCATCTAACTGTCACCCACTTTTACGATACTTTACCTATATATTTGTTACAGGCTACGGTCAGCATTTATGTACAGACTGTTACAATACTTTACATGTACCTTTGTTACCAGGTCATTACCTAGATGTTTGCCATTGCTGTGTCGCACACTATACATGTACATGTCTTAAACAAGTTGAGCTTCCATGTCATTGATACTTTCATTAAGATATTTTTCATCAAATCTAATCATGGCTGCTGTGTACCAAATATGACTAGATTTGATGAAAATTTCATCTAAACTTAACAAAAAAAAATTATTGGTGCAAAAAACCCTTCAATTTACAGGGGGAAAATTTGATTAAATGAACTCAAATTATACTTATTTGAGAAGCAAACGAAATTTGGTCTTGGGCAGGAATATCCTCCAGCAGCATAAAGGAGTTAATGAAGTCAAATTACTCTTGCCTGTGTTCGAGCACCTTGCATACTTGTTTTGTCATGTTTAACACCTCATATGTTCTGTGTAACATTGTTCATTGAGTGCAACAAGGAACCATCTGCAGGGCTTTATCATTGCAGATGGTGCCTTATTGCACTCGAGGGATGATATGCAAGTGTTTATTCTCCTTGAGAATTATACCCACTACTGCTGGAACTGCCTGTATGCTGTATTTTATTGGATTACTCCGCCAAGTATTCAGAACAGTTCACAAACATGTAATCTCTGTTTATTTGGTCTTTGTGCTTCACAGCAGAGCTTAAAAATAATGCAAGAAACAGAATCGATTCTCACAAATGATTCTCGTAAGGAAAACAATGAGAATCAACTTTTAATTCTCGTAAAAATGTCAGTTTGATTCTCGTCAAACATTCTGAAAATGTCTTCACGAGTGGTGACCCAGAGAATATTACATATTTTTAGCTTAACTTGACAAAGTCAAGATAAGCTATTGCCATCACGCATGCGGAAGTCTGTTAGTCTGTGAGTCTGTTCCCATTTTCCTTTAGCACAGGCTACACCCCGTAATTCTTGTCTGATCGTCACAAAATTTTATGTGCAGGTTTGGGGTCATGTCTAGATGAGAACGTCCCCTTTTGGTCGCGATCGGTCAACCGGTAAGGCTGCCCGAGCCCCAAAACCATTAGCACAGTCTACAGGTCGTATTTATGAAGGGATTTCATTGTAATTGGGTAGGATGCCTCCGTATGATGTCTTGATGAGCACTTCCCCATTTGGTCGTGATCTGTCAACCGTGACGACTGTCCGAGCCCAAAACCCGAAAACCTTTAGCACAGTCTACAGGTCATATTTATGGATGGATTTCATTGTAACTTGGTAGGTTGACTATATATAATGTCTAGATGAGCACATCCCCCTTTGGACGCGATTGGTCAACTGTGACGGCTACAGGGGCCCGAAGCTCGAAAACCTTTAGCACAGGCTACAGGTCATATTTATGAAGGGATTTCATTGTAACTTAATAGGATGACTCCAAATAATGTCCAGATGAGAACGTCACCTTTTGGTCGTGATCATTCAGCCGTGATGGCTGCCCGAGCCCGAAAACCTTTAGCATAGTCTAAAGGTTGTATTTATGGAAGGATTTCATTGTAATTTGTTAGGTTGACTCAATATAATGCCATCCCCTTTTGGTCATGATTGGTCAACTGTGACGGCTACAGGGGCCCGAAGCCCAAAAACCTTTAGCCCAGTCTACAGGTCATATTTATGAAGGGATTTCATTGTAACTTCGTAGGATCACTCCAGATAATGCCCAGATGAGAACGTCCCCTTTTGGTCACGATCATTTAACCCTGACGGCTGCCCAAACCCAAAAAACTTTAGTACAGACTACAGGTCATATTTGTGAAGGGATTTCATTGTAACTTGGTAGAATGACTCAGTATAATATCGACATGATGACGTCCCCTTTTAATTGCAATCGGTCAGCTGTCATCGCTACACAGGCCTGAAGCCCGAAAATCTTTAGCACAGTCTACAGGCCATGATATTTATGAAGGGATTTCATTATACCCCCCGCAAACAAAGTTTGGGGCGGTATATAGGAATCACCCTGTCCGTCTGTCTGTCCGTCTGTCCATCCTTGTAAGCACAACTCCTCCTAAACCGTTCGAAGAATTTTCATGAAACTTTACACAATGGAAGAACTCCATATGAAGATGTGCATGAAGCAATATAATTCCGTTCTGACATTTCCAAGGGGAGATAATCTAACTTATACATTTCAGGCGTGGAGGGGGGGGGGAGGGGTATCACTTTGTGAGTTTGCTCACAGTACCTCTAGTTGTAACTTGATAGGATGACTCGTTTTAGAATAATTTCACTGTAACTTGGTAACTTTTGTTGACATACGTTAACTGTGAGGGTCACATACATTAACTGTGAAGGCCACATTAACCCACCCCTCACTTCTTTAGTGCAATCTGCACCTCATATTATTTTTATTAAAAACAAAGCATACAGGGAACAGAAATTAACATATTCCCAATTATCACAATTCTTGTCTTATTTCATAATCCTTTCATAAACATTGAACATTATCCTTTTCACTTTCCAAGTACTAATCTTTTTGCAGTAACTGAAAATTAGGACATCTTTTAGGCTTGCCTTGATTATGCAAAAAGTCGACTAATTGTCGGTCATGCCGATTGATCGACTTTAAATTTGAAAGTCGACTTTTCTACTTTTCTTTTTACCCCCGCATGTATAACGACACCACTGCCTTGCCAGAACATGATCACGCTGTATATACATGATTGGAACTTTTCTGGATGTATAAACGACAGTGGTAGACCATATGGAGGTGAAGGAGGGTGGCCTCAGACCGCCCCCCCCCCCCCCCCTTCAAATAAATCGTCATTTTTCTAAGTCCGATTCTGAAATGTTTGTGGTAATTACCTCCCACTTTAATGATTTTTTTTGTGGAAAATATGAAAGTTATTTTCAAGTATCATTGCTCTCGTCATGTCAACAACATGTCCGTATTTTAAACAACATCATTTCCAATAACCATTCTTTGCTCATAAATCCTTTATTTTGAACAACATGAAATGAAACTCGCTGCATTTGATGAAATTTCAGTATTTTGCATCACAAAACTAGAGTTAGCTCCCTTGGGTCACTCGTGTTGGAAATCCGAAAATCACAATGTTTCCCACCATTGATAAATTATCGTGAGTGTGTGTGCGGAAGGGGGGGGGGGGGGGATGTGACTTTTTACATCCTTAGTGCCCTTACAGGGCCCAGCAGAATAGTCCTTGTAAGTTGTAAAATCCCTCTCCCTCGGATCAAGCCTAGTTCCTTCTGGCTGCTCACTGTTATGTTTCATCTGAATTTCAAGCGTCAAAGTGTATTACTGTTTAACGGTATGGCAGACGATCGACCAACTTAACAGAATACGGTCAACGAAACGTTCATTCCAACGTTCACCAAGCCTTATAATGTGGGAATGATGGATCGTTGACTATGTCACCATGTTATTTGAAATGTACATGGCCCCATGCCCGGTTATACTTATCTTTAGGACCATTCAGCCATCTCAGTTTTAGTCGACGCTTTGTTAAAAAAAACGTGGTCAAAAAAGTTGATTAATAGTCGATTTTGGGCTCTGATTAATCGACTATGGAATTTCATAATCGTGGCAAGCCTAACATTTTTTCCTGTTAACATTCCAGACTTGGGAAATTATTAGCCCAGTAGATTTTGATAAAAGCAAACCACAAGTGGTGGTACTCTGTGGGTGAGGGCGGGGGGTAGGGGCTGTCATGAGGAAGAGGATAGTTGGGGGGGGGGGGTTAAATCAACAATTATTTTATGATTTTTAGCTCAACTTGACAAAGTCAAGCTGAGCTATTGCCATCACTTCTCGTCCGTCGGCGTACGTACGTACGTACGTCCACAATTTCCTCTGGCACACCTCACAGGTAGCATTTATGATCAGATTACTTTCAAACTTCTTATGCTTGTTTGGGGTGACCTCTAGAGGGGTACTATCGATTTTCTTCAATTTCCGGCAAAAAATGTTGCCGCGGCCAACGTTCTTAGAACTTAGTTTAGTCAAACCACAATATTTCCCTTTGGCACACCCTACAGGTCACATTTATGATTTGATTGCTTTGAAACCTGATACGCTTATTTAGGGTGACCTCTAGATGGGAGCTATCGATTTTCTTCAATTTCCGGCAAAAAATGTTGCCACGGCCAACGTTCGTAGAACTTAGTTTAGTCAAACCTCAATATTTCCCTTTGGCACACCCTACAGGGCACATTTATGATCGGATTGCTTTGAAACCTTTCATGCTTGTTTGGGTTGACCTCTAGATGGGAGCTATCGATTTTCTTCAATTTCCATCAAAAAATGTTGCCGCAGCCAACATTCTTAGAACTTAGTTTAGTCAGACCACAATATTTCCCTTTGGCTCACCCTACAAGGCTCATTTATGATTAGATTGCTTTGAAACCTGGTATGCTTATTTACGGTGTCCTCTAGATGGGAGCTATCGATTTTCTTCCATTTCCGTCAAAAAATGTTGCCACGGCCAACGTTCTTAGAATTTAGTCTAGTCAGACCACAATATTTCCCTTTTGTACACCCTACAGGGCACATTTATGATCGGATTGCTTTGAAACCTGGCATGCTTGTTTGGGGAGGCCTCTAGATGGGAGCTATCGATTTTCTTCGGTTTCTGTCCAAAAATGTTGCCACTGGCAAAAAAACTGACATTGGTCCCAATGATCTTCAATTTTGCCATTTCAAATTCATTTATAACTTACCAAGTTCAAGTTTGTCAAGTTCAGCTACAGTGTCATTGACACTTTCATTTAACATAGTATAAATGCATCAGAATAATTGACAACTAGATCTGGATATAACCTGGTGTTAATGGTGGTCCATGAGCTGAAAATTCACAAGTTTTTTCTTTTGGTTTGTCCCCGCGCGAACTTTTCCCTGAAATCCATCCCATTTCTTGAAAATGACCCTCAGGTTCCCTGAAAAATTATTCTGGAGATTAACGTCTAAACGTCAGTGAAAAGTATTTCAGATGTCAATAAACATGCTGTGAGTTTTATTGGATACATAACTGCAATTTATTTGAAATAATACAAAGTTTTTTTTATCTAATTATGACCAATTAGTGTTAAAATAATGTACAGTTGTTGGTTGTGGCAGTCATTCGAACAGCAGTAAAGTTAAAATTGGAAACCACGTCTATTCAGAAATGATGTCACAGGGATTTCCTTGTTTTTTTACCTCCAATGACATTCAGATAACTTCATTTATATCTTCGCAATGTTGTGTTTTCGGAAATTTCGTCTGCATTAAAGTAATTTTGCATTCCTTCTAATGTCTTACACTTTGCTTGCGGTGGGATTTTTTTACATGCTCCTTCACATGCAAGCAAAATCTGCGAGTCACATTTTTAGCTCACCTGACTGCAATTCAGTGTGAGCTATTGCCATCAGTTGGCATCCGTCTTCCATCGTCTGTCATCCGTTTACTTTTGGAAACTTGTCTTCTTCACAACCATTAAGCCAAATTCAAACATATATTGCACAGACCACTTATGTAGTATACCCTTTCTATTTTGTTCAAATGAAGTAGCTGCCATCTTCAGGCTTTGCTTAATGCCCCAAAAGCCTAAAAATCTTTAAAAATCTCCTCATGAACCACCAGAGAGAATGCCTTGATATTTGGTATGGAACATCCCTTGCTGGTGAAGATTAAAGTTTGTTCAAGGGAAGTTGGTAGGCCAATATTTGGGCTCTCTGTGGGAGCATATCCATTTTGGGCTCCACCCAAAATTTGTATTTCAAGAACCGGTCGGCCAGTTTGAACCAAATTTGGCATGTAGTATTAGTGGGGCCTAAGTAATTGATTGATACTCGAAAAAAAAAATTTTTGCAGCTCCGTGGGAACCCCAGTGTCTGAAAATAGAAAAAAATTAAATTGCCCATGTTTCCCAAACCACATGAAACAGAGAACTGTTGTTTTGTAAGAAGCATCCTTAGGATCAGTAGAATGGAGTCGTAAAAAAAACATGCTTGTTGGGGAGGTTGCATGTCATTTTAACCTACTTCATATCGATATAACCATATAAATATGGATGCCAATTTCAGCTTTATTCTTACTGGCCAGTGTCTTATTGGGAATGTGCCGCCCAATTTTTTTTTTAGTCCACTATTTCTGTACTGCCCAGTGTTTGCAGGGCAGGTTTGCATGTCCTTTTAACCTACTACATATTGATATATATTCAAATAAATATAGATGACAAAAGAATCATAGTGTTTTTTAATTCTGTTCATTGAAAGTTGTTTGGATGAACAAATTCTCTTCAAACATTCAGAAGTTATTTATTTACATGCAATTCGGACTTTGCTACCTCCGGGGGCATCAGCACACGCGTTAGCATTGCTCTTGTTGCATTGATGATGTGTTGAAGTAAAAACAGTGCAAAGACATTATCTTAGTTTAGGGTCACCCTTGTTTTTGTTGTTTGGAGATGTTGACATCATATAGGAATTTCAGTACTTACTTAATTGGATGATACTGGAATTGTTATTAATTCATAAAAGCTCTGATATATGCTGATAACCATTTTCAATAAATCCATTATGGCAGCAAATCAACTCAATTAGATATTGGGACACTCCGACGTGTATGTATTTGTATCTCCAATCTCTTTCACTAATGACTTTAATCATTAGGGCTTTCTGTTTTTCTAATTAAACTGCAAAACAGAGAAAGCATAAAAAAAAAAATTTGTAGTCATGAGCATATTTTTCTGTTAGTCTGTCATGACATTGTCAATGTGTATCTTCCTCTCTCTGTATGTCCATCCATCCATCTCACTTTCTGTCTGTCAATATTGTTGTTTTTAGCTCACCTGACTGAAAGTTGGGGTAATCTATAGTGATCACCCTTCGTCTGTCTTCTCCTCCCCAACTGCTGGATCAATTCCAACAAAATTTCATGTGAATGATTACTGGGTGGGGGGGGGGGGGGGGGATTCAGTTTTGTTAAAATTGATATGCTACCTTCCATAGGGAGGAGGTGAAGGAAATTGCTCCAAATTTTTAAAAAATCTTCCTCTCATGATCCAATGGATGGAATAACCTGATATGTGGTATTCAGTTTCCTTTTGAGGTGTACAGTAAAGTTTGTTCTAGGGAAGTTTGAGGGGCAATATTTTCGGTTGTTCTGGTAGGAGCAAGTGTTTTGGCCCCACCTAAAATTTCTAATTTCACAAGTGATAGGTTGATTTAAATCAAGTTTGGTGTGTGGTAGTATTGGTTCATAAGTACCTGATTCATGGAAAGAGAAATTTTCCTGCATCCCTGTGGGAACCTCAGGAACTAAAATTATAAATTTTTCGAATGCCTATATATCCAAAACTGCATGGAATGGTGAACTGTTATTTGGTATGAATCATTTTTAGGATCAATGGTAAAAATACCAATTGCTTGTGTCATAGGGTCCCTTATGGGGAATCAAAAAATGCCTATTTTCAATAATTTATAAAATCTACTTCTCCAGAAGCACGGGTCATCATCTGTTGATATACAACATACTTAGGAAGATCAGATTCTAGTTTGTTCAGATCAAGTCCATGGGTTTATTTTTGTGCCTCATCTGGGAGCCTGAATTTTAATTACTTCAATATGAGGAATTTTGTTTGAAAATCTTCATCTCCCAATCCACCCATTAGAATCTTGATATTCGGTTTACAGGATCTTTATGGGTGGTCAGATCCAAGGGTGTTCACAACTAATCCCTTGGTTCATATTTCGTCTCCTTATCAGAGCCCAAATTTTTTCAGTGTAATAAGAGGAAAATTATTTGAAAATCTTCTGACCCACCACTGAGAATCTTTTGATATTTTATATTCAGCATCCTTGTGGGGGAGGGGGGGGGGGGGGAGATTCAATGTTGTTGAAATCAAGTCCCTGTAAGAGCCCAAATTTTAACATAGTGCAGTATGAGGAATATTTTTTGAAAACTTCACATTTACCAGTCAGAATTTCTTGATATTTGTTATACAGCTTCCTCACAGAGGGTTCAGATTCAAGTTTGTTCAGATCAAGTCCCCTGTTTCATATTTGAACACACACACATTCCAGTTTGTTCAAATCGGATCGCTGAGTTAGTATTTGGTCTTTAACAATTTGAAGAAATTTCTTTAAAAATCATCTTCAGATCCACCGGTTAGAATCCTTTCATCTTTGGTATACATCTCTAGGGGGGGTGGGGGGGGGGGGGGGTAGGGTGGGGGCAGATTCAGGTTTGTTCAAATTGAGTCCATGGGTTCATATTTGAGCTCTCTATGGGAGCCCAAATTTGAACTTTGTGCAATATGAGGGAATCTCTTGAAAAATCTTAATTCTTCAGATTGACCAGTCAGAATCCTTTCATATTTGGTATACAACATCTCTAGGTTGGTTAGACTCAAGTTTATTCAAATCTGGTCCTTGGGTTAATATTTGGGCTCCCTATAGGAGCCCAAATTTTAACTTAGTGCAATATGAGGGAATTTAATTAAAAATTTTCTGTAGATTCACCAGTCAGAATGCTTTCATATTTGGTATGCAACATCTCCAGGAGGGTCAGATTCAAGTTTGTTCAATTGTGTCCCTGGGTAGGTATTTGGACTCTCTATGGGAGCCCAAGTTTTAACTTAATGCAGTATGAAGGGGGATTTCTTTGAAACTCTTCTCCATTACAATCTTTTGATATTTGGTATACAATATCTTGGGAGGGAGGGGGACACCTGGGTAATTTTTGGTACCTGGGGTAATTTTTTTACCAAGAGTAATAGAGTTGGTAAATTTTATTCCCGAGATTGTGTTAGCCCTTCAACCATTGAACACTGGGATGCACTCCTAAATTTTCTGAGATATTTTGCCAAAGTTTGGCACCTACTAGTAAGATTAAATTTTTACCTGGAGTAACATTGGCTGGTTGAAGTGATGAGCAAGTCAAAATGGCCAGACTGAAAGGGGGGACGGGGACGGGGTGGGGGGGAGGGGGGAGTACAGGCAAAGGCTAGATAGGCATTCACTCACATTTGTGTGTGTGTTGGGGGGGGGGGGGGAGGTCATTGTCTCTTGGGGGGGGGGGGGGGGGGCTTGGATCAGTGATATCCATATTTGTATGCTTTTACTGACAAATATCATTAAAAGTGTTAAAATAAATTATTAAAATGAAATATAATGCGTTTGGGTTGGGGGGGTGCCCGGGCGGGACCGTGGGAGGCATAACACGGAAAATATTGATGTATTGGCTACGCGCAAAAATCTCACTGACAAGCATCCAAATCTCACTGAGAGCTCATCAAAATCTCACTGACAGTCACCTTCAGAGGTTCATAGGTCTGGTCAGAACCCTCATGAAAAGGGAAATGCGAAAATTTCACACAGACTATTCTGCCCTGGATAAAATCATCAAAGACTGAAGTAGTCAACAACAATTTTATTCAGGACAGAATATTTTGACTTACAGAAATATAACCTTGTTAACAACAGCAAGCAATGTGCAAGCTTCAAACATACCTGTACTCCTGTAGGTAGGCAAAAGATGACAGATCAAAGTAAAATAAAACATTTAAAATGATTAAGCCACAGACAAACCTTTACCTTGCCAGGGGATTTCCCACCTTATTTACATAAGTGAGGTTATTATGGGAGTAATCTTTTTGAGCAGTTATTTCTTCGGTACATCTGAGATGAGTTTCCATTGTATTCTTGTGCCAGTCAGCTATCAATTATGGGTCAATTAATAGGGCATCAGTTAATCAGCTCATGATTTTATTGCCGAGAAACTAAAAATCTTTTCAGATAATGAATAAGTAATTATAATAAAAACGAAAGAACGAAAACAAAACACACACATCCTGATTCTAAGACAGTTTATGCAAGAGTTAACCACAATACATGGAGGGTGGATTCAGTGAGTTCGTACTAAATCACATTGGGATATATTTTCCTCTTGGTAATTCTAAGAACAAGAAGGACTTGCAAACTTTCATCTCTCGGGCCACAGGACACAACCTGACATCAAAAGAAATGAAAGTTTGCAAGTTCTTGGTGTGTGCTTTTTAACCCTTTACCTAATAAATCACCTGCCACTTCCGACGTAATTTGCAAATTAAGCAGTTAAAAAAAAAAATTTCAAAAAAATTCAGCAAAAGCATAGGTGACCACTCATTGGAATCTGCTCATTCCAGTGAGGGGGTCACATGATATGGTTTTGTTGAAATCTTTTTAAAAATTTGAAAATACAATTGAAATAATACATTTTGATATTCTGTGAGTTGGGTAAAGGGTTAATAGCATTTTGTGAAAAATTAGATATTTTGGGGTGGAAAATGTATGTTACGGTCATGTTCCACAGATGATAAACAGACATTGTAAGTTCACAAGTTTTTGTTTTTTTACTGACTAGCATCCAGGTGATTGGCTGTTGAAGAGAAAAATGATTGTTCGGAGACCTTACGATACTGATGATTGAATTGTCTGCTACTGCAAAAACAAGTACATTTGTATCATGGCAAAAAATTGGCAATGCTAATAGCTTGAATAATAGCTTCGCATTCAGTTTTAACCGTGCAGTTATCTGGTTGGGCACTCTTCAACCAGTTAAGTTGGAAACCAGTTGTTAACCGGATATCTGTTTCAGCACCATCTGTGATCAAGTCAAATGATGTGAATATACTTGTTGTTGCCTTAAATAATAACTTTAATTAATTGATTACCGATAATCCAGTGAACTCAGTGAACTGATAGTGTGAAGCTTCTGTGTAATTAAATGTTGATTTTTGTAAGATGTACTGTAATTATTATGTTTTATTGAAGAAAAAACACAGCCTTATATCACCGTTCACTGACAATTGACATTCAGGAAAGAGAATTAAGCCTTTACCTAACATATTGGCAACATCTGCCTTCATAATTTTCAAATTTAGCAGTCGAAAAAAAAAAAATTTTCAAATTGTGTCGTCAAAAACATATCATGTGATCCCTCATTGGAATGAGCTCATCGACCATGTTCCAATGTTGGGTCAGTTGATACGGTTTTATTGAAATTTTTTGGAAAATTTAAAAAAATCAAAATCAAAATAATAAACTTTGATATCCTTGGGTAAAGGGTTAACCCTTAAGCCCCCATATAGCCCCCAAACCGCCACTTTTATATTGCATTGAAGCAGGTGCTCCCTTGTGTAATCTTTTTTATTACTCTTGTATGAAGACTGAATTTTCCCTTGCAGTGGTTCTACATCACTGCTGGCTGCCTGTATAGGCAGCCAGCAGTGATGTAGAACCATGGACAAGTCATCAATAACTATGTAAGCAGAAAAAGGCCATAAATACTTTAAAATTAATCTGAGGACCTAAGGGTTAAAGTAAAGTTTGTCCAACATTGCTTCTGACACTTCAGTCTCTCAATCTATAACTATCAGACCAACCCATCCCATGGGGGTTAGACCTGCCCTTGTGACAAAAGATTTCTAGTTGCTTTGCATATCAAAGGAGATAAAGCTTGAATTTCTAACAGAAATTGCCTCTGATGTTGCCTCTCTTGTTTGTTTTGTCATTGATGGGCTTCTTCACTGTTGCAATGACGTTTCGTTCACAAGTTTGAAGCAATTTTTAGTGCCAGAATTTTAGCCAGTCGAGAATGTTTAGTGACAAACTTTTAGTGCAAGTGGCTAAATTGCCACCAAACAGCTTGAGCACTTGTCTCCATTAAATTTTTAAAACAAATCATTGTAGGTAGATTCTGGGTACAAAAATTTGTCTAGCACTCCACCAGATACGGAATCTTATCAAACCGTCAAATACTCTTATGATTTGATGAAAAAAGATTATGTCAGTTCAAGAAACATCTACTATATGGATCTCACTAACAACAGACACATGGATAAGCTATAGAATGGATGGATACATCAGTAACCTTGCATGTCATCAATTCTGATTGGAATATAAATAGTTGTGTACATCAATAATGACTAGTCATCATACCACTGAACATTAAAATTAACATTTTGAACTCTTTTACATCTGGGAATACTTTGATATTTCAGGAGAAAATATTGTCCTTCACAACTGATAAGGCAAAAAAAAATTAAATGGTCTGGTTCCGGTTAAAAGCAGTAGAAAAATTGTGTTGGTTGGTCAATCAGGATTTTTTTTTTTAATATTTTATTTTCTCATACAGTAGCATAACCTTTTACCCAACATAGCAACCTGAACCGGTCAACGTCATTCACAAAAATCACCATTCAAATGTTATTACATTTAATTTTATTGTCTCAAACACATAGCTTATGTCCCTTCATTGGAACAAGCTGAGTTTAAGCTGAGTTTTTGAGATAAAAATGAAAATTATTTTAATTTATTCATTTTCAGCTCTCCTGACTAAAAGTTGAAGTGAGCTGCAGTGTTCACTCTCCATCTGCCATCTGTAAACATGATGTTTGCAACTTCTCCAAAACTGCTGAACCTATTTCAGTGAAATTTGATGAGATGATGTGATTGTTTTGTTGTGACATAGCATTTTGATTTGGTTCAAATCAAGTTGCCCCACCTCCATAGGGATGGGTTGGGGGAAAATGTTCCCAAATTTTTAAAAAATCTCATGTGAACAATTGACCCAGTGACTAAATAATCGATACTGAGCTTCCTTTTGAGTTGTAGAATAAAGTTGTTCAAACGATGTTCGTGGGGCAATGTGGGCCTTTGTAATGTTCTACAAACTAGAATTCTAGAATATGCTTATAAAACCTTGATGTTGTGGTTCGGGAAATATTTGAAAAGTTAGGTAATTTGAAATCAATTAAATTTAGGGTATGAAACTTGAATTATGCCATTTCTAACTTCACCCCTCCCAGAATATTCTCAAATGCTTTTCACCAGTTTGTGCAAAGTTTTCAAGTGTACTTGATATACTTTGAGATGCAGAACACTACTAATATAATATGACTACAAAGCGAACAAAATAATGGTAGTAGAAATATTTCTGTTCTATTGATGTGCATAACTCTCTACACTTATTGGGATTGAAAATGCAGACAAGAATGCTTAGAATGTCATCTAGTTATTCCAGCCTGTTGTTACATTTTGATATTGAAACAGTAGACTTCTGTTTGTTAATTGGTGTATGTACTTTTGCTATTGCACATCGGTTCAGTTGTGATTACTATGTCATTGTTGCCCTGTGAGAACCCTGGGAAGTGAAGCAGTGCTTCTTGTTTAGTGTGGTAAAGAAGCTCTGTTTTACATGGTCACTAGTGCCTGGGGTGGAAGTCCTCTAAAATGGGCAACATGGATACAAATGATTGCTGGACTTGAGTTTATATCCATGTTGCAGTCACAATTTACCATTGTGCTGAAATATGTGACCTTAAACTGCAATAAATAAATAAATGTCATTGTTGGATCCATCAGCTCTTTCCCCAACACATGGTCTATTGTATGAAAAAAAACAAATTTTGGGAACAACACAAATGTTTAAGTTTTTGCCACAAAAAACATACCTGGTAGGTTATGACTCCTCATTGGAACAACTCAATGAACTTGTTTCATTGAGGGTTCTTAATGTACACACTGATGTCAAAACATTTTCCCATAATACAACTAGGAATTTAACCAATTGAGTCTTGTCTGACAGAGCTCATTGAGCTCTGTCAAACAACGACTGAGTTTGGTAAATTCCTAGTTGCATTGTCAGGCATCATAAGAAATTTTGCTTTTTGAAATTTGAGCATTTTTGGGGACATAAAAAATATACACCTACATAAGTGACATGGAAACAGAACTAGGATAATTGTGGATTCCTCTTGACATAATCAGGATTTGTTGTCTTGTTCTTGTTTGCTTTATTCTTTATTTGCTGAACGTGTTGGACAGATGGAGAAATAAACTAAGATAACCTTAGGTCGGAGCATGTGAATCTTAAAAGTACAGGGTTGAATAAATTATGAATCGAAACCAACAAGAAGTCAAATTGAATCTCGCCACTCTTTGAGTTGTAAACATTGCACCTTTGTACAAACAAGGAATATATTGTCTGTCTGCCCTCGAGTTATTGTATTCAATGGCAGCTCGTCTTGGGGAAATAAGTCGAAAAGCAGAATATTCAGGAAACAGAATCAAAGTAGTTTTGAAAATGAAAGCTCTGTGAACTTGTCTTGTATCATCAAGTCTCCTCTGCAAGCCTGGAAATAAGTAGACTGTCATTTGCAGAATGAAGTCCCCAGAGGGTGAATTTGGTGATGCTACCCTGCACAGCAGGGTAGTATCACTAAATTTACCCTCTGTGAACCTCAATCTAAATCATAGTATCGGGCCTAAAGTCCTAAACAGAAAAAGCTACCCTGAGGTTGAATTGGCCCGCTGTATGGGATAGTGGGATGGCATCAGCAAATTCCCCTTCTGGGGACCTCATTCTGCAAATGACAGATTGCTTATTTCCAGGCTTCCTCCTCTACAGGAGACCTGATGATAGAAGAAGAATGCAAGAGGAGAAGACACTTGGTAGGGTGTTTAAGACATGTCGAGAATATCCAAATCTGCAAAAATGATAACGAATTGAATCATTAGGGCGATTTTGGATCAAATCAAATTCCAAAGCTCAACAGGACCCAATCCTAAGGTTGACAATAACTGTTTTTGATGATGGTTCGAAAATGAACAGAAATTAGAGGGTGATGACTCTAGCTGTCTGAACATCAGTCATTTCTCATAAGCAGTCAACACCACATTGGAGTACACTGGTCTGAGTTATCAAGATTTTCCCTGACTGTGTTGCTTACTGTGGAACACTGCTTCTAAGAGTCACAGCTAAACACCTGCTTGGAATGACATGAAAAGCTATAGCAATGGAGGGGTCATAATCTTAGTTTTTGAAAAAAAATGAAATTTTTCATTATATAAGAAAAAATATTAATGGTTTCAATTTCTGGTTGTGTTAGCTAAAGGATTAAAGAGATAAAATAATAACCTCTCCAAATTGTACCAAAGTTTATCATAAAGCGTTACAAATTCACTCTTTTGCAAGTGTTGTTTATTGATGTGTTGAAGGTACTATAATTTCTTTCCTAATGTAGATAATTGTACAAGATTATAGCTGATAAAACATATAAATTAATTGAGCATTTTGCTTTGAACTAATCATTGCTGATTATTAGAAAGTGACTTTTGATGTTTGCTTATTAATAGAGCAATCATCAAGACTTAAACTGATTAATCAAGTGCCAATATTCTGGAATGACAAATATGTGTTTGTAGCTGACCGAGTATAGTTGCCCTGGTAACCAACAACAGTCTTGAGAGTGCTCTAAAGTCGCTACCATTGGAATAAACAGTTCGCTAAACTTGACCCGATACTGATGTTGCTGTCATGATACAGCCATAGATAAAAAAAGAAAAACTTCAAATAACTAAAAAGGTCTCAATGAGCTTGTACCATTATAGGGTTGTAAGCAATGTTTTAGAGGCAAAAATTTAAAAAATAAGATTTGAAAAGCGATTTTTTTGCCTGTGACTGGCTGGATATGGCTGTTAGTTTATTGAAGGGTTAAGGTTAAAAACAATAAAAATTAAGTGTGATTGCAGATTGTTTCTTGCCTTTTGCATTTTTAGGTTTATCACCATAGCTTTTTCTTACCATTGTGCTGAAATATGCATCACTGAAGAAAGTCCCTGTTACTTGCTCGGTGTGCTTGGTCTTCTCCAAAGCCAATGGACCAATTCAAGAGAAAGTTTGTGTGAGTGATGGTCCCGAAGGGGCTTTGCATTTTTGTTTAATTCAACATGCCCAGCCCTCTAAGGAGGGAGTGGGTGAAAATGCTCCAAAATATTTTTAAAATCTTCTCATAAACCAGTGAGTACAATGACTTGATATTTGTTATGGAGCTTCCTTTTGAGGTGTAGAATCAATTTTGTTCAAACGAAGTTCGTGAAGCAATATTTGATCAGGGTTTTTTTTTGGTTGGGGGGTCAGATACAAGTTTGTTAAAATAAAGCCTATTGGTTCATATTTGGGCTCCATGCAGGATCCCAAATTTTTAACTTCGGGTAATATGGGGAATATTCTTTAAAAATCTTCTTCAGAACCAGCAGTCAGAATCTTTTAATGTTTGGTATACATCATTGTTATGAGGGTCAGATTCAAGATTGTTCAAACCAAGTCTCTAGGTTAATATTTGGGCTTCCTATGGAAGCCGAAATCTTAACTTAGTTCAGTATGGGGGATAATTTTTAAAAATCTTGTTCAGATCCACCTGTCAGAATGCTTTCATATTTGGTGTACAACATTGGGGGGGGGGGGGGGGGGGGGGGGAGGGGGGGGGCAAATTCAAGTTTGTTCAAATCGAGTGCCTGGGTTAATAATAGTTGGGCTTCATATGGGAACCTGAAATTTAACATACAACAACATAGGAAATTTCTTCTTCAGATCCACTAGTCAGAATGCTTTCATATTTGGTATACAACATCTGTAGGGGGGTCAGATTCAAGTTTGTTAATATTTGGGCTTGCTATGGTAGCTCAAATGTTAACTTAGTGCAATATGAAGAAATTTCTTTTAACCCTTTACCCAACGAATCGCCCACATCCGCCTGTTTTATATTCAAATTCAGCAGTTGAAAAAATATTATTTTTCAAACAATTTAAACAAAACCATATCATGTTACCCCTCGTTGGAACGAGCTCGTCGCTCGTTCCAACGAGGGGTCACATGATATGGTTTTGTTCAAATTTTTGGAAAAATTTAAAAAAATGATATTTAAAATAATAAATTTTGATATCGTCTGCGTTGGGTAAAGGGTTAAAATTTACTAATTCAGATCCAACAGTCAGAATGCTTTCATATTTGGTATACAACATCTCTAGAGAGGTCAGATTCAACTGAGTTCAAATCAAGAGCCTGGGTTAATATTTGGGCTCCCTATGGGAGCCGGAATTGGCCATGTAGCTGAAGAATTAAAAATTTTGTATTCAGTACCCTCTAGAGGTGTGTAACTAAGATTAATCCACATAGGTTGTATTAAGGGGCATCATAGGGGAACTCTACATTTTAGATTATCATCATCCGAAGAAAACGTATGATGCTCGGACTATTTTTGTCACTTCTGAGGTGCTCAAGGATGGACAATGTATCCTAAGGAGATGGATTGCTTAATAATTAAGTAGACTCATTCTTGGATTCTTTTTATATTGTGTTTTGTTCAAGGTGAGTGCTTCAGGCCCTGTGGGGCCTCTTGTTTTTTTGCGGGGTGGGGAGTGATTTAAATTTGTTCAAAGCAAGCCCCTTGGTACATATTTGGGCTTTCTGTGGTAGCCCGGATTTTACCTAGGTGCCATATAAGGAATAATTTTTTTAAATTCGCCTTTCTCAAATGCTCAAATTATGAAAGCTACTTTGGCAGGAGGTCAGTTTTAGTCTAACTTGTTCATTGCATACAAGTGCCTTTTAATTTTTAGCTCACCTGACTGAAAGTCAGGGTGAGCTTTTCTGATCACTCTTCGTCTGCCGTCCGTCAGTCCGTCGTCCTGCGTGAAGGTGGTGTTTGAGCCTCTTTCTCCTAAACCACTGGCCACATTTTAATTAAATTTCATGTAAGTAGTGGTTATATAGGGGCATTTTGATTTTTATGCAAATTAGGTTTCCATTCATATTGAGCAGAGGGGTGGGGAAAAATGGTCAAATTTTTTGAAAATCTTCTAATGAACCACCGGTAGCAGAGACTTAATATGTGGTATACAGAGTCCGTTTGAGGTTTAGAATTAAGTTTGTTCAAGAGAAGTTTGTCGGGCATCATTTGCCTTTGTTATGGGAGGGGCAAAAATTTTGGCCACGCCTAAAACTTCTATTTTCAGAAGTGTGAGGTTGATTTGAACAAATTTGATATGAGATGATAATGGATCATAAGTAGTTGATTGATGCCGAGATTCAAGTTTGTTCAAGCCAAGTCCCTGGGTTCATATATGGGCTCCCTGTGGTAGCCCGAATTATAACTCAGTTCAAAGTGAGGAATTTTCTTTAAAAATCTTCTTCTTCAGATCCAGCAGCCAGAATGTTTTGATATTTGGTATGCAGCATCTTTATGGGGGTGAGATTCAAGTTTGTTAAAACCATGTCCCTAGGTCCATATTTGGGCTCACTGTGGGAGCCCGAATGATAACTTAGTTCAAAATGAAGAATTTTCTTTAAAAATCTTCTTCTTCAGCTCCAGCAGTCGGAATGTTTTGATATTTGGTATGCAGCATCCTTGGGGGGGGGGGGGGGGTAGGGAGGGGGGGAGATTCAAGTTTGTTCAAGCCATATCCCTAGGTCCATATTTGGGCTCACTGTGGGAGCTTGAATTGTAACTTAGTTCGAAATGAGGAATTTTCTTTAAAAATCTTCTTCTGCAGATCCAGCAGTCGGAATGTTTTGATATGTGGTGTGTAGCATCCTTAAGGGGGTGAGATTCAAGTTTGTTAAAGCCGTCCTTGGGTTCATATTTGGGCTCACTGTGGGAGCCCGAATGATAATTTAGTTCAAAATGAGGAATTTTCTTTAAAAATCTTCTTCTTCAGATCCAGCAGATGAATGCTTTTGATATTTTGTATGCAGCATCCTTAGGGGGGTAAGATTCAAATTTGTTCAAGCCATGTCCCTAGTTCCATAAAATTTGTCTCTCATGACTTCATTCCTTTGTAGTGTTGATGAACCATGTCTAACTGAATGTGACCCCAAATACTTCTTTGAACCACTTTGTTTGAATCACTTTGCCCGGGTGAGCGATTAAGGCCCCTTCGGGCCTCTTGTTTTTTTAGATCCACAGGTCAGAATCTTTGGATATTTGGTATAAGCTTTTCATAGGAGGAGCAGATGCAACTTGTTGAAATCAATTCTCTGGGTTGATATTTAGGCTACCATGTCAGGTGAGCTCCCTCAGACCCCCTGGGGCTCTTGTTTTTTATAAGTTATTGCGATGAATTGACGATAACATAGTCTGAGGTTTGCAACTCAGAGATTATGTTCAACCCGGATGCTCCGCACATCAGTTGAACATAAGCTCTAAGCCAATAAGACCCTACCTACAGCCCAAAACCCACATCACTAAATGAACAAGGCAACTTTTAATGAAAACAGGTTTAGTAAATAATCTCTTGTATACCCCTCGACGTGACTGGACAAATAATCAACAAAATAATAAAGGTTGGGTTCACTCCCATCTTACTTCAAATCGTATAATGATTTGTAATTTAAACAACACTTCATTCGAAACATTGTCTGCTGCATGTAGAAAAAATCTAAAAAAAACTGAAGTGGTTGGCAAATCACTCCGTTGATGAAATAATTAGGAAATTGGCAATGTCATTTCAAATATTTTGTGTGGTCACGTCAGACGGTAACATATGTTTCTGGAGCTGTAAACATAGAAGAAACTATGCAAGCTCTCATCAGAGGGCAAGGAGTTTAGTTTTATTGAAACATAAGTTAATTGGCAGGGGAATCTGCTTTTTTAGCTCACCTGACCTAAAAGGCCATGTGAGATTTTCTCATCACTTGGCATCTGTCGTCGTCCAGCATCCATAAACTTTTCACATTTTCATCTTCTTCTCTGTAACCGCTGAGCTGGTGTGAACCAAACTTGGCAGGAATGGTCTGTGGGAGGTCCTCTACAAACGATCCTCATTCTGTTCCCGTCGGATCAAAAACATGGCTTCCAGAGGTATTCTTTGATTCTGGTTGGTGGATTTTCAAAAATCTTCTCTGAAACTGCCAGTTAAAACTTCACATAAATGATGACTGGGACCCCCTCTACCAACGATCCTCATTTAATGTTGATTGGGTCACAAACATGGCCGCAATTGTGGCTTATAGTTACTGTAGGAATCCTATGAGAAATCACATTTTCATCATCTTCTCTGGAGCTACTGAGCTGACATGAACCAAACCTGGCAGGAATAGTCTATGGGAGGTCCTCTACAAACGATCCACATTTTGATTCCATGGGTTTGAAAACATGGCCGCCAGAGGCATTCTTTGATTCTGATTAGTGGATTTTGAAAAATCTTCTCTGAAATCACAGGGCCAAATGTTTTGAAACTTTGCATGGTTGATGACGGACCCCCTCTACCAACAATCCTCATTTAATGTTGATCGGGTTGCAAACATGGTCTCAATTGCGGCTTATAGTTACTATAGAAATCCTATGGGAAATCACATTTTCATCTTCTCCGGAACTACTGAGCTGACAGGAACCAAACCAGGCAGGAAAGGTCTATGGGAGGTTCTCTACAAACGATCCTCATTTTGTTCCTGTGGGTTGAAAAATATGGCCGCCAGAGGCATTCTTAGAGGCATTCTTTGATTCTGGTTGGTAGATTTTCAAAAATCTTCTCCTCTGATACTGCCAGGCCAAATTTTTTAATACTTCACATAAATGATGCCTGGGACCCCCTCTACCAACGATCCTCATTTAATGTTGATTGGGTTGTAAACATGGCTGTAATTGCGGCTTATAGTTACTATAGAAACCCTATTGGAAATCACATTTTCATCTTCTTCTCTGGAACTACTGAGCCGATGTGAACCAAACTTCGCAGGAATGGTCTATGAAAGGATGGAAATATGTGGCCGCCAGAGGCTATATTCTAATGCTTAACCTAATGCCTTTCCTGTCTGCAGGAAGATCGGTACTGGCTGCAAAATACTTGTTTTTTTAAAATCTTGTAAGGGTTAGTTCCAGTTTTCTCCACTGAGAACTGGGGAAAAAAACCCAAAATATTGTGTATACAGTACAAGTCAAAATAAACTGTAGCATAACTGCAATAAACTAAGTAAACTGCTGCTCCTGCCCTGACAAGATCAGAATCTGACATTTTCTGGAAAGCTATCGGTGAGAGCTTTCCAGAAAATGATGTCAGCTTCTGTCTTATCAGTGTAGGAAGAGAAAGATACATAGTTTATAGGATTATCCTACAACTTATTTTGACATTTACTGTAAACAAGTGCAGCTGTATGTTGATACATGTATTATTCTTCTCAAGTTACTTATCAGAAAATACTGATTGATGACAGGTGTTTGGAAAACCATGGAAGTTTTGCTTATATTCTCTTCCCATCATGTTAGCTTAGATGACAGTAATTATTGTATATCTTTTGAGATTTGACAAAATTGGACTAAAATGTGTTTCCTGTGACCCTTTACCTATCCAAAGCTGTTTTGAAAGAGAATACTGTCTGAAAAAATTGTAATTTTCAAAATATTTAACCTTCTTTTACTGATTTTTTTGTTGAAACAGAATTCATAAATGTGTGCATTTTCAAGAAAATCTTCTTTGAAACTACAAGGCCAAATGGTTTGAAAACTTAGTGTGACTGATAACTGTAACCCCCTGTACCAATGATCCTCATTTATTCTTCATCGGGTTGCAATTATGGCTGCAATTGTGGCTTATAGAAACCCTATAGGAAATCACATTTCCATCATCTTCACTGAAAGTACTGAGCCAATGTGAACCAGACTTGGCAGGCATTGTCTATGAGAGGTTATCTACAATTGTTACTTATTTTATTCCTGTTGGGTGAAAAACGTGGCCGCCAGAAGCATTCTTTGATTCTGATCGGTCAATTTTGAAAACTCTTCTCCTCTGAAACCACAGGGCCAAATGTTTTGAAACTTTGCATGTTGATAATTGGGACACCCTCCACCAACGTTCCTCATTTAATGCTGATCATATTGAAAACATGGCCACCATTGTGGTTTATAATTACTATAGAAAAAACCTATGGGAAATCCCATTTTCATCTTCTCTCTGGAACTACTAAGCTGACGTGAACCAAAACTTGGCAAGAATGGTCTATAGGAGGCCCTCTACAAACGATCCTCTTTTTGTTCCCGTTGGTTAGAAAATATGGCCACCAGAGACATTCTATGATTCTGTTTGATGGATTCAAATGTTTTTTGAAACTTCAGGTGATTGAAGACTGGGGCACCTTCTACCAATGATCCTCATGTAATGTTGCAAACATGGCCACAATTGCAGCTCATAGTTACCATGGATCCCCGTGGGAACCCCGGGAAGTGAAGTAGTGCTTGTTTACTGTGGTAAATAAGTTCTTTTTCACTGGTAAAATAGGACCCAGTCACTAATGCTTGGGGTGCGAGTCCTCTAAAATAGGCAACATGGGTGTAAACGATTGACTGGACCTGACTTTATGTCCATGTTGCGATCACGATTAGCCATTGTGCAAAAGTATGTGACCTTAAACACCAATAAATAAATAAGTTACCATGGAAAGCCTATGGGAAATCACATTTTTATATGTAGTTCCAGGTGAGCGATTACAGGCTCTGTAGAGCCTCTAGTTGTTTCTTTGGCTTTGTTCGGCCACAAAGGATCCAGCTTGAGTTTGAACAATGTCACTGTTGCAAACTGACTGAGACAAAATGTTGATACACACAGAGGGAGTAAAAAGTAACTGCATGATGATATAACCCATGCTCCTGCATGTCGGACACTTTCACCTATAAATACTTAACGTAAGGATTTCCATAGTTTTTTGTTAATTTCTCAGAAAATAAAAAAAATCTTCAATGCCTGAAACTTGGAAATTCCCATCTTTGGTATGTATGCTACCATTTCAAAATAATATTCTGATGTATATGAACACATAATAGTGAAAACAAGTCTGGAAGAGAAAAAGGTCTATGCTTTTAGTATATTAGATATGTTAATTATCATACATGATATTGATATTCTCACACAGTGCGAGTACATGCATATATTAACCTATTTACCTGATATAATTGCCATATTCAGCCAACACACTTTACAAAATTCTGTCAACAAAACGATTGGCTAAGCTTGACTTCATACGTGTGTTGTGGTCATGATGTAGCCAAAGATGGTGAAAGTGACCTTAAACACCAATAAATAAAGGACAAAATTTCCATTCAAATTTATCATTTTTAGCTCAACTGTGACGTCGTCAAATTTGAGATTTTGTCATAGCCCGTCGTCCGTCTGTCAACAATTCAATACGGCTTGGGCTAGAGGCTGTATTTGTGAACCGATCTTTACGAAACCTCTTGGGTACCTTTATTATCACCGTGGGACGAGAACGAGTGTTTTGGGGTGCGGTCCGAAATTCAAGATGGTCACCGGCAGCCATTTTGTACCGAAATTAGTGCAATCAGTTTCTTATACAGAACTTCTGTGTGAAAGTTCTGATTTGAATAAATTTCATGTTTAGTTAATGGAATACATCACATATAATACAGGTTTTTTTGCAGACATTATGCAAATTAGATGAACTTTGATTTATTTAGTGCAGCTTATACACAGTAAGTACACATGTCAATACAGCTCAGGCTAGGAGCTGTATTTATGAATCGATCTTCATGAAACTTGTTGGGTACCTTTGTTATCACCTTTGGATGAGAACAAGTGTTTTTGGGTGCTGTCTGAAATTCAAGATGGTTGCCGGTGACCATTTTGTACCGAAATTAGGTACAATCAGTTTTTTGTACAGAACTTCTATACGTCTCGGGCTAGAGGCCGTTTTTATGAATCGATCTTTACGAAACTTCTTGGGCACCTTTGTTATCACCATGGGACGAGAATGAGTGTTTTTGGGTGCAGTCTGCAATTCAAGTTGACTACTGGCAGCCATTTTGTACCGAAATTAGTGCAATCAGGTTTTTGTACAGAACTTCTGTATGAAAGGTCTGATTTGAATAAATTTTTGTATGAATGTTTAGTAACATGGAGTGTTTTTGGGTGTGGTCCGAAATTCAAGATGGCTGCCGGTGGCCATTTTGTACCGAAATTAGGTACAATAAGTTTTTGTACAGAACTTCTATATGAAGGTTCTGCTTTGAATAAATTTTTGAATGAATGTTTAGTAACATGGAATACATCACATATAATATAGGTTTTTTTCTCGTGCAGAAATTATTCAAATTAGATGAACTTTGATTTATTCAGTGCTACTTATACGATCACAATTAGCCATTGTGCATAAATATGTGACCTTAAACCCCAATAAATAATAAATAGATTGTGCTACTTATACACAGTAAGTGCACATGTCAATATGGCTCGGGCTAGAGGCTGTATTTATGAACCGATCTTCACGAAACTTCTTGGGTACTTTTGTTATCACCTTGAGACAAAAACGAGTGTTTGGGGTGTGGTCCAAAATTCAAGATGGCTGCCAGTTGCCATTTTATACCCAAATTAGGTGCAATCAGTTTTTTGTACAGAACTTCTAGGACTACATTTGTTATCATCATGGGATGGTAACAAGTGCTTTTGGGCAGTCATATTTATGGGAATTGTGTGTATTATATTTTTTGTACAGAACCTGTAAAGAAGATTTTTTATGTCAGTAATGTTTGCTATAAATTTATTGGGTGCCTTTGTTACATTACGTGTACGCTCCCTGTAAAACACTGCCAATCGACTCCCCACTAACTGCTCTTTGAGGTAGGGTATCAAAACCCAACCACGTGACTTCAATCAGACGTACTATCGGTTATAATTAGCACAAAGTGTTTCCCAGTGTTGTGACAAGGTTATGCTTCCGACCCAAAATAGGACTTCCAAACATCATTTCTCTGCAAAACAGCCATTGATAATTAGGGAAAAAAGCGCATCGCTCCCAAACTACACAAATAAGAATAAAATCGTTAAAATTTATTTAGAAATATCTTACAAAATGACTTTTGAGGGCTGTTTCTATCTTGCATGAATATTTGTGAAGACCTTCTCATTACTTTTTGACAATGTCGGTGTTTCTCTGATCCCGTAATTTTTGGATACCAATTAGCACATTTTTCCAACCAGTCAGGCAAATACTATTTTTAATATCATAGGTAAATTTTAAAAACGTGTTTCATTTCGAATGTATTGAGTAAAAATCAGTGCGATTTCGTCCTTGAATTTTTACAATCCGACTATTATTAGCGAAGTTACGCCAAAAATGGAAATAATAAAAAAAAATTCCCATTTGTAACAGGTTGAAGAACCTTTCGAAAAGAGTCATTCAAATACACACCTTTTTTATTAGACCACAGACGTCCGGAAACCTGATGTAAATCACCCCTACCTCAAAACACCTCATTCTTATATGCACCCCCCTCCTCTCCCTCGAAATATATAATGCACAGATCTGTGTGTTATTTATTTTGGAAGTGTGGGGGGGGGGGGGGGGGGCATATATAAGAGGGAGGTGTGACGTTGGGGGTGATGTGATTTTAATCAGGTCAACAGATGTCTGTGGTTAGACTAGGCAGTGGGACCTTAGGGTGGGATGCACAGCAACTCTGAATAACGACATCACCTTTAATCTGAGGATGATATACAATATTTCTCAATAAAAAAATAAGCGTTTAACGGGAAATGTTGGATTTCAAGGTGTTCAATGACGCAGCAAAGCATCTATGTTTTACAAGGCGATATTCTCACTCAACTTGGCAGGGCAAAAATATAAAAAGAATACCCAAAAGACGGGTGCAGAATGTTAATCTGCCCCCTCCCCCCCCCCCCCCAAAAAAAAAATGTTATTGGTAAAAAATACGCAGTGGAAGACCAACCGGGTACAGATATCATCTGACTGGTTGGTTGGTTGGGAGGGGGGGGTGAGGGGTGAGGCTAAGTACAAGTTCAATGGAGGCAGAGAGGCAACTGTTATAGGCCTACATCTTGCCCTCAGAGGGTGCAGTTGCGTTGGCCAACCCCACAGACATTTAATGTCTATGTTTCTGCCTGTTAATGTTCCGAGTTGCTGTATGCCTACTATTTGTGGGCCTTTTCCATCGAAGCTGAGAGCATATTTTGTGAGTGGAAACCTCACCCTTCTTTATGTGGCGAGATGGGACGCGATGTGTCTGAATGTATCTGAGATCAGTTAAAAATTATAAATTGGCAGAATTTGGGAGAGTTTTCAGTTTCCCTTCTGAACTCAGCAAAATTTGAAGAAACATATACGTATATTTTATATTTCGTTAGAAAACGATGCGTATAGCTTGAGGTTTGTTGCTTTGGACCACTGAGAAAAGTGGACACAGACTGTTGTGATATAACTGATTATAACACAACACTTGACATGATCAATTATTGAGTTCTGGCGGCAGCAATAAAATTTGGTAGC